>OY282595.1:29985917-31185917 GCA_958298965.1 Chrysolina haemoptera | reverse complement strand
AGGGGTGTCTAACTTTTTTATTCGAAAAGATAGAGAGATGGTTCAAACGGGTTAATGTTCCATATCTGACACTATAAAGGATGAAAAAATTGAAAAAAATAAAAAAAAATAAAAAAAATTTTTTGTGTGTCGAAAATTTTTAAAACGCTATATTTCCCAAACTATCGAAGATATCGCTCGGGACTTTCATTCATTTTATCAACTCGATGACGGTATTTGTCACGTGATTTTTTTTGGCGATCGGAAAATCCGGAAAAAGTTTACGGTGATTTTCCGATTTTTTTTTTCAAGTTCCTACTTTTCTCGATACCGCTTCAAGAATTGATTCGAATCCTTTTAAATTTCTCCTAGATATACTTCAATATGTCTTACAGAAGGCTGTGAGTTTTGAGAATGATCGGAAAATGATGACCGGGTTTTCCGGGAAATTTTCCGAAAAATTCCGATATTGTAAAACACAAAAAACAACGAAACCAACAATCGAAACTGAATTGTGAAAAATGTTTTTGGCAGTGCACGAATATACCAACAAATCGTAGCTCTTCGATATTTTCTCTAAAATGATCGGAAAACTGGGAAAATTTCAAATATATGAAAAAAAACATTTGAATTTCGGATAATACGAAATTACTCGGAAATGATCGATATTTTTCCGAATCACCGAGATAGCTTTTGACTGCCTTCGGAAAATCTACAATTTTATTTTTTAATTTTTTTCCCAAAATTAATAGTCCGGGAGATATCTAAAAAAATTGGAAAATCGAAATATTGACCGTACTAATAGAGGTAATGAAAAAAATAAAAGTGCATCGTATCCGCAACACATGCCTCAGTAATACCTCCAAACCGTTTTTTTCCAACTACATAAAAAGATGGAAAAAATACGAAAAAAGTGAAAAAAATATTAAAAATTTTTTACTCCCCCTCCAAAATTGCCCAAAACTCGAAAAACAAACGAGATATCGAAAAATTTTATATAAACAATTTTGTTCCCCTTGAATAGACCTACAAAAAAGTCACGTAAAAATTTTTGCGATACCCTATAAATAAACGAAAAAACAGCTGATTTTCGTGAAAAAATGATTAAAATTATGAAAGAGGCTGAGAATACAGAGGGGGGCTATTTTTTTTATTTAAAGAGATAGAGCCACGGTTCAAAAAAGAAATTGATCCTTGTAAAAAATTAGGAAGAAACCAAGAAAAAAAACAAAAAAAAAAAATAATAATAATAATAATTGTGACACTCACTTTTTTATTTGGAGAGATAGAATCATTTTTCATAAAGAGAAAATGTGGCCCTTTGAAAAATGAATATGGAAATAAAAAAATAAAAAATTAAAAAAAATTAAAATGTCGACTCATTTTTTTTTTGTCTGTCGCCCCCGGGGCGAACGCTATGATTTCCAAACCCTTGGAGATATTGCTTTGAAATTTGAATCAAATCAATAACTCAAAAAATGTATCTCGAAAAAAATTTTTTTTTGCGATCGGAAAACCCGGAAAATTTTAACGGCCATTTTTGTGTTTTTCCTAGTTTCCTCGATACAGGTCCAGGGTTTCGTTTTTTCGAATTCATATTTCTTTAAGAAGTACGACCAAATGTCCTACAATGGTGTATAGTTTTTGAGAAGGATCGGAAAATGAAAACGGGTTTTCCGGACGATTTTCCGAAAAGTGAAAATTTCGAATAAAAACCGCACCGATGATCGAAATTGAATTTTGAACAATGCAGTGGATAGAGCTTGGAAATACAAAAAAATCATACCTCTTCAACACTTTTAAGAAAATGTCCGGAAAACTGAGAAAAATTGAAAAATATGAAAAAAAAAATTGTAATTTTTAAAAATACGAAATATCTCGGAAACTGCTGATATTTTTTCAATTTACCACGATACCTTTTTTGACCGCCTTCAAAAAATCTATAAAATATGTAGATGAATAATTCCCCTATTTTCAATAGTACAGGAAATATTTGAAAAAAACGGGAAAATCGATATATCTCCCGAATTAAGGAAAAACTTGGAAATTAATTTTTTGCAGAAGATACCTCTCAATGAACTCTATCGATCGTCTAAATTTGGTTTTTTCGAATTCAATAACAGAGCGGGAAAAAAATAAAATCCAAAAAAAAGGCTGGACTTAGAAATTTTTTTTATAAAAGCACCAAAATCTCAAAAACTAAACAAGATATGGAAAAGTGTATGCATACAATTTTATTGTACT
The DNA here is from genome assembly GCA_958298965.1 of Chrysolina haemoptera. NCBI lineage: Eukaryota > Metazoa > Arthropoda > Insecta > Coleoptera > Chrysomelidae > Chrysolina > Chrysolina haemoptera. The sequence goes on along the minus strand of OY282595.1, from coordinate 31,183,694 downwards.
CCATTAGTACTACAAAAAGTTTCGAATGAATTTTTTTCCTATTTCAAAAATAAAAAAATTCGTCGGGACTTAGAAAAAATTTCGACAATTTTGAATAATTTCAAATATTTCCCAAACGGCTGCATATTTCCAAATTTTTCATAGAACCTTTTATGATTGTTTTTGAAAAGTCTACAAAAAATGTAAATGAATTGTTTCTTCAAAATCAATAGTCCAAGAAATATTCGAAAAAAAATCGGAAAAATCGATATATCTCCAGAATCAATGAAAACTGAAAAATGATTTTTTTGTTAAAAATACCTTTCAATGGACTCTATCAACCCATCCCAATTTGGTTTCTTCGAATTCATTACTGCAGCGAGAAAAAAATAAAACCCAAAAAAATTCGTCGGGACTTGGAAAAAAATTTCGTCGATTTTGAAAAATTCCAAATATTTCCCAAACGGCTGCATATTTCCCAATTTTTCATAGAACCTTTTATGATTGCCTTTAAAAAGTTTACAAAAAATGTAAATGAATTGTTTCTTCAAAATCAATAGTCCGAGAAATATTCGAAAAAAAATCGGAAAAATCGATATATCTCCAGAACCAATAAAAAATGAGAAATGATTTTTTTGTCAAAAATACCTCTCAATGAACTCTATCAACATATCCCAATTTGGTTTCTTCGAATTCATTACCAGAGCGAGAAAAAAATAAAACCCAAAAAAATTCGTCGGGACTTAGAAAAAAATTTCGTCGATTTTGAAAAATTCCAAATATTTCCCAAACGGCTGCATATTTCCCAATTTTTCATAGAACCTTTTATGATTGTTTTTGAAAAGTATACAAAAAATGTAGATGAATTGTTTCTTCAAAATCAATAGTCCGGGAAATATTTGAAAAAAAATCGGAAAAATCGATATATCTCCAGAATCAATGAAATCTGAGAAATGATTTTTTTGTCAAAAATACGTCTCAATTAACTCTATCAACATATCCCAATTTGGTTTCTTCGAATTCATTACCAGAGCAGAAAAAAAATAAAACCCAAAAATTTTCGTCGGGAAAAATTTCGACAATTTTGAATAATTCTAAATATTTCCCAAACGGCTGCATATTTCCTAATTTTTCATAGAACCTTTTATGATTGCCTTTGGAAAGTCTACAAAAAATGTAAATGAATTGTTTTTTCAAAATCAATAGTTCATGAAATATTTGAAAAAAATGCGGAAAAATCGATATATTATACACATTGATCGTAGTATTCACATTATTGGTGTCCAATTATAGTTTCAAACGGATTCAATAATAAAGACAGACACGCATTGATCGTAGTATTCACATTATTGGTGTCCAATTATAGTTTCAAACGGATTCAATGATAAAGAAAGACACTCATTGATCGTAGTATTCACATTATTGGTGTCCAATTATAGTTTCAAACTGACTCAATGATAAAGACAGGCACGCATTGATCGTAGTATTCACATTATTGGTGTCCAATTATAGTTTCAAACTGACCCAACGATAAAGACAGACACGCATTGATCGTAGTATTCACATTATTGGTGTCCAATTATAGTTTCAAACGGACTCAATGATGAAGACAGACAAGCATTGATCGTAGTATTCACATTATTGGTGTCCAATTATAGTTTCAAATGGATTCAATGATAAAGACAGACACACATTGATCGTAGTATTCACATTATTGGTGTCCAATTATAGTATCAAATAGATTAAATTATAAAGACAGACACGCATTGATCGTAGTATTCACATTATTGGTGTCCAATTATAGTATCAAATAGATTCAATTATAAAGACAGACACGCATTGATCGTAGTATTCACATTATTGGTATCCAATTATAGTTTGTAATCATTTTGACAATGAACCTTTAAAATAAGAACAACGCCTTAAGATCGTAGTATTCAAATAATTGGTAGATACGTGTACACGGAAAGGATATACGTGTACACGGAATGGATATACGTGTACACGGAAAGGATATACGTGTACACGGAAATGATATACGTGTACACGGGGGGCTAGGATCGTCGCGCGAAGCGCGACAGTTAAGCCGCCGGCAGGCCAAGTGTGGGCGCAAGGCGGATGCTAGCGTAGGCGAATCCCGCGCCCACACTTGTTATACTACGATCTTTAGAGAAGTAGTATTCTGCGGTCTTTCGGACAGAGGGAGCCTAACTTTTTTATTTGGACAGATAGAACTTTGAATCCAACGGGACCTTGATCCTTAATAAAAAATAGAAAAAAATCGAAAAAAAAATAATAATAATAATAATAACTTCGACCTGTAGGGGTGCCTAACTTTTTTATTCGAAAAGATAGAGAGATGGTTCAAACGGGTTAATGATCCTTATTTGACACTATAAAAGATGAAAAAACTGAAAAAAATTAAAAAAAATAAAAAAAATTTTTTCTGTGTCGAAAATTTTTAAAACGCTATATTTCCCAAACTATCAAAGATATCGCTTGGGACTTTCAGTCATTTTATCAACTCGATGACGGTATTTGTCACGTGATTTTTTTTGGCGATCGGAAAATCCGGAAAAATTTTACGGTGATTTTCCGATTTTTTTTTTCAAGTTCCTACTTTTCTCGATACCGGTTCAAGAATTGATTCGAATCCTTTCAAATTTCTTCTAGATATACTTCAATATGTCTTACAGAAGGCGGTGAGTTTTGAGAATGATCGGAAAATGATGACCGGCTTTTCCGGGAAATTTTCCGAAAAATTCCGATATTGTAAAACACAAAAAACAACGAAACCAACAATCGAAACTGAATTGTGAAAAATGATTTTGGTAGAGCACGAATATACCAATAAATCATAGCTCTTCGATATTTTCTCTAAAATGATCGGAAAACTGGGAAAATTTCAAATATATGAAAAAAAACATTTGAATTTCGGATAATACGAAATTACTCGGAACTGGTCGATATTTTTTCGAATCACTTAGACAGCTTTTGACTGCCTTTGGAAAATCTACAATTTTGTTTTTTAATTTTTTTCCCAAAATTAATAGTCCGGGAGATATCTGAAAAAATTGGAAAATCGAAATATTGACCGTACTAATAGAGGTAATGAAAAAAATAAAAATGCATCGTATCCGCAACACATGCCTCAGTAATACCTCCAAACCGTTTTTTTCCAACTACATAAAAAGATGGGAAAAATACGAAAAAAGTGAAAAAAATATTAAAAATTTTTTACTCCCCCTCCAAAATTGCCCAAAACTCGAAAACAAAACGAGATATCGAAAAATTTTATATAAACAATTTTGTTCCCCTTAAATAGACCTACAAAAAAGTCACCCGAAAATTTTTGCGATACCCTATAAATAAACGAAAAAACAGCTGATTTTCGTGAAAAAATGATTAAAATTATGAAATAGGCCGAGAATATAGAACGCTATGATTTCCAAACCCTTGGAGATATTGCTTTGAAATTTGAATCAAATCAATAACTCAAAAAATGTATCTCGAAAAAAATTTTTTTTTGCGATCGGAAAACCCGGAAAATTTTAACGGCCATTTTTGTGTTTTTCCTAGTTTCCTCGATACAGGTCCAGGGTTTCGTTTTTTCGAATTCATATTTCTTTAAGAAGTACGACCAAATGTCCTACAATGGTGTATAGTTTTTGAGAAGGATCGGAAAATGAAAACGGGTTTTCCGGACGATTTTCCGAAAAGTGAAAATTTCGAATAAAAACCGCACCGATGATCGAAATTGAATTTTGAACAATGCAGTGGATAGAGCTTGGAAATACAAAAAAATCATACCTCTTCAACACTTTTAAGAAAATGTCCGGAAAACTGAGAAAAATTGAAAAATATGAAAAAAAAAATTGTAATTTTTAAAAATACGAAATATCTCGGAAACTGCTGATATTTTTTCAATTTACCACGATACCTTTTTTGACCGCCTTCAAAAAATCTATAAAATATGTAGATGAATAATTCCCCTATTTTCAATAGTACAGGAAATATTTGAAAAAAACGGGAAAATCGATATATCTCCCGAATTAAGGAAAAACTTGGAAATTAATTTTTTGCAGAAGATACCTCTCAATGAACTCTATCGATCGTCTAAATTTGGTTTTTTCGAATTCAATAACAGAGCGGGAAAAAAATAAAATCCAAAAAAAAGGCTGGACTTAGAAATTTTTTTTATAAAAGCACCAAAATCTCAAAAACTAAACAAGATATGGAAAAGTGTATGCATACAATTTTATTGTACTCCATTAGTACTACAAAAAGTTTCGAATGAATTTTTTTCCTATTTCAAAAATAAAAAAATTCGTCGGGACTTAGAAAAAATTTCGACAATTTTGAATAATTTCAAATATTTCCCAAACGGCTGCATATTTCCAAATTTTTCATAGAACCTTTTATGATTGTTTTTGAAAAGTCTACAAAAAATGTAAATGAATTGTTTCTTCAAAATCAATAGTCCAAGAAATATTCGAAAAAAAATCGGAAAAATCGATATATCTCCAGAATCAATGAAAACTGAAAAATGATTTTTTTGTTAAAAATACCTTTCAATGGACTCTATCAACCCATCCCAATTTGGTTTCTTCGAATTCATTACTGCAGCGAGAAAAAAATAAAACCCAAAAAAATTCGTCGGGACTTGGAAAAAAATTTCGTCGATTTTGAAAAATTCCAAATATTTCCCAAACGGCTGCATATTTCCCAATTTTTCATAGAACCTTTTATGATTGCCTTTAAAAAGTTTACAAAAAATGTAAATGAATTGTTTCTTCAAAATCAATAGTCCGAGAAATATTCGAAAAAAAATCGGAAAAATCGATATATCTCCAGAACCAATAAAAAATGAGAAATGATTTTTTTGTCAAAAATACCTCTCAATGAACTCTATCAACATATCCCAATTTGGTTTCTTCGAATTCATTACCAGAGCGAGAAAAAAATAAAACCCAAAAAAATTCGTCGGGACTTAGAAAAAAATTTCGTCGATTTTGAAAAATTCCAAATATTTCCCAAACGGCTGCATATTTCCCAATTTTTCATAGAACCTTTTATGATTGTTTTTGAAAAGTATACAAAAAATGTAGATGAATTGTTTCTTCAAAATCAATAGTCCGGGAAATATTTGAAAAAAAATCGGAAAAATCGATATATCTCCAGAATCAATGAAATCTGAGAAATGATTTTTTTGTCAAAAATACGTCTCAATTAACTCTATCAACATATCCCAATTTGGTTTCTTCGAATTCATTACCAGAGCAGAAAAAAAATAAAACCCAAAAATTTTCGTCGGGAAAAATTTCGACAATTTTGAATAATTCTAAATATTTCCCAAACGGCTGCATATTTCCTAATTTTTCATAGAACCTTTTATGATTGCCTTTGGAAAGTCTACAAAAAATGTAAATGAATTGTTTTTTCAAAATCAATAGTTCATGAAATATTTGAAAAAAATGCGGAAAAATCGATATATTATACACATTGATCGTAGTATTCACATTATTGGTGTCCAATTATAGTTTCAAACGGATTCAATAATAAAGACAGACACGCATTGATCGTAGTATTCACATTATTGGTGTCCAATTATAGTTTCAAACGGATTCAATGATAAAGAAAGACACTCATTGATCGTAGTATTCACATTATTGGTGTCCAATTATAGTTTCAAACTGACTCAATGATAAAGACAGGCACGCATTGATCGTAGTATTCACATTATTGGTGTCCAATTATAGTTTCAAACTGACCCAACGATAAAGACAGACACGCATTGATCGTAGTATTCACATTATTGGTGTCCAATTATAGTTTCAAACGGACTCAATGATGAAGACAGACAAGCATTGATCGTAGTATTCACATTATTGGTGTCCAATTATAGTTTCAAATGGATTCAATGATAAAGACAGACACACATTGATCGTAGTATTCACATTATTGGTGTCCAATTATAGTATCAAATAGATTAAATTATAAAGACAGACACGCATTGATCGTAGTATTCACATTATTGGTGTCCAATTATAGTATCAAATAGATTCAATTATAAAGACAGACACGCATTGATCGTAGTATTCACATTATTGGTATCCAATTATAGTTTGTAATCATTTTGACAATGAACCTTTAAAATAAGAACAACGCCTTAAGATCGTAGTATTCAAATAATTGGTAGATACGTGTACACGGAAAGGATATACGTGTACACGGAATGGATATACGTGTACACGGAAAGGATATACGTGTACACGGAAATGATATACGTGTACACGGGGGGCTAGGATCGTCGCGCGAAGCGCGACAGTTAAGCCGCCGGCAGGCCAAGTGTGGGCGCAAGGCGGATGCTAGCGTAGGCGAATCCCGCGCCCACACTTGTTATACTACGATCTTTAGAGAAGTAGTATTCTGCGGTCTTTCGGACAGAGGGAGCCTAACTTTTTTATTTGGACAGATAGAACTTTGAATCCAACGGGACCTTGATCCTTAATAAAAAATAGAAAAAAATCGAAAAAAAAATAATAATAATAATAATAACTTCGACCTGTAGGGGTGCCTAACTTTTTTATTCGAAAAGATAGAGAGATGGTTCAAACGGGTTAATGATCCTTATTTGACACTATAAAAGATGAAAAAACTGAAAAAAATTAAAAAAAATAAAAAAAATTTTTTCTGTGTCGAAAATTTTTAAAACGCTATATTTCCCAAACTATCAAAGATATCGCTTGGGACTTTCAGTCATTTTATCAACTCGATGACGGTATTTGTCACGTGATTTTTTTTGGCGATCGGAAAATCCGGAAAAATTTTACGGTGATTTTCCGATTTTTTTTTTCAAGTTCCTACTTTTCTCGATACCGGTTCAAGAATTGATTCGAATCCTTTCAAATTTCTTCTAGATATACTTCAATATGTCTTACAGAAGGCGGTGAGTTTTGAGAATGATCGGAAAATGATGACCGGCTTTTCCGGGAAATTTTCCGAAAAATTCCGATATTGTAAAACACAAAAAACAACGAAACCAACAATCGAAACTGAATTGTGAAAAATGATTTTGGTAGAGCACGAATATACCAATAAATCATAGCTCTTCGATATTTTCTCTAAAATGATCGGAAAACTGGGAAAATTTCAAATATATGAAAAAAAACATTTGAATTTCGGATAATACGAAATTACTCGGAACTGGTCGATATTTTTTCGAATCACTTAGACAGCTTTTGACTGCCTTTGGAAAATCTACAATTTTGTTTTTTAATTTTTTTCCCAAAATTAATAGTCCGGGAGATATCTGAAAAAATTGGAAAATCGAAATATTGACCGTACTAATAGAGGTAATGAAAAAAATAAAAATGCATCGTATCCGCAACACATGCCTCAGTAATACCTCCAAACCGTTTTTTTCCAACTACATAAAAAGATGGGAAAAATACGAAAAAAGTGAAAAAAATATTAAAAATTTTTTACTCCCCCTCCAAAATTGCCCAAAACTCGAAAACAAAACGAGATATCGAAAAATTTTATATAAACAATTTTGTTCCCCTTAAATAGACCTACAAAAAAGTCACCCGAAAATTTTTGCGATACCCTATAAATAAACGAAAAAACAGCTGATTTTCGTGAAAAAATGATTAAAATTATGAAATAGGCCGAGAATATAGAACGCTATGATTTCCAAACCCTTGGAGATATTGCTTTGAAATTTGAATCAAATCAATAACTCAAAAAATGTATCTCGAAAAAAATTTTTTTTTGCGATCGGAAAACCCGGAAAATTTTAACGGCCATTTTTGTGTTTTTCCTAGTTTCCTCGATACAGGTCCAGGGTTTCGTTTTTTCGAATTCATATTTCTTTAAGAAGTACGACCAAATGTCCTACAATGGTGTATAGTTTTTGAGAAGGATCGGAAAATGAAAACGGGTTTTCCGGACGATTTTCCGAAAAGTGAAAATTTCGAATAAAAACCGCACCGATGATCGAAATTGAATTTTGAACAATGCAGTGGATAGAGCTTGGAAATACAAAAAAATCATACCTCTTCAACACTTTTAAGAAAATGTCCGGAAAACTGAGAAAAATTGAAAAATATGAAAAAAAAAATTGTAATTTTTAAAAATACGAAATATCTCGGAAACTGCTGATATTTTTTCAATTTACCACGATACCTTTTTTGACCGCCTTCAAAAAATCTATAAAATATGTAGATGAATAATTCCCCTATTTTCAATAGTACAGGAAATATTTGAAAAAAACGGGAAAATCGATATATCTCCCGAATTAAGGAAAAACTTGGAAATTAATTTTTTGCAGAAGATACCTCTCAATGAACTCTATCGATCGTCTAAATTTGGTTTTTTCGAATTCAATAACAGAGCGGGAAAAAAATAAAATCCAAAAAAAAGGCTGGACTTAGAAATTTTTTTTATAAAAGCACCAAAATCTCAAAAACTAAACAAGATATGGAAAAGTGTATGCATACAATTTTATTGTACTCCATTAGTACTACAAAAAGTTTCGAATGAATTTTTTTCCTATTTCAAAAATAAAAAAATTCGTCGGGACTTAGAAAAAATTTCGACAATTTTGAATAATTTCAAATATTTCCCAAACGGCTGCATATTTCCAAATTTTTCATAGAACCTTTTATGATTGTTTTTGAAAAGTCTACAAAAAATGTAAATGAATTGTTTCTTCAAAATCAATAGTCCAAGAAATATTCGAAAAAAAATCGGAAAAATCGATATATCTCCAGAATCAATGAAAACTGAAAAATGATTTTTTTGTTAAAAATACCTTTCAATGGACTCTATCAACCCATCCCAATTTGGTTTCTTCGAATTCATTACTGCAGCGAGAAAAAAATAAAACCCAAAAAAATTCGTCGGGACTTGGAAAAAAATTTCGTCGATTTTGAAAAATTCCAAATATTTCCCAAACGGCTGCATATTTCCCAATTTTTCATAGAACCTTTTATGATTGCCTTTAAAAAGTTTACAAAAAATGTAAATGAATTGTTTCTTCAAAATCAATAGTCCGAGAAATATTCGAAAAAAAATCGGAAAAATCGATATATCTCCAGAACCAATAAAAAATGAGAAATGATTTTTTTGTCAAAAATACCTCTCAATGAACTCTATCAACATATCCCAATTTGGTTTCTTCGAATTCATTACCAGAGCGAGAAAAAAATAAAACCCAAAAAAATTCGTCGGGACTTAGAAAAAAATTTCGTCGATTTTGAAAAATTCCAAATATTTCCCAAACGGCTGCATATTTCCCAATTTTTCATAGAACCTTTTATGATTGTTTTTGAAAAGTATACAAAAAATGTAGATGAATTGTTTCTTCAAAATCAATAGTCCGGGAAATATTTGAAAAAAAATCGGAAAAATCGATATATCTCCAGAATCAATGAAATCTGAGAAATGATTTTTTTGTCAAAAATACGTCTCAATTAACTCTATCAACATATCCCAATTTGGTTTCTTCGAATTCATTACCAGAGCAGAAAAAAAATAAAACCCAAAAATTTTCGTCGGGAAAAATTTCGACAATTTTGAATAATTCTAAATATTTCCCAAACGGCTGCATATTTCCTAATTTTTCATAGAACCTTTTATGATTGCCTTTGGAAAGTCTACAAAAAATGTAAATGAATTGTTTTTTCAAAATCAATAGTTCATGAAATATTTGAAAAAAATGCGGAAAAATCGATATATTATACACATTGATCGTAGTATTCACATTATTGGTGTCCAATTATAGTTTCAAACGGATTCAATAATAAAGACAGACACGCATTGATCGTAGTATTCACATTATTGGTGTCCAATTATAGTTTCAAACGGATTCAATGATAAAGAAAGACACTCATTGATCGTAGTATTCACATTATTGGTGTCCAATTATAGTTTCAAACTGACTCAATGATAAAGACAGGCACGCATTGATCGTAGTATTCACATTATTGGTGTCCAATTATAGTTTCAAACTGACCCAACGATAAAGACAGACACGCATTGATCGTAGTATTCACATTATTGGTGTCCAATTATAGTTTCAAACGGACTCAATGATGAAGACAGACAAGCATTGATCGTAGTATTCACATTATTGGTGTCCAATTATAGTTTCAAATGGATTCAATGATAAAGACAGACACACATTGATCGTAGTATTCACATTATTGGTGTCCAATTATAGTATCAAATAGATTAAATTATAAAGACAGACACGCATTGATCGTAGTATTCACATTATTGGTGTCCAATTATAGTATCAAATAGATTCAATTATAAAGACAGACACGCATTGATCGTAGTATTCACATTATTGGTATCCAATTATAGTTTGTAATCATTTTGACAATGAACCTTTAAAATAAGAACAACGCCTTAAGATCGTAGTATTCAAATAATTGGTAGATACGTGTACACGGAAAGGATATACGTGTACACGGAATGGATATACGTGTACACGGAAAGGATATACGTGTACACGGAAATGATATACGTGTACACGGGGGGCTAGGATCGTCGCGCGAAGCGCGACAGTTAAGCCGCCGGCAGGCCAAGTGTGGGCGCAAGGCGGATGCTAGCGTAGGCGAATCCCGCGCCCACACTTGTTATACTACGATCTTTAGAGAAGTAGTATTCTGCGGTCTTTCGGACAGAGGGAGCCTAACTTTTTTATTTGGACAGATAGAACTTTGAATCCAACGGGACCTTGATCCTTAATAAAAAATAGAAAAAAATCGAAAAAAAAATAATAATAATAATAATAACTTCGACCTGTAGGGGTGCCTAACTTTTTTATTCGAAAAGATAGAGAGATGGTTCAAACGGGTTAATGATCCTTATTTGACACTATAAAAGATGAAAAAACTGAAAAAAATTAAAAAAAATAAAAAAAATTTTTTCTGTGTCGAAAATTTTTAAAACGCTATATTTCCCAAACTATCAAAGATATCGCTTGGGACTTTCAGTCATTTTATCAACTCGATGACGGTATTTGTCACGTGATTTTTTTTGGCGATCGGAAAATCCGGAAAAATTTTACGGTGATTTTCCGATTTTTTTTTTCAAGTTCCTACTTTTCTCGATACCGGTTCAAGAATTGATTCGAATCCTTTCAAATTTCTTCTAGATATACTTCAATATGTCTTACAGAAGGCGGTGAGTTTTGAGAATGATCGGAAAATGATGACCGGCTTTTCCGGGAAATTTTCCGAAAAATTCCGATATTGTAAAACACAAAAAACAACGAAACCAACAATCGAAACTGAATTGTGAAAAATGATTTTGGTAGAGCACGAATATACCAATAAATCATAGCTCTTCGATATTTTCTCTAAAATGATCGGAAAACTGGGAAAATTTCAAATATATGAAAAAAAACATTTGAATTTCGGATAATACGAAATTACTCGGAACTGGTCGATATTTTTTCGAATCACTTAGACAGCTTTTGACTGCCTTTGGAAAATCTACAATTTTGTTTTTTAATTTTTTTCCCAAAATTAATAGTCCGGGAGATATCTGAAAAAATTGGAAAATCGAAATATTGACCGTACTAATAGAGGTAATGAAAAAAATAAAAATGCATCGTATCCGCAACACATGCCTCAGTAATACCTCCAAACCGTTTTTTTCCAACTACATAAAAAGATGGGAAAAATACGAAAAAAGTGAAAAAAATATTAAAAATTTTTTACTCCCCCTCCAAAATTGCCCAAAACTCGAAAACAAAACGAGATATCGAAAAATTTTATATAAACAATTTTGTTCCCCTTAAATAGACCTACAAAAAAGTCACCCGAAAATTTTTGCGATACCCTATAAATAAACGAAAAAACAGCTGATTTTCGTGAAAAAATGATTAAAATTATGAAATAGGCCGAGAATATAGAGGGGGGCTATTTTTTTTATTTGAGTAGATAGAGCCACGGTTCAAAAAAGGAATTGATCCTTGTAAAAAATTAGGGAGAAACCAAAAAAAAAAAAGAAAAATAATAATAATAATAATTTACAGGGGGGGCACTAACTTTTTTATTTTAAGAGATAGAACAATTTTTCATTAGGCAAAAATGTTCCCCATAAAAAAATAAATATAGTCATGATAAAATTAAAAATAAAAAAAAATAAAAAAAAAATTGGTATTTTTTTGGGAATTTTCTGTATGTCCGTCGTCTCCAGAAACCACCTTATATCTCCGGAACCGTTGAAGATATCGAGTTGAAATTTTAATCACGTCAATAACAAAAAAACAGTACCTCAAAATTTAATTTTTTTTGCTATCGGAAAACCCGGAAAATTTTTAAGGGGTTTTTCATGGTTTTCGCGAGGAACTCGATAGCGGTCCAGGGATTTATTTTTTTCCTTCTAGATTTTTTGGTAATATGCGCCTATATGCTCTTCCGAGGTGTATAGTTTTTGAGAAGGATCGGAAAATAATAACGGGTTTTCCGGTCGATTTTCCGAAAAAATTTCTTTTTTTTGAGCCTCTATTGTGGTGAAACCGATTAAGGAAACCAAGATATCAAATATGCATTAAATAGAACTTGAACAAACGAACAAATCTCCATATGAACATTTTCCGAAGAAACGACCGGAAAAATGTGAAAATCCCATTTTTCCGAAAATGGAAGTTCTCATTTTTTAAAATATCGAATATTTTGAAAACGGATACAAAATTGAAAATTTCACACGATACCTTTTTTAAGTGTCTTTGGGAAACCTACAAAAAATGTTATTACATTTTTTCGATAAAATCAATAGTGCAGGAAATATTTGAAAAAAACGGGACAATTGATATATCTCACAAACTAAGAAAAAACTTGAGAATTTATTTTTTGCAAAAAATACCCTTCAATGAACTCTATCGATCCTCCAAATTTGGTTTTTTCGAATTCAATAACAGAGCGGGGAAAAAATAAAATCCAAAAAAAAGGCTGGACTTAGAAATAATTTTTATAAAAGCATTAGAATCTCAAAAACTAAACAAGATATGGAAAAGTGTGTACAAACAATTTTATTGTACTCTATTAGTACTCCAAAAAGTTATTTATGAAATTTTTTCCTATTCCAAAAATTCAAAAACTTGTCGGGACTTAGAAAAAATTTCGTTTCGTCGATTTTGAATAATTCCAAATATTTCCCAAACGGCTGCATATTTTCAAATTTCCCATAGAACTTTTTATGTTTGCCTTTGGAAAATATACAAAAAATGTAAATGAAGTGTTCCTTCAATATCAATAGTCCAGGAAATATTTGAAAAAAAATCGGAAAAATCAATATATCTCCAGAACCAATAAAGACTGAGAAATAATTTTTTTGTCAAAAATACCTCTCAATGAACTCTATCAACATATCCCAATTTGGTTTCTTCGAATTCGTTACCAGAGCGCGAAAAAAATAAAACCCAAAAAAATTCGTCGGGACTTATACAAAAATTTCGACAATTTTGAATAATTCTAAATATTTCCCAAACGGCTGCATATTTTCAAATTTTTCATAGAACCTTTTATGATTGCCTTTGAAAAATATTCAAAAAATGTAGATGAATTGTTTCTTCAAAATCAATAGTCCGGGAAATATTTGAAAAAAGAACGGAAAAATCGATATATCTCCAGAACCAATAAAGAATGAGAAATAATTTTTTTGTCAAAAATACCTCTCAATGAACTCTATCAACATATCCCAATTTGGTTTCTTCGAATTCGTTACCAGAGCGCGAAAAAAAATAAAACCCAAAAAAATTCGTCGGGACTTGGAAAAAAATTTCGACAATTTTGAATAATTCTAAATATTTCCCAAACGGCTGCATATTTCCAAATTTTTCATAGAACCTTTTATGATTGCCTTTGGAAAATATACAAAAAATGTAGATGAATTGTTTCTTCAAAATCAATAGTCCGGGAAATATTTGAAAAAAAATCGGAAAAATCGATATATCTCCAGAACCAATAAAAAATGAGAAAAGATTTTTTTGTTGAAAATACATCTCAATGGACTCTATCAACATATCCCAATTTGATTTCTTCGAATTCATTACTGCAGCGGGAAAAAAATAAAACCCAAAAAAATTCGTCGGGACTTAGAAAAAAATTACGACAATTTTGAATAATTCCAAATGTTTCCCAAACGGCTGCATATTTCCCAATTTTTCATAGAACCTTTTATGATTGCCTTTGGGAAGTCTACAAAAAATGTAGATGAATTGTTTCTCCAAAATCAATAGTCCGGGAAATAATCGAAAAAAAATCGGAAAAATCGATATATCTCCAGAACCAATAAAAAATGAGAAATGATTTTTTTTGTCAAAAATACTTCTCAATGAACTCTATCAACATATCCCAGTTTGGTTTCTTCGAATTCATTACCAGAGCAGAAAAAAAATAAAACCCAAAAAAATTCGTCGAGACTTGGAAAAAAATTTCGCCAATTTTGAATAATTCTAAATATTTCCCAAACGGCTGCATATTTCCCAATTTTTCATAGAACCTTTTATGATTGCCTTTGGGAAGTCTACAAAAAATGTAAATGAATTGTTTCTTCAAAATCAATAGTCCGAGAAATATTCGAAAAAAAATCGGAAAAATCGATATATCTTCAGAACCAATAAAAAATGAGAAATGATTTTTTTGTCAAAAATAAGTCTCAATTAACTCTATCAACATATCCCAATTTGGTTTCTTCGAATTCATTACCAGAGCAGAAAAAAAATAAAACCCAAAAATTTTCGTCGGGACTTAGAAAAAAATTTCGACAATTTTGAATAATTCTAAATATTTCCCAAACGGCTGCATATTTCTCAATTTTTCATAGAACCTTTTATGATTGCCTTTGGAAAGTATACAAAAAATGTAGATGAATTGTTTCTTCAAAATCAATAGTCCGGGATATATTTGAAAAAAAATCGGAAAAATCGATATATCTCCAGAACCAATAAAAACTGAGAAATGATTTTTTTGTTAAAAATACCTCTCAATGGACTCTATCAACCCATCCCAATTTGGTTTCTTCGAATTCATTACTGCAGCGGAAAAAAAATAAAACCCAAAAAAATTCGTCGGGACTTAGAAAAAAATTACGACAATTTTGAATAATTCTAAATATTTCCCAAACGGCTGCATATTTCCTAATTTTTCATAGAACCTTTTATGATTGCCTTTGGAAAGTCTACAAAAAATGTAAATGAATTGTTTTTTCAAAATCAATAGTTCATGAAATATTTGAAAAAAATGCGGAAAAATCGATATATTATACACATTGATCGTAGTATTCACATTATTGGTGTCCAATTATAGTTTCAAACGGATTCAATAATAAAGACAGACACGCATTGATCGTAGTATTCACATTATTGGTGTCCAATTATAGTTTCAAACGGATTCAATAATAAAGAAAGACACTCATTGATCGTAGTATTCACATTATTGGTGTTCAATTATAGTTTTAAACTGACTCAATGATAAAGACAGGCACGCATTGATCGTATTATTCACATTATTGGTGTCCAATTATAGTTTCAAACTGACCCAACGATAAAGACAGACACGCATTGATCGTAGTATTCACATTATTGGTGTCCAATTATAGTTTCAAACGGACTCAATGATGAAGACAGACAAGTATTGATCGTAGTATTCACATTATTGGTGTCCAATTATAGTTTCAAATGGATTCAATGATAAAGACAGACACACATTGATCGTAGTATTCACATTATTGGTGTCCAATTATAGTATCAAATAGATTCAATTAAAAAGACAGACACGCATTGATCGTAGTATTCACATTATTGGTATCCAATTATAGTTTGTAATCATTTTGACAATGAACCTTTAAAATAAGAACAACGCCTTAAGATCGTAGTATTCAAATAATTGGTAGATACGTGTACACGGAAAGAATATACGTGTACACGGAATGGATATACGTGTAAACGGAAAGGATATACGTGTACACGGAAATGATACGTGTACACGGGGGGCTAGGATCGTCGCGCGAAGCGCGACAGTTAAGCCGCCGGCAGGCCAAGTGTGGGCGCAAGGCGGATGCTAGCGTAGGCGAATCCCGCGCCCAAACTTGTTATACTACGATCTTTAGAGAGTAGTATTCTACGGTCTTTCGGACAGAGAAATACAGAGGGAGCCTAACTTTTTTATTTGACTAGATAGAACTTTGAATCCAACGGGACCTTGATCCTTAATAAAAAATGGAAAAAAATCAAGAAAAAAATAATAATAATAATAATAACTTCGACCTGTAGGGGTGTCTAACTTTTTTATTCGAAAAGATAGAGAGATGGTTCAAACGGCTTAATGATCCATATCTGACACTATAAAGCATGAAAAAATTGAAAAAAATTAAAAAAAATAAAAAAAATTTTTTGTGTGCCGAAAATTTTTAAAACGCTATATTTCCCAAAATATCGAAGATATCGCAAGGGACTTTCAGTCATTTTATCAACGCGATGGCGGTATTTGTCACGTGATTTTTTTTGGCGATCGGAAAATCCGGAAAAATTTTACGGTGATTTTCCAATTTTTTTTTTCAAGTTCCTACTTTTCTCGATACCGGTTCAAGAATTGATTCGAATTCTTTCAAATTTCTTCTAGATATACTTCAATATGTCTTACGGAAGGCTGTGAGCTTTGAGAATGATCGGAAAATGATGACCGGGTTTTCCGGGAAATTTTCCGAAAAATTCCGATATTGTAAAACACAAAAAACAACGAAACCAACAATCGAAACTGAATTGTGAAAAATGTTTTTGGCAGTGCACGAATATACCAACAAATCGTAGCTCTTCGATATTTTCTCTAAAATGATCGGAAAACTGGGAAAATTTCAAATATATGAAAAAAACATTTGAATTTCGGATAATACGAAATTACTCGGAAATGATCGATATTTTTCCGAATCACCGAGATAGCTTTTGACTGCCTTCGGAAAATCTACAATTTTATTTTTTAATTTTTTTCCCAAAATTAATAGTCCGGGAGATATCTAAAAAAATTGGAAAATCGAAATATTGACCGTACTAATAGAGGTAATGAAAAAAATAAAAGTGCATCGTATCCGCAACACATGCCTCAGTAATACCTCCAAACCGTTTTTTTCCAACTACATAAAAAGATGGAAAAAATACGAAAAAAGTGAAAAAAATATTAAAAATTTTTTACTCCCCCTCCAAAATTGCCCAAAACTCGAAAAACAAACGAGATATCGAAAAATTTTATATAAACAATTTTGTTCCCCTTGAATAGACCTACAAAAAAGTCACGTAAAAATTTTTGCGATACCCTATAAATAAACGAAAAAACAGCTGATTTTCGTGAAAAAATGATTAAAATTATGAAAGAGGCTGAGAATACAGAGGGGGGCTATTTTTTTTATTTAAAGAGATAGAGCCACGGTTCAAAAAAGAAATTGATCCTTGTAAAAAATTA
Source organism: Chrysolina haemoptera (assembly GCA_958298965.1). Taxonomy (NCBI): domain Eukaryota; kingdom Metazoa; phylum Arthropoda; class Insecta; order Coleoptera; family Chrysomelidae; genus Chrysolina; species Chrysolina haemoptera. The sequence continues at coordinate 31,166,238 of OY282595.1, read as the reverse complement.
GGAAGAAACCAAGAAAAAAAACAAAAAAAAAAAATAATAATAATAATAATTGTGACACTCACTTTTTTATTTGGAGAGATAGAATCATTTTTCATAAAGAGAAAATGTGGCCCTTTGAAAAATGAATATGGAAATAAAAAAATAAAAAATTAAAAAAAATTAAAATGTCGACTCATTTTTTTTTTGGCTGTCGCCCCCGGGGCGAACGCTATGATTTCCAAACCCTTGGAGATATTGCTTTGAAATTTGAATCAAATCAATAACTCAAAAAATGTATCTCGAAAAAAATTTTTTTTTGCGATCGGAAAACCCGGAAAATTTTAACGGCCATTTTTGTGTTTTTCCTAGTTTCCTCGATACAGGTCCAGGGTTTCGTTTTTTCGAATTCATATTTCTTTAAGAAGTACGACCAAATGTCCTACAATGGTGTATAGTTTTTGAGAAGGATCGGAAAATGAAAACGGGTTTTCCGGACGATTTTCCGAAAAGTGAAAATTTCGAATAAAAACCGCACCGATGATCGAAATTGAATTTTGAACAATGCAGTGGATAGAGCTTGGAAATACAAAAAAATCATACCTCTTCAACACTTTTAAGAAAATGTCCGGAAAACTGAGAAAAATTGAAAAATATGAAAAAAAAAATTGTAATTTTTAAAAATACGAAATATCTCGGAAACTGCTGATATTTTTTCAATTTACCACGATACCTTTTTTGACCGCCTTCAAATAATCTATAAAATATGTAGATGAATAATTCCCCTATTTTCAATAGTACAGGAAATATTTGAAAAAAACGGGAAAATCGATATATCTCCCGAATTAAGAAAAAACTTGGAAATTAATTTTTTGCAGAAGATACCTCTCAATGAACTCTATCGATCGTCCAAATTTGGTTTTTTCGAATTCAATAACAAAGAGAGAAAAAAATAAAATCCAAAAAAAAGGCTGGACTTAGAAATTTTTTTTATAAAAGCACCAAAATCTCAAAAACTAAACATGATATGGAAAAGTGTATGGAAACACTTTTATTGTACTCCATTAGTACTACAAAAAGTTTCGAATGAATTTTTTTCCTATTTCAAAAATAAAAAAATTCGTCGGGACTTAGAAATTTTTTTCGATAATTTTGAATAATTCCAAATGTTTCCCAAACGGCTGCATATTTCCCAATTTTTCATAGAACCTTTTATGATTGCCTTTGGGAAGTCTACAAAAAATGTAGATGAATTGTTTCTTCAAAATCAATAGTCCGAGAAATATTCGAAAAAAAATCGGAAAAATCGATATATCTCCAGAATCAATAAAAAATGAGAAATGATTTTTTTGTCAAAAATACCTCTCAATGGACTCTATCAACCCATCTCAATTTGGTTTCTTCGAATTCATTACTGCAGCGGGAAAAAAATAAAACCCAAAAAAATTCGTCGGGACTTGGAAAAAAATTTCGACAATTTTGAATAATTCTAAATATTTCTCAAACGGCTGCATATTTCTCAATTTTTCATAGAACCTTTTATGATTGCCTTTGCGAAGTCTACAAAAAATGTAAATGAATTGTTTCTACAAAATCAATAGTCCGAGAAATAATCGAAAAAAAATCGGAAAAATCGATATATCTCCAGAACCAATAAAAAATGAGAAATGATTTTTTTTGTCAAAAATACCTTTCAATGAACTCCATCAACATATCCCAGTTGGGTTTCTTCGAATTCATTACCAGAGCAGAAAAAAAATAAAACCCAAAAAAATTCGTCGGAACTTAGAAAAAAATTTCGACAATTTTGAATAATTCTAAATATTTCCCAAACGGCTGCATATTTCCTAATTTTTCATAGAACCTTTTATGATTGCCTTTGGAAAGTCTACAAAAAATGTAAATGAATTGTTTTTTCAAAATCAATAGTTCATGAAATATTTGAAAAAAATGCGGAAAAGTCGATATATTATACACATTGATCGTAGTATTCACATTATTGGTGTCCAATTATAGTTTCAAACGGATTGAATAATAAAGACAGACACGCATTGATCGTAGTATTCACATTATTGGTGTCCAATTATAGTTTTAAACTGACTCAATGATAAAGACAGGCACGCATTGATCGTAGTATTCACATTATTGGTATCCAATTATAGTTTCAAACTGACTAGATGATAAAGACAGACACGCATTGATCGTAGTATTCACATTATTGGTGTCCAATTATAGTTTCAAACGGACTCAATGATGAAGACAGACAAGCATTGATCGTAGTATTCACATTATTGGTGTACAATTATAGTTTTTAATCATTTTGACAATGAACATTTAAAATAAGAACAACGCCTTAAGATCGTAGTATTCAAATAATTGGTGACCAATTATAGTTTAAACCATTTTCAACAACTTCTAGGGTATGTACGTGTACACGGAAAGAATATACGTGTACACGGAAAGGATATACGTGTACACGGAAATGATATACGTGTACACGGAAAGGATATACGTGTACACGGGGGGCTAGGATCGTCGCGCGAAGCGCGACAGTTAAGCCGCCGGCAGGCCAAGTGTGGGCGCAAGGCGGATGCTAGCGTAGGCGAATCCCGCGCCCAAACTTGTTATACTACGATCTTTAGAGAAGTAGTATTCTGCGGTCTTTCGGACAGAGGGAGCCTAACTTTTTTATTTGGACAGATAGAACTTTGAATCCAACGGGACCTTGATCCTTAATAAAAAATAGAAAAAAATCGAAAAAAAAATAATAATAATAATAATAACTTCGACCTGTAGGGGTGCCTAACTTTTTTATTCGAAAAGATAGAGAGATGGTTCAAACGGGTTAATGATCCTTATTTGACACTATAAAAGATGAAAAAACTGAAAAAAATTTAAAAAAATAAAAAAAAATTTTTGTCCCTCGAAAATTTTTAAAAGGCTATATTTCCCAAACTATCAAAGATATCGCTTGGGACTTTCAGTCATTTTATCAACTCGATGACGGTATTTGTCACGTGACTTTTTTTGGCGATCGGAAAATCCGGAAAAATTTTACGGTGATTTTCCGATTTTTTTTTTCAATTTCCTACTTTTCTCGATGCCGGTTCAAGAATTGATTCGAATCCTTTCAAATTTCTTCTAGATATACTTCAATATGTCTTACAGAAGGCTGTTAGTTTTGAGAATGATCGGAAAATGATAACCGGGTTTTCCGGGAAATTTTCCGAAAAATTCCGATATTGTAAAACACAAAAAACAACGAAACCAATAATCGAAACTGAATTCCGAAAAATGTTTTTGGTAGAGCACGAATATACCAACAAATCACATCTTCGATATTTTTTCTAAGATGATCGGAAAACTGGGAAAATTTCAAATATATGAAAAAAAAACATTTGAATTTCGGATAATACGAAATTACTCGGAAATGGTCGATATTTTTCCGAATCACCGAGACAGCTTTTGACTGCCTTTGGAAAATCTACAATTTTGTTTTTTAATTTTTTTCCCAAAATTAATAGTCCGAGAGATATCTAAAAAAATTGGAAAATCGAAATATTGACCGTACTAATAGAGGTAATGAAAAAAATAAAAATGCATCGTATCCGCAACACATGCCTCAGTAATACCTCCAAACCGTTTTTTTCCAACTACATAAAAAGATGGGAAAAATACGAAAAAAGTGAAAAAAATATTAAAAATTTTTTACTCCCCCTCCAAAATTGCCCAAAACTCGAAAACCAAACGAGATATCGAAAAATTTTATATAAACAATTTTGTTCCCCTTAAATAGACCTACAAAAAAGTCACGTAAAAATTTTTGCGATACCCTATAAATAAACGAAAAAACAGCTGATTTTCGTGAAAAAATGATTAAATTTATGAAATAGGCCGAGAATATAGAGGGGGGCTATTTTTTTTATTTAAAGAGATAGAGCCACGGTTCAAAAAAGAAATTGATCCTTGTAAAAAATTAGGAAGAAAGCAAAAAAAAAAAAGAAAAATAATAATAATAATAATTTACAGGGGGGGCCCTAACTTTTTTATTTTAAGTGATAGAACAATTTTTCATAAGGCAAAAATGTTCCCCATAAAAAAATAAATATAGACATGACAAAATGAAAAATAAAAAAAAATAAAAAAAAAATTGGTATTTTTTTGGGAATTTTCTGTATGTCCGTCGTCTCCAGAAACCACCTTATATTTCCGGAACCGTTGAAGATATCGAGTTGAAATTTTAATCACATCAATAACAAAAAAACAGTACCTCAAAATTTAATTTTTTTTGCTATCGGAAAACCGGGAAAATTTTTAAGGGGTTTTTCATGGTTTTCGCGAGGAACTCGATAGCGGTCCAGGGATTTATTTTTTTCCTTCTAGATTTTTTGGTAATATGCGCCTATATGCTCTTCCGAAGTGTATAGTTTTTGAGAAGGATCGGAAAATAATAACGGGTTTTCCGGTCGATTTTCCGAAAAAAATTCTTTTTTTTGAGCCTCTATTGTGGTGAAACCAATTAAGGAAACCAAGATATCAAATATGCATTAAATAGAACTTGAACAAACGAACAAATCTCCATATGAACATTTTCCGAAGAAACGACCGGAAAAATGTGAAAATCCCATTTTTCCGAAAATGGAAGTTCTCATTTTTTAAAATATCGAATATTTTGAAAACGGATACAAAATTGAAAATTTCACACGATACCTTTTTTAAGTGTCTTTGGGAAACCTACAAAAAATGTTATTACATTTTTTCGATAAAATCAATAGTGCAGGAAATATTTGAAAAAAACGGGAAAATTGATATATCTCACAAACTAAGAAAAAACTTGAGAATTTATTTTTTGCAAAAAATACCTTTCAATGAACTCTATCGATCCTCCAAATTTGGTTTTTTCGAATTCAATAACAGAGCGGGGAAAAAATAAAATCCAAAAAAAAGGCTGGACTTAGAAATTTTTTTTAAAAAAGCACCAAAATCTCAAAAACTAAACAAGATATGGAAAAGTGTATGCATACAATTTTATTGTACTCCATTAGTACTACAAAAAGTTTCGAATGAATTTTTTTCCTATTTCAAAAATAAAAATATTCGTCGGGACTTGGAAAAATTTTTCGATAATTTTCCCAAACGGCTGCATATTTCCCAATTTTTCATAGAACCTTTTATGATTGTCTTTGGAAAGTCTACAAAAAATGTAGATGAATTGTTTCTTCAAAATCAATAGTCCGAGAAATATTCGAAAAAAAATCGGAAAAATCGATATATCTCCAGAATCAATAAAAACTGAGAAATGGTTTTTTTGTCAAAAATACCTCTCAATGAACTCTATCAACATATCCCAATTTGGTTTCTTCGAATTCATTACCAGAGCAGAAAAAAAATAAAACCCAAAAAAATTCGTCGGGACTTAGAAAAAAATTTCGACAATTTTGAATAATTCCAAATATTTCCCAAACGGCTGCATAATTCCCAATTTTTCATAGAACCTTTTATGATTGCCATTGGGAAGTATACAAAAAATGTAAATGAATTGTTTTTTCAAAATCAATAGTCTGAGAAATATTTGAAAAAAAATCGGAAAAATCGATATATCTCCAGAATCAATAAAAACTGAGAAATGATTTTTTTGTCAAAAATACCTCTCAATGAACTCTATCAACCCATTCCAATTCGGTTTCTTCGAATTCATTACCACAGCGGAAAAAAAATTAAATCCAAAAAAATTCGTCGTGGCCTTAGAAAAAAATTTCCTTTCGTTGATTTTGAATAATCCCTAATATTTCCCAAACGGCTGCATATTTCCCAAATTTTCATAGAACCTTTTATGATTGCCTTTGGAAAGTCTACAAAAAATGTGAATGAATTGTTTCTTCAAAATCAATAGTCCGGGAAATATTAGAAAAAAATTCGGAAAAATAGATATATCTCCAGAACCAATAAAAAATGAGGAATGATTTTTTTGTCAAAAATACCTCTCAATTAACTCTATCAACCCATCTCAATTCGGTTTCTTCGAATTCATTACCACAGCGGAAAAAAAATTAAATCCAAAAAAATTCGTCGGGACTTGGAAAAAAAATTCGTTTTGTCGATTTTGAATAATCCCTAATATTTCCCAAACGGCTGCATATTTCCCAAATTTTCATAGAACCTTTTATGATTGCCTTTGGAAAGTCTACAAAAAATGTGAATGAATTGTTTCTTCAAAATCAATAGTCCGGGAAATATTAGAAAAAAATTCGGAAAAATTGATATATCTCCAGAACCAATAAAAAATGAGGAATGATTTTTTTGTCAAAAATACCTCTCAATGAATTCTATCAACCCATCCCAATTCGGTTTCTTCGAATTCATTACCACAGCGGAAAAAAAATTAAATCCAAAAAAATTCGTCGGGACTTGGAAAAAAATTTCGTTTCGTCGATTTTGAATAATCCCTAATATTTCCCAAACGGCTGCATATTTCCAAATTTTTCATAGAACCTTTTATGATTGCCTTTGGAAAGTATATAAAAAATGCAGATGAATTGTTTCTTCAAAATCAATAGTCCGGAAAATATTTGAAAAAAAATCGGAAAAATCGATATATCTCCAGAATCAATAGAAACTGAGAAATGAGTTTTTTGTCAAAAATACCTCTCAATGGACTCTATCAACCCATCTCAATTTGGTTTCTTCGAATTCATTACTACAGCGGGAAAAAAATAAAACCCAAAAAAATTCGTTGGGACTTTGAAAAAAATTTCGTCGATTTTGAATAATTCAAAATATTTCCCAAACGGCTGCATATTTCCCAATTTTTCATAGAACCTTTTATGATTGCCTTTGGGAAGTCTACAAAAAATGTAGATGAATTGTTTCTTCAAAATCAATAGTCCGAGATATATTCGAAAAAAAATCGGAAAAATCGATATATCTCCAGGACCAATAAAAAATGAGAAAGGATTTTTTTGTTAAAAATACCTCTCAATGGACTCTATCAACCCATCCCAATTTGGTTTCTTCGAATTCATTACTGCAGCGGGAAAAAAATAAAACCCAAAAATATTCGTCGGGACTTAAAAAAAAATTTCGACAATTTTGAATAATTCCAAATATTTCCCAAATGGCTGCATATTTCCCAATTTTTCATAGAACCTTTTATGATTGCCATCGGGAAGTCTACAAAAAACGTAAATGAATTGTTTGTTCAAAATCAATAGTCCAAGAAATATTCGAAAAAAAATCGGAAAAATCAATATATCTCCAGAATCAATGAAAACTGAGAAATGATTTTTTAGTCAAAAATACCTCTCAATGAACTCTATCAACATATCCCAATTTGGTTTCTTCGAATTCATTACCAGAGCAGAAAAAAAATAAAACCCAAAAAAATTCGTCGGGACTTGGAAAAAAATTTCGACAATTTTGAATAATTCCAAATATTTCCCAAATTGCTGCATATTTCCAAATTTTTCATGAAACCTTTTATGATTGCTTTTGGAAAATATACAAAAAATATAAATGAATTGTTTTTTCAAAATCAGTAGTTCATGAAATATTTGAAAAAAATGCGGACAAATCGATATATTATACACATTAATAATAATAATAATAATAATGTTTATTCACTGATTTTTGATACAACAATAAGTATACAAAATTGTAAATAAACAGTGGCATCACGGAAGCAATACAATAGTATCGCTTGTATGTGATATAGCCCTAACCTAAGACATGTAATAATGAAAATAAAATATTAATACTATGAAATAATCAATTATACACGAGTTTTCATGAATGAATGTGAATCAATGGTAAGTAACATCAACTTATATTTTTTTTTTCTCTTAGCGTGTTTGTAGTGTTGATCGTAGTATTCACATTATTGGTGTCCAATTATAGTTTCAAACGGATTTAATGATAAAAACAGACACGCATTGATCGTAGTATTCACATTATTGGTGTCCAATTATAGTTTCAAACGGGTTCAATGATAAAGGAAGACACTCATTGATCGTAGTAGTCACATTATTGGTGTCCAATTATAGTTTCGAACTGACTCAACGATAAAGACAGACACGCATTGATCGTAGTATTCACATTATTGGTATCCAATTATAGTTTCAAACGGATTCAATGATAAAAACAGACACGCATTGATCGTAGTATTCACATTATTGGTGTCCAATTATAGTTTCAAACGGATTCAATGATAAAGAAAGACACTCATTGATCGTAGTATTCACATTATTGGTGTCCAATTATAGTTTCAAACTGACCCAACGATAATGACAGACACGCATTGATCGTAGTATTAACATTTTTGGTGTCCAATTATAGTTTCAAACGGACTCAATGATGAAGACAGACAAGCATTGATCGTAGTATTCACATTATTGGTGTCCAATTATAGTTTCAAACGGACTCAATGATGAAGACAGACAAGCATTGATCGTAGTATTCACATTATTGGTGTCCAATTATAGTTTTTAATCATTTTGACAATGAACGTTTAAAATAAGAACAACGCCTTAAGATCGTAGTATTCAAATATTGGTATATACGTGTACACGGAAAGGATATACGTGTACACGGAAAGGATATACGTGTACACGGAAAGGATATACGTGTACACGGCAAGGATATACGTGTACACGGGGGGCTAGGATCGTCGCGCGAAGCGCGACAGTTAAGCCGCCGGCAGGCCAAGTGTGGGCGCAAGGCGGATGCTAGCGTAGGCGAATCCCGCGCCCACACTTGTTATACTACGATCTTTAGAGAAGTAGTATTCTACGGTCTTTCGGACAGAGGGAGCCTAACTTTTTTATTTGGATAGATAGAACTTTGAATCCAACGGGACCTTGATCCTTAATGAAAAATAGAAAAAAATCAAGAAAAAAATAATAATAATAATAATAACTTCGACCTGTAGGGGTGTCTAACTTTTTTATTCGAAAAGATAGAGAGATGGTTCAAACGGGATAATGATCCATATCTGACACTATAAAAGATGAAAAAATTGAAAAAAATTAAAAAAAATTAAAAAAAATTTTTGTGTGTCGAAAATTTTTAAAACGCTATATTTCCTAAAATATCAAAGATATCGCACGGGACTTTCAGTCATTTTATCAACGCGATGACGGTATTTGTCACGTGATTTTTTTTGGTGATCGGAAAATCCGGAAAAATTTTACGGTGATTTTCCGATTTTTTTTTTCAAGTTCCTACTTTTCTCGATACCGGTTCAAGAATTGATTCGAATCCTTTCAAATTTCTTCTAGATATACTTCAATATGTCTTACAGAAGGCGGTGAGTTTTGAGAATGATCGGAAAATGATGACCGGATTTTCCGGGAAATTTTCCGAAAAATTCCGATATTGTAAAACACAAAAATCAACGAAACCAACAATCGAAACTGAATTGTGAAAAATGATTTTGGTAGAGCACGAATATACCAACAAATCATAGCTCTTCGATATTTTCTCTAAAATGATCGGAAAACTGGGAAAATTTCAAATATATGAAAAAAAACATTTGAATTTCGGATAATACGAAATTACTCGGAAATGGTCGATATTTTTCCGAATCACCTAGACAGCTTTTGACTGCCTTTGGAAAATCTACAATTTTCATTTTTAATTTTTTTCCCAAAGTTAATAGTCCGGGAGATATCTAAAAAAATTGGAAAATCGAAATATTGACCGTACTAATAGAGGTAATGAAAAAAATAAAAATGCATCGTATCCGCAACACATGCCTCAGTAATACCTCCAAACCGTTTTTTTCCAACTACATAAAAAGATGGAAAAAATACGAAAAAAGTGAAAAAAATATTAAAAATTTTTTACTCCCCCTCCAAAATTGCCCAAAACCCGAAAACCAAACGAGATATCGAAAAATTTTATATAAACAATTTTGTTCCCCTTAAATAGACCTACAAAAAAGTCACGTAAAAATTTTTGCGATACCCTATAAATAAACGAAAAAACAGCTGATTTTCGTGAAAAAATGATTAAAATTATGAAATAGGCCGAGAATATAGAGGGGGGCTATTTTTTTTATTTGAGTAGATAGAGCCACGGTTCAAAAAAGGAATTGATCCTTGTAAAAAATAATGGAGAAACCAAAAAAAAAAAAGAAAAATAATAATAATAATAATTTACAGGGGGGGCACTAACTTTTTTATTTTAAGAGATAGAACAATTTTTCATAAGGCAAAAATGTTCCCCATAAAAAAATAAATATAGACATGATAAAATGAAAAATAAAAAAAAATAAAAAAAAAATTGGTATTTTTTTGGGAATTTTCTGTATGTCCGTCGTCTCCAGAAACCACCTTATATTTCCGGAACCGTTGAAGATATCGAGTTGAAATTTTAATCACGTCAATAACAAAAAAACAGTACCTCAAAATTTAATTTTTTTTGCTATCGGAAAACCGGGAAAATTTTTAAGGGGTTTTTCATGGTTTTCGCGAGGAACTCGATAGCGGTCCAGGGATTTATTTTTTTCCTTCTAGATTTTTTGGTAATATGCGCCTATATGCTCTTCCGAAGTGTATAGTTTTTGAGAAGGATCGGAAAATAATAACGGGTTTTCCGGTCGATTTTCCGAAAAAATTTCTTTTTTTTGAGCCTCTATTGTGGTGAAACCAATTAAGGAAACCAAGATATCAAATATGCATTAAATAGAACTTGAACAAACGAACAAATCTCCATATGAACATTTTCCGAAGAAACGACCGGAAAAATGTGAAAATCCCATTTTTCCGAAAATGGAAGTTCTCATTTTTTAAAATATCAAATATTTTGAAAATGGATACAAAATTGAAAATTTCACACGATACCTTTTTTAAGTGTCTTTGGGAAACCTACAAAAAATGTTATTACATTTTTTCGATAAAATCAATAGTGCAGGAAATATTTGAAAAAAACGGGAAAATTGATATATCTCACAAACTAAGAAAAAACTTGAGAATTTATTTTTTGCAAAAAATACCTTTCAATGAACTCTATCGATCCTCCAAATTTGGTTTTTTCGAATTCAATAACAGAGCGGGGAAAAAATAAAATCCAAAAAAAAGGCTGGACTTAGAAATAATTTTTATAAAAGCATTAGAATCTCAAAAACTAAACAAGATATGGAAAAGTGTGTACAAACAATTTTATTGTACTCTATTAGTACTCCAAAAAGTTACTGATGAAATTTTTTCCTATTCCAAAAATTCAAAAATTTGTCGGGACTTAGAAAAAATTTCGTTTCGTCGATTTTGAATAATTCCAAATATTTCCCAAACGGCTGCATATTTTCAAATTTCCCATAGAACTTTTTATGTTTGCCTTTGGAAAATATACAAAAAATGTAAATGAAGTGTTCCTTCAATATCAATAGTCCAGGAAATATTTGAAAAAAAATCGGAAAAATCAATATATCTCCAGAACCAATAAAGACTGAGAAATAATTTTTTTGTCAAAAATACCTCTCAATGAACTCTATCAACATATCCCAATTTGGTTTCTTCGAATTCGTTACCAGAGCGCGAAAAAAATAAAACCCAAAAAAATTCGTCGGGACTTGGAAAAAAATTTCGACAATTTTGAATGTAACGTTCACATTTTGTAAACGTACGTTTAATCATGAAGTTCCATCATTTCATCACAAAATAACATATCTGATACCTATAACTGTCAAAAGCGGTTATTGACTTAATTCTTTATATTCATTTATTATCTTGATCAGTTTCAGGGTAAAGTATTCGTTAAGAGTCGAACACTCTGTTTACCTAGTTTCATGTGTTGTGTTCCGACTATTATGATCAAGGTTATAAGTATGAGTTAAGTTGTAGGTTTTGACATACCATCCGATTCTACATGATATATAACCATTTTTATTTCCACAGATCATGGTGCTCACGAATATCTCTGTCGATTTATTCAAAACTATGATTGTTTGTTTATCAAGGATTGTTTTCAAAACAACACGAACATAGGTGATTAACAGTCATCCAGACGTCACCGGTTCTTCTTCTCTATTTCGTTTGGTTAAAATAGTGTCGTTTCTTTGAATCGGTTCGACATAAAGTTTGGCTTACAGGGGAAAAGAGACAAATATATTTATTTGCCTCTTTATTTACACATGAGATCACGGACTGCTGTTCTGTTCTTGCACTGCAGTGTTCGGAACCTTTGGTGTAGTAATGAGTAAACTATACTGCTCGGTTCTGTTCTGTGGCAAGATCCAATGAAAAGAGTGTTGGCAACAATGAAAGGAAATATGTTTTTTATTAAATTAATTTTTGGAGAGGACGGAACTCCTTGAAACACCATTTGTACATTTCTGACCTGGTAACGCTGATGCTCACAGGAGGTTGATTTTTGATTTTTAATTTTGAAGTAAATTACTTTTGACAACCTACCTATTGCTGCTAAGACCATGTAATTGAGAGGTGAATATTTTGCTGTATTTAATTTACTGAACTTTTTGTTGATGACTCGCCTCACGAGCATTTTTTCTTATAGAAGGAAGCATGTCTTACAAATTTCTTTTCTTTTTGCCACAGCTCTGCCAGGAAATTAAGAGGGTCAAGTGTAGAGCACGTTATGGGAGACATATTCCATAATGTTGGATTGGTGCCTAAGTTTTGACTGGGTCTACACGTTATTATAAAGCCAACACGGTATTGTAAAGCCTACACGGAGTACACGGTATTGTAAAGCCTACATGGTACTGTTAAACCTACCGAAGTACTGTAAAGCCTGCCATGGTATGGTAAAGCTTATTGGAGAATTGAGTAGTCTGCTGTGGTGTTGTAAAGCCCTTTGGGTATAGTAAAGCCGATCAAATAGACCTCTAGAGTCTAGTTAGATATAGAGAAGCAGACCTGATTTTAGAGATCTCCGTGAGGACTGTGATTTTGGAACCAGTTAGGACCAGACAAAGTCCAAGGAAGCCGACAAGTCGTGATATTCCTATATTAGTTGTGTCAGGTTTGAATGCATTCAGACCAGGTAAGACAGTTATATATTAATATGAATCCTTTGATTTACGACTTGGAGGACCCATTATTTCGCTCAGGTCCATAACTTGTTTGAGTCTTGAACACTGGATTAAATTGTTACATGTTACTGTGTCATTTATTTGGAGTTGGGGACACCTTTCTTTCAGCACAGTAAAGGTCTTTCTACAGAGATCGGCCTGGGAATAGGTTTTCTGATTTCATTTTATACTGTAGATGGCGTCCCATTAACATCATAAATAAAGAAAGCTTATTCTCAGTGCCACTAGTCGGACCTGTGAGGATTATCGAGTGACGTCGACCTACGCCCTTGCCTCCCAAATCTTGTAGCTAGCCGAAGGCAATTTTTGTGCCCAACTAAGGGTTACATGAATAATTCTAAATATTTCCCAAACGGCTGCATATTTCCAAATTTTTCATAGAACCTTTTATGATTGCCTTTGGAAAATATACAAAAAATGTAGATGAATTGTTTCTTCAAAATCAATAGTCCGGGAAATATTTGAAAAAAAATCGGTAAAATCGATATATCTCCAGAATCAATAAAAACTGAGAAATGATTTTTTTGTTAAAAATATCTCTCAATGGACTCTATCAACCCATCCCAATTTGGTTTCTTCGAATTCATTACTGCAGCGGGAAAAAAATAAAACCCAAAAATATTCGTCGGGACTTAAAAAAAAATTTCGACAATTTTGAATAATTCCAAATATTTCCCAAATGGCTGCATATTTCCCAATTTTTCATAGAACCTTTTATGATTGCCATCGGGAAGTCTACAAAAAACGTAAATGAATTGTTTGTTCAAAATCAATAGTCCAAGAAATATTCGAAAAAAAATCGGAAAAATCAATATATCTCCAGAATCAATGAAAACTGAGAAATGATTTTTTAGTCAAAAATACCTCTCAATGAACTCTATCAACATATCCCAATTTGGTTTCTTCGAATTCATTACCAGAGCAGAAAAAAAATAAAACCCAAAAAAATTCGTCGGGACTTGGAAAAAAATTTCGACAATTTTGAATAATTCCAAATATTTCCCAAATTGCTGCATATTTCCAAATTTTTCATGAAACCTTTTATGATTGCTTTTGGAAAATATACAAAAAATATAAATGAATTGTTTTTTCAAAATCAGTAGTTCATGAAATATTTGAAAAAAATGCGGACAAATCGATATATTATACACATTAATAATAATAATAATAATAATGTTTATTCACTGATTTTTGATACAACAATAAGTATACAAAATTGTAAATAAACAGTGGCATCACGGAAGCAATACAATAGTATCGCTTGTATGTGATATAGCCCTAACCTAAGACATGTAATAATGAAAATAAAATATTAATACTATGAAATAATCAATTATACACGAGTTTTCATGAATGAATGTGAATCAATGGTAAGTAACATCAACTTATATTTTTTTTTTCTCTTAGCGTGTTTGTAGTGTTGATCGTAGTATTCACATTATTGGTGTCCAATTATAGTTTCAAACGGATTTAATGATAAAAACAGACACGCATTGATCGTAGTATTCACATTATTGGTGTCCAATTATAGTTTCAAACGGGTTCAATGATAAAGGAAGACACTCATTGATCGTAGTAGTCACATTATTGGTGTCCAATTATAGTTTCGAACTGACTCAACGATAAAGACAGACACGCATTGATCGTAGTATTCACATTATTGGTATCCAATTATAGTTTCAAACGGATTCAATGATAAAAACAGACACGCATTGATCGTAGTATTCACATTATTGGTGTCCAATTATAGTTTCAAACGGATTCAATGATAAAGAAAGACACTCATTGATCGTAGTATTCACATTATTGGTGTCCAATTATAGTTTCAAACTGACCCAACGATAATGACAGACACGCATTGATCGTAGTATTAACATTTTTGGTGTCCAATTATAGTTTCAAACGGACTCAATGATGAAGACAGACAAGCATTGATCGTAGTATTCACATTATTGGTGTCCAATTATAGTTTCAAACGGACTCAATGATGAAGACAGACAAGCATTGATCGTAGTATTCACATTATTGGTGTCCAATTATAGTTTTTAATCATTTTGACAATGAACGTTTAAAATAAGAACAACGCCTTAAGATCGTAGTATTCAAATATTGGTATATACGTGTACACGGAAAGGATATACGTGTACACGGAAAGGATATACGTGTACACGGAAAGGATATACGTGTACACGGCAAGGATATACGTGTACACGGGGGGCTAGGATCGTCGCGCGAAGCGCGACAGTTAAGCCGCCGGCAGGCCAAGTGTGGGCGCAAGGCGGATGCTAGCGTAGGCGAATCCCGCGCCCACACTTGTTATACTACGATCTTTAGAGAAGTAGTATTCTACGGTCTTTCGGACAGAGGGAGCCTAACTTTTTTATTTGGATAGATAGAACTTTGAATCCAACGGGACCTTGATCCTTAATGAAAAATAGAAAAAAATCAAGAAAAAAATAATAATAATAATAATAACTTCGACCTGTAGGGGTGTCTAACTTTTTTATTCGAAAAGATAGAGAGATGGTTCAAACGGGATAATGATCCATATCTGACACTATAAAAGATGAAAAAATTGAAAAAAATTAAAAAAAATTAAAAAAAATTTTTGTGTGTCGAAAATTTTTAAAACGCTATATTTCCTAAAATATCAAAGATATCGCACGGGACTTTCAGTCATTTTATCAACGCGATGACGGTATTTGTCACGTGATTTTTTTTGGTGATCGGAAAATCCGGAAAAATTTTACGGTGATTTTCCGATTTTTTTTTTCAAGTTCCTACTTTTCTCGATACCGGTTCAAGAATTGATTCGAATCCTTTCAAATTTCTTCTAGATATACTTCAATATGTCTTACAGAAGGCGGTGAGTTTTGAGAATGATCGGAAAATGATGACCGGATTTTCCGGGAAATTTTCCGAAAAATTCCGATATTGTAAAACACAAAAATCAACGAAACCAACAATCGAAACTGAATTGTGAAAAATGATTTTGGTAGAGCACGAATATACCAACAAATCATAGCTCTTCGATATTTTCTCTAAAATGATCGGAAAACTGGGAAAATTTCAAATATATGAAAAAAAACATTTGAATTTCGGATAATACGAAATTACTCGGAAATGGTCGATATTTTTCCGAATCACCTAGACAGCTTTTGACTGCCTTTGGAAAATCTACAATTTTCATTTTTAATTTTTTTCCCAAAGTTAATAGTCCGGGAGATATCTAAAAAAATTGGAAAATCGAAATATTGACCGTACTAATAGAGGTAATGAAAAAAATAAAAATGCATCGTATCCGCAACACATGCCTCAGTAATACCTCCAAACCGTTTTTTTCCAACTACATAAAAAGATGGAAAAAATACGAAAAAAGTGAAAAAAATATTAAAAATTTTTTACTCCCCCTCCAAAATTGCCCAAAACCCGAAAACCAAACGAGATATCGAAAAATTTTATATAAACAATTTTGTTCCCCTTAAATAGACCTACAAAAAAGTCACGTAAAAATTTTTGCGATACCCTATAAATAAACGAAAAAACAGCTGATTTTCGTGAAAAAATGATTAAAATTATGAAATAGGCCGAGAATATAGAGGGGGGCTATTTTTTTTATTTGAGTAGATAGAGCCACGGTTCAAAAAAGGAATTGATCCTTGTAAAAAATAATGGAGAAACCAAAAAAAAAAAAGAAAAATAATAATAATAATAATTTACAGGGGGGGCACTAACTTTTTTATTTTAAGAGATAGAACAATTTTTCATAAGGCAAAAATGTTCCCCATAAAAAAATAAATATAGACATGATAAAATGAAAAATAAAAAAAAATAAAAAAAAAATTGGTATTTTTTTGGGAATTTTCTGTATGTCCGTCGTCTCCAGAAACCACCTTATATTTCCGGAACCGTTGAAGATATCGAGTTGAAATTTTAATCACGTCAATAACAAAAAAACAGTACCTCAAAATTTAATTTTTTTTGCTATCGGAAAACCGGGAAAATTTTTAAGGGGTTTTTCATGGTTTTCGCGAGGAACTCGATAGCGGTCCAGGGATTTATTTTTTTCCTTCTAGATTTTTTGGTAATATGCGCCTATATGCTCTTCCGAAGTGTATAGTTTTTGAGAAGGATCGGAAAATAATAACGGGTTTTCCGGTCGATTTTCCGAAAAAATTTCTTTTTTTTGAGCCTCTATTGTGGTGAAACCAATTAAGGAAACCAAGATATCAAATATGCATTAAATAGAACTTGAACAAACGAACAAATCTCCATATGAACATTTTCCGAAGAAACGACCGGAAAAATGTGAAAATCCCATTTTTCCGAAAATGGAAGTTCTCATTTTTTAAAATATCAAATATTTTGAAAATGGATACAAAATTGAAAATTTCACACGATACCTTTTTTAAGTGTCTTTGGGAAACCTACAAAAAATGTTATTACATTTTTTCGATAAAATCAATAGTGCAGGAAATATTTGAAAAAAACGGGAAAATTGATATATCTCACAAACTAAGAAAAAACTTGAGAATTTATTTTTTGCAAAAAATACCTTTCAATGAACTCTATCGATCCTCCAAATTTGGTTTTTTCGAATTCAATAACAGAGCGGGGAAAAAATAAAATCCAAAAAAAAGGCTGGACTTAGAAATAATTTTTATAAAAGCATTAGAATCTCAAAAACTAAACAAGATATGGAAAAGTGTGTACAAACAATTTTATTGTACTCTATTAGTACTCCAAAAAGTTACTGATGAAATTTTTTCCTATTCCAAAAATTCAAAAATTTGTCGGGACTTAGAAAAAATTTCGTTTCGTCGATTTTGAATAATTCCAAATATTTCCCAAACGGCTGCATATTTTCAAATTTCCCATAGAACTTTTTATGTTTGCCTTTGGAAAATATACAAAAAATGTAAATGAAGTGTTCCTTCAATATCAATAGTCCAGGAAATATTTGAAAAAAAATCGGAAAAATCAATATATCTCCAGAACCAATAAAGACTGAGAAATAATTTTTTTGTCAAAAATACCTCTCAATGAACTCTATCAACATATCCCAATTTGGTTTCTTCGAATTCGTTACCAGAGCGCGAAAAAAATAAAACCCAAAAAAATTCGTCGGGACTTGGAAAAAAATTTCGACAATTTTGAATGTAACGTTCACATTTTGTAAACGTACGTTTAATCATGAAGTTCCATCATTTCATCACAAAATAACATATCTGATACCTATAACTGTCAAAAGCGGTTATTGACTTAATTCTTTATATTCATTTATTATCTTGATCAGTTTCAGGGTAAAGTATTCGTTAAGAGTCGAACACTCTGTTTACCTAGTTTCATGTGTTGTGTTCCGACTATTATGATCAAGGTTATAAGTATGAGTTAAGTTGTAGGTTTTGACATACCATCCGATTCTACATGATATATAACCATTTTTATTTCCACAGATCATGGTGCTCACGAATATCTCTGTCGATTTATTCAAAACTATGATTGTTTGTTTATCAAGGATTGTTTTCAAAACAACACGAACATAGGTGATTAACAGTCATCCAGACGTCACCGGTTCTTCTTCTCTATTTCGTTTGGTTAAAATAGTGTCGTTTCTTTGAATCGGTTCGACATAAAGTTTGGCTTACAGGGGAAAAGAGACAAATATATTTATTTGCCTCTTTATTTACACATGAGATCACGGACTGCTGTTCTGTTCTTGCACTGCAGTGTTCGGAACCTTTGGTGTAGTAATGAGTAAACTATACTGCTCGGTTCTGTTCTGTGGCAAGATCCAATGAAAAGAGTGTTGGCAACAATGAAAGGAAATATGTTTTTTATTAAATTAATTTTTGGAGAGGACGGAACTCCTTGAAACACCATTTGTACATTTCTGACCTGGTAACGCTGATGCTCACAGGAGGTTGATTTTTGATTTTTAATTTTGAAGTAAATTACTTTTGACAACCTACCTATTGCTGCTAAGACCATGTAATTGAGAGGTGAATATTTTGCTGTATTTAATTTACTGAACTTTTTGTTGATGACTCGCCTCACGAGCATTTTTTCTTATAGAAGGAAGCATGTCTTACAAATTTCTTTTCTTTTTGCCACAGCTCTGCCAGGAAATTAAGAGGGTCAAGTGTAGAGCACGTTATGGGAGACATATTCCATAATGTTGGATTGGTGCCTAAGTTTTGACTGGGTCTACACGTTATTATAAAGCCAACACGGTATTGTAAAGCCTACACGGAGTACACGGTATTGTAAAGCCTACATGGTACTGTTAAACCTACCGAAGTACTGTAAAGCCTGCCATGGTATGGTAAAGCTTATTGGAGAATTGAGTAGTCTGCTGTGGTGTTGTAAAGCCCTTTGGGTATAGTAAAGCCGATCAAATAGACCTCTAGAGTCTAGTTAGATATAGAGAAGCAGACCTGATTTTAGAGATCTCCGTGAGGACTGTGATTTTGGAACCAGTTAGGACCAGACAAAGTCCAAGGAAGCCGACAAGTCGTGATATTCCTATATTAGTTGTGTCAGGTTTGAATGCATTCAGACCAGGTAAGACAGTTATATATTAATATGAATCCTTTGATTTACGACTTGGAGGACCCATTATTTCGCTCAGGTCCATAACTTGTTTGAGTCTTGAACACTGGATTAAATTGTTACATGTTACTGTGTCATTTATTTGGAGTTGGGGACACCTTTCTTTCAGCACAGTAAAGGTCTTTCTACAGAGATCGGCCTGGGAATAGGTTTTCTGATTTCATTTTATACTGTAGATGGCGTCCCATTAACATCATAAATAAAGAAAGCTTATTCTCAGTGCCACTAGTCGGACCTGTGAGGATTATCGAGTGACGTCGACCTACGCCCTTGCCTCCCAAATCTTGTAGCTAGCCGAAGGCAATTTTTGTGCCCAACTAAGGGTTACATGAATAATTCTAAATATTTCCCAAACGGCTGCATATTTCCAAATTTTTCATAGAACCTTTTATGATTGCCTTTGGAAAATATACAAAAAATGTAGATGAATTGTTTCTTCAAAATCAATAGTCCGGGAAATATTTGAAAAAAAATCGGTAAAATCGATATATCTCCAGAATCAATAAAAACTGAGAAATGATTTTTTTGTTAAAAATATCTCTCAATGGACTCTATCAACCCATCCCAATTTGGTTTCTTCGAATTCATTACTGCAGCGGGAAAAAAATAAAACCCAAAAATTTTCGTCGGGACTTAAAAAAAAATTTCGACAATTTTGAATAATTCTAAATATTTCCCAAACGGCTGCATATTTCTCAATTTTTCATAGAACCTTTTATGATTGCCTTTGGAAAGTATACAAAAAATGTAGATGAATTGATTCTTCAAAATCAATAGTCCGGGATATATTTGAAAAAAAATCGGTAAAATCGATATATCTCCAGAATCAATAAAAACTGAGAAATGATTTTTTTGTTAAAAATATCTCTCAATGGACTCTATCAACCCATCCCAATTTGGTTTCTTCGAATTCATTACTGCAGCGGAAAAAAAATAAAACCCAAAAAAATTCGTCGGGACTTGGAAAAAAATTTCGACAATTTTGAATAATTCCAAATATTTCCCAAACGGGTGCATATTTCCCAATTTTTCATAGAACCTTTTATGATTGCCTTTGGAAAGTCTACAAAAAATGTAAATGAATTGTTTTTTCAAAATCAATAGTTCATGAAATATTTGAAAAAAATGCGGAAAAATCGATATATTATACACATTGATCGTAGTATTCACATTATTGGTGTCCAATTATAGTTTCAAACGGATTCAATAATAAAGACAGACACGCATTGATCGTAGTATTCACATTATTGGTGTCCAATTATAGTTTCAAACGGATTCAATGATAAAGAAAGACACTCATTGATCGTAGTATTCACATTATTGGTGTCCAATTATAGTTTCAAACTGACTCAATGATAAAGACAGGCACGCATTGATCGGAGTATTCACATTATTGGTGTCCAATTATAGTTTCAAACTGACCCAACGATAAAGACAGACACACATTGATCGTAGTATTCACATTATTGGTGTCCAATTATAGTTTCAAACGGACTCAATGATGAAGACAGACAAGCATTGATCGTAGTATTCACATTATTGGTGTCCAATTATAGTTTCAAATGGATTCAATGATAAAGACAGACACACATTGATCGTAGTATTCACATTATTGGTGTCCAATTATAGTTTCAAACGGATTCAATGATAAAGAAAGACACTCATTGATCGTAGTATTCACATTATTGGTGTCCAATTATAGTTTCAAACTGACTCAATGATAAAGACAGGCACGCATTGATCGTAGTATTCACATTATTGGTGTCCAATTATAGTTTCAAACGGACTCAATGATGAAGACAGACAAGCATTGATCGTAGTATTCACATTATTGGTGTCCAATTATAGTTTCAAATGGATTCAATGATAAAGACAGACACACATTGATCGTAGTATTCACATTATTGGTGTCCAATTATAGTATCAAATAGATTCAATTATAAAGACAGACACGCATTGATCGTAGTATTCACATTATTGGTATCCAATTATAGTTTGTAATCATTTTGACAATGAACCTTTAAAATAAGAACAACGCCTTAAGATCGTAGTATTCAAATAATTGGTAGATACGTGTACACGGAAAGGATATACGTGTACACGGAATGGATATACGTGTACACGGAAAGGATATACGTGTACACGGAAATGATATACGTGTACACGGGGGGCTAGGATCGTCGCGCGAAGCGCGACAGTTAAGCCGCCGGCAGGCCAAGTGTGGGCGCAAGGCGGATGCTAGCGTAGGCGAATCCCGCGCCCACACTTGTTATACTACGATCTTTAGAGAGTAGTATTCTACGGTCTTTCGGACAGAGAAATACAGAGGGAGCCTAACTTTTTTATTTGACTAGATAGAACTTTGAATCCAACGGGACCTTGATCCTTAATAAAAAATGGAAAAAAATCAAGAAAAAAATAATAATAATAATAATAACTTCGACCTGTAGGGGTGTCTAACTTTTTTATTCGAAAAGATAGAGAGATGGTTCAAACGGCTTAATGATCCATATCTGACACTATAAAGCATGAAAAAATTGAAAAAAATTAAAAAAAATAAAAAAAATTTTTTGTGTGCCGAAAATTTTTAAAACGCTATATTTCCCAAAATATCGAAGATATCGCAAGGGACTTTCAGTCATTTTATCAACGCGATGGCGGTATTTGTCACGTGATTTTTTTTGGCGATCGGAAAAACCGGAAAAATTTTACGGTGATTTTCCAATTTTTTTTTTCAAGTTCCTACTTTTCTCGATACCGGTTCAAGAATTGATTCGAATTCTTTCAAATTTCTTCTAGATATACTTCAATATGTCTTACGGAAGGCTGTGAGCTTTGAGAATGATCGGAAAATGATGACCGGGTTTTCCGGGAAATTTTCCGAAAAATTCCGATATTGTAAAACACAAAAAACAACGAAACCAACAATCGAAACTGAATTGTGAAAAATGTTTTTGGCAGTGCACGAATATACCAACAAATCGTAGCTCTTCGATATTTTCTCTAAAATGATCGGAAAACTGGGAAAATTTCAAATATATGAAAAAAAACATTTGAATTTCGGATAATACGAAATTACTCGGAAATGATCGATATTTTTCCGAATCACCGAGATAGCTTTTGACTGCCTTCGGAAAATCTACAATTTTATTTTTTAATTTTTTTCCCAAAATTAATAGTCCGGGAGATATCTAAAAAAATTGGAAAATCGAAATATTGACCGTACTAATAGAGGTAATGAAAAAAATAAAAGTGCATCGTATCCGCAACACATGCCTCAGTAATACCTCCAAACCGTTTTTTTCCAACTACATAAAAAGATGGAAAAAATACGAAAAAAGTGAAAAAAATATTAAAAATTTTTTACTCCCCCTCCAAAATTGCCCAAAACTCGAAAAACAAACGAGATATCGAAAAATTTTATATAAACAATTTTGTTCCCCTTGATTAGACCTACAAAAAAGTCACGTAAAAATTTTTGCGATACCCTATAAATAAACGAAAAAACAGCTGATTTTCGTGAAAAAATGATTAAAATTATGAAAGAGGCTGAGAATACAGAGGGGGGCTATTTTTTTTATTTAAAGAGATAGAGCCACGGTTCAAAAAAGAAATTGATCCTTGTAAAAAATTAGGAAGAAACCAAGAAAAAAAACAAAAAAAAAAAATAATAATAATAATAATTGTGACACTCACTTTTTTATTTGGAGAGATAGAATCATTTTTCATAAAGAGAAAATGTGGCCCTTTGAAAAATGAATATGGAAATAAAAAAATAAAAAATTAAAAAAAATTAAAATGTCGACTCATTTTTTTTTTGTCTGTCGCCCCCGGGGCGAACGCTATGATTTCCAAACCCTTGGAGATATTGCTTTGAAATTTGAATCAAATCAATAACTCAAAAAATGTATCTCGAAAAAAATTTTTTTTTGCGATCGGAAAACCCGGAAAATTTTAACGGCCATTTTTGTGTTTTTCCTAGTTTCCTCGATACAGGTCCAGGGTTTCGTTTTTTCGAATTCATATTTCTTTAAGAAGTACGACCAAATGTCCTACAATGGTGTATAGTTTTTGAGAAGGATCGGAAAATGAAAACGGGTTTTCCGGACGATTTTCCGAAAAGTGAAAATTTCGAATAAAAACCGCACCGATGATCGAAATTGAATTTTGAACAATGCAGTGGATAGAGCTTGGAAATACAAAAAAATCATACCTCTTCAACACTTTTAAGAAAATGTCCGGAAAACTGAGAAAAATTGAAAAATATGAAAAAAAAAATTGTAATTTTTAAAAATACGAAATATCTCGGAAACTGCTGATATTTTTTCAATTTACCACGATACCTTTTTTGACCGCCTTCAAAAAATCTATAAAATATGTAGATGAATAATTCCCCTATTTTCAATAGTACAGGAAATATTTGAAAAAAACGGGAAAATCGATATATCTCCCGAATTAAGGAAAAACTTGGAAATTAATTTTTTGCAGAAGATACCTCTCAATGAACTCTATCGATCGTCTAAATTTGGTTTTTTCGAATTCAATAACAGAGCGGGAAAAAAATAAAATCCAAAAAAAAGGCTGGACTTAGAAATTTTTTTTATAAAAGCACCAAAATCTCAAAAACTAAACAAGATATGGAAAAGTGTATGCATACAATTTTATTGTACTCCATTAGTACTACAAAAAGTTTCGAATGAATTTTTTTCCTATTTCAAAAATAAAAAAATTCGTCGGGACTTAGAAAAAATTTCGACAATTTTGAATAATTTCAAATATTTCCCAAACGGCTGCATATTTCCAAATTTTTCATAGAACCTTTTATGATTGTTTTTGAAAAGTCTACAAAAAATGTAAATGAATTGTTTCTTCAAAATCAATAGTCCAAGAAATATTCGAAAAAAAATCGGAAAAATCGATATATCTCCAGAATCAATGAAAACTGAAAAATGATTTTTTTGTTAAAAATACCTTTCAATGGACTCTATCAACCCATCCCAATTTGGTTTCTTCGAATTCATTACTGCAGCGAGAAAAAAATAAAACCCAAAAAAATTCGTCGGGACTTGGAAAAAAATTTCGTCGATTTTGAAAAATTCCAAATATTTCCCAAACGGCTGCATATTTCCCAATTTTTCATAGAACCTTTTATGATTGCCTTTAAAAAGTTTACAAAAAATGTAAATGAATTGTTTCTTCAAAATCAATAGTCCGAGAAATATTCGAAAAAAAATCGGAAAAATCGATATATCTCCAGAACCAATAAAAAATGAGAAATGATTTTTTTGTCAAAAATACCTCTCAATGAACTCTATCAACATATCCCAATTTGGTTTCTTCGAATTCATTACCAGAGCGAGAAAAAAATAAAACCCAAAAAAATTCGTCGGGACTTAGAAAAAAATTTCGTCGATTTTGAAAAATTCCAAATATTTCCCAAACGGCTGCATATTTCCAAATTTTTCATAGAACCTTTTATGATTGTTTTTGAAAAGTATACAAAAAATGTAGATGAATTGTTTCTTCAAAATCAATAGTCCGGGAAATATTTGAAAAAAAATCGGAAAAATCGATATATCTCCAGAATCAATGAAAACTGAAAAATGATTTTTTTGTTAAAAATACCTTTCAATGGACTCTATCAACCCATCCCAATTTGGTTTCTTCGAATTCATTACTGCAGCGAGAAAAAAATAAAACCCAAAAAAATTCGTCGGGACTTGGAAAAAAATTTCGTCGATTTTGAAAAATTCCAAATATTTCCCAAACGGCTGCATATTTCCCAATTTTTCATAGAACCTTTTATGATTGCCTTTAAAAAGTTTACAAAAAATGTAAATGAATTGTTTCTTCAAAATCAATAGTCCGGGATATATTTGAAAAAAAATCGGTAAAATCGATATATCTCCAGAATCAATAAAAACTGAGAAATGATTTTTTTGTTAAAAATATCTCTCAATGGACTCTATCAACCCATCCCAATTTGGTTTCTTCGAATTCATTACTGCAGCGGGAAAAAAATGAAACCCAAAAATTTTCGTCGGGACTTAGAAAAAAATTTCGTCGATTTTGAAAAATTCCAAATATTTCCCAAACGGCTGCATATTTCTCAATTTTTCATAGAACCTTTTATGATTGCCTTTGGAAAGTATACAAAAAATGTAAATGAATTGTTTCTTCAAAATCAATAGTCCGGGATATATTTGAAAAAAAATCGGTAAAATCGATATATCTCCAGAATCAATAAAAACTGAGAAATGATTTTTTTGTTAAAAATATCTCTCAATGGACTCTATCAACCCATCCCAATTTGGTTTCTTCGAATTCATTACTGCAGCGGGAAAAAAATAAAACCCAAAAATTTTCGTCGGGACTTAGAAAAAAATTTCGACAATTTTGAATAATTCTAAATATTTCCCAAACGGCTGCATATTTCTCATTTTTTCATAGAACCTTTTATGATTGCCTTTGGAAAGTATACAAAAAATGTAAATGAATTGTTTCTTCAAAATCAATAGTCCGGGATATATTTGAAAAAAAATCGGTAAAATCGATATATCTCCAGAATCAATAAAAACTGAGAAATGATTTTTTTGTTAAAAATATCTCTCAATGGACTCTATCAACCCATCCCAATTTGGTTTCTTCGAATTCATTACTGCAGCGGGAAAAAAATGAAACCCAAAAATTTTCGTCGGGACTTTTCGACAATTTTGAATAATTCTAAATATTTCCCAAACGGCTGCATATTTCCCAATTTTTCATAGAACCTTTTATGATTGCCTTTGGAAAGTATACAAAAAATGTAAATGAATTGTTTCTTCAAAATCAATAGTCCAAGAAATATTCGAAAAAAAATCGGAAAAATCGATATATCTCCAGAATCAATGAAAACTGAGAAATGATTTTTTTGTCAAAAATACCTTTCAATGGACTCTATCAACCCATCCCAATTTGGTTTTTTCGAATTCATTACTGCAGCGGGAAAAAAATTAAACCCAAAAAAATTCGTCGGGACTTAGAAAAAAATTTCTTCGATTTTGAATAATTCCAAATATTTCCCAAACGGCTGCATATTTCCCAATTTTTCATAGAACCTTTTATGATTGCCTTTGGGAAGTCTACAAAAAATGTTAATGAATTGTTTCTTCAAAATCAATAGTCCAAGAAATATTCGAAAAAAAATCGGAAAAATCGATATATCTCCAGAACCAATAAAAACTGAGAAATGATTTTTTTGTTAAAAATACCTCTCAATGGACTCTATCAACCCATCCCAATTTGGTTTCTTCGAATTCATTACTGCAGCGGGAAAAAAATAAAACCCAAAGATTTTCGTCGGGACTTAGAAAAAAATTTCGACAATTTTGAATAATTCTAAATATTTCCCAAACGGCTGCATATTTCCCAATTTTTCATAGAACCTTTTATGATTGCTTTTGGAAAATATACAAAAAATGTAAATGAATTGTTTCTTCAAAATCAATAGTCCGGGATATATTTGAAAAAAAATCGGTAAAATCGATATATCTCCAGAATCAATAAAAACTGAGAAATGATTTTTTTGTTAAAAATATCTCTCAATGGACTCTATCAACCCATCCCAATTTGGTTTCTTCGAATTCATTACTGCAGCGGGAAAAAAATAAAACCCAAAAATTTTCGTCGGGACTTAGAAAAAAATTTCGACAATTTTGAATAATTCTAAATATTTCCCAAACGGCTGCATATTTCTCATTTTTTCATAGAACCTTTTATGATTGCCTTTGGAAAGTATACAAAAAATGTAAATGAATTGTTTCTTCAAAATCAATAGTCCGGGATATATTTGAAAAAAAATCGGTAAAATCGATATATCTCCAGAATCAATAAAAACTGAGAAATGATTTTTTTGTTAAAAATATCTCTCAATGGACTCTATCAACCCATCCCAATTTGGTTTCTTCGAATTCATTACTGCAGCGGGAAAAAAATAAAACCCAAAAATTTTCGTCGGGACTTAGAAAAAAATTTCGACAATTTTGAATAATTCTAAATATTTCCCAAACGGCTGCATATTTCTCAATTTTTCATAGAACCTTTTATGATTGCCTTTGGAAAGTATACAAAAAATGTAGATGGATTGATTCTTCAAAATCAATAGTCCGGGATATATTTGAAAAAAAATCGGTAAAATCGATATATCTCCAGAATCAATAAAAACTGAGAAATGATTTTTTTGTTAAAAATATCTCTCAATGGACTCTATCAACCCATCCCAATTTGGTTTCTTCGAATTCATTACTGCAGCGGAAAAAAAATAAAACCCAAAAAAATTCGTCGGGACTTAGAAAAAAATTTCGACAATTTTGAATAATTCCAAATATTTCCCAAACGGGTGCATATTTCCCAATTTTTCATAGAACCTTTTATGATTGCCTTTGGAAAGTCTACAAAAAATGTAAATGAATTGTTTTTTCAAAATCAATAGTTCATGAAATATTTGAAAAAAATGCGGAAAAATCGATATATTATACACATTGATCGTAGTATTCACATTATTGGTGTCCAATTATAGTTTCAAACGGATTCAATAATAAAGACAGACACGCATTGATCGTAGTATTCACATTACTGGTGTCCAATTATAGTTTCAAACGGATTCAATGATAAAGAAAGACACTCATTGATCGTAGTATTCACATTATTGGTGTCCAATTATATTTTCAAACTGACTCGATGATAAAGACAGGCACGCATTGATCGTAGTATTAACATTATTGGTGTCCAATTATGGTTTCAAACTGACCCAACGATAAAGACAGACACGCATTGATCGTAGTATTCACATTATTGGTGTCCAAGTATAGTTTCAAACGGACTCAATGATGAAGACAGACAAGCATTGATCGTAGTATTCACATTATTGGTGTCCAATTATAGTATCAAATAGATTCAATTATAAAGACAGTCACGCATTGATCGTAGTATTCACATTATTGGTATCCAATTATAGTTTCTAATCATTTTGACAATGAACCTTTAAAATAAGAACAACGCCTTAAGATCGTAGTATTCAAATAATTGGTAGATACGTGTACACGGAAAGGATATACGTGTACACGGAATGGATATACGTGTACACGGAAAGGATATACGTGTACACGGAAAGGATATACGTGTACACGGGGGGCTAGGATCGTCGCGCGAAGCGCGACAGTTAAGCCGCCGGCAGGCCAAGTGTGGGCGCAAGGCGGATGCTAGCGTAGGCGAATCCCGCGCCCACACTTGTTAATACTAATTTTAATTCATTCAGTTCAGCATTTTATAAAGGGTGTTTCCGATATTGGAGCAATTAAGAAAATGGGTTGTTGTATGGAACCTAATATATCAATAATTGGCAAGAATTTTCGTTCTTGAAGTAGTCAGAAATTGTCGAAAATTTTCATGAAATTTTATGAAATCGCTTAGTTTGGAAGCACTGGTTCGATTCTCCTGTAGCGTGTCTGCCCACTGTCAGTGTTTTAGCGTGGTTTGAGCTGTCTGTAGGCCTCTTATGTACCCTTGGTTGCTGTAATTGGAAATAAGTGGATGTGGGTGGTGCAAATGTGTAATGAGATAATTCTACTTTCTGGAATATTCTAGAATATAAAAAAGATATTTCTATAATATAAGAGAGAACATTCTAGAATGATGTTGAAGCTTCTGGAAAGTTCTAGAAAATTCGAGATCTCCGTGGAATGAACTAGAACTATTGAGTGTACTTCCATTATCTAGAAACAAAAAAAAATATTTCTTTGCATGTGATTTCGAACTAAACTAGAACTAAGCCTTCGAAATGTTTCATAACATACCCTTGAGTGCAATTTTCAAAAGTCCGGTCATCAGGGAGAGGGCCTGGTGAGGAAACTATCTTGAAATCTCTAGAATATTGAAAATATATTTCTAGAATATGAGAAAGAAAAGTCTAAAATATTCTCCAAGCTTCAAGATACTTTCAAGATCTTCGTGGAATAAACTTGAACAGTCTCCGTAATGTTCTAGAACATACTGAAAGTACTACTGAAGTTTATGCAATGGAAAATAATCTCACTTGCTTTCAAAAATACATGTTGATGTGATAAAAAAATAAACAAGAAACAACTATTGTATCAACACTTCTCCGTAATGCAATAATTAAACAATTCTTGAAAGACCCAAGCCACTAACACAAAATTCGTGCTTTGGTTTCGAAAGAGGTTTGGTACAAATATCTGCTATCATCTACGATGTATGGATATATTCCAACACAATTTCTCTCTGTTCAATTTTTTCCCTAATGAAATGAAAACGAACATCGATATGCTTCGTTCTTCTGTGCATAAAAAGATTTGCAGCAATTTTTGGGCACTCTGGTTATCGTTGAAGAATTTCATTCCCAACAACTCACGCATCAAATTTTTTAAATAAATCGCTTTCTTTGTACAATCACTTAGTGCCATGTATTCAGCTTCACTAGACGACATGGCTACTGTGCACTGCTTTCTACACGCCCAAGAAACAGCAGCATTTGCAAATTTGAATACAAATCCAGTAAAAGATTTTCTGTCAGAAGCATCGCTGGCCCAATTTGCAGTTCCTTCAAGATATCGGAGTACACGCTTGGCAGCCTGCCAGTGTTCTGCAGAATGTTTTGCATTGAATTGGCTCAAATAGGAACAAGCAAAAGAAATATCAGGTCGGGACATAACGCTCAGATACATCAGACATCCAATTACCTGCTGATATTGGACATTTTCTATGTGATTTTTAAAAATGTTATTGAACTTCACATTCGCTTCCATAGGTGTGCCAACTGGATGACAGTCTTGCATTCCGAATTTATTCAATAAATCAATAACATACTGCCTCTGGCTGAGTGTAACTTGTCCTTTTTTCTTGTCATAGATGATGTTCATACCAAGACAATGACTAGTTTCTCCTAAGTCTTTGATACGAAAATGTGATGAGAGTTCTTTGATCAACTCCTCTGTTTCATGATGATCATTGTAAAATAAGAAACAATCATCCACATATAATGCCAAAATTATGATACGAACATTTTCTATTTTGAAATTACAAACAGCTTTCGTAATATGACTTTCTGAAACCCAAAGTACAAAGAACTTTGTTGATGATCTTGTTCCAGGCGCGTGCTGACTGTTTGAGACCATAAATAGCCTTGCGAAGAAGACATACTTTGCTTTCCTCTCCCGCAACAATGAAACCTTCTGGTTGGATCATGTAGATATTTTCTTCCAGGTTACCATGTAGAAAAGCTGTGATGACATCTACATGCCTCATTTCAAGATCATACTGAGCAGCAAGTGCAAAAAGAAAACACAATGAAGAATGTCTTATAATAGGAGAAAATGTTTCAAAACAATCGACACCATATTCTTGCGTGAAACCTTTGGCAACAAGTCTGGCTTTAAAACGGACAATTTCTCCATTGGAATTTCGTTTCAGTTTGAAAATCCATTTAGATTGGAAGATATTCTTTTCACTGGGTTTGTCAACTATATCCCACGTATTATTTTCACGAAGGGAATCAATTTCATTTTGCATTACAGCTTTCCACTCGATAGAATGTTCACCAGAAAGTGCTTCTGTCATTGATTGAGGTTCACTGACAGATTCGCAGATTGTTTGATAAAGCATGAAATCTGGATACATCGTGCGCTGCCGTTGTGGATACCTTGGCTCTGCCTCATCTGGTTAAAATTGCAGTTTAGGGTAGTAACCCCGATTTTGACGAAATTTTTTTTGGGGTTTATTTCGAGTTACCTGAACACAAATCTAAAGTCAAAAAGCCTCCCTCTCACTTACTTTTTGATTTACGACCCATCAAATGCCAGAAAAAGGGTATTTTCATGATCAAATTTCTTCCACGAAAAGTAACCATTCTGCCTTTGCTTCATATCACCACAATCAAAACACATAATTCTTGCGTTTTTGGCACAGTTTGCCGTATTTCCAACTTGTATTGAAAATATAAGATTTGAATTATCATAACAATACATTCGATTGATTCCATTTATTGACAATAAGTAATGACAGATATGGATAACGTTATGTGAAATGTCACAATTAAGTATTTTCAGAGAGTAACGATGCCAAATCTTACATACAGTGACCGCCAAAAAGTATGTACCATATGGGAAAAAAATTTATTATTAGAGTATTGGAAAAAAGATTCTTGGAGAAAGTTTATGCATGTCCGATAACCTAAAAATCGATTTTGACACGTGATCGCTGGTATGGCGGCAAATTGAAAAAAATCACAATGAAAAGGCAAAAAGTGGGGTAAAACGGCAAGATATCAAAAAAAGTTATTTGAAAAAGCTGCTTAGAATTCAATTCTATAGACATATACAAAGTTTGAAAAAATAATGTGAGAAAACTGAAAATAGCCATTTTTTAAAAATATTTTCCTAGCTGTATAAAAATATCAAATTATTATCTTATGAATAGCTTGACCATACTGAAACATTTGTATTTCAATGATAATGGCAAAACTTTCTCATTTTCTCCACACCACTGAGCACTAAATTTAAAAAATTGGATTTTGTCAAAACCCTGGCTGTTACATTGGTTCGTATCTAACAGTTATACCAGAATTCCACGACCATTGTGATGACACGACACTCCAGAAACATGGTGTTTTCCAGATTATAATCAAGTTTCGATGATCATCGTGCCAAGAGCGTTACATTTCGCACGCAATGTTGAAAACTCTAACCTCTCTGATTTGACGCACTATTTTTAAGATTATGTGCGAAATCGTTCGTGCACGATTATCATCAAAAATTGATTTTAATCGGGAAAACACGATATATTCGATGGGTGTATTTGTTGCAGACATTAGTTATTGTCTGCAGAGACCTACCCTATACTGATGAGGGCAAGAACCCAGAAATCGATCTATAGGTGGTCCAAATGTTTCGATTAACATTTCCATGCATTTAGCAATTGCGGAGATAGCCTTGTAGGAACTCTGCACGGAAATTCATTGGATGTAATTCAACGTTCGTCGTGTATTAGCCAAGAAAGTACTTGTTTTCTGATGGATTTTTGACCCGAATACTCCTATAGTATAGGATTATTGCAGTGAGCATCCTGGTATGGCAGGACATCTAGTGTTTAATTTTTTTCAATTTGCCGCAGTACCAGCGATCACGTGGCATGTGTCAAAATCGTTTTTTAGGTTATCGAATATGCACAAACTTTTCCCAAGAATTTTTTTTTCAATACTCTAATAATAAACTTTTTCCCCATATGGTACATACTTTTTGGCGGTCACTGTATGAGAGTAAAATGTTGGTAGGACTTCCGATTTTCATAAAATTTGCACAGATTTCGTAAAACATCATAAAATTACTGTACCAATCGAAATTTTTTCCGCAAATATCTTGCAAATATTTCTCGTAATACTGAAATGGTTTTAGGAACTATGATGCAATTTACGGAAATGATCTATGGTCAGTTGGAGAATGCATCTACCACTAACAAAAATATGTTCCCATAAATGGTCCAGCAAAATCCACATGAATTCGCTGCCAAGGAAAACGTAGATACTCCCACTGGTGTACAATTGTTTTACTAGGTTGTTTTTGAATATTCTGGCACGGTTCTCATCTACTGGCTAATATCTCTATGTCCAAGTCTATTTTGGGTCACCAAACGTAGGATCTTGCTGAAGCCTTCATCATCACTATTACTACGTGCCCTTGATGTAATTCTTCAAAAATTCTTCATCAGAAAGAGAAAACTCGTGGTCGTTTCCTTCAAATCCGGTTAGTTCGATTTTCCTTCTGGTATAAAGATATTCCTATAAAGTTTTCAAAATAGAGTCATTACTGGTTTCTTTGTCAATTTCGGTATGTGTTACAGGTAAAACCGAAATTTGTGCTAATTGGTGAGCTGTTGCTCCATCAATATTTACTCCAGTATGTATTATTTTCATTCATGGAGTCGAGTGGTAGGCGAGATAAAGCATCTGCATTTGCATGGTGTACTGTAGAACGATATCTAATATGATAATCAAAACCCTGGAGAAATTGGGCATAATGGAGCATCCTAGTAGCAGCCATACTTGGTAGTTTTTTCTCTGGGTCAAAAATCGAAATTAACGGTTTATGTTCGAATCTGCGTCCATAACAGTATTGAAAAAAGTGATTCGATGCTCAAAATATCGCTAGAGCTTCCATGTCTATTTTACTGTAGTTTTTCTCTGAAGAATTTTGAGTTCTGGATGCAAATGCTATTGGTTTTTCACTCCCATCAGGAAATTTATGAGACAACACTGCTCCCAAACCATATGCACTTGCATCTGTCGCCAATGAAAGGGGCATACTTGGATTATATGCACAGAGAACTAAATCTGAAGATTTTTCCTTTTTCATTATTTTTAAAGCATCTTCGCATTCGTTATTCCATATAAATCTCACATTTTTCCGCAACAAGTTGAACAAAGGATGGAGTTTTGATGCCAGATTTTTCAAAAAGTTTCCGTGGTAATTGACCATTCCCAACCAACTCTTCAGTTCTGTTACATTTGTAGGAGACCTGGCATTGTTGATGAAGACATTTATTCTTTGGTTTTCTCAATTCATCGGGATAAAATGGTATGACCCAAATGTCGTCTAAGAAAACACATACCCCCGGGATATCAGAAAGTGTTTTTGAAATTCATCTCTGCTGCTACTTTGGTTCCAAACATTCACCTAATCACCTTTTGGAGTAGTGATTGCTTGTATTTTGCAACTTTCTTCGTCCATTGGCATATGTAAATAAGCCTCTTTCACATTTAATGTAAAAATCTTTCCAACCAACATTGCAGTAGCAAAAATATCTTATATGTTAGGAATAGGGTGCTCGTCCTTCGGTAATTTATTGATGGTCATTTTATAGTCAGCACACAAACGAATAGAACCGTCTTTTTTAACTATTGGAACTATTGGGGTTTCCCACTCGCTGTAATCTAGCTTTGATATAAACCTTGCATTCTGAAGTCTATCAATCTCTTCATCAACTCTTTGTCCCAATGCATATGGAATTCTCCGAGCTGTGTGGTATAAATGTAGGTGTAGAATTTTCCTTCAGAAAGTTTCCCTTCGTAATTATTAATTTTACCAACTCCTTTTTGAAACACTCCACGATATGTCTCTTGTAATGTCTGTTTTCAAAGCTTCAGTCATGTCGGATTCGTAAATTTTATTAAAGTGGCGTAACCACTCTATAATATATAATATTTGCAGTAATTTTTTTGTTTTTATATTTTACCTCAACAGTCGAAAATCCAATTGGATATATTTTATTTAGTTTCCATTGTGTGTATCAGCCGTTCTTGTTTCCTTTCTTCGATGTCTCCTGAAGTGCCTGTAATGTTCTTCATGTTGAAAAAATTTTCCAACCTCCGTATGTAAATGTCCCAAGTTTCCTTCTCACAGAAATCTTCCAGAGATAAAACATCCGTAGAGACACCGCTGCAGTTTGTAGGTTGCATAGCTTTAGTTAGCGTTTCAATTAGTTTATTTAGCTGTTCACTGTCCATCATTTACTTCGAATTAGTTAAGTATCAAAAATATTTACGATTGAATAAGAATTTGACAGACTTTTTTATTCACAGCACCGTCAGTACAACACATATTCCATGTTCACTCGATCAAAGGTAAAAGTAATATATACAACTAAAACTAAAATATAAAACTAAATATAAAACTAAAGAACACGCTTTACTTCCCATGGACTAAAAAGTAAAAAATAATTGACAATTTAATTTCTCAAATGTAACCCGAAAACCCGAAAACCCTCATACACTAATTTTGAATCGAATCAGACCATAATTACATATTAGAGCCGCCATCTTTAATTTATGGATTTTGACAGAAAATTCCAAATACTCGACCTTAAAAAACCTCACATACCAATTTTGAATCGAATCTGACCATAACCACGAATCTCGTCCGCCATCTTGGAACCGACATTTTTTTTTATAACAAAAAAAAGTCATATCGCATTGTCACCGGAACTATGAACACCTGTCAAATTTCAAATCATTCGGACGTGTGGAAATTGGTGAAAAACACGCCCTAAGGAGTCACTTACAAACATACAAACAAACATACAAACATACAAACATACAAACATACAAACATACAAACATACAAACATACAAACATACAAACATACAAACATACAAACATACAAACATACAAACATACAAACATACAAACATACAAACATACAAACATACAAACATACAAACATACAAACATACAAACATACAAACATACAAATATACAAACATACAAACATACAAATATACAAACATACAAACAAACATACAGACAAACATACAAACAAACATACATACAAACATACAAACATACAAACATACTAACAAACATACAAACAAATATACAAACAAACATACCAACAAACTCCTTAGTGGTGTTCGAAAGTTCGGCCATCAAGGAGAGGGCGTGATGAGGAAAATTTCTGGAAATCTCTAGAATACAAAAATGAAATTTTTAGAATATATGAAAAAAAAGTCCTCAATATTCTCGAACCTTACAATTAAGTAAGTTTTCAAAAGTTTAGTGGGGAGCCAACCCTGGCACGAGTACTAACGGACGAAGTTGTAATAACAAATCCTAACTGTTAGTGATTGTAAATATCCATAGTGTCATCTGGAAGTCGCTGTAAGTAGATGATAGTTCGATAGTTAGAGTTAGAACGATATAAAATTCTGACATTTAAAACTGGTCGATCATCCAAACACCGTCCCATCGGCTTCTGTGGTGTAAGCGGACAGGACCGTACTCAGGACAGATGTGATCATTAGTAAAGCTTACCCTCCATAATAAGTTACACCCGAAATATGGAAACATCCAGTGCCTGGAGGATTCCTGACTACAGGGGTCTTCGAAATAATCAACCTGAACCATCTAACACAACCGAAGCAAATCTTTATTCAAGCGTAGTGACCCAAAAACAAGCAATTGAATTCCCAACCAAAGACCAGGCAATAATTTTCCCTGCAATAGACGATACGAAGCTACAGGACAATATTCTGGCACTTGGATCAATTATTCACCCGAAACATATCACATTTTGCTCTAGCATTTCCAATAACAGAATATGCGTATATCTTTCAAGTAAAGAAATTGTTGATGGTTTCCTCACGAACCCCGGAGAAATGAAAGCTCAGCATAACACAATCGTAGCCCACAGACTGATCACTCCCGCGAGCAGATTCGTTTTATCTAATGTATGTTCAATGATTCCATATGTCGTAATAGAACAACACCTCAAGAGTTTAGGTCTGGAGTTGCTATCTCCAATGTACTTCCTTCGAGCGGGTCTGAATGACCCCCAATATAGCTATGTTCTCAGTTTTCGCCGCCAAACATATATTTCTCCCACTGATTTCTCCCCAACCCCTGATTCATCCTTATCAACTTTGAAGATACATCCTATCGAATATTTCTCTCAGAAGATGGCCTAAACTGCTTCAAATGTAAAAAACCCGGTCATATAGCTTTCTTATGCCCACAACAAATGAACTCAGACCAACTTCACGTGCCCCAAGAAATTACAGAACAAGAAAATGCAGAAACTACAGGATCAAGCTACCAGAAACGCACCAGCACAGCACTATCTAGTCCCACTGTTGAAACCTCCCCAGAAACATCTTCCAAAGTTAAGTTCGTTAAACCCTCTTCAACAAAAACGAAGGAACTCAAGACAAGCATTCCTACTGAGACGACCCAATCGTGTGAAACTTCAATCCTTGCTGCTAAAAAATTTCTCGAAGAAGCATTTTCTCCGACAATCTTGGACTTCACCTCAATCAACTCACCAGTTTCCTTGATAACTCATATGGATCATCTGAACCTCTCAGCATTGCAAGAGAATATACCAAAGACATACAGAGGCTTTTAGAACTTCTGACATCAATACACCTCCTAAGCAACAGAAAGGTCCATAAAATCAAGAATTACGAGAATAAAGAAGAGAATTTTGAATCAACTAAGTACATAACGACTTCGATACGGCATCCAATGTCTCCCTCTCAGAATCAGAAAACGACCTCTCCCAAGATTCCCGAGAACCAACAACATATTAATATTTCAATGGCATTCATATTGCAGTGGAATATTAATGGGCTTCTCACCCACCTAGATATGTTGCAGTTGCTCAAGAGAGAACTGAACCCAATGGTTATATGTCTTCAAGAGACTAACCTATGAGGCATACCATAACAACAGAAACAATTCAAACAGAGCCAGCGGAGAAGTATCTATATACGTCAAACAAACAATAGAATCAACACAAATCCCCCTTACTACCAGCCTAGAAGCAGTTGCAATATCAGTGTCAGCTCCTACTAAAACAACTGTGTGCAATATATACATTCCACCAAATGTGGAAGTAAATCAGACAGAGTTAAATAACGTGCTGCAACAACTTCCCAAACTACGAATCATACTCGGCGATTTTTAACTGTCATAATGTCATATGGGGAAGTGATAAAACAAATCATCGAGGGAAAACCCTAAAGCGTAATAAATCTGGATATATTAATTCAGGAAAAAAAACTAGGTTCAATTCCTTCACAGGGACTTTCTCAGCTCTGGACATTACGCTCTGCGAAGCCACTATCTTCCCACAACTCGTGTGAAATATCCAACCTCACCTATACGGAAGCAAACCATTATCCAACTGTGGTAAAGAGGGTAGACACTCCTCTCGCGATCAACTCAGTTCACCAAAAGTAGAAGATAAAATCTGCTAACTGGGCACAATTCTCTCGACTCATCGATGAAAATATCCCTCAAAACTATTGCATCAACGAAGATAATAATATGGTAGTTTCTCGTTTCTCAGGAGTTATTATAAATGCTGCAACACAATCTGTAGAAAGAACATCTACATTAGTAGGTCGCCATTCGGTTCCATGGTGGAATACAGAATGTCACGAGGCAATAAAATTGAAAAAACGTGCATTTAACAGATTAAAAAACACAGGACAATGGAAAACATTATTGAATTCAAAAACATCAGAGCTCAATGCAGATACACACTCAAAACATGTAAAAAACAATCATGGAAAGAATATACCTCGTCCTTGAATACATCTACACCAACTTCAGAGGTATGGAAACGTGTAAAGATGATTAAGGGAATCAATACAAATAGAAAATTACACACATGGTAAACGGGGACAATATCATCCAGAATAATGACGAAATAGTGAATATACTTGCGAATACATTCGAAGAATATTCCAGCAACGACAATTATCACGAATCATTTAGATATCATAGACACATTTTTGACACGTGAAATTCCAATAATCGAGGATCACAACAATCCTATAAACTTTCCACTGTCATCCGATGAACTTGAAGACGCTCTGAAATCTTTGAATGACTCCAGTCCTGGAACTGATGATATCCCCTATATATTTCTTTGCAAATTACTACCGAAAGCTAAAGTATACCTACTCAAAATATGGACAGAGGCTACCATAATACCTATTATCAAATCGAACAAACCAAGAGATGACCCCCGATCATACAGACCAATATCACTAACAAATTATATGTGCAAGTTACTGGAAAAAATGCTAAGCAGACGTCTTCAGTTTTTATTGGAATCCAACAACCTGCTCGTTCCTGAACAAAGTGGATTTCGCAAAAACCGATGCACACTCGATAATCTCATAAACCCGGAAACAAATATACCAGAAGCTTTCATAACCAAACGGAAAGTGGTAGCAGCTTTTTTCGATATTTCGAGAGCCTATGATACAGCTTGGAAGTACAACATACTCGACAAACTCAACAAATGGGGTGTCAATGGAAACTTCCTTGGATTCGTTAAGAACTTTCTTCATAACAGAACCTTCAGAGTAAGATCGAATAATACATTATCCAGTCAAAAAATTCAACAAAATGGCACACCCCAAGGATCTATCCTGAGCGTCACACTTTTTTTGGTTGCAATGAACGATATAGCTGATAGAATCAAACCACCAATCAAAATAGGACTGTATGCTGACGATCTTGTAATTTACGTAACTAAAGACTAATAACCTACACTCAACAGCAAAACTCCTACAAGATGACATAAATAGTTTAGAAACTTGGAGCCACGACAATGATTTCCAGTTTTCCACAGCCAAAACTAAATGTATGCTCTTTCCACGGAGAAATGAAATAAATAAACCTACTCTCACCCTTCAACAACAAACCTTGGAATGGGTCGACAAACACAAATTTCTAGGTATGATCTTCGACACGAAGCTCCGCTGGGACGCAAATATTCGACAACGCAAATATTCGACAATTGAAAAAATCCTGTCTGAATGGACTCAATCTCATGAAGACCCTAGCTAATCAACACTGGGGAGCTGACCAAAAACCCTTCTTACGATTTATAGAATCTTAATCAGGTCGAAAATTGATTATGGCTCGATCGTCTACAATACTGCTTCTAAGACACAACTCAAACAACTAGACACGATTCATAACACCGCAATTCGCCTGGCTCTTGGTGCATTCAGGACAAGTCCAGTGGAAAGCTTATACGTAGAAGCTGGTGAGCCACCCCTTATAATCTCTAGGCAATATTTAAGTCTTTGTTACGCTGCCAAGACATCTGCCAACCCAAATAACCAAACCTACAGGAATACATTCAAGAGATCGGAAGACCTGTTTCCTGAAAACACGAACACAGCATCGCCTTTTTATGAACGGATTAGGAAACTAAACTTTAATTTTGAAAATGTCATCACTTCTCCCCAATACCAACTAGCCCCGTGGACAGTTAAAAACCTCCAAATGTGACACAACCCTTTCTGACTACCCTAAATCCACAACTCCTCCCAGCTTATTTCAAAATATCTTTCATGAACTTAATATCCAATATAGTTGGCTACGAAAATGTAGGAACCGCGGTTATCAGGAAAGTAAAAATTTAGAGATTGCATGGATTCCTTCACATACTGTAGCAAAGCAAGACTGCGCAGACTCCGAAGCCAAAGTCATTCTGGAGATACCGAACCAAGACTTCAAATGGAGAATAAATGAACTGTCCAGGCAACAGCGCTACACTAGATGGCAAAATTCTAATAATAAGTTAATTGAAATAAACCCAACCCTCATCAAAAATAGAGTGGAAGACGTAAGCAGAAGACAACAAGTTATCCTTTCGAGACTACGCATTGGACATACCAAACTAACGCATCAACATCTCCTCAGGAAAGAGGAAGCCATCAAATGCGAGCTCTGTGGAGTCAACATCCCGGTAAAGCACATCATTTCGGAATGTCCCGGGCTAGAGCGACAAAGAGTAATGGACTATCGAACGACCTTCAGAAAAATCTTCAAGGAAACAACATAGTGAACCTCATGAAATTTCTCAAGTCAATTAATATCCTGAAAAAAATATAGACACTGTAAACTCTGAATTGTAATGTAATGTATTGTAATTTAATGTAATGTTATTTAATTATTGTTCCATCGCTAATAACCTCTGATGGTTGATGCGATTTATTTGAAATAAAAAAAAAGTTTAGTTATCAGAAAGAGAGTGTGGTGATGGAATATTCTAGAATATGAAATAGGTATAAATAGGTATTTCTTTAATATAAGAGAACATTCTAGAATATTTTTGAAGCTTCTGGAAAGTTCTAGGAAATTCGAGATCTTTGTGGAATAAACAGAGCCTTCGTAATGTTTTGTAACATACTAAAAAGACCTTGGAGTGCACTTTACGCAAGTTCGGCCATCAGAGAGAAGGAGTGGTAAGGAAACGTTCTGGAAATCTCTAGAATATAAAAGAAATCTAGATTAAATGAAAGAAAGTTCTAGAACCTTCTGGAATAGCTCTAGAAAATTTCTAGATCTACGTGGAATAAGCTAGAACAGGGTCTCCGTAATGTATTGAAATGATACTCAAGTGAAGTTTTCGAAAGTTCGGCGAACATGGTGAAGTACGTGGTAATGAAACTTTCTAGGTACTCAATTTCTGAATTATTGAATAGAAAATCCTAGAATATTTTGGATATTCCTGTAAAATTCTACATTTTAAAAGACAAGACTCAAGATACGCGAGGACAATTAATTATTTTTATTATTATCATTATAGTCAAATGAACCACCCAGAATTGACGGCATTGCCTGAAGTTATTCTTGTAACAGCAGCATCGGTCTACGTTATCATTGGTTCCCTAGTGTGAAAATAATTTGTCATCATGAAAGAGGAAATTCCATTTGAACACCTGCTGATTTACGATTTGTT
Source organism: Chrysolina haemoptera (assembly GCA_958298965.1). NCBI lineage: Eukaryota > Metazoa > Arthropoda > Insecta > Coleoptera > Chrysomelidae > Chrysolina > Chrysolina haemoptera. Next base: position 31,124,291 of record OY282595.1, on the reverse strand, counting down.
TCAGCTGTGGTTGTAAACTACTGGACATCAGGCAGCAGGTTGATTGACGGAACCAACTTTGTTTGGTTGTCAGATGGAACACCGCTTGATTATGCCAACTGGTATACAGGTCGACCTGACAATGCCGGTGGCGACCAAAAATGTGTGCAGTTCAATACGGGAGCAGTCACGGATTTGTACTGGGACGACGACACTTGTTCCTTTCAATATAATTTCATATGTGAGAGGGATAATGACAACAATAAATGTAAGAATGCGACCAAGGTATCTTCGCTCTAAAATTCTAAGTTGGAAAATGCAAAAACCATGGTTGTTTATTCGGGTCGAGCCCTAAATACACTATTTGTCCTCACTAAATCCAATATTGGTCAGCAAAGCCAACCAATATTAAACTTATTTAGCTTTAATGATACATTATTCATCATGTTTAATACAGGTTAGCAAAGCTAAACAATATTATTAAAGGTATTAAGTTTAATCACACATATTAGTTAGTTTAAATTTCATTTACGGGTTGAGAAAATTGAATAAGCTCATGTGCATCAATATACAGGGCATGACTACATGAGTTTTCATAATTAATCTCCACCAAAATGTCTATTTCCCAAATATTCTAGAAGTTCTGAGCCAAGGGACCCAGCACGGTTCTTTTGAAAAATGGGTCCCAGTCGAATTGGCTGAAAATTCAGTATAATGTAGTTTGAGGTGTCCTGATCAAATGTCTCCACGAGCACAAAGAGATCTAATGGACAGTTTTTAAGATACAGGGTGTCAAACATGCAGAGAGAGGGTTGTTACTTACCTTTAGAAAATTACTAATGTGGGGATTATTTTGTTACAAAAAGTTAGGGAGAATAATTGCAATCTCAATATTTTCGACTCGAGTCGTAATGAAAAATTCTAAGACTCCGTATACAGGGTAATTTATAATTACAAAATTTCAATGTGATTGTTTGAACAAAATCAGTCAAACGCAAAAGCTCGTAGACTTGCAGAATGAGTGAATATCATTTGTTTTTGATATTGGGTGGTCTGATGTTACTATTATACCGGGTCACTCAAAATTTTATTTTTTGTTGGATTTATTTTAATTTTTTAAGGAACATCCATAAAAATTAAACATAAATTAGAAAACTGAATATAATATGATCAATATTTGGTGGCTCTTGTCTATTTGTTGCATCTTGTACGAATTCTGGTCACCGGCTTGATTATGCAGCTATGAAATGGTACACTACTGCATTAAAAATATTTTTCGACAACCTCACGACAAAGTAGCCTTTGGCGCGTTCAAATCTCAACGCAAAGTTAATGTTCTCTGAGGAATGTCATTAATTGACAGTTTTTTCGCTCTAGAGCGACAAATTGAGAAAACGCTCACTTGGATGTTTCCGATTTGCCGGCGTGTAAATATATTGTGAATAACGTGTAACTCAACATTGTAAAGCTGTCTGTATAGCCTAGTGGTTATAGTGTTTCTGTCCTTCACGCCGTCAATCGGGGTTAAATTTTTTTATGTGTTAGAGATATGGATTGTATTGTAACGTGCTTTCGGTGTTACGGACGGCGGACGTTACTATGACGCTGAGGGATTTTTTCTCAAGTACCCAATATCGGAATCGATAGACGACCACAGTCCTTGTTGAAAGCATGTGTATTGTGTGTTGTCTAGATGCCAATCTCGGCTAGTGCTAGCTTGGAGTGCACCCCGGCCACCCGAGGTGGTGCTGTAGGTTTTCCGGGTTTTCCTGCAGCTGAAAAGTGAATACGCAACCAAAAATCAGTAAGTCGCCCCGGAGCGCCATGGCAAATAATAATAATAGCCGTCCTCTACCCGCACAGGCCATGCCTTTGGGTACACTCTACGAGTGTTTATGAGGGAGTATTATTATTATTATCATTATTATTATTATTTCGGTTGTTGTATCTTGACAATTCCCTAACACTGGAAATCTATCAAAACCCAACAATGCCTCGGGCGCCAGTTATTTTATAGAGATATGCTCCACTCTCCCAATCTAGAGCAAGGTGGGAGGCCCAAGGCAGCTACAGATGGAGATACGGTATCCCATGCGTCAGTTTTTATGACTCTATATTGTTTCCTCAAGAGACTGCAGGCTTTAATTGCAATCACCTGTTCAGCAGGAATACCGGCTGCTTTATTGATAGCTCTATATTGTACGGAAGAAAGAACACCACCAATGTAGGTAGACAAAACCAATTTTTATTCATTTTCTTCAATAAACACAGGGACTAGTAGCTGATAAACTTATACTCTAAGAATCCGCGTAGTCAGCTTCGGAAGGCTTCTCGAGTACCAACGAAACGGGCAACGGGAATGCCAAGCTCCACGGAGGCTAGTTCAAGGTCTATCACCAAGATAGAGAATACTGAATTAAACAATACTAAAGAATCGAAATAGAATGAGCTGAACGTATTGATAACTCTTTTCACGGTATCCCCCCCTACTGATGACGTTTGGTGACGGCTAGTCCCGGAAAGTCTGTCCCACAGACTTCGGGGCACTAGAGACTCGCGATATTGTTTGCAAACGGCAGTGAGGAATCACCTTTCTCGCGATCAACCTTCGTCCGACACTGAGTCGACAGCCGAAAGGTAGTCCAAGCTGCCGAATCAGGATTTTCCTAGCTCGGTTTGTTACACGTAGGCGATTCCTCTATAAAAAATCCGGACGCGATACGACGATTTTCAGGTAAAGTGGTAGCGACCGGATCCTTGTGGAACCCCCTAAAAATCAAATTTTTTACGGAAAACCTTCGTTAGACAACCGAAAAGTAGTCCTGGAAGTGGAACGAAGTTGTGAGCTACCAATTAAGAGGACTGGATCGACAGCCGAAAGGTTGTCCAAGCCATCGAACCAGGACTTTCCCAGCTCGGTCAATTACGCGACGGCGCGTCGGGGTAAAGAAAAGGACAAATGTTACCATCCCAAATAAAGTAAGGAAATGTTTCCTGGCTGCCTCAGGGTTATGCCCCTGAGCGGTGTCTTCAAAACCATGTCGTCGTCGATATATAGGGTGAGTATGGGACGGATATGCGGGAAGCGGCTATATACGGTGTGGTGTGGAATGTCTACCAGGGCAAAACAAAATACAGTATTGCCAGCAATTTGGATACCGACTTTGGCTATATCTATTAAAAATTGTCAAAATGGTACATTCAATTTTAATCAAGTAAATAATAAAAGAAATGAATATTATTAGGTAATAATGTATATTGAGTGATTTTTCTGTATCTGAGATCTGCGTTTGTTGAAAAACTATTGTGTGTATTTCGAGCACTAAGTGTAGTTGCCGCTCTCCAAAGCATAACTATTAATAACTATTGTTCGAGTGGCAATCCATCACTTTGTGATCTAAATACACAAATAGCTGTTTTTATCAGTTCATACCATGTCTGTTAAGACATGGTATAACGATCTAGGATATTTTCTCATTCATTAAGCATTTATAGGACATATGCACTATCTTTGCAGCATTTACTCTTGTACCAATGCTCGTCACAATCCTTTTTTCACAAGCCTTTTAGCTGATTTAAACAGTTTCAATCCTGGCATCTATTATTATTCTAATTTCAAACTTCAAGTCTTTGTTTTTGATAATTGCCAAAATTCCAAATCCAGATATACAGGGTTCGTAGTATAATAAATAAATTAAAATGAATAGAACTGAAAAAGAAAATTTTTAGTGATCCTGTATAATAGTAACCTAAGATCACCCAATAACAAAATTAAACAATGATATTTACTTATATTGCAAGTCTACGAGCTTTTGCGTTTGACTGATTTTGTTCAGATAATTACATGAAAATTATGTAATTATTAATAACACTGTATACGGAGTCTTAGAACGTTTCATTACAATTCGAGTCGACAATATTGAGATTGCAATTATTCTCCCTAACTTTTTGTAACAAAATAATCCCCGCATTAGTAATTTTCTAAAGGTAAGTAACAACCCTCTCTCTGCATGTTTGACACCCTGTATCTCAAATACTGTCCAATAGATCTCGTTGTGCCCGTGAAGACATTTGATAAGGACATCATTATACTAAATTTTTAGCCGATTCGACTGGGACCCATTTTTCATAAGAACAGTGCGGGGTCCTTCAAGTGATTTAGGTTATTGAAACTGTTTCCAGATAAATCAAAAATATGAAACGTTTTTTAGTAAGGGTACAGAAATAAAATGGTATTATTGATTGTTTTTTCAATATTGTTCAGAATTGGTACATGGGGTCCTCGTTGGATTTCAAACACATTTTCTCAATAAAATTTTTCGATATCTCGTCAATTTGACCTATTTTTCGGCACCATAGACGTTGGTATTTGGTCATATTTTCCTTCATATTTTCTTTGGAGTAGTGAATTGATAAGTGAGCGTTTGACATCAGTTAGGCTCATTGATACTAAACCTAAAAGTCATAACATTCAATGTACCTCTCCTGAGTCCTCTCCTGAGTCTCAACATAATTTCCTCTGTACAATAACCGCATAACAATCCTCCTCAACATTTTTTAATTATGAGAGGATCGAAAACATAGTGGGTGAGTCAGAATAATATTCTACTCAGTGATTTAACGATATCGATTCGATCAAATAATATGATGAATAAAAAAATTGAGATGTCGGTCTCATTCTGACTCACTCGTACTTTGTTTCCGATTATTTCAGCATTAAAAAATGTTCAGGAGGTTGACAAATATTCTGATATGTTGTAAGAAATTAGCATTATATGATTATTGCACCCAAGAAATCACGTTGTTACTCGGGACACATCTTCAATGTTTCTCAATTATCTCAGAAAACACCACTCACAGGCACATGGAATGTTGACTTTTAGGTTGAGTATCGATGAGCCCAACTGATATCAAATGCTCATTTATCCATTCCAAAGAAAATCTGAAGGAAAATTTGACCACGTAACGTCGTAGTTACGCCCCCGGTTCACGAAAATTAGAAATTATAACTTCAAATTATTATCATGTTGATAAAGCTTCATTAGTGTACCAAGTTTGAGAATTTTTCCTCCAGGAGTTTTGGAGGAAAAAAAATTAAATATCATTTTTTATCGTACTTTTGACACACTGTATATCAGAGGGGATGCATATTAGGACATACATTGATAGAATTCACCTCCCTGCCAAAAATATCCCTGATAAAAAAAAATAAGAGAATTTATGAGATCCAAGTAGGATAGTGAAACCGCCAATCCGTATAGAGCCATATTCAATATTCATCAGTATTTAAAAAACATTACAGATACATATTCCTTTAATGGCATTTCCTAACGTAAATCTATGATATTTGAATGCGTTTTTAGACATAACTGTTATCCGTTCCTATCAGAGATAGGAGATAGGAAGTCTTTTTCAACTTCAACTGCTGTGTAAGTTTACATATTTTATATTTTTTTATCAGCACTATCAACAGTGGTGATAGAAAAATATGTAAAATATATATTCATTTCTAACAGAAACGAAAAGGAGGTAGAGTAGATCTGTGATGTGTGCACACAGTTTTAATGCCATCTGTTCCGACTGTTCCTCGTCTATATTTTCCCAGCTCGCATCCTACTATGGCTGGCTATGTGCCCATTCTGATTCCGCGCTATAAAATGTGGTCTAGTCAGCTTCATCTTTCGAGTAGAGGTAGAAGCACTCTGGTACAAGTCTCTGGTTAGAGATACATTCATTTCATACATTCGGACATTTAGAGCTTTGTGCTCACGACTGTGAAAGAATCATGCAGTTCATTCTAAAAGAAACGAAAACGGTTTATCAGCTAATACATTTTTTCCGCTGCCGACACTGTAAATAGTCCATAGAGGCTTAGCAACAAAACAGGTAAATGGCCTATATCATTCGTTTACTAATTCATCTTGACAACGGAATGTAAATAGTGTCATTTACATGCCTAGGGTAATAATGACTTTGACTTTGACAAGTAATACCTTCAGCTTCATTTATATCAATTTTTAGGTTATGAGACTTTTTAAATATTATTGTGGTCTGTTTATTCGGTAACTTAGTTACGCGCACTTACTTAGAATGAAATAACGGAACGAATAATCATGAAGGAAGGGTAAGAAAACAAACTTCAATCCAGGCAAATTTTGAGAAATGTCAATAAGCAGCGGGAAAAACGTAATAACTTTCACAGAATGTATCGACTGTTAACATCCTCGGCAAGCGGCAAGCCTCGGCTTTGCCTCGGCTCATACTCGCTCACCTCGAATGTTAACACGTCTTTACATTCCTTGTTACTTAAATAACTATTACATACGAGGGAAATAATAAGTAGATAAATTCAATTGAAGTCATTTTGAAATATATAGGTTTTTCTGGTGTGATAGTAATCTTTCTGGAATATTTTTGAAATATTCTGGCTTAATATGATTCGATCTCTAATGACCATAGCAGTCGATCCCAACGGTTAACCTATGCCAACACACCAAATAAAAAAAAAGTAATCTTTTCGAATATTTTCGTAATATTCAGTTTAGAATATTTCATTTGGTTTCGTAATGTTCTTACTGTTGGATCTCATGAAATCTCATAGGATTAGCATAAGATTACAGATTGGATCATCAAATCCTGAACCCAATTTTTTATACGATACCGAATAAGATTATGAATTGTGTGTTTTATCCTCATTCAAAACATTATTGTGATTGAAATTGGAATACCTCATCGAATGGTGTATAGTCTATTTGCACCACCACTACCTAAAACAAATTCTTATACTTCCTTCTTTTCTTATCGACTCGACACTTGTACTACCTAAAACAAACTCTTATACTTCCTTCTTTTCTTATCGACTTGACACTTGTGAATTCTCAGTGATTTTGAATTGCATAAAAACTTATAGGAATCATTTAAATTTATATTAGATTCCTGATCCAAACCATCACACACAGGGTGTGATGGTTTCCACAAGATACCCAATAAAGTTGGATACGGAATTCCTGATACAGACCATCGAATGCCGAATCCACTTTCTTCATACGATACCCAATAAGATTGAAAATTGCGAATTTGCACACATTTCCCATACGTTGACAAGCTTGTGAATGAGCATAATATAATATCTTTGTGATCGAAAGTGGAATACCTCATCGAATCTTATAACAATCACTGCCTGATACAAACTCGTATGCCATGTATTATGCTTATAAATTAGATCTACTTATAAATCCTCCAAAAAGTGTATGTACCAGGGTTACGTACTTGTAGGTTACAGACTTTCCACGTAGATCCTTATAAATTTTCATAATTAGTTTATATTTTTTCATGAGACTTCATGTGACATTTTTGGCAGGGCTCGTATGTGTATTGGGAGTTTGTCGGTCTTATTCTGACTCACTGTGTATATATGTGTGTGTGTCAAACGCATGGTTTGAGACATCTCTTTTTAATTGTTGAATAATTTGTTATATTATTCTGACTCACTGTGTACATATGTGTGTGTCAAACGCATGGTTTGAGACATCTTTTTTTTATTGTTGAATAATTTGTTATAACCAATATGTCATTCAGGTGGTACAGGAAGTTGCTGTTCATCATCAGTGGTCAACGTTCACGTCAATAATGATGGTCCGCAGAATTGTCGTTCTACATAAGTTCAGCTTAGTGGTCGAAAACATCATCATATTGGGGAGAAGAAGCATTCCGCAAAACATCCAAAATCTAATCAAATAATGGAAAATCTAATTGAATAATGAAAAATTTAATGGAATAATGGATTATCTGATTGAATAATGAAAAAATGAAAAGTTTATTAAATATAATGCATGCTTTCAGTTGGTTTCTGTTCGATTTTAAATCAGCTTGGTTCCTCTCCCATCACTAGTCAGAATATCGTGAACATTTGTTCTTGGATAAAAAAAAAATATAAAAGAATAAACTTGAAGAAATTCTGAAATAGTTTCAAACAACATATTTTTAAAATTTTATTAAGTGGTAACTTTTTGAATTATGAACAGATTTTGATGAAATTTTAAACACTGATATTTGAAAATCACATAACCTAACAGTGGTGAAGTCAGAAATTCCTGGAATTGAATTGATAGATTGATTAAAAGGCCTATTTTTCAAATGTTATTCCCATATAGATTTTCTATTGATTTATGCATTCCAACATGAGTTATGTATTGAGACTTTTTTTAGATTTCCAACCTAAAAATATGAATAATTGGCCCTTAAAATGAAGACTAATTTAAGAAAATTAGTGCAATATAATTTTTAAACATTCAAAAAAAAAATCCAATTGTTTCAATAATATATGTTTTATATGGGTGCTTCCATTTAAATGGGGCATACTGTATATTTTTTTTTAAATTCTCTGCCAATATAAATTTGGGAATTGTTCTCAGGATTCAGTTATTGATTATTTGAAAGTTGATTCTGGAAATTACTGTACTGAAGGCGAGACTAGAGGTGACCCATGTGAATATTAGGTAACTGGTACCTGTTTGTTGATTTCAGAAATTATATTGTCTTACAGCATGAAGACATATATAAGCATTTGGGGAAACGCGAATAATTCTGTCGATGAAAAGGCCATCAGGATTTCTGTTTATAATTTAGTAAGAAATGAAAAAGTTTCTGGAGGGGGTGGTGAAGCATATGTTTCTAACAAATTCAAATAATCGGTACTATATGTCTCTTTGAATAGCGAACAGGTGTGTATGGATTCCACCAGTGGCGCAGTCAGGATTTCAGTTTGGGGGGGGGGGGCTGAACATATAATTCATCAGTAACTAGATTTTTTTTTGTCTTCCGAGTGTTATGAATAACAGTAGTAATTCAGTGGTTTGGAGGGGGGCTGCAGCCCCAAATTTCCCCTGTCTGCGCCACTTGTTCATTCCACTTGTCATTAGCGGTGGGTCTTATTCAGTAAGAGTAACTTATAGACAACATCTCACCTAAAGTTTATAAAATATTTGTCGATGAATTAGGGGAAACATTTCCTGTCTGAATGATACACATAATAAAAACATATGTGTTTAGGTTGCAATGACAACAATATGTTTGATAACTCCTTTGGCAATAAAGTTCGGCAAATTTTTTTTTTATTTTCCGTCAGAAAAACAGTGGGGGACAAAATTAAGCAAAAATTGTGTTTTTTAGGGATTTTAGCTCTGGTATGGAATTCACAGGTTTTCTGGATCGGCATAGCCCAAGAAATAAGTCATCACTTCCGCATTCGGAACTCTGCCAGTTTGATATTTCGGTTGGATGATCACCATGGCATGAGAAAACAAACCACATGTTCAGAATAATTTTTCCGGACGTCCAGGGCCGGCTTTACTCCAGCAATAAATCATAATTTTCTTATTAGGAACTCTGCCACTTTCATATTTCTGTTAGACAATCACAAAGGCATAAGAAAACAAACCACATGCTCAGAATAATTTTTTCGGACGTCCAGGGCCGGCTTTACTCCAGCAATAAATCATAACATCCTTATTAGGAACTCTGCCACTTTCATATTTCGGTTAGACAATCACAATGGCATAAGAAAACAAACCACATGCTCAGAATGATTTTTTCGGGCGTCCAGGGCCGGCTTCACTCCAGCAATAAATCACAACTTCCTTATTGGAACTCTGCCACTTTCATATTTCGGTTAGACAATCACAATGGCATAAGAAAACAAAACACATGTTCAGAATAATTTTTCCGGGTGCCCAGGGCCGGCTTCACTCCAAACTTTATTGCCAAAGTAACTGGGCTTTAACAAGGCACCGAAATATTGGCATACGGACATTGGCCCTAATGATGGCCGGTGTCTCCTATTTTCACTTGCCCGCCGCTGGCTACAGGAGTTTTGCCGTTAAGATCTAATCTGGCCAACACATTCTGGGCCAGAATCATGCCGACTAAAATTGTTTGCTGGGTACTGAATGGAAAATATTCGAGTCCCTTAACTTGTTTCAATACCCTTTTCAGCAACTCATATTTGGGTTGATACAAAGATTTGGAAGAAACATATATATTTTATTGATTGAAAGTTTGATTTTGTGAAGGAAATCCAGTTCTTGACATGATTTTTTGGGTTTATGACCTTCCACAATCTGAAAATGAAAAAAAAAATTTAATCCAAAGAAATCTGTACAAGTTTAGAAGGGCAAATTAATTAAAGATGAGACTCAAGAGGGCATTTGTCTTGCCTAAACCGCTAGGTCCGCAAAATATAGCTCTAAACGAGTCTGGTAATAGATCACCATGTTTGCTAGACTTCCCATAACAGCACACGACGTCCAATGAACGTCCATTTCAGGTACAAATGAAGTCCAAACGTCCACGGACCTGATATGGACGTCCAGTGGATGTGCAATTTTGGACATGCCCTGTACGTTTCATAATTACACGTCTTATGGATGTCTATTGGACTTTGATCATAAGACGTTTATTAAACATCCATATATGTACGTTATTCAACGTCTTTGCGATATACAGAACTGGATCTAATTTGTACTTTCAGAAATTGTACGTTATTGTATATCCACTGGATGTACAATGTTTGAACAATAAATAAATGTACATTTCTGAACATCCATAGGGTGTACATGACCGGATCCAATTTGTACATTCAGAACAATTATTGGACCAATTTGATTTATCAGTAATTGTACATTTTTGTACGTCCATAGGATGTCAAGAACTGGTACGTCTATGTACATCCAATAGTTGAATACCCATATATAGCATACGACATCCAATGGACGTCCAGTCTAAGATTGATCCACACGTCTAGGGACTCGATATGGATGTCCATTGGATGTTCTATCCTGGATGTGTTTTGTACAATTCGTATTGTACGTCTCATGCGGATGATCAATGGATGTACAATATTGGACCAACATCAATAAGAGAACGATTTTGGAAGTACATTGAATGTACAATAATGGATCAATAAACCAAATTTTACGAACAGTTCTGGATCCATTTGTTACGTCAATCAACTGTACATAATTCGAGAGTTGAATACTGGACTTGATCCGTACGTTCAATATGTTACTATTTTGTTCGCCCATTGGATGAAAAAAATTATATCAATTGGAAACTTCCATAATTTTACGTTCACGCACGTACACCGAATGTAGAATACTGGACTTGGAGTTACGTTAGGCCCCAAGCAGTTGTTGGTCCGTTGAAGCCTCTCCGTTTTTGGGTGAGAACAGTTGTGTTGATTTCCTCATGAATACTCATAACACCCACAAATAAAGATAATCGACCTTACTATGTGTTTTATTGAATAAACAGCAGGTAACAACTTTGTGACTGAACTGAACTTCTATCCACAAGTCAGAGAATATACATATAATAAAATAAAAGGTGACATTGAGATAAGCTACGAAATAAAATATATGTCAGCTAATATAAAGTTTGGAATAAAACATGAATAATCATTGATATTCTACGAGTTAAATTATATATAATCAAGTATTAAGAGATAACTCTTGGAAAAAAAATAAGTGTCATCAGTATTAAGATAAGGTTTGGAAATAAAAAGGAATCAGCATTTTTATAAATAGTACTTATGTTCCGTAAATTACCGCTGGTGGTAACGTTATTTAGGGACGTTATTTTAAGAATCGAATCGCGCAAAATAACATATGCGCTAATACTGCCTGACGCTATTTGGGTTACCGATATCTATCTATTATGGTTGAATCCAAGGGGGACACAGAAACAAAACTGTTTACGCAGTTGGCAGCCATGAGGGTCGCATACAATATGGCGCTAAGCTAATATAGGGTGGTACTCTGTAAATGTAAACGAAATTAAACGAATCACACGCTATCACTTTGTGGTGTACCGGAGAGATGCCACTGATGGTCAATTCACGCATTTTCGACTCGCAATAGCCCTGTGATTCCGAAGTGACGATCGGACCTCAATAACCGTGTCGTTTAGACGATTTCGAACCTACTGGACAATCGTATGTGTTGCAAATTGCCTGTATTCTGACGATTTAACGGTCTGCATCACTGAAAAAATGGGGGACGGAAACGATTTCTTTCTTCTGATTGATGAAGGAATGTATAAGTGTATACAGGTAAAAATAACAAAAAAAATATTTTGAAAGTATTAACTGAATGAAAAGGATATTTCTTCCCATTTTTGTGCATTTGTGATCAGTGCCACCATCAAAATGAACGAATATTTTTATGATGTTTCCTTGTATTATTGAAGTCTATCAATTACTTGATGGAATGACGGTCTCGTTTTCCTCTTACACAATTCGGTTTATTTGTGAATAATTTTACAAAAAAGTGTTGTTTTTGCGAAATGAATTTCCTTGCATTATTCCATTCGAATTGGGAAATAGCCAATTTTATAACCGTCAAGCTATAAAGGAATGTTTCAGCCGTCGACTAGTGAAAATTAATTATTAATTACAATTCTTGAATCCAAAATAGAACTGAATTTTTTTACGCACCTCACGTTGCCCCTCCAATACGGCTGACAACGTGGAACGTGGAGAGAGGGATCATACAAGTTCTGCCACAGGGTCGGATTTCGGATCACTTAAAATATTCGCTGCGCCTAGACATTTTTGTTGTGCTATTAACTATCGGTTATGATATTAAATGAAAGTACATTCCATTTAACTTACTCGAAATTGTTTTCTCTAACTTATTTGGATATGACAATATGGAAGTGTTTCCTAAACTAACTCATTTGACATAATTTCAGGTGTGTGATTATGAACACTCGATTCGTAGCGAAACTGACATTTCTATATGACAAACCCAATATAAAACTTTCACTATTATGGATCAAGTGTTCATAATTGCAACCCAGTTCTGATGCACTGTTTAATATTAAAGATTAAATGAAAGCCTCATTTTTCAACTTCAGCTCAATATTCCAATCTTATCTTACTATTAAGGGCTTTTTGGGATTTCCCAGTGGTGTTACCACTATAGCCCAATAATAAATATAGACCGACTCAGATTGATTCACATTCAAAATATATTGAATATAACCGACTCAGTAAAAATCAGTAAAAACACTAATTACAACTACGAAAAATGTGAAAAACCAATAAATTAGCGTACAAAATCGAACCGGGCCATAATCACAAAACTTGTCCGCCATCTTGAAGCCGTCATCTCAAAAACAATAATTTAAAAAAAAAGATTCACTATCTCCTACACCGAAAACCCACACATACGAATTCTGAATCAAATCCGACTATAATCGCAAATCTCGTCTGCCATCTTGAATTTATTAATTTCAACAAACGATTCCTAATCTCCACCCCCGAAAACTCTTTCATACCAATTTTGAATCGAAAAATCTGAAAAAATATTACAATTCATCAAAACCTTCAAAAAATAATATACGATAAAGACTTCATACGCCAGCACTGTATATTTATGCTGCATGCATGTCATTAGCTTTTATCCAGTATTCTAGATGAGACCATCGGTATAACTTTTTGTTGTACACTTTTCTTCCCAAAATTCTCATTCAAAACATCATCGAAACAGTTTCCGCCCGTTAATCAATTATACCTACTATTTTTAACGCTTCATATTCTACAGATTTTCAGTTTTTTTTATTTTACTTTCAATTTTCGATTCATTCTGTGATTGGACCGCAATATTTAATCTCAAATGCTCGTATACATTTTCAGATACCACGAAAGCGAATAGGAAAAACAATCACCGAAATACTTAATTCGGTCCTGTACCGCGCGAAAGTTGACAAGCTGGAAATGGCAGTTCGAACATGAACTGCCATCTAGCGATATAAGTTTCTTATACTAAGGACTAAAGACCGTTAACAATCGGGATTTAGTCCGCTTAATCGCGTCATATACCAGATTTTGATGATTCCGAAGTTATACGGCAATCGCATATGTATTGCAAATAGCCTACTTTCCCACGATAAGTAGACGACAAGTACTTCCTTCAGTGTTTTTTCGCATAGCGATAGCGATATCGAAACAATCGGTCTCTCTTTCCGGTACACCACAAAGTGATAGCCGTGTGCTTCATTTAACTTCGTTTCGCTTCGCTATGCAAAACAAGTTACAGAGTACCACCTCTTGTCTTCAGTCGAAACGATTGAGGTAGGTATTATCCATCTTGGTCTATGTGTTGCTCTTTATGATTTCAAGTGGCCAACATTTTCACTTTTTGATGAATTTGAAAGAACTATCTGAAAAAACACCAAAATGGAATAAATTGGGTTTTCACTAGTGGAAGTGCATTATTAGATACGGGTATATAAAATAACTTGAATTTTATATTTTATTTGAAATACAGGGTTATCACATGGTAAACATTTGAAACAAGTATTAGCCATCTCTAGGAGAATGTCATGTTGAAATATTCGGGCTAGGTCAAATGTTTAATACTGTTTTTTAATAAAACTAGTGATTACTCAAACAGTATTAGATTTCAAAAGATCAAAAGTCCATCTTAACGGTTTGACATGCCAGCTATCTTGGTAACAACTACAACTGCTCTCTGTCACATAGGCCAACTGTCGATCATAGACAAGTATATGTCATGGTGGTTGTCTAACCTACGGGACCTACTAGCTAGAATATATTAAACACCAAAGGCCCTGTTATGGAAAAGAAAAAATAATGAGGAGAATCTGGGAACAATTACACCTAGAATTGAAGGTTTTAGGATTGGACACTGGAACAAGTGAAAAATGAAAAATAAAGTTTGATATTTCAATGTTTTTTTGAAACAAGAATGGTAGCTATCACAAAAAATGGGTCAATCAGTGATTCTAAGAATTTTTTAGCTTTAAAGAAGCAAATGAAATCAACTTTTAAAAACCATTCAAAGATACCTAGGTACAACAATTGCACCCCAGAATAAATCGTTATTTTTTGTATTATCTCTGTATGCGACTACAAATATTTGAAATAACAAAAAAGGGACATATAACTCGCAGAATGATAATGATGTACAGTCGGTTCGAATGGCGACAAGTCAGTGTAATTAATTCACTTGAAACATAAAAGTATAACCTATAAATATAACATGACGACTATGACGTCATGACGATTCGATTCAAGCCCGTGTCGACTATAATGGATACATTGATTCCGATCTAAATCGTTGGGTGAATTCGGTACCCGATAATCGAATAAATGACAACTGACAAAATAATGCCCAAAAACAGAACCAAAATTCGACAATTCTAGTGAGTAGTGAATGGGATTTTTAAGCGATAAGAATATGAATAAGTTAAAGCATATAAATATTGGAATAATATGAATATTTTTCAGAATGTTTTATTATTTACATTTCTTGATCTCAATAATAATAATATTTCCGAAGCTTCCATTCAACCAAAGTAACACCCAATTTGTTTATGGCTTCAATTTATTGCAATTTATTCTGATTAATAATGAATTTGCAATCGCATCGATCACACTATGTATTAGCCAACTTGATATATGGGCTACAAATATACTGTTATAACCTAACCTAACGTAACCTAACCTAACGTAACCTTTTTTTTTTTTTTTTTGGTGAGGGGGAAATCGCTTGACACCCAGGCCTGTCTGTCAATCAGCCTGGGTAGTGTAAGGCGCTACTCCTACTAAAACCCCCCCGGAGCCCCCTCCCACACCCGGTGCTGTCCAATGGATATTACAGGTGTGGGCGGCTTGTTCTTCTCCTCTTTACTCCCGTCTATCTCGAGCTTGTCTCTCTCTCTCTTCCCTTTCTTTTCTTTCCATCACCTCCCGAAGATATCTGGCACCTTCGGCACATGACCTACGGTTCCTTACCATTTTCTCCAGTATATTGTCTGGTGTTATCTGGGCTGCCAGATGCATCTCTATACGATTAGACTCTTTTCGATTATTTACCTGTCTGTCTCTATGATAATAGGATGTCTTTACTGTTTTTACTCGTTGGTAAGTAACTCGCCATTCTTTGAACGTTAGTGAATTCATACATTTTGAAAGATATATATAAACAATGTTAGACTAATATTTTCTTTTCATGAAAAATGAGAAAATAAAATCTGTCTATTACAAATAATATACTGTAGAATAACAGTATATTTACTTTCTTTTATTCGATATATCACTTGGATATTAGTAAACAAGTCAATTGTTTTTCGATGAATGATTTCAAAATTTTCTAATGATTTTTATTCGCAATTTTGCCGCAATTTTGCCACAATTTCAACTATTTTTTATAATTCTATAACTGTGTTGTCACTATGTTTAACAAGATTATGTCAACCAACCTCATAATATATGTAAGTAAGATCATATCATATAATATAATTTTGACATGTATTCTTTATAGTTTCCTGAAGATGTATATGAGTAATATACGAAAGCTTGAAATATCTAATATTAACTAGTTTTATTCTTAACTAGTCAGCAAAGAAACTACCTACTTATATATATATATATATATATATATATATATATATATATATGAAGTGAAAGAGTTTTCTATTTAATTCTCATGAGGTCCACCATCCACCGAAAGCTGTTTCGTGGTCTACCACTCGTCAGGGAGGCTTAATGGAGTCTCTTGGAATTAAATCGAATACACTGAAATAGTTGTGCACTGATACAAAGAAGAATAAGGTGAAGGGTTCATTCCAAATTAAGTTTCCGTTATTTGACTGTAGATGTCAGAAGCAATTCTTCACCTTATTCTTCTTTGTGTTAGTGCACAACTATTTCAGTGCGTCTACCACCGGCTTTTTCATGAAAAACATGTTTTCCAGAAACCAAATTCTTCTAAGAGTTCGGTGGAAATATTCCTAACAGTATATTTCCATCGAATCATCATGCACCCCCTAAGGTTGAGGCCCGTAAAAAGGAGCTCCCCAGCACTTTTCATGTGCTCGAACGCTCCCTCCTCCCTTCCACCACCTCCGCTCTCACTGAGCGGATCCTCATCTTGTTGTATGGCGATCAGCAGAATGCAATCTGATCGTTTGATATGGAGTGCTTGGCTTCTGTGCGCCTGAAGCTCCCTTATATCTGACATGAGTTGACATTTGAAAAACAATGACTTTATTTGCATGATGGCCCCCTGAAACGTGGCTGAAGGCCCTAATAGCCAGGGCTGAAGGCCCTGGTTTGTCTGATGATGATTTTACTGATAATACCTGGGTCGGTCCTTGTGTGCTGAAACATATAAGATATGATTAATCAATGTTCATGCCCTGTTGAAGTAGATGCTGGCGTTGCCGAAGCTCTTGCCTTTGTCTTATTTCTTCAGGGGTGTCATTGTCTGTCTAGTAGACTGGTCTTCTGTACTTGTGCCTCTGTCTCTGTCGTCTTTGTCTCGTCTGACTTCGAGTAGGTCGGTCATTATGGGGTTTGGGTGGTTACCCACTCTCCCAAGTGTTGTGGCGTGGGTACGTATCAGCGTGTCTATGTAGTCCGGTGGTATGTCTAGGTCTCGTTGTATGTACCGGTTTGGCATATATCTTGGTGCGTCTGTCGCCATTCTCAGGCACACGTTGCAGAACGCCTGGATCCTGTGTCTATACGTGTGCGCGCACTGCCCCCATGCAGTTGATGCGTACAGTATGATCGGAAGTAGGACGGTCTTGATGAGACGTAGCTTTAGCTCTAGGACTATTTTGCTACGTCGTCCTATGAGCGGGTACAGCTTCCGACTTGCGGATTTGGCTATTCCGAGTCTCAGGGTGACGTGCCTTTGGAAAGTGAGCTTCCTATCTAGGGTTACCCCTAAGTATACGGCTTCGTCTACCCAAGGGATTTGTTGGCCGTTCATAACGACGTGTCTGTCTGGTGCCCTTCGCCGCCTGGTGAGCAGTATTGCCTTGCTCTTCTCCGCGTTTATGCTAATTTTCCATCTGTTGAACCACTCTTCTAGCAGGCTTACTTGCCGTTGTAGTTGGCCTGTGACCCCCCCTTTCATGACTTGACTCGGCTATGATGGCAGTGTCGTCTGCATAGAGAGCTATCTGTGTTGACGGATGCTCCGTTGTTGGCATGTCCGAAGTGTAGATTGAGAACAGGTGATGAAATAGTACCGCTCCTTGCAGTACTCCTGCTTCTAATCTTCTGCGGGATGAAAGTGCTGTTCCCACTCTACATCGGTTCCTCAGGAAGGAGCTGATCAGTTTGGCCATCGGAGTTTGGTATTCTGAGTCTATCAGCTTTGCTATGAGTCCGTCGTGCCAGACTCTGTCGAAAGCTTTCGATACGTCCAGGAGTATTACCCCGGTTAGGTGACCCTTTGCACTGCGGTTCCAGTTTTTTACAGTCGTGTCTACAATGCGGGTGATCTGGAGCTCTGTCGAGTGTCCTTGTCTGAATCCGAACTGATCATCCGGAAGGACATGTCTTTCTTCGGCCGTGTCTCAGAACTTTCTGCATTCTCCAGAGAGAGTTGTGCTCGGTGTTCAGCTCGTCCAGCCTCTCGTCCCATTGCTGATTCCTAAGAAGCTTCAGTTCCTCTCGCAGCTGTCTTTCAGCACGATTGGACTGTCGCTTGTCTCCTGGAGTCAGTGTCCTCTGGTACCGCCTCCTCAGTCTTCGTCTTTGCCTGATTAGTTCCTTGGTTTCGGGTGGGATCCCTCCTTGGAAGTCGAATCTGGTGGTCCGAATCTCTTTCGAGCTTCTGTCCATGACTAGGAGTATTGACTGGCTTAGCTCGATTACCGTGGTTTCGAGTTGCTGGGTCGAGTCTATCCTAGGGATGTTGATGAGGTTGTGGATGTTTTGTTGGTACCTGGTCCACAATCGTCCTAGTCCTAGGGGCTTCATCTTCCGCGTCCTCTCCTATGGTTAGTAGGATAGGGTTATGGTCTGAGGAGCCCTCGTCTAGTACAGCTATTTCCATCGTGATTGGAATGCTTTGTACTAGAGCCATGTCTAGGATGTCCGGTGTGGTTTTCCGCTCCTGGATAGTGGGTTGGTTCGTGAGTTGCCATCACTGTGATATCCTCAAAATCTGAAAGCAGTGTTTGGGCCAGGTTCCTGCCTCTGGGATTCTCGTTTCTGCAGTACCATTCCTTTGACTTCGCGTTGAAGTCCCCTATGGCTACTGTCGGGTGGTAGTCTGGGAAGAGTTTCTCCATGTCCGCTCTCTGGAGATTACCTCCTTACGGAGCGTACACTGATGAGACTCTTAGGAGGCCGATGCCTGCCACCTTCACTATGATCGCTACCGATTCACCAAGCTAAAGTTCTGGCTTGGCATCTTCGTAGTACTCCAGTCCCGATTTCACCATTAGGATGGCCCCTCCGCCTGCGGCGCGTGGTCCTGGTCTGTCTGTCCTGACGCAGCTGTAGCCAGGGATGTTGAAGTCTTTACTTGCGTTAAGCCTGGTCTCTTGTAATGCCACCACATCCGGCCGGATTCTGGAGGTCAGTTCTAGTAGTTCATCTTTGCGCGGGATTGCGCCGTTGATGTTCCACGAACAAATCTGCAGTATTCCAGTCGGCTGTGCTGGCATTAACGTCTTGCGGTTGCTGTATTGCTGTATTTGGTTCAGTACCTCTAGCACTTTTTACTTCTGGGTTTCGGTCTTAGTCTCCGTTTTCTGGCTCTTGCTCTTGCCTCGGCTGGGGTTGTGGTCCGCCTCGCCTCGGTTGTGGTTTTCCCTCCGGGGTTGAGAAGGTTGGGGATTCCTCTGCGCAGCTGGTGCTGCTGGCTGTGGAAATAAATTTGAGTTAAAAGTCGGTGGTTTGTATACAACTCCGACGCCTGTAGTATCATTTTTAAGTTTCAGTTCTATCCAAATTTGTTCAATTGAGTTATCAGGTATATGTATAGCTGAAGCCTTTAAGTTTTTTCTAGAGTAAATACACACACCTCCACCCCTTGTGCCTCGGTCTTATCTGAAAAAGTCATAACCATCAATATAAAGGATATCAATATTGATGTTTGCGTGTAACCAAGTCTCAGTTATGCATAAAATATCAAAACTATTAGATACTGTCTTGAAGTTAATGACTGAGCAGTCAAATGAAGAAAGAATTAAATAAGAACAATACCTTAATAGTGTACGAGGTGAAAAACAGAAATGTTAATTTTATCGAATTTTA
The DNA here is from genome assembly GCA_958298965.1 of Chrysolina haemoptera. Lineage (NCBI taxonomy): Eukaryota > Metazoa > Arthropoda > Insecta > Coleoptera > Chrysomelidae > Chrysolina > Chrysolina haemoptera. Next base: position 31,104,229 of record OY282595.1, on the reverse strand, counting down.
AACGACAAAGCAGATTTATGAGCCTTTCTAAATTTAAAAAGATAAGAAATATAATAAAAAGTGAAACTAAATAAACAAATGTGAAGAAGTTTTATCAACCCAACAAAAAAACACTGTCGAAGCGGTGCTCTCAATTACTATTTTTGATAACTATTCAACCTAAAAATATATGTAATATAATAAATGACTGTGAATACTTGTAAATTAATTGTCCATTATTCAAACTTCTTGATGTTATCCAAACTGTCGATTCTAATGATATTTTCACCTTTTTTTTCAAAAACGTTTCCACCATTGGTCCATATGTTTGCGTTCCTGCCAAGTATATTGGTAGCACTTTTGACCAACTCCATTTTCTCTTTAGTTAATTCTTCCCTTATTGTGATTCCACCACCCTTCAGTTTCTTTTTGTTTTTGTAAACTTCATTTTTAGTATCCATGCGCAGAAATTTAACAAGAAGTGGGCGAGTTTTTCCTACACGGAAACATTGATCAATGTCGGATTTGTTAATATGCATACCCATTTTATTTATAAAAAGGTCAATAACAAAGTCACTGCATTTTTCTTTTTTCGACTCTTTCATGCCGAAAATTCTAATAGATTTCTTCTTCAGTTCAGATTCATAGATTTTATTTTTCGTTTGTATTTGTTCATAAGATTTCTTCATTTCCTTAACCTCTTTTTTCAGTAAAGAGTTTTCACTTTCCAAGGTTTTCAGCCTACCTTCGTATTTTTCACTAAGCGTATCAATAATTGTTTGGGTAATTTGGTTCACGAAATCCTCTGAAGAGCAAAGTTTCGTCACCAACGTTTTCACAACCGTCTGTAAATCTTCTTCCGGCTTATTTGTTTTACCTCGTGTTGATGCCATAATCAATTTACTTTCGAAATTGTCTCACTTACTTCACTTTTATTTCACGGTTCACGACAAAATTTGATAAAGATTAGTGGTATATTCTTTATATATGGAGTTTAAAGAGAGCAACCACGGAAACACGTCTACTCCATCAGACGACCAGTGTGTAATGTCGTCTGCTGCTACTGATTCTGGAATTCCTCTGATGACCACATGCAGAGGAATTTCCTTTTTCAGTTGATAGGTGAAAAAGTTCACCTTTTGTAGCTCCAGCATTTTTGTGACCGCACTGCAATCTTTCTCGGAGTTAGTGAAGAGGTGTATGCCGTCACCTCTGGCCTGGGCTTTGTGAAAGCCTATGCGTTTTCCCTCAGGGAGGTGGAGATTGGTTGCCATTTCTCCTTGTCCCTGATTATGATTGCGGGGGGGTTCTTTTCCTTTTCTGTCGTCGTTTCTGTCTGGGGCCTGTTGGGGGGAGGTCTCTTTCTCTGTGGAGATGACCGATCCTGGATTGGGTTCTCCTACGGAGGCTCCGTTAGGAGGCTGTTCGCCTGTCGCTTGGCGGACTGCTTTCTTCTTCTGGCGCTCCGCCGCTGCCGAAAGCCGCTGTCTTCCTCGGAGGAGTCGGTGTGTTCCCTCTTCCTTGAGTCGGTGTCTGCGGTGCCTGTATCCATCAGATCTGTGGTCTCTGGCTCCTTGGTCAGCGGTGGGAAAATCCACGGGGGGGCAATGGGGCGATGGCCGGCGGGGTGGTGACAGTATAAAGGTGATACAGATAAAGGTGAAGTGAAAGAGTTTTCGATTTAATTCACAAGAGGTCCACCATCCACCGACAGCTGTTTCGTGGTCTACCACTCGTCACGAAGGCTTTATGGAGTCTCTTGGAAGTAAATCGAATACACTTGTCGTCTCGGCTGTATTAGGGGGTTGGAAAGAGGACCTGGCCCCAATTCCAACTCAAACCGGCTAGCTCTGCATGGTTCGACTCCTTCAGCCAAACGCGGCAAGCTTTGGGAGCTCGCTTCGTCCAAAAGCGAAAAACTCCTCGAGGTCATGCTTGCAAAAATATTTTATGACAATTTAGATCGGGAAAATAGTGATATTGGTCGTCACGGCGACGGGCGCACTGTAGATATGAACGAATCCTACTGCAGTGAACGGAAATGTGTCACTTAGAAAAGTACCAAATTTCTTTTCCACAATTTCTTTCAGGAATTTTTTTATTTGAGGTAATTTTTAGCACGGGATTACTCCCTCAAATGCCCCAGTTACGAACCAGCGTACACCACCGAAGAAGAATTCTTAAGAAATGTGTAGGTGTACGACTGATCGCAGTTACGGGAAACACAACACAAACACAATATAAACAATATAAAATATATCAATGTATAAAAATGGACTCATCTACTTTTAAAGGCAGTAATATGTTTACAAAGAGAAATATTATCAAATGAATTTCAGTCAAAAAAATTGAGCAAAGCTCTTTGTAATAAATTGTCTTTGTTTAATAAAAATCAAGAAAAAATAGCCACCACACAGTTTGTTGGATTTACGCAATAATTTTTAAACACTCACTATGATATTTGAATAATGGCAATCTAACATGTGTTAGAGTACTCTTCTTTTCCACCAACTGGAAAACCAATTGGGAACCAGGAACAGGTTTTCAGAAAGAAAACAAGAGAATTTTCAGGGTACTACAATTCCCCCAAAAAGATCAGCAAGTTGAAGTTATGAAGTCTGGCCGAAGATTGTCAGCAACTGCTTCCAGAAACCAACTGATATAAACGGGAAAACAAGGTTTAGATTTGTCAAAATCTATAACCTAATAGCAAAGCTAATTTGAAGTTTAAATTATCGAAGTTAAAAATCGTGAAACAAAGTGACAGACCAATAGAAATTATTTAGGTTGAAAGTGAACATTTCGATGGAAAAGAGTACCTAGCAGTCGAAGTGAGTGGATGTTAATTCAGAAGCTCCTTGGATTGTTTGAAGTGCCAGCTTACCTTTTTACCCTTTTCAAAGGATTAGTGTGTAAATGCGAAAATTGTAGCAAAGTGCAATTAATACGATAAGAGTCACGGCAAGGTTGGGTGCGAACCCTAATTGAGCCAGGGCTATTACAAAGACGGGCTGTGTCCCCAGGTAAGAAGATGATGACGAGTCCTTTTGCGGGGGCGTCTCCTCATTGCTTGAGGACTTCTTTCGGAATTCACTTCTCTCGACTGAGTGGGAAGAATTCCTCCTCATCATTCTATACTACTTTTCCCCATTTGCCGCACGAATTATTTCTAAAGTAGTTAGCTCTAAAAAGAGCACTGGCTTGAAAAAACCATTCTGGGATCCGGGGGTAAAGTAAATAGTTGGATTGTTCTTGATTACGGTGTGTTCCCTAGAAAAATAAAGGTTAATGACTAGTCATCACCTTCTTACCTTATACTGATTGTGGTGGAATTTTCCTGGACAGTAATTGCCATTATTCAAATATCATAGTGAGTGATTAAAAATTATTGCATAAATTCAACAAACTGTGTGGTGGCTATTTTTTCTTGATTTTTATTAAACAAAGACAATTTATTACAAAGAACTTTGCTCAATTTTTTTGACTGAAATTCATTTGATAATATTTCTCTCTGTGAACATATTACTGACTTTACAAATAGATGAGTCTATTTTTATACATTGATATAATTTTATATTGTTTATATTGTGTTTGTGTTGTGTTTCCCGTAACTGCGATCAGTCGTACACCCACACAATTCAATACCTGTTAATCTACTTTTCTTAAGGCACATTAAGAATTCTTCTTCGGTGGTGTACGCTGGTTCGTAACTGGGACATAAGGGAATAATCCCGTGCTGAAAATTACCTCAAATAAAAAAATTCCTGAAATAAAAACCTGAAAGAAATTGTGGAAAAGAAATTTGGTACTTTTCTAAGTGACACATTTCCGTTCACTGCAGTAGGATTCGTTCATATCTACAGTGCGCCCGTCGCCGTGGGGACGAATATCCCTATTTTCCTGATCTACATTGTAGGAACATATTTTTGCAAGCATGACCTCGAGGAGTTTTTCGCTTCTGGACGAAGCGAGCTCCCAAAGCTTACCGCGTTTGGCTGAAGGAGTCGGACCATGCAGAGCTAGCCGGTTCGAGTTGGAATTGGGGCCAGGTCCTCTTTCCAACCCCCTAATACAGCCGAGACGACAAGTGTATTCGATTTACTTCCAAGAGACTCCATGAAGCCTTCGTCACGAGTGGTAGGCCACGAAACAGCTGTCGGTGGATGGTGGACCTCTTGTGAATTAAATCGAAAACTCTTTCACGTCACTTTTATCTGTATCACCTTTATACTGTCCTTGCGTTCCTCCTAACGCACTATAAACTTTATGGAACCTTAGGTTGGTCAGTATACCTAATCAGTTGTCGGCCTGTCAATGTAGCAGATGATCATTTGTCTTTGGTCTAGGGTTCGTTCCAAATTAAGTTTCCGCTATTTGACTGCAGATGTCAGAAGCAATTCTTCAATATATATACCGGGTGACCCGGAACCAATTTACCCCCCTGTATCTTCGTTGTTATTTTATATGGATGTTTCAAATTTGGTACTTCGATTTGATGTTATGAATGTACAATTTAGCAAGTATCAATCCAAATATGACACTTCCGGTTTGACCGGAAGCACATCTAATTTTTATATTTCAAATGAGAAGTATATTTTTTTTTTTTTTAAATAACAATTCAGTATGGAATTACCTTCACAATGATATATCACAATGATACTTTCAATTCACAATCTGCTTACATAAGTGACATTTTATAAAAAAAATACTTTTTGTATTCCCCTCGTAACGAAATATTTTCATGAAAGTATGCTGTGGAAGATTGAACAATATAATCTAAGTAACAGTAATTCATGGCCCAACTTTTCACACAATAAGTTTCAACATCATAGGAATTTTTAAAGTTGGTTAGAAATTCAAGTGCATATTGAAATACAAAAAATTAGAAAAAAAACTTCTACATTTTTGTTTCCTAATTATTTTTATGAAGATAATTTTCATGCTATACTTTGTATTGAACATTTCAACATCATGTTAGTTGGCTATGGAATTAAATTTATTCTAAAGGTCTGGAGTTATTTTTGAAACTGCACAATCGGACTCACAAAATATTTATTTCGATAATTTTTCTACAAAATAGTAGACATTTGGAACTTGTACAGTTTTATAACTCAATTCAAAAGAAATTCCATACCTATGACAGACTTAATTATTCTAATTGTTCAAATTGTCGCCCGTTAACGTCAATGCATTTTTGTATTTTTGTATTTATAACATTCACGAGTTGAGCCGGAGTAATTTCGTTAATGGCTCTCCTTACCCTGTCTTCAAGTTCCTCGCGATTTTGAGGTCTATTATGAGCATAAACTTTATTCTTCAAGTGAGCCCAAACAAAAAAATCCATTGGCGTGAGGTCTGGTGACCTTGGTGGCCAACGAATTGGGCCATGAGTACCAATCCAATTGTCGTTGAAAGTTCTAGTAAGATGTCCTCGGACTACATTCGAATTATGTGGAGGTGCTCCATCTTGTTGGAAATACATAACGCGACGTGTCGCTAAGGGAATGTCTTCAATAAAATTTTGGACTTCATCATTTAAAATTTGTAGGTACCGTTCACTTGTTAAAGCTCCATCAAAAATAATTGGTCCCACTATTCTGGTTCCAAAAATTCCTAGCCAAACATTGAATCCGAATCTCTCCTGGTGTCTTCCTTCTCTGAACACATGCGGATTTTCTTGTGCCCAATAACGTAAATTATTTCTATTGAAATGACCATTGTTTGTAAAGCGTGATTCATCACTGTATAGAATATTGTAATGGAAATTTTGATTTTCTGTTTCTTTTCGTATAACCCAGTTACAATACGCAATCCTTCTCTGCACATCATTTTCATACAAATATTGATGAATTTGATATTTGAATGAACGATACCGGTGTTTTTTCAAAATTTTTCGAGCTGTTTCTCTAGGTACCCCGGCCTCATATTCGATTTGCCTTAATGATGTATTTGGATCAATTTCAACCGCTGCTAGAACAGTGATCTCCGTATCTTCGCTTACAATAACATGTTCCCCATCATGATTATTCCGTTCTTTCCTGAACTGTGACTCCAATATTGCAAAATAGTTTCTACTACTAGGGTGCGGACGGTTAGGATACCTATCCTGGTACAGACGCAATGCTAAATAGGAATTTTTCCTTGCTTCTCCATATATCAACAACATATCAACCTTTTCAGTTTGGGTAAATCGGTAGTAGTTGTTCATTTCACAAATAATTATCTTCCCAGAATCCCACAATTCAGAACATTCGAAATGTCAACAATTTGGCGTAAACACAACAACAGAACAACTCAACAAATTTAATTCCATAGCCAACTAACATGAAGTTGAATTGTTCAATAAAAGGTAGGTATAGCATGGAAATTATCTTCATACAAAATAATTAGGAAACAAAACAAGGTTTCGTTCAATTCTTGTATTTCAATATGTATTTGAGTTTCTAAGCAACATTAAAAATTCCTATGTATTGGTATCCAAAAATTAAGAAAAACTAAAATCATAAAAATAATTAGTCTGCATAAAACTTATTGTGTGAAAGTTGTACCACGAATTATTGTTACTTACATTATATTGTTCAATCTTCCACAGCATACTTTCATGAAAATGTTTCGTTACGAGGGGAATACAAAAAGTAATTTTTTTATAAAATGTCACTTATGTAAGCAGATTGTGAATTGAAAGTATCATTGTGATATATCATTGTGAAGGTAATTCTATATCGAATTGTAATTTTCAAAAAAAAAATACTTCCCATTTGAAATATAAAAATTAGATGTGCTTCCGGTCAAACCGGAAGTGTCATATTTGGATTGATACTTGCTAAATTGTACATTCATAACATCAAATCGAAGTACCAAATTTGAAACATCCATATAAAATAACAACGAAGATACAGGGGGGTAAATTGGTTCCGGGTCACCCGGTATATATATATATATATATATATACATGTATATATTTGAATTTTTCAATTTCAATAATAGAATCATAATGTTCGACCCTGAAAACCCCCAGATACCAATTTTGAATCGAATCGGACATTAACACAAAATTCGTTTGCCATATTGGAGACGCCATCATAAATTCTTCAATTCTGACAGAAGAACTATAATCCTCGCCCTCGAAAACTCCCAGATACCAATTTGGAATAGAATCGGATCATGATTACAAAAATCATCCGCCATATTGTATCTGCCATCTTGAATTTTTCAATTTTGACCGAAGAATCATAATCTTCGCCTCCGAAAACCCCCAGATACTAATTTGGAATAGAATCGGATCATAATTACAAAACTCGTACGCCATAATGGATCCGCCATCTTGAATTTTTCAATTTTGACAGAAGAATCATAATCTTCGCCTCCGAAAACCCCCAAGTACTAATTTGGAATAGAATCGGATCATAATTACAAAACTCGTACGCCATAATGGAGCCGCCATCTTGAATTTTTCAATTTTGACAGAAGAATCATAGTCTTCGCCTCCGAAAACCCCCAGATACTAATTTGGAATTGAATCGGATCATAATTACAAAACTCGTACGCCATAATGGATCCGCCATCTTGAATTTTTCAAACCCCCATATGCCAATTTTTAATTGGATCGGGTCCTAATCACAAAACTAGTCCGCCATATTTCAAATGCATTGTCACCATAATTACTGTACACCAAATTTAAAATCAATCGGGCGATTAGAAGTGGTCTAAAAATTGGTTACAAGATTTGACCGTGAGATACATTTTTTGTGTGAGTTAATATAAGCGTGGTAATGAACTCACACAAATTGAACCAGATAGAAGCATAGAATATTATGAACTAATAACAAATGATATTGCACTGTTACTGACTGTCTACGACATACATATTTGTTTTAGCAATGAGTGAACCCTAGACTATTTCATACACACTTCCCAGAAAAAGTCACCGTTTGGGCAGGCATTCTAGGTAACTGCATTGTAGGCCTAATATTCATTGATGGCAGTTTAAATGGTGAAACTTAAATATGTTGAAGACTTCATTGAGTAAAATCGGTTTGAAAGCTAGACCACGCCTAAATAAGTTTCAGATAACCTGTATAACCGAAAATTAGCCTATATGTCGTGCGTAAAAATTGAGCTTTAAATCCGCTATAAAAGTTGGGGGATTGCATTTGAGAAAATTCATTAGTCATTTCTCGCGATTCGATCTTTACAAAAACGTTATTATAAATATATGACGACTAGTTTTGCTAACCCAGTAGCTTATTCGAGTGAATATTCACTTGGAGAAAAAGTTAAATAATTCATTTGTCCTTCTATACATTGAATTTACATATTTTGATTTTCAGGCAATGGAAGGTTGAAACAGAAAAAAATGTTACACAAAACAAATTTTCTCCACAATATCAAAGTTTTATTATACCCTATTTGTTTTCGATGCAAAATTGCAATATTTGATAACCCATTACCGTTAATCTATAGGTCAAATACCGAAATAGGCAATGATAACATATTTCTCGTTTGTTCTTCAACCAAGAAACAAGTAAAGAGGATGAAGGAGTGTATCTTCTTCCTTTTGTTAATCGTTGGTAAGTTACTCAAAGTTCGCTAATTGATTAACTATGAAACTTGCCAGTGAAGATTAAGGAACTGCTGAACAAATTTAACAGTTTTGAAACACCGTCTTTACACCAAAAAATAAAGTGTCATATTTTTCTATTTCCGTGCACCCTTTCGAGCAACACTCAGGAGTCCTCGAGATACTTGTGCGAACTAAGGAAGACGTGGTTCTAACTTTTTAACATGTGATGCCATGAGTAGTATGTCAATACAACTATCACAATAAAAATCATGACATAACCTTGCCGTGTGGTAGCGATTTGCGGGCCCCCCTATCGAGTTTTCGGCGGAGGGACTGGTGGCACAAGCTGGGGGCCCCACCGAGGAACGTCCCCACAGAAGAGGGGGCGCGCAAGAGCCCAAGGGAGCCGAGATTTCGTCAATTAAGACTCGTGATCTGATGGTTGTAAAGAATTGGGTAACTGGGATCGGCTGGGGGAAAGTGCGGGGGGCTGGGGGCGATGATAAGTAACGTCCCCAGAGAAGATGGGGCGCGCTAGAGCCTCAGGGCCGAGATATTTCTATATTTCTTTTTGGTGAATTTTATTATTGTTGACGCTGGCACTAGTGAGAAGCCGCCACTGGTTGTTGTTTACGTCGCTGGGTTTGTTGACATAAGCATGACGTCACCCACACGAAGGAGAGTGCACGTGCACTGAATTTCTTGGAATTATAGCGAGTTACGTCACTGACAAATGCGACCCTGGCATTTGTCCGCAGTTCCGCTGCGGCTTTCTTCTCAACGCCCGGTAAAAGAACTATCGGAGAGGCAGTCTGACATTACATTTTATATGATACAGTTGTTATTATAATTTTCACTTCAAATTTGTAAAATAAATGGTTTAACCTGGTTTCCAAATTCTTGCAATCGTAACTGGCGCAGTCGATAGGGATCTGGAAGTTGTGGATTTATCGAAAATTCACTTCTACAGTGTCTACTGTTAATTCAGATTTGCGAACCACCGTCCATCGAGGATCAAGCGGATCATACAGAAGGGAATCAAGAAGCAGACACCGGTGTGAAGTTACCGGCCAATTTCCAGCGGCCGAATTGCCGAAGATTGCCGAACGTCCATAGACGTACTTCCTTTTTTTTATTTAGGTAAAATGAGCTCATAGATGATCAGTGTATTGATGAGTTTTATGGAAAAATCATATTACTTTCAATCGAATAGAAAGGAAATATTTTATTATAATTATGATTATAATAAAATGTCTCGTATATAAGAATAAAAAATGCTCGATTGGCTAAAAAATTCAGTGGTTGGTAGGTATTACAAGAATTTAAAATAAACTTCATGATCGAAAATAATATGTTTTGCTTACGAATACATACATTTAAATGAAATGAAAAATAGCTCACGGGAACACACAGTAATTAACCAAACCAATGATATTGTCAAAAAGGGTTTAAAATTAAAGAAACTGGAAGAAACAAGCTTAAAGTCATATACATTCCACTAAAAACTCTAACTGTAATTGAAAAAAAAACACCGTGAAAAGATGAATCAGTGGCGGCCCGTGAGAGAGGCGAAACCGTCAAAAGAAAATCAATATAAGAAGGAAATGGACTGTCACATTCATATTCAACTGAAAAAAATCAAACTTTTATTGGAAAACACACAGTGAGAATGTGAATCAGTAACAGGCCGTCAAAGGGCCGAAATCGTAAAAAAATTTAAATAAATCGGAACACCAAGAAGAAAATTTAAATAATTCGAAACACCATCATATTCTACTGAAAAAAATCAAACGTCCATTGGTTTTCCGATTTATTTTAATTTTTTTACGATTTTGGCCCTTTGACGGCCTGTTACTGATTCACATTCTCACTGTGTGTTTTCCAATAAAAGTTTGATTTTTTTAGTTGAATATGAATGTGACAGTCCATTTCCTTCTTATATTGATTTTCTTTTGACAGTTTCGCCTCTCTGACGGGCCGCCACTGATTCATCTTTTCACGGTGTTTTTTTTTTCAATTACAGTTAGATTTTTTAGTGGAATGTATATGACTATAAGCTTGTTTCTTTCAGTTTCTTTAATTTTAATCCCGTTTTGACAAAATCATTGGTTTGTTTAATTCCTGTGTTCCCGTGAGCTATTTTTCATTTCATTTAAATGTTTGTATTCGTAAACAAAACATATTATTTTCGATCATGAAGTTTATTTTATATTCTTGTAACTAAACCACTGAATTTTTTAGCCGATCGAGTATTTTTTATTCTTATATACGAGATCATAATTATAATAAAATATTTCCTCTCTATTCGATTGAAACTTATATGATGTTTCCATAAAACTTAGAGTGTGGATAATTTGCTGACCAAAAAATAATTCTGCCTTTCAGAACCTTGGGAAATAATGAACCGAACCAAAATCTAAAACTAAGTTATATATGATGAGTTGTTCGTGCCACCATAGAAAACATTCAAATCAACCCCCTCATAAGGGTAGTTTACACTTGTGATTGTTCGAAAAACTTTGCTGACCGATGGTTTCCAGTGAAGATATTCCATTGAAACTGCAAATAATGATTACCCAAAACATACTTTTTATGCCACCATACAAAAAATTGGGATCAGCCTCAACATAAGGGTAGTTTATACATGCGATTTTTTGAAAAACTTTGCTGAATATATTTCATTGAAACAGTATAATATGATTTTTCAAAACGTACTTGTTGTGCCTCCATAAGAAAAAATTGGATCAGCCCCCACGTAAGGGGTAGTTTATACTTGTGATTTTTCGAAAAATGTTGCTGACCAGGGTTTCCAGTAAATATATTTCATTGAAACAGTAAAATATAATTTTTCAAAACGTAATTCTTGCGCCACTATAGGAAAAAATTGGATCAGCCCCCACATAAGGGTAGTTTTTACTTGTGATTTTTCGGAAAACTTTGCTGACCGATGGGTTTCCAGTGAAGGTATTTCATTGAAACTATAGATAATGATTGCTCAAAACGTACTTTTTATGCCACCATGTGGTTTTTCAGAAAACTTTGCTGACCGATGGTTTCCATTGAAGATATTCCATTGAAACTGTAGCTAATGATTGCACACGGGGGTTAATCCCAATTTTTTGTATGGTGGCATAAAAAGTACGTTTTGTGCAATCATTAGCTACAGTTTCAATGAAATATCTTCACTGGAAACCATCGGTCAGCAAAGTTTTCCGAAAATTCACAAGTATAAACTACCCTTACGCGGGGTCTGATCTAATTTTTTCCTATGGTGGCACAACAAGAACATTTTGAAAAATCACATTATACTGTTTCATTGAAATATATTCAATGAAAACCCCCGGCCAGCAAAGTTAATAAACTACCCCGAAATGGGGGTGGATTTCAATTTTGAGTATGGTGGCAGGAAGATATTTCTCAATATATGTCTTTTTTGCATTATCATTTTGATATTCGCAGTTCAAGTCTGAAATCAATGAAATATTATATTTCGGTAAGCGAACTATTTTTTCCCTAAAACTTATTAATACATCATCATCATCTATGAGCTCATTTTACCTAAATAAAAAAAAGGAAGTACGTCTATGGACGTTCGGCAATCTTCGGCAATTTGGCCGCTGGAAATTGGCCGGTAACTTGTAACTTCACACCGGTGACACAATTCATTCACAAAAACAGCCACCAAATCCTTTTAAAGTTATTAAAGGAAGGTGGTAAAGTGGGGTTAAGCTACTATCCCACCGTTCATGGTCCTTCGATCCACGGATATTTATGTGATTATTACCTCAACGCAACACGACGATACATAACCAAGGAATCAAGCTGTTGTTGCAAGACCAAGACACATTCCATCCAGAATAGATTCAACTGCGTGCTCGCAATAATCCTAGGTCAGTCCTAGCCTTTTTCCTATATTTATACAATACCTAACCTTCAGTCATCACGAGTAGTCTCACAACCCTTTCACTTGGTGCAATAGCAATTGAGTAAAAAACGTCAGTCTTTGATTAGTTGTAGGTATTGATAAACGCTTCAAGCGATATATTTCCATTCATTGGAAAGACTATTTCCATCTCGAAAAGTACTGTCAACGAATATTATTTCTGTTCATAAAATTCACTATTTTATTTCACGACTTCATAACCTATTGAATTGAACAAAAATGTTTCCTGAAGAACTGAACATAAACACAAGCTTATAATTCGTAGAAGTAGTAAAAAAAGTGCTCTTACACGATTTGATTCCTTTTAAAAGAAGGTTGACGAGGAGGATGATCGTACCATTCTCGAATTAAAAACAGGTCTGGACGCAATATCAATTATTTATGCCGAATTTGAGGCTATACAAGCAGAAATCGAATATATTGAACCCGAAAAATGTGATGACCATGAAAAAGAACGCGAAAACTTTGAAAATAAATATTTCTTCCTAGTAGCAACTGCTAAAACTATGATCAGTCATTGTCAGTACAATCACAATCACGTGAACAAAACTCTGTTACAACTGCAATGTCTGGAATGCAAAATGCGTCAATCATTTCTCCCAGTGGCGTAGCAGATACGCATAGTCAAATTAATGTTAAATTACCTAAGATTAGTTTACCAGAATTTAGCGGAAGTTATGATAAGTGGACACAGTTCTATGAATCTTTTGACTCGTTAATAAATAAAAACACGTCGTTGACTAATGTTCAAAAGTTTTTCTATCTACAGGGTGTATTGAAAGGTGAAGCAACACAAATTATTGCTTGCCTTACTGCAACAGAAAATAACTATAAAATTTCATGGGATTTATTAATCGAACGTTATCAAAATAAAAAAGCAATTATACATTCACATCTTAAAAGCATTTTTGAGCTTCCAAATGTGCCTAAAGCTTCCCATAGCACTTTGAGGAAATTTTTAGACAATTTTTTGAAACATTTCAGATCTTTAAAAAACCTAGGGAAACATTTTGGTGAATGGAATACGATATTGATATTTCTTTTGAATTCTAAATTAGATTCAGCCACGCGAAAAGAGTGGGAAGTAAAAACAAAATCTCGACCTTTTTCAAAAATTGATGACTTCACAACATTTTTAATGGAACGTTGTCAACTTTTGGAATCGTTAGATACCAGAACATTTACTTCAAGTAATATTCCAACAAAAAAGACAAATGAAGGTCGTCCATGTCATTCTATCTTCCAGTGTAAAACATTCCTGGACGTCCCTTTGAACAAAAGATATTCAGAAAATAAACATTATGGTATCTGTACGAACTGCTTGCGTTCAGGCCATAGCAATTCTGAATGAAAGTCAACGTACTCTACGTCCAATGCTAACACCAATTCTCAGAATCAAATCTCCTTGCGCAGTCTGGATTCTGAAGATAATTTTTGCGAAAGATATCACCTTTTCGTCAAATAGTCTTTATTATTATTATTATTATTAGTCAGACCAATTCGATTCAAACCAATCACAATGATTCGCTTCCTGAAACAACTCCCGATTCACAATCTTCACATACTCAAACACACTTCGAAAATCTATGTACCCATACTATGACCGACCTGTCATTTGTTATTCTCTCAACCGCAGAGGTAAACGTTTCAGACAAAAATGGTAAAACTTTGAGATGCAAAGCACCGCTTGACAGTGGATTTGCCCGTTTCTGGCATAAGCGAAAATCTAGTCAATATATCCAAAAGAGTTTCTGTCAAAATTAAATCTATATATGGTAATTATTCCTCATATCTGCTATTTCTAATTATCAACAAAATAACAGGAATTACTCCACAGTAGTTTATTGACTTCAATGAGATAAACATTCCTAGACATATCAAACCTGCCGACAACAGTTTTAATGTCCTCTCTCCTGTCGATATGCTTCTAGGTGCTGGAATATTCTTCGAATTACTCAGTACAGGACAAATCAGGCTAGGTAAAGATTCACCTTCTTTGCAAGAAACCAAACTAGGTTGGGTTTTAGCTGGACCGATCCCATTCAATCATATCGATCAGACCTCTACCAATGTTTGCTTTTTATCAATGAACTCTTTAGAAAATCAACTTCATAATTTTTGAAAAATCGAAGAGAATTATGCTGAAACCAAAAAACTTACTGAAGAGGAAGCTGATTGCGAAATTCACTTTTTGAATACATTCATCCGTGACGATACTGGGCGTTTTATAGCTAGTTTACCTCTGAAGGAAAATCATAAACAATTAGGTAATTCTCTGGAAACCGCAATAAAACGGTTTCATTATATGGAACAAAAATTAAATAAACTAACCTACTTAATTATCAGGCGTATATCCTACCTGCTTTGGAGAAAAAGTTACCGATTGATGCCATTTATACAGATTTCTCTAAGGCATTTGACAGAGTAAGCCACAAAATTTTGTTGTCTAAGCTATCCACTGTAGGTTTCAATGTTAATTTATTGAACTGGATTGAGAGCTTCCTGACTGATAGAAAACAGAGGGTCAAGATAGGTAACTTTTGCTCGAATGAAATTGTTGTTCTTTCAGGTGTTCCCCAGGGTTCTCACTGTGCACCATTACTTTTCAATTTGTTCATAAACGACATTAGTAATATTTTTGAAAAATGTGAATGTTTATTATTTGCTGATGATCTAAAGTTGTTTACACTTATTCAGTCTGATCTTGATATTGTCCTGGTTCAGAAGGATCTAGAAAACTTAACAAGCTGGTGCGACAAAAATTGTTTATCTCTGAATGTGGAGGAATGTTGTTTTATTAGCTTTTTCAGGGGGATCAAAAAATTTGAACCTTCATATAGTCTAAATGGCATTGTTCTAAGAAATGTCTCATTAGTAAAAGATTTAGGTGTGCTCTCCGACCACCAGTTGAATTTTGTTGAACACATTAGGAATATTTCGATCAAGGCAGCTAAAATGTTTGGGTTTCTAGGGTGTAACAGCGAGAACTTTTCTATCACTGCCATAAAAAGCATTTTCTTTTCTATTGTTAGATCCCAGTTGGAGTATGCTTCTATTGTTTGGTCACCATATTACAACATTCATATCAATACCTTGGAAAGAATTCAACACAAATTCCTAAGATTTTGTGCTTTCAAACTGAACTTGCCAATAATTGATCATGATTATAGCACAATAAGATCAACACTTAATATACCTACGCTGGAATGTCGTCGGCAGCACAGCTCCCTATGTTTTATGTTTAAGCTTGTTAATGGTTTAATATCATGTCCAGATTTATTAGCACTTATCAACTTCTATGTACCAAGTCGTTCGCTTCGGTCCAATCAAGCATTTCGTATAAGATATCACTCAACTATGGTTTTCACTCTCCATTTGATAGAACCTTCAGACTGATTAACAACTATGAAATAGACTTGTTTAGTAGTTCCTTGTGTGCTTTCAAAAATAAAATTAGGCATCTGTGATATTCGTTTTCCATTATCTGGGATTGTATCTGCTGATAGTTTTAATAACCTAGTTTATAGTTTAGTTTAGTTTTAGTTAGTTTATACCATCCGATAGCTACATTTTTAAACTTTACACTTTTATACTTATGTAATTTTTATCTTGTATTGGGGTTTTCCCGTGAAATAAATAAATAAATAAATAAATATCCCCAACTCAAAGCCCAGTATTACGATTTTATGTTTGAATATAAGCCCCTTGGTCATATGACAGAAATTGGTCCCAACAAGCCTGCGCAATTACCAATATATCATTTGCTCCACCATAGTGTCGAAAAGCAAGATAGAACCACCACCAAATTACGAGTGGTATTCGATGGTTCAGCAGAAACTAGTACAGGCATTTCATTAAATGATTCACTCAAAGTCGGTCCCACAATTCAAAATGAACTATTTGTTATACTCCTCCGT
This sequence comes from Chrysolina haemoptera, assembly GCA_958298965.1. Classification (NCBI taxonomy): domain Eukaryota; kingdom Metazoa; phylum Arthropoda; class Insecta; order Coleoptera; family Chrysomelidae; genus Chrysolina; species Chrysolina haemoptera. Next base: position 31,087,827 of record OY282595.1, on the reverse strand, counting down.
TTCAGACAACATGAAATAGTAATAACCGGTGATATTGCCAAAATGTGCAGGCAAATCAACATAAAAACCCCAGAACGATATCTCCAGCGTATAGTTTGGCGCGACAATCCTGAATCCAAACTGTCTCACTTTCAATTGAATACCGTCACTTACGGGACGGCTTCCGCTTCATTTCTCTCGACCCGCTGTCTGAAACAGATTGCTTTAGAATCCCTAGACCAGTTTTCTGTAGAATCCAACATAATTAACGATTTTTACGTCGATGACCTTCTCACAGGTTCCGATTCAGTAGAGACTCTTATTAGCATAAAAATAAATTTAATCAATCTCTTAGGCAAGTCAGGATTCGAACTTAGAAAGCTCAACTCTAATAACCCATCAGTTTTGAATGATATCAATAACAAAAATTGTCCTTTGAAGCACTTAGTAACTGACTCACAAAGTACGAAAACTCTCGGAGTACTGTGGAACTCCGTTTCAGATGCATTTGAGTATAATACCAAAATGACTTCATCCGTTCCCAAATACATTACGAAAAGAAGTATTTTTTCTATTATTTCACAAATATTCGACCATTTGGGCATCCTCGGTCCAATTATTGTGCAAGCAAAGATTATTTTGCAAAAACTGTGGATTGCGAAACTCAGTTGGGATGATCCTATTCAGTAGTATGACAAAGCCGGTTTCGCCTCATTAATTTGAATTTTCGCTCTCGATGGCATCTGGCCATCGAGATCTCCGCCATTTTGGTTCTTCGGCGAAGTTCTTCAGCAACCCCCCAACGCCGAAGAAGGTGGGGGGAGGGTTGCGGAAGAAAAAAAAAAATGTTTGTCCCCGAGTGGGGCTTGAACCCACGCCTATTGGCATGGCAGCCGAGTGCGCTAACAATGAGCCATGACGGTTCCATACTAATGTCGATTTAAAACTCGTAGCTTTGATAATGGGAAAAAAAAGCCGATTGGCGGCAGTCGCAATAAACATGGCGGTGTAGGGTGTAGCGTGTGGGGGTTGAGAGAGAGAAAAATTGCAGGTACATAATAGGCGTAGAGAGCAATTGGGTGTGTGGGAGAAGAAAAAAACGACCTCATGTGATTCGTTGTGTCGAAAAAATGGCCGTCGAAGCAACGCCCCCCTGCGGTACATGATAGATGTAAAGAGCGGAGGGCGGGGGGCGGGCGGGCGGGGAGATCAAAACGACCTCATGTGATTCGTTGTGTCGAAAAAAATGGCCGTCGAGAGCCCCACGCCTACGATAGCAATGGCCGCCGCTGGCCGCCGTCGAAGCATCTCTCTCGACTTAGAACAGGCAGCAACATGTCCAGACTTGAGTTGGAATTCCGAGAATCGTGTGTGACGTCACCATGAATGAACATCTGGTGTTTACTGGCGAGCGACGTGTGTGATTCTAGGAAATGATGACTCAGCGAAATCGAGACATGATTTGGCCTTGGACTTGTTTATCGCTCCACAGCTTAAGTAAACAACCACATCCGGTGGTTGTTTACCCAAGACCATTATTTTCGAGAAATGTCGGCATGAGACACGATTTGGCCTTGGATCCCACGGTCTGTGTCACGTCGACAGAGAGCACACACACACACATGTTGCATTTTGCAACTCAAATGAAACAAACAGATATGCGTATATTTTTATTAGACTTCAGTGCCAGCGGCGTAGTATGATACACTATCATTATCGATTAAAAAATATTTTTGACGTATAGCTTTAATTAACGTATATATAGATTCGGATAATTGAACACTCAGAATCATTGTCACAAATAACATAAACCACTCGTAAAGTGTCGGCTCACATTTGGCAAGCTCCGCGGGAGGATGACCTCCAGGAGCTTGCATCGCGGCATACAGGATGGGCTGAGGGGACCTCGAAGTTCTGCAAGACGTCTTCAGCGGGAACCACTGCGTATCGCTATGGGTGTGATTGACATGATCTTTCGCAATCGGTACGATGAGACGTTCAGCGGGATTTCGGCTTTCAACACAGGCAAATATTCATCATTGGCTAGCGCCTGAGTCATTCTCGTCCAGTTAGAAATGCTCGAATTCTCGTGCAAATATGATACCAATACCTCACTGCACTCATATGGTGGGCTAATATACAGTACGTTCGACAGAACGGCTGCTAGAATTATATAGTTTGTCATGACGGTATGACTGCTCAACGTACACTGAGAAACGACGTATATATCACTCAAATATATATACACTGAGAGACACATACACCATTGCTCAATGTGCATGGCCCTCATGTTGATTGACCGAGAGAGATTTCATACTTGAAACAAATATGCACATATTTATTTCAAACATGAAATCACGCGCAGCCTCTCAATCGCCAGTGTGCGGCGGCAAAACCATTTGACTTTGGGGGAAAAGTTTGGTGTATATTTGCGAAAAATACACCAAGCTCTTTGCCCAAAACCAAATAGCTTTGAACGACCATTTTTGCCATAATACATAATAAAAATACAATACAATATGATTAATAATAATAATAATAATAATAATATATCAAACATTGGTTCTTCTTCCTTGGCTGTTGTAGTTGGCGCTGGTGAAACGTCGTGGATCGGTGAATGCTGCTGCCCATTTCCCATCGTCAATTTGCATATTTTGAAAGCGTTTATACATATGCAGCTTTTGTTCGTACTGCGATATTTGCGCCTTGAGTTCACGCAAATTTTGCAAGTGCCGATGGAGAAGAGTGTCGCCGTGGTCAAAGTAGCTGGAATCTCGTGCAACGTTGTCCATTCGATTTGTTTGGAAGGCGACAATGACGAATCGGGGGCTCTCCACTGCCGTACAAGTTTTGACAGACCATATTTCTTTGGTGGAACCAGGCGTGAGTGCAGGCAGTTCGTGCATATCCCACTTGCGGAACGAGATAACCACAGGTTTGTCAGTCTTTATGGATTGCAGCAGCTGCAAGCGAATATCGTCATTGGGAATGACGTTTTTGACTTTGAGCACGATGCTATTGATCGTCAGGGTGGCTGTGGTTGCGACCTGCGGATTCGCAATCTCCTCTATAACCATGCAGTTGTTGTCGTTTCTGCTTCTCACCAAACGAATGCACTGTCGTCCGATTGTGGCATATCTGTAGTCGTGAAATATGCCAAACAGATGTTTAAGCGGAATCCACATGGCGAACGAACCGTCGTTGGCGTTGCGAATAGCTCCACCTGGATACGTCCATCCGGCGGTGGCCAAGTGTCGAGAATCGGCGTCTGCGTAACAAGTGTATCCTCGCAGGGTGCTCACTATACCCGGCAAGCGAACAGAGTCCACCTCCTTGCCATTGATTTCATAATACATTGATTCGAAGAAAAATGCTCCAGCATTATTAACGAATCGCACATTGCCATCTCCTGCGGTTTTGACTAGAGTGCCCTCTATACAGACGATAGCGTCGTTCATCAGAATCCATGTGTCACTTTGCTGAATGACGATTTCGACAATGTCATTATTTTGGAAGGATTTGACGTACGGGTGGTACGTTCGAGTCTCCACTCTCTGGATGGATTCATCGAATTTTGGATGATTGTACACGTCGAACACTTGTTTTGACAACATGATGCCCTTGAGATATGAGGAATTCTATGCTCGAGAGAGATAGCGTATGATTGGTGTGTGCTCTCGTTGACTGCGCCTGCGCGACTGAACTGACGTCTGCGCTCTCAGTACTTTTATGCTGTTGGTTGTCGTTCCAATCAAATACCAACCCCATTTGACAGCTTGCGCAACACCAGTCGTACGATGATGGTTTCTCCACGGAAATTCACACTACAAAAGTCCTGATCGAGAATATTCAAGGTTATGTTATGTATCTCCGTCTTGTTCACAGGCAGGTAGATGAGATTCGAGGGAGTCTCGTCGATGGCAAATCCGGGATCTTCTCGAACGGCAAACTCGTATATCGTATGGGAGGGTCGGTTGTTGAAGAAAGCGCCCGATGTGACGTTACTGTCAATGTGAACTGTTCGCACTTTGACTATGTTGACGGGCAGGTCAGACACGTGAACGATTCCAGCTGGGAGAATTCGAGGTGAGAAACCCAACAATCGTCCGATAGAGTCCTCTGGAGTGAAGTCTATGGTGTGGTACTTGCTATAAATTTCGCACTGTAGCGTATTGGTATTGGGTTTGAGAGAGAACACTGCTGCCTTAGCGTTATTGTTGCTGTCTCTGTCGATGTCCACTTCTCTTTTCTTCTTCTTCACCTCTCTCGGTTTGCCGATGTGTTTGTGAATAAACTTGGCAATGTCGCTTATTTCGTAACAGCCAGTGGGTATGCTGATGGTGCTAACAGATGGCGCTCCGTTGGCAAAGTAATAGAACTTCCCCTTGGTTATGTTCGGTATGCTGTTGTACGAATGAAAACCAATCAAAGCCAAGCCGTAAGAGCTGTGTTCGTCCAATTGAATTGGCGGAGCAAAGTCTGCGGTCAGCGTAGATGTGTGACCTGTCAGGGTGAACAGCAAAGACATGACTGACACTTTGGGGGTTATGCACTCTCATTTAAAGACTTCCACACTCGCTCCCTGTGTTCCACATCCAAAATGGGGTCAATTATGTAGGCAAGTTTGGAGATTCGCCTAGCGAAACGGATCCTGTCCATAGCCATACGCTGCCAATCGGATTTGCGCGAAGTGTTGTACGCAAATCGCCACACAACCATATAATGAACCGTATTGCGCTCTTCATTAAAGGTCACTGTCTTTTTGTTGACGACCCTATCCATCGTTGTGTTGAGTTTGATCGTAGAGGAATTTCAGACACAAATGGCCGCAATTTGCTTGATCGAATGTCTGATAGCGATCGTTGTTGTAGTAGATTTTCACATTTCCACCGTCATTTAAATATCGTACGAGTTCCACTGGCGGTTTCAAATTACCGAATCTGTCAAAGTATTTCACACAAAGTCCACTTTTCACGTAAGCTACCCAATGCGTTCCACGATTTTTTATCGAGTCCAGATTGACAATGGCGCACTCTTTGTACATGGGCGTAGATTGAGGTAGGTTGTCGCGCATGAAAACCCCAACGAAATTAGGAATTTTCAGACGTTTGGCATACTTGACCAAGTCCATATCGTACAAAGGTCGCTTGCTATTGGGCAGCTTCACTGGGAGTTTTTTGCAAACTTCTTGAGGAAAAGACCATAGCCTCCGCGACTTGTTTTGCGCATAAACAGGCCAGATCCCTGCTTTCCGATGTTCTCCATCGCAGTATTGTGGCGCTTCTCTTCATCTAATTTCTTCTGAGCGTTTTTCGAGGAGATGATGGTCCTGGCTATGGTGCTGGCACCACCAGCCAACGATCCCAGTGCTCCCAAAGCTGCGAAGATGGGAAGCAAAGGCAGCACACCTCCACTCTTTGCTTCGAAAGGTATTATTCGAGGTAATTTGATGTTTTTGCGACCGCCCAATTTTTTGACTTGAGCTCGGGCTGCACGCAGTGCTACCAACGAGGATTTTCGCAGAGCCTTCGCACTCATATCTTTGAGTTGTTCAGGTTTCAGTGCCTTCCGCAGATGATTGGTGATTTTCGACACAACATCCTTCTTGAACGACCTCTTTTTCGTTGACCGTTTTGCACCAGAAGCAGAGGCCATTGATGATGACTTCATACCCATGCCCAAATTACGCTTCGCCTTCATAGTTGTGGTGACTAGCCAAGCTGCAGCTTTCTCGCCGATGTTCGCGTCTTTGGACTTGACACGTTCCCAAGCTCGATTTTCCAACACCCAGTCAGCCTTGTGTCTATCGTCCAGAGAGTTGCTTTGCGAGTATGCGATATCGTGTGATCTGCAAGCAGTGTCTAGGGGATTCACACCAGCGTCTCCGCGTGCCAACCTCTTCTTCAATTTGGTGCCAGGTCCGCAGTATTGGTATCCGGGCAGATGTAGCTCGAATGGCAGACGATTTATCACAGAGTTAACCACTCCACGACCTTCGTGCTCGAAGGTTAGCATGACAATGACGCGATTGGCGTTGCACACTTACTTACATAGCCGCCGCTCGAGCACTCGAACTGTCAGTCGAACGCCAGATGTGGGCGTGGTCACATGTAACATTTTTTCTCCAAATATACAATGAAAGTGGTGCAACAAGAGCCGACCCTGGAAATAGCCAATTTGGATTTCGTAGGTGGCGGCAACTTGAATGTTGTGCGCAAACACGGTCCTCTGCTACCGAATTCATTTCGAGCGATATTTTGTGGTCCCAGCGGATGTGGCAAGACCAACGCTGTACTGAGTTTGTTATTCAGCCCGAACGGAGCCCGCTTCGAGAATGTCTACGTATATTCAAAATCACTGTACCAAACGAAATATCAGCTGTTGCACGATGTATTGAAACAAGTCAAAGGAGTGGGCTATTATCCATACAGGGACAACGAGGAGATTATCGAGCCGTCAATGGCAAAGGAGCAATCAATTTTTATATTTGATGATGTTTCGTGCGACAAACAGGATAAAATCAGAGAGTACTATGCCATGGGACGTCATAAATCCGTGGACGTTGCATATTTATGTCAAACCTACTCGAAAATACCCAAACAGTTGATCAGAGACAATTGCAACATTATAGTGCTATTTCGGCAAGACGATGTGAACCTGAAGCACGCCTTTGACGAGCACGTCTCTCCGGACTACACCTTCGATGAATTTCGACGCATGTGCGCCACCTGTTGGAAGGAAAAATTCGGATGTTTGGTCATAGCCAAAGACTTTGATGTATCCAAAGGGCGCTATCGACTGGGTTTTGACAGATATATTCAAATGTAGTGTCTCGAATATGTCATTCTGTGTGTAGCAATGGCACCGACTACATCACGTGTCGACTCCGAAATTGCCAAAGTCGAACGAAAACGTCTAGTCAGTCAGTTGGCGAAAGTTGTTCGAAAAAAGTATTTGTCTTTGAAACTCGGCAAATCCGAGCAGGATGAAGCGCTGAATAAATTATTCAAACCCATCACGGTGCCGCTGAAGAGACTGAATGCAGCAATGCCCCCACCACCTAAGCGACGACAGCTGAAGGTGAAAAAAGAAGAGAAACAAGAACCGCCATCATCGAGGACCCCTTCCCCCACCACCACCATGAAGAAAGAAGAAGACGAAGACAGCTATCACACAGATGACTATGAGTCTGACGACGACGACGATGAGGAGGATGATGGAGAATTGCTGGAAGTTTACCCCGAAGTAGCATCTAAATTCGTGAATGAACATCGTGCGAAATCGGGCAAAATCGATGTGACTTACGGCCCCATTTACGACAGACCCAGAGCGCAATGGATACTCGGCAACAAGTTGATGGGCTTGGATAAAGATACGGGGGACATTCGCATTGATGGCGAAACATACCAGGGTACTCCGGGATTATATAGTTTGATTTTCTACAAGAATCCGAAATACCAGAGACAAGACTTGGTGGCATACAAGCAAATTTTGATGAGTACAGGTGCCCATTTAGATGCAAAAGGTAGGCTGAATCCTTCCCAAATAGCCAAATACGAGAATATAATTCGACCAATGTTCACAGACCCAAGTCAATCGAAAATGGGCGGCGGCAGTATCCCAGATCAATTGACATATAATACGAAGCCTGTAGAATACGTATACTGGGACGACGTCAATGAGCTAGTTGACAGATATAGGCTACTCGTCGCAGCTAAGAATGCTGGCAGCACCTCTACCGACAACGAGATCGTGGCCATCATCAATGAGCTGAGAGAGGCTGGATACATTCGATAAATACAAGTGTCGATGTTTCGCACCCCACAGTTCCATCATGAGCATCAACAAGTTCGGTCAAAGTTCCTCAGCTCGCCGCGCTCAGCAGCAGCCTTATCATTTCCCCGGTGTCATACTCAACTACACGGCAAACGGGGACATTGACGCTGACCATGTGAAAATATGTAATGTCGAAACGCCAACTACTCCGAATGACCGAATGATGTTGTCAACAAAAACTACGTTGATGACGTCATAGTGAAGCTCAGAGCAGAATTGGATGCGCAGAAACACGCTCACGAGGCCTTGGACATTCGAATTATGAAATTCATGACACTTTCGTTGAAAAAACACGATACTTTGAAAAAGCAGATTGAAGAAATGTCGAGAACGCCAACGATTCTGGACTTTAGTACAGAGTATAACAATGGAGCTGCGCATTAGCATTGCGCAGTCGTTTGGGAGAAATGGAGTCGTCCGCAGCCAAAAAGCAATTGGTCGATGAGCTCCATGCTCCGGCCAGAAAGAGATTTCCCCGCAGACGTACCATCATCAAAGGAATCGACGATCTGTGGCAGATGGACTTGGCTGACCTTCAAAAATACTCGAAAGTCAATAAGAACTACAATTATATTCTCGTGGTGATTGACACCTTCTCGAAATACCTATGGGTGCGGCCTTTGAAGACCAAAGGTGGTCGAGACGTCACCAAAGCGATTTGAGACATATTATCGAAAGCGAACAGAAGTCCTACGTTCCTACAATCTGATTTGGGTACTGAATTCTACAACGCCAGCTTCCAGGCCCTCATGAAAAAGTACAACATCAAACACTACAGCACGTACACGAAGATCAAAGCAGCTATTGCGGAAAGAATGATACGCACGCTAAAAGAAAAACTCTTCAAATATTTCAGTTTGAACGGCACCTACAAGTGGCTGGACATTTTACCGGACATTGCTAAAAATTACAATCAGCGCAAACATCGGACGATCGGCATGAAACCCTGTGACGTCACCAAAGACAATGAAGACAAAGTGTACAAGTATGCGTATGATTATGTGGGACGAGCTGGCCGAAAAAAGTTCAAAATTGGAGACTTTGTGCGAATTAGCAAGGCCAAACATGTGTTCGAGAAGGGGTATATGCCCAATTGGACGACTGAAATTTTTAAAGTCGTCAAAGTGAAAATCACCCAACCAATCACGTACTTGCTGGAGGACTTGGAGGGGCGACCAATCAGCGGCGCTTTCTACGAACAGGAATTGCAAAAGACGAAGAATCCCGACGTCTATCTCGTGGAAAAAATCATTAGACGAAAAGGCCGAAAAGTCCTGGTGAAATGGTTGGGTTTCGACAGTACTCACAATTCCTGGATAGATTCGACAAATCGCTTGTAATTCAATGGAAAATAGGCACATTGGAGCATAAAATTGGGGGCCTTTCGTCTCTCTCTCCCTCTCTCTCCGACCGACTGCGAAATATTTCAAACCGTTCAGCGGCACGATGAGTCAGTCTATCATCATGCTTGGTGGAGTGCAGTTCGAGTCTAACGATCCTACGTCCGATTACGAGTCGATGTCTTCGTCCCTAGTGTCTATCGAGGAGGATTCTTCGGAGTCATCGTCATCATCAAGAGAGTGGGCAGAACGTGTTGCCGATTTGGACCGTGTTTGTGACATGTACAAAGACGCCATCAAGAAGGAACGATTTTACGTGTGCAGCGCCACCTACGAGTTCCGAAACACATCAATTTTGTCTGTGCAATGTGGAATAAGTGTTGCTCGAAGTTTCGTGCCTGCAGTGAGACTTGTGTGCACAATCCCGCACACCATCTCCTTCAGCCTGTCATTCAGCATGTTCGAGTGGGCCATTTTCGTGGGAGCCATTAATCGGCTTTACAATAACCGAGCTGATCCGAATGCGACCGACAACAAGACCGCTCAAATCAAACTCGATTGGGATGATGTCATGGACTTGGAAGTACATACTTATGGAAATAGTGCAACAGTGCGAGTTTCCAAAGATGACACCTACTTCTACTTGACGAAGCTCGAAATCCAGGAAATCCTGCATTTGGATGCCACAGTGTTGGTGGGAAGATTTGAATATTTATTGAATTTGAACTTTTGTCAATATTACCATGATATATTAGCTAGTGCCAGAGTTCTTGCTAGAAACAATGATTTGACATTTGACGAGGCTATACATTTGTGTACTATATCGTCCAAAGATGATAAACATCTATGTTTTCGTGAATGCCTATATTATTTGCCTGACAAAGTACTGTTTGATTATGAATCGAAATAAATGTATTTATGGAACAGAAGTAGCATTTTTATTTCAGTATGCATAGAGATATGCAGCAGTACGAAGCAAGACTCGAGACGTTCCGAGGCTGGACTTCGTCATTTTCGCCGAGTGCGGTGGCCAGAGCTGGTTTCACGTACACCGGCTTGAATGACGTTGTCTTGTGTCGTGTGTGTGGTGTCGAAGGCTTCCAATGGCAGCCTGATGACGATCCAATGGCTGACCATCACGAATGGAGTCCAAATTGTGACTTTGTTCGAAATTACCGCCACAACAATCAGACATCAGTGGTGGTAGAACCGCCAGATGGCGCTGATATACCTCCAGAACCAAGGCCGGCGACGGATGACACTTCACCGACAGTTGGCGCTGACATCGCAGTGCGACAAGTGACAGATGACACTTCATCGACAGTTGGCGCTGACATCGCAGTGAGACAAGTGACAGATGACAATTCATCGACAGTTGGCGCTGAAATCACAGAGCGACGAGTGACAGATGACAGCAAGCCCATAGATGATGGCAGTGCAGACTCACCACAGAACATTATAATGACGTGTTGTGTTTGTCTTGTGAATGAGCGTTCTGTGTTGTTTCTACCTTGTAGACACTTGGTGTGTTGTTCACGATGTGCCGGTCTGTGCGACACATGCATAGTATGTAGAGCGCCAATTTGGAATTTATTGAAAATATATGTATCTTAGTTAATTTTTGTTTTATTTTCTGTTCGAATAAAAATCGATCATTTCAGCCTCAAGAATGGATCGTTTTCTAAGTTGAAATGATGCACTTTTTTCGCTCAAAAAGTGCTCATTTTTAGACCCAAAGATGATGCCCTTTTTGAACGAAAAAAGTGCTCATTTTTAGGCTCAAAAAACGATGCTTTTTGTAGCGAAAAAAAGTGCTCATTTTTAGACTCAAAAACGATGCTCTTTTTGAGTGAAAAAACTCGCACCAAAATTGACATGGTGGCAGTGCGTTTTTTCGGTGGCTGAGTGGCTGAGTGAAAATTTCAGTCACTGAATTCAGTGACTGAAATTTCACTGAAATTCACTGAATTTTCAGCCCCCATAAGAAAAGCATGGGAAATTTCAGTTGAGTGAAATTTTTCAGTCGCTGAGTCTCACTGAGTTCAGTGACTGAACTTTGACTGAATTTCACTGAACTTTTTACTCAGTTCAACCACCATGTTAAATTTGGAGTCTCTTTTTGATCGAAAAAAGTGCTGTTTTTTGACTCAAAAATGAGTACTAAGTATTTTTTTTTTTAATGTGGAGGTGAAACGAAATAATATTCAAACATGGATTACATGCTGATTTATTCAAACATTAATATATACATTTGATTATATGATATATGATGTGTGGGAACAAACAAGAGCACAATTTCCGCATTTTCATTTGACATTTTATCGAGATTTTGTGCGTTGAATCAGTCATCGAGTTCCGAATCATCATCTCCTAAGCCAATGAAGCGTTTGTATGCGAGATGCGCATAGTTAAATATCCAATTGACTGTAATGGCCCCACGGCAGAGTGTCATGGGAGCCCTGGAGGAGACAGCGCTTGTCGTCGTGGGGGTTGAGAGCGATCTTTGTTTGCTCCACACTAAAAACGGTGTGCGCAAAGGAGCGAATACAGCGTTGAGATGTGACTTTCTCACGCTGATTTTCCAAACATTCTACATAGTCGTCGAATGTGATTTTATTTTGGACAACACTGTATTTCACTCCTTTGGATTTTTTGACGCATGTTCCACCCTGTATCTTATAGGTGTACAGCTTTGAACGGAGTCCCACGAAATCTGTCATAATTCGGCCATTCGCTTCGTCTTTCATCAAGCCGGGGACTTTTTTGTTGGCAAGGGGAATCCCATACGGGTTGTCGATGGGGTAATCGCTTGTATCGAATTTTTCCAGGTTCGACTTTAATAAATTTCGATAAATGTCATCGGATTTGATCTCGTAAATCAGCGAATCAGTATCCGTATACATCAACTTGCACTGATCGCTCGTGTATTTTTCCATCATGAAACCGTGGTGGAAATCATACACGCACACCTTGGAAATGTCAAGTATCGCCATTCCGATGTACACGGGCTTATTGAACAACAGATCCGTCTTTGCCATCTCGATAGCGACGAGGTCCTCATCGAAAATGGTGCGATTCTTGAAATTCGGGCTGGAAATTAAATTTTTCGCGCCATATCGCCCCTCCCATTTTGAGACCATTTTCACTACACGATGTTTTCGTATGTTCTGCATCGTTTTCCCGAATACTGCGTTATTGGCTAATTTGTAGTTATTTTTGCCGAAAGTGGTTTTTGCTTCTGCGCGCAATTTCGTATTTAATTCAATGTACGGTTTGAGCCAGGCTGATTGGTCGAATTGCAGAACTCTGTGAATTTTTCTAAGTACAAGTCCGTGCGTCAGTGCTTGTTTCAACACCCTGTAGTGTACAACATAGTTTTCCTTATTGTACAGGGTGGTCATTAATTTGGGTAATTTTGAGCCTGGCGGAGTACGGTGTTCGGCGCATAATGGAAAATCTTTGTGTTTGTCATGCAAGTGTTCGGGGTACTCCAAATCGACTTCGAGAATATAGCCAATCGGCGAAGTGTCTGACACCTCGAGCACATTCAAATCGGCAACATTCTCGAGCCATTTGAATCCCCCATACGGAAGATATTCCATCATGGCCCACCCATATAAATTATTTACATCGAGATATAGCAAATAAGTGGAGGGCTGAGTGACGTCATACCCGTCACCCATGTATTTATTATTTGCCGTGGAGCGCCTGTTGCAGCACTGACTGATGCCTCCGCGAATTCCTCGCTCGATGAACATGAGCATGTCGACGTCCTTCAAAATCTGCAACTTGCACTGGGTGTACTTCAACATGCACGACCACGTATAGCCGGGTAGGGTGTAATGCCACGCGGGGTCCAGGCCATATGTCACGTGACCGATATTTCGAAAATTCTCGAAAATATCAGCCAAGAGCAATATGTCTGTTTTCATGTACAAGTCGGAGTACTCGCCCAGTGTTTTTAAGTTGAACGTTTGCCACACGTTCTGCGCATGTTCGTATTCTGCCTTGCTAATGTGACAATCGTTCAACTTGTTGTAGAAATGATGGAGCGCCGGCAAACATTCAACTTCCAACTTTTCCATCGAATCGATGAAATCGTATGGGAATACGCCCTTTCGAGTGAGTAATTCGTACTGCGAGGCTGTCAGATGTGCAAATTCGCGTTTGGATATTTTCAAATCGTGCACTGTCAAAGTCTGAACCAAATGGTCCAAACTCATGCCCATAAAACGGAACGAATCGATGAATCTGAACTTGATGTCTGTATTGTCGTCATACTGGGTGAAAGATATGTATTTCTCTTTGTTGACAGGCAACAAGCTGACTCGCCCCCTCTTTGCTATATCTCGAATAATAAAATGGCTGTCGTATCCGGATAAATTATGGAAAACGATCGGCACCACAGAAGACTTTTTGTATAACAGGTTGCATTGCGCATGCGTATATCCGCGAAAGGCACCCGTGTAGTGATTATGGTCACGGACAACTTTGTCGTCAGTTTTCCAAGGTTTTTCGCAGATGTGGCAACATGGCGCGTTCACCTCATCAGGTGATGCGGTCATGGGAACAATGTCCAAAGTTTTGGCTTGCACAATTTTGGCTATGGTCCCCATTCTTTCCGCAAACCAATCCATCGAATCGAGACCTCGATGGCTATCGTAAAATGACAAAGTGTCGTCATATGCACACTTGAAATAAAATCCGGCACTGAACGGAATATGTTTTTGGTACTTTTCCGTTTGAGAATTGCATCCGGCGCCGGCGGCATCTTTGAACGGTTCCAAAATCGACTCGAAATCCGCATATATTACGAAGGGCACTCTTTCTTTATGTACAAAGTCGCGAAATTCTACATGATCGTAGTGGGGGAAAGAAATTTTACATGTGTTTTGTTTTTGACAATCAACAGTATGACTGTTCAATTTTTCCTCACTTGTGAAATAATTCAAACATCTGTCGCAAATGAATTTTTTGTGAACATGATTATTGAGTTGTGCACTAAGTAGGTGAGATAAATCCTCGTAATCATTTAATTTCGGGTGATATTCATTTTGAATGAGGAGAAGATTGACATGTTTGTCTAATTTTTGTTTCGTGAGTCGACTTGGAACAGTCACGAAAAATGCCTCCTTGTCCGGCTTCGGCTGAATTAACTCCAAAGTGTACACATTGACGGAAATGTTATTTAATTGTTCAAATTTGGTGATTTGTTTAAATTTCATGGGAAAGTCGATTCCGTCCAAATTCAATGCCTTTGAGTAATGCGGATATGACGATGTTCTATCAGTATTTTTACCAGATTGAACAGGATACAGGGCGGAGACGATTGCCCAAGCGAAACATGCATCATCATCATTTTTGATGTTGATGCAAGCTCGTTTTTTGGCAATAGATTTCGGCAACTCGATGAAAGACGAACCGTTGCCGATGCCGGATTTGTTGATATTTATTTCCAAACTAACGATTTTCTCGAGACTCCATCCGCTCTCTTTGTCCGCGAATTCAGAAAGTTTGTTTTGAATTTGATCGATGACATTTTCCAAGAACCACTCTTTCAAAGTTGTACCCCTATCGATCACAGCGTTTTTAGTGTTGAAATACTTGAAGTCGATTTTTTGTTCTTGATTCAAAGAGTTTTTCACGAATTTCCCACAAAATGTCGAATTGACTTTAATGAGTGAATGTTTTTTCAATAAATTTTGAATTCTGTTTTTGAATAGAGAGAATGCGTCCCCGAAAAATTGTCCAATTTCTTTATGTTTTAAATTTATAATTATACCTGTGCGCAGACGCGAAGAAAATGCCGATTTCAAGTCCTCCCACTTTACTCGAGATGTCAATTTTGATTTGAGCCCCTCCCCCACGACGACTGGCTGTTGGCCTGAATTTTTGATTGAATTTCGGATAATTTTTAAGTGACCACATAAAGTTTGCAATTTTCTCAGAGAGCCTATGCCTTCCACCGCTGCGATCGCTCTATTAATAAGGCGGGCGGTGCGCTGGCATTGGGCCAACCAATGTTTGCACTCTTCATCGGAACAGCCCTTTTTGAGGATTTTTACCGCCTTAAGCAACTTTGCCGCCATCTCCACACTTTGTTCAACAATGGCGTCAGATGACATGATTCAACACAAAATTTCAAGAAAATGTCAAATGAAAATACAAGAAACTTACTCTCTCTGTTTCCAACGGCTGCGACGTCTTCAGGCCTTGGCGATCTCAAACAGCTGCTGCGGATGAGCTCGATTGTCAATTTTCTTTTCACCCCTGTATATTAGCACGTGCTGGGCCTCGGTCAATTTGTCGAGGTTCGCTTTCAATGCTCCAGTCACTCGATTCGGAAGGAATACTACGCAGTCCTCTAACTCCACAAGGATTGACTCCCCAAACTTTGTAGTTTTGGTTTGAGCGTCGAGGATCAATTTGGGTTCGTCCTTCGGCAGCTCTTGTAGTTTGTGCAGGTCCTTCCTGCAAGCCAAGGAGACCTTGTTAATTTCGTCGAGATGAGACATCTGTGAAAAACATGCACGTTTCAAAATAATGAAGATTTTTTTTTTTTTTTATACACGCTGTATAACTCTCTCAAAACATTATTGTGATTCACCCTGTACGACAAATATGACAAAAAAATTCGAATCACCCTGTATGAGAAATATGGCAAAAAATCACTGTTTGAGAAAAAATATGACGATTTATGAGACACTCTGTACGAGAAATGTGACAAAAATATTCATTGTATACTGTATGAGAAAAATATGACGATTTATGAGACACTCTGTATGAGAGAAATGTGACAAAAATATTCAATGTACACTGTATGAGAAAAATATGACGATTTATGAGACACTCTGTATGAGATAAATGAACTTTATAACAACTGAATCGAATGGCATAGACACTTGAAACACTCGCGAAAACATATGTGAAATCTACTAACCTTTTGCAAATCACGAATGAATGACACTCACAATAAAACTGTATGAAGAGCGAGAGGCAGATGAGCAGCACAAAACACTTGTTGTTGCTTCGGAGGCAGGCTATCAAATGTCGTCGGCGCGAGCTGTGAACGTATGTATAAACTCTCTGTGTCATGTGACCCACGCCGATGGACACGTGACCCACGCCGATGGTCACGTGACCCACGCCGTCTGCCCACGCTGAATATGCTGGGGGGAAAACCCAAACTACGCAGTAATAAAATGCTGAGTGGACATTTCTCGGAATTTCAACTTGGGTAAACAACCACCGGATGTGGTTGTTTACTTAAGCTGTGGAGCGATAAACAAGTCCAAGGCCAAATCATGTCTCGATTTCGCGGAGTCATCATTTCCTAGAATCACACACGCCGCTCGCCAGTAAACACCAGATGTTCATTCATGGTGACGTCACACACGATTCTCGGAATTCCAACTCAAGTCTGGATATGTTGCTGCCTGTTCTAAGTCGAGAGAGATGCTTCGGCGGCGGCCATTGCTATCGTAGGCGTGGGGCTTTCGACGGCCATTTTTTTCGACACAACGAATCACATGAGGTCGTTTTGATCTCCCCGCCCGCCCGCCCCCCGCCCTCCGCTCTTTACATCTATCATGTACCGCAGAGGGGCGTTGCTTCGACGGCCATTTTTTCGACACAACGAATCACATGAGGTCGTTTTTTTCTTCTCCCACACACCCAATTGCTCTCTACGCCTATCATGTACCTGCAATTTTTCTCTCTCTCAACCCCCACACGCTACACCCTACACCGCCATGTTTATTGCGACTGCCGCCAATCGGCTTTTTTTTCCCATTATCAAAGCTACGAGTTTTAAATCGACATTAGTATGGAACCGTCATGGCTCATTGGTAGCGCACTCGGCTGCCATGCCAATAGGCGTGGGTTCAAGCCCCACTCGGGGACAAACATTTTTTTTTTTTTTTCTTCCGCAACCCTCCCCCCATCTTCTTCGGCGTTGGGGGGTTGCTGAAGAACTTCGCCGAAGAACCAAAATGGCGGAGATCTCGATGGCCAGATGCCATCGAGAGCGAAAATTCAAATTAATGAGGCGAAACCGGCTTTGTCATACTACTCTATTCCAACCACTTTATTTAAATCTTGGATCCAATTCCACAATCAAATTCTCACTGCCCAAATACTTAAAATTCCAAGGCATGTATTAATCCAAAGTCCAGTGAAAATACAAATTCATGGCTTCAGTGATTCTTCTATACGTGCGTATGCTTCGAGCATCTACATACGCTATCAAAATGCCAAGGTGAAGTGATGTTTCACTATTATGCTCAAAATCTCGTGTAGCCCCCCTCAAGGCTATATCCTTACCTAGACTTGAACTTTTCGGTGCACTTCTCTTAGCTAAGCTTACCAAAAAGGTCACCTCTTTCTTAGACCTCAAATTTGATGGAGTATATATTGGACAGACTCCACTATTGTTCTTGCTTGGATGGCTGCTGAACCACGCTGCTGGAAGACTTTTGTATGCAATAGAACTTTCGAAATACAAACCCTGACTGATAAAAATAATTGGTACCATGTATCATCCACTGAAAATCCTGCGGATATTATCTCAAGAGGTACAAGTCCAAGCGAATTGGAAAATAATTCTTTATGGTGGAATGGTCCATCCTTTTTAAAGAATTCCCTAAATGATTGGCCTGCTAATAGTCATATCTCAAATTTTTTTAAATCATCAGAAGAAATTCCTGAATTCAACTAAAAATCTATAACTCTCAATAATGCGATGATTCCTTTTAGCTTATTCTGAAGGCGACATCATTTCATAATTTGTTTTATCGTACGTTTTCCCATGTACATATTCATACATTTAGAGTTCTCTGTATACGGGATATTGAAGTCATAAAATGAACCGTTGTCATTTTGCAGTCTGAGTTTTTCTTGTATTTTTGGTTTCAAAGTAGAAGTTGTTTTGCAGAATAAAGTTATTCCAATACAGTTCGAATTCGTGCATTATTTTGAGGTAAAAGAACTTGTGATTCGTGGTTAAGCGGGTAGCTTTTCTAGCGAGTCAGTGATATTTGTGGCGACCGTGACAGGACTCATAATAGTATACACATTTTTGCAATACGGATTGATCTTGTATAAACGATAAAGCCGTAGTATTCAATAAGTGTTTTATCGTGATGGAACAATACAAGAAACACCGCAAAGTTCTCAACTGCTTTCTCGAAGATTGGAAACGAGCTGGAACAACTTTTGACGGCAGAGGGAACGGACCTACGAGAAATTCAGGTAAATTGGGATCTTCTCGAGGATAAACATGAATCTTTGCAAGATATCAACAAGAATGTTTTTGAATCACTTCTGAGCGCTAATGTCCCAGAGGAAGAGCTGGCAGTAGAGATGGATACTTGCGATGTGTACACAAGAAGATTCAAGGTATTGAAGTACAAATTTGAACAGGTACGAGGAACAGCCGAAAGCATCGATGCAG
This sequence comes from Chrysolina haemoptera, assembly GCA_958298965.1. Classification (NCBI taxonomy): domain Eukaryota; kingdom Metazoa; phylum Arthropoda; class Insecta; order Coleoptera; family Chrysomelidae; genus Chrysolina; species Chrysolina haemoptera. Next base: position 31,069,221 of record OY282595.1, on the reverse strand, counting down.
AACAAGCTTCAACTGTAAGTAGACTTACTAGTAATTTGTCCAGTATTTAAGAAATTCTCGGGTGATATACGAGATTGGCTTTCCTTTTGGGGGCAATTTAAGAAAATAAATGATGATCCTGACATAGATACTGGCGATAAATTGATTCAGGCGACTGTTCCGAATAGTAGAGCCAGAGAACTAGTGGAGAGTTTCCCTCCCAATGCCGAAAACTACATCTTCAGATTGAAGTTTACGTCAGGGAACTTTTGAAACTCATTTTGAACAATACTATGTCTACAAATAAAATGGGTCTTTCAACTCTCTATGATAAAATTGAGACGCAATTGCGGTCACTCAAGACTTTGGGAGTAACGAGTGAAAATTGTGCAGTGATGTTGTTTCCTTTGATAGAATCCTGTTTACCGGAGGATTTACTCAGAGTTTGGCAGCGTTCTACTAGTTTTTCCGTCAATGATTCTAAATCTGGTTCGTCAGCGGAGTCTCAATCGACTACAAAAAACCGTCTGAAACAACTGATGTGTTTTTTGAAGTCCGAAGTGGAGAATGAGAAGAAGATTTCTCTTGCAGCTGAAGGTTTTGGTTTGTGTACGAGAGAAAATCGTTTCAAACCAATCAAACCAAAAATATTCGGCACAAATCGAGATGAGGAGTCCAATATTCCATCTGCTACGGGTTTGATGAACTGTGAAACAACAAAATGTATTTTTTGTGCTGGAACTCATAAGAGTCAAAGTTGTTTCAAAGCACAAAAGTACACTCTAGAATAAAAAAGGAATATTCTTACTGAAAAGAAGGCCTGTTACCGATGTCTGCGAACAGGGCATCCATCAAGGAAATGTCGAGAGCGCCTTAGATGCGTGATTTGTAAACGATCACATCTAGCTTTGATGTGCCCAGATCTGCCATTGAATGAATCAAAATCGACACAGGAACCTGTTGTCAACGATGACAAAAAGGAAAAGGAGACGGTAGATCATATATTGGCAAACTACTCAGGAACTCATGTATTTCTACAGACTTTAAGAGTAAAAATAGTAAATGGGAAAAAATCCCGAAATATTCGATTGATCATAGATACAGGGTCTCAAAGGTCATATATCCTGAAGTCTTTTGCAGGGGAATTGGGTTTCAAATCGAAACGTCTAGAAAACATGTTCATTCTCTTTTTGGAGGAACCAATACATCCGTGCAAACACATCATTGTTATGATGTCAAGTTTAGAAGTACTCGATCAACATATGATTTGTAACGGAATTCCTCCAATTATTGATGGATTGCTCCTTGACGCAGATGTAGTCGGCAAATTATATACTGGTAGAAAACATAACCTACGGTGCGGCTTGGTAGCTGTAGAGACTTTACTAGGCTGGACATTGATGGGCAAAGTTCCCCCTCACAGGCACAACGCAGAAGTTGTGACTTCTATGCTTTCCCTTTTAGTAAATGATTTTTCTTTGAAAAATTTATGGGAATTAGACATTTTGGGCATAGACGACCCTGTAGGAAGAAAATCTCGGGAGGAAATCACAAAGGCTGCTAAAGAATTATTTCTGCAAACCATTTCCACGAATGATGAGGGTAGGTATGGAGTTCGATTACCATGGCTAGAAGGACATCCACCACTTTCTGATAATCTGTCACTTGCTAGGAAAAGACTTGGTGTCACGTTGAAAAAGTTAGGTAATGAACAACTTTTCGAGTCATATAATAGCGTTTTCAAAGAATGGTTACAGGAAGGTATCATAGAGGAAATTAGGTCTCCGAATGACACAAACCGAATACACTATTTACCTCATAGGCCAGTAATTAAGGAAAATAGTGCTACTACAAAAATTCGGCCCATATTTGATGCTTCAGCGCATGAGCGAGACAAACCATCACTCAATCATTGCGTTGAGAAACGACCGAATCTGATTGAAAGTATACCTTCCATACTTTTAAGATTCCGAAAAGAAAGATTCGCAGTTGTGTCTAATATTCGTAAAGCTTTCTTGCAAATTAGTCTCCATGAAGCAGATCGAGATTTTTTAAGCTTCTTGTGGATCGACGATAATGGCAAGGAGATAGTTTATCGACATCGGAGAGTGGTATTCGAAGTTAATTGTAGTCCGTTTCTGCTCGGAGCTACTATAGAATATCATCTTAGTACCACTATGAAAAATTGTTCTATATCGGATACTCAATAGAGTAAGGAGACAAATGAAAGGTTAACCACTAGCTTTTATGTGGACAACTGTATGACTAGCCTACCTGATCAAGATTCTTTACAGAAATTCATTCGAGGAGCAAGTTTTATTATGGCTGAAGGGAAATTCGACTTGCGAGGGTGGGAATTCACACAAACTTCTCGTGAACATTCTAAAGTCCCTGTACTAGGATTGATTTGGAATCCAATACAGGACACACTAGGTGTCAGTAATTTTGATAGTACAGACCTGATTGACACTGTTTTTACGAAAAGAGTAATTCTTTCGATGAGTCATAGGGTTTTTAATCCTATAAGATTTACTTCTCCGGCAACATTGTATCCCAAGCTATTGTTGCAATCGCTTTGGAAAACAAAACTTCGCTGGGATGATCCGGTAGATGATAAAATCAAAAGCTCTTTCATTAGTTGGGTGAAAGAATTACCTTATTTGGAGAAGATACAAATCTCAAGATGGATTGATTTTAATGCCAAAAATATCGAACGTTACAGTCTCCATACCTTCGTGGATGCTAGTAAAGATGCTTATTCTGCAGTGATTTTCTTGAGAGTAGTGAGCGAAAAAGTTTCAGTTCACTTACTGGGTAGTAAATCCATAGTCAAGCCACTGAAAGATATTTCAATTCCTCGCATGGAATTATTAGCTGCGAATATAGGGACAAGTCTGTACGATTCAGTGAAACAAAACTTTGAAGTGGAACTTAAAAAGTAATTTTTGGAGCGATTCATCAACCGTAATATCATGGATTCGACGGAGTGAACCATGGGCAACATTTGTTGGGAATTGAGTACAAGAGATACGTCGCCTGACCGATACTGAATCGTGGCGACATATCGCCGGAACGTCGAATCCCGCTGATCTTCCTTCCCGAAGCTGTTCTCCTCTTCAACTATATCAGTCCAAATGGTGGGAGGGACCAAAATGGTTGTACAATCCCTCAACCTCATGGTTAAATGAAGAAATGATATTCGATGAGGATGAAATCATAGAAGAAAGAAAGAAATCAATTGTAACGATCATGCTGAACTATTCTTCGGATGATTTTCACCTCGGGTATTTTTCAAAATACAATAAAATTACCAGAATGGTTGCTTGGATCTTTCGTTTCATTCATAACCTCAAAAATTCGTCCTCAATGAAAAGGGATCCTCTGAGCGTTCATGAAATAGATGAAGCTGAGAAATTTATTGTCCGTCTCATCCAGAAAGAATATTTTGAGAATGAAGACGATCACAGGCTCACTTCCCTCTGTCCGTTCAAAGACGAATTTGGTCTCATTCGTCTAAGAAGCAGGATTTCTCGGAGAGATGACGTAAATGACTTCCGGTTTCCGATTGTGCTTGCGTCAAAACACTACGTCGTGAATAGACTTATTTTTGATACACACGTGCAAATGTATCTTATTGGTACTGAAGGACTTTTGAGTAACCTCCGCGAAAGATACTGGATACTTGGTGGTCGTCGGGTAATACGGTCTGTCATAAAAAAGTGCGTGATTTGTAGGAGATATAACGCGAAAAACTTTCAAAATCCATTTCCTCCACTTCCCTTAGACAGAGTTCGTGATGCAGTGGTATTTGAAATAACGGGTATAGACTTTGCGGGGCCGCTTTATATGAAATCGGGTGGAAAGTCGTGGATTTGCCTATTCACATGTGCCGTGTATCGTGCGATTCATTTAGAACTGACCACTTGTCTTTCTACTTATGGTTTTATTCAGGCTCTAAGACGATTTGTGGCGCGACGCGGTAGGCCTAGAACAATATACAGTGATAACGGTATGAACTTTGTTGGTACCGAAAATGCGTTTAGTCGTTTGAGCTGGGGTGATATTTCAGACTATTCTTCAACACAGCGAATTTCTTGGAAATTTAACCCACCCACAGCCGCTTGGTGGGGTGGTTTTTGGGAGCGTCTTGTCGGAATGTTGAAACAGCTACCGAGACGAGTGCTTGGTCGTTCCTGTTTGTTCTACGAAGACTATTCTTTGTGATTGTGAGGCAACAGTCAATTCAAGACCCCTCACCTATTTAGCTGACAATCCAAGCGATCTCGTCGCCTTGTCACCAGCAATGTTTCTACGAGATCTGAATGAACATGGAATGCCTGATTGGGATTCCATCGAGAAAAGTTCTCTCAATAGGAAAATGGTGCACAAACAAAAGCTGCGTGAAGATTTAAGACATCGTTTTCGAAACGAGTATTTAGGACAATTGAAGTTATTGTCCAATCAGAAACCACGACGTCAAGTTACACTTGGTGAAATAGTTTTGGTTGGTAACGACCACAGTAAACGTTTATATTGGCCATTGGGACGCATCACTGAGCTGATTCCTGGAAGAGATAACAAAATTCGTTTAGTCCGGGTGGAAACTGCAAAAGGGACTTTGTTGAGGCCCATCAAACGTATATATCCCTTGGAATGTATAGATGCAACTCCCGTCAGAGCTGATCTACAATCGTCATCAATTAGCAGTGAATCGAAGCAAGAGGATGAGCAGAACGCCAAAACTTCACCTCCAGGAGATGATGCAGACGTCAGTACGGGAGTGTCTGATGTCAATTCTGACATCAAAAGTAGAGTAAACGTAATTAGTGAAAGTGCGGGTCTACGTGATGGCAGATGCGATATTTCAACTCGTCCAACAATAACCCGAAGTGGCCGGATTAGTAAGCCACCGAAACGATTTTGTTAGGAATTATTGTATTGATTTTATTCTAAAAATGTCTCCTGAATATGAGTCACTTCCTTGTTATTGTTCCTCAGGTGGGAGAATGAAGGAGACATCATTTCATAATTTGTTTTATTGTACGTTTTCCCATGTACATATTCATACATTTGGAGTTCTCTGTATATGGGATATTGAGAGATGTCAATTTGAAGTCATAAAATGAACCGTTGTCATTTTGCAGTCTAAGTTTTTCTTGTATTTTTGGTTTCAAAGTAGAAGTTGTTTTGCAGAATAAAGTTATTCCAATACAGTTTGAATTCGTGCATCATTTAACGTCATATACTACTGTTTAAGGTTTTTAAAACACGCAAAACTAAAGCCTGAAGAGAGAATATTGTCCATCAACATAACTCCTGTTGAACGGGCAACTGCAGAAAAAATCTTAAGCAAACTAGCTCAATCTAAATGCTTCGCAGAAGATATAAAAAGCTTAAAGCTGACTACTTTTGTCAAACCTAGTAGTAAACTCAAATCGTTAAATCCCTTCTTAGATGAGGACGATATAATTCGAGTGGGCGGACGTTTACGCCATTCGACATTAAAATTCGATTCTAAACAAGCAATTTCCATTCCGGGTGTCAAGCCACATTGTCATTTATTAGGCAAAAATATTGGCCACTTAATGGCAGGGAAGCCGTGCGTAGTGTTCTTCGCAAATGTATATCTTGCTTCAGAGCTAAACCACCAGTTACTACAAATCAAATGGGTAATTTTCCTGCAACCAGAATAACTCCGGCCCGAGTCTTCGACAATTGCGGAGTCGATTACGCCGGTCCTTTCTTATTGAAGGATGGAAAGTACCAGAATCGAAAAATTCTAAAGGGTTACATATGTATCTTTATCTGCTTGTCAACTAAGGCAATTCACATAGAACTAGCCAGCGAGCTTTCTACCGAATGTCTAATCGCGGCTTTTAAACGATTTTCATCCAGACGTGGTTTGTCTAGTCATATTTATTCTGACAATGCCACCAATTTTGTGGGTGCTAATAATGAGTTGAAACGCATCAATACAATTCTAAGAAATGAACCATTCAAACGATATTTAAATGCAAATAATGTAAACTGGCTCTTTATAATAATAATAAGTTTATTCACACAAAGATAAATGAAAGTTACATAATACATATTCAGTAGTAAATAAACATGTGGGATCCACTATAGGTGGGGCCTGTGTGTGGAAGATATGAGGTTACATATATATATATATATATAGGTGAAGAGAAAGAGTTTTCGATTTAATTCACAAGAGGTCCACCATCCACCGACAGCTGTTTCGTGGTCTACCACTCGTCAGGGAGGCTTTATGGAGTCTCTTGGAGTTACATCGAATACACTGAAATGGTTGTGCAATAACACAAAGAAGAATATGGTGAAGAATTGCTTCTGACATCTACAGTCAAATAGCGGAAACTTAATTTGGATGGTGGACCTCTTGTGAATTAAATCGAAAACTCTTTCTCTTCACCTATATCTGTATCACCTTTATACTGTCTTTGCGTCCTCCTAACGCACTAGAAACTTTATGGAACCTTAGGTTGGTCAGTATAACTAAACAGTTGTCGGCCTGTCAATGTCGCAGATGATCATCTGTCTTTGGTCTAGGGTTCGATCCAAATTAAGTTTCCGCTATTTGACTGTAGATGTCAGAAGCAATTCTTCACCATATTCGTCTTTGTGTTATTGCACAACTATTTCAGTGTATTCGATTTAATTCCAAGAGACTCCATAAAGCCTCCCTGACGAGTGGTAGACCACGAAACAGCTGTCGGTGGATGGTGGACCTCTTGTGAATTAAATCGAAAACTCTTTCTCTTCACCTATATCTGTATCACACACACACACATATATATATATATATATATATATATATATATATATATAGGTGAAGAGAAAGAGTTTTCGATTTAATTCACAAGAGGTCCACCATCCACCGACAGCTGTTTCGTGGTTATATATATATATATATATATATATATATATATATGGATGAGTATAAAACAAAATGAATATGAAATATGAATGTAAAGGTAGATAGGTATAAAACATTAGTATATATGTGTATAAAATATGAGGTAATCAGGTAAGTATCAGATTTTTCTGAATGGCATGATTAGTCAATAAGACTATGAATTGTTGTTCTGGGCACTGAGAAAATATACAATTTCAGGTTACACTTGAATGTAGGTGGCCTTGAAATATTTTTAATTTCAGCTGGGAGACATTGGTATAGTTTGGGACTCAAATATGTCAGACTTTTTTGCCCTTTTGACTTTCTCATAAAAGGAGTCAAGTATGTGAGTTGTTTGTTTCTTGTATTATATTGACGTTCCGGGTTCTTCAAGTCGTGTTTATAATTATGTTGCTTGATGTTACTACGTAAAAAGAATAGGTTGCCATGGATCCATAATATTTATTTCATTGAATAACCTATCTGATGGATATTATTGATTAATTTTTTCAGGTTGGCCTTACTTATACCTCCCCATGCTACTATTCCATACACAATATGTGGTTCTACCAATGCCTGATATATCGTTCTCATTGCTTTGAAATATTTAAGATTTTTAAGTTTATAAATTAGAAACTGTATTTTCTTAGTGACGTATTCGATTTGTTTATTCCATTTCAGGTTATTGTCTATCATTACACCAAGATATTTGATCTTATTACTACTGCATATTGAGATGTCTTCAGTGATTCGTAGGCTATCATAAGAAGGAATATTTCTCTTATCAATATGTATGGGGAGAAAAAATGTTTTTTTAAAGTTAATTGTTAGTAGTCTATAGTTGAAAAAGGCTTGAATATTACGGATATCATTTTCTGCTTGAGTTTTCAGTGATAGCCAGTCACTGTAGAAAATTGCAGTATCGTCTGCATAAGTGATAATTTGACCACTAGTGTTTATTCTGAATAGATCATTCAAATATATATTGAACAAAAGTGATCCCAAAACAGTTCCTTGAGGTACACCATATTCTATTTTTTGAAAATCGCTCTTCTCCATCTTCAGTTCAACACATTGAAATCTATTAGAAAGATAATTTTTGAATAATCTTAAGGCCACTCCTCTCATGCCGATGTTTTCCAAGCATTCCACAAGCAAGTCATGACTGACCGTATCAAATGCATTTGAAAGGTCTATAAATACACATAGAGAAGGTTTTCCTGAATCTAAGGCACTATACATCTTTGTTGTAAGGGCGAGGATTGCATCTTGGGTTGATACTCCTTTGAAACCGTATTGGTTGGGGGAGATGATTTTATTTTTGTCAAGATATTTGGTAAGTCTTATTTTAATGATTTTTTCCAGTATTTTAGCAATAGCGGTTATTAATGAACTTGGTCTGTAGTTTGACATCCTCCCTATTACCTGTTTTGAAAATTGGTTTGAAGATGCTCTGGAAATATGTTCGTTGAATATATTAGCAATAGATTTGGTATCAGTAATTTTTTCTCCGTTATGTTCAGCCACTCAGCCACTGAAAAAAACGCACCACCACCATGTCAATTTTGGTGAGTGAGTTTTTTTACTCAAAAAGAGCATCGTTTTTGAGCCTAAAAATGAGCACTTTTTTCGCTCAAAGAGAGCATCATTTTGAGCCTAAAAATTAGCACTTTTTTCACTCAAAAAGAGCATCGTTTTTGGGTCTGAAAATGAGCACTTTTTTCGCTTAAAAAAGCACAATTTTCACTATCAAAAAACGATCTATTTTTGAGGTAGAAAGGGTCGATTTTTTTCGAATTAAAATAGAACAAAAATGTACTAAGACACATATTTTTTCAATAAATTCCAAATTGGTGCTCTAGATACTACGCATGTGTCGCACAGAGCGGCACATCGTGAACAGCACACCAAGTGTCAACAAGGTAGAAACAACACAGAGCGCTCATTCATAAGACAAACACGACACGTCATTATAGTGTTCTGTGGTGAGTCAGCACTGCCATCATCTGTGAGCTTGCTGTCATCTGTCACTCGTCGCACTGCGATATCAGCGCCAACTGTCGGTGAAGTGTCATCTGTCACTCGTCGCACTGCGATATCAGCGCCATTTGTTGAAGTGTCATCTGTCACTCGTCGCACTGCGATATCAGCGCTAACTGTCGGCGAAGTGTCATCTGTGTCACCGGCCTTCGTTCTGTGGTTTATCAGCGCCATCTGTTATTTCTTACAACGTCGTCTGGTTGTATTGACAATGGTTTTCAATAATATCATAACGGGTTGCTCGAACGAGTCACTCTTCGTTCTATGAGCCTTTAACTGCTGTATGGTATATCAGCCCAACTCGTACCCGTCTTCGCAATACGAGAACTGCCAAAATGATTGATAAAACTGTCGAAAATAATCGACAGAACCACCAAAATAATCGATAAAACCGCCGGAACCGTTTCCAGAACCACTAGTTTCGACCACCATGTCCAATTTGGGTCTATTTTTGATAAAAAAGTGCTGTTTTTCGACTCAAAAAACGTACCTTTTTCGACTAAAAAAATGGGTACCTTTTTGATCGAAAAACGTGCTGTTTTTTTAAACTAAAAATGGGTACCTTTTTTATTGAAAAAACGTGCTGTTTTCGAGCTGAAAATTGGGTAATTTTTTATCAAAAAGAGCATCATTTTTATACTATCAAAATGAGTAACAATTTGACAACTAAGCATGTATACTTTCAAATTTCAAACTGAAATTTTCATGAATGGACAACGGCCAATGTCAAAGTTCTTTTATTCAACTTATATTTTGTGCAGCATATATGACGACATCATTTGGTACAGATAGGCGTCCCTCTCGGACAAGTTTGGTTAAATTTTTCGCGCATGTTCTGTAAACCCTTTCTCCATCATGCGGGTTCAGGACCATCAGTCTTCGTTATTTGGGATGGTGATAGGGTTCCTAACTGACATAGTACGATCAGGTTTTGTACCTGGTAGTAGATCGGCAACACCAATAGTGTGCCATCTGGACCGGTTACCAATGTGTTCGCACTAGCAGGGACAGACCGATAACCAAATGTGTTGAGCACCGCCATCGAGTTCTCAGCGTCGGGGTTGGCACTACGGGTTGGGTGTTAACGAGGAGGGCCTTCAGAGTGGTCATTTCATGTGAATTATGTGAGACCAATAGGTGAACGTTTAGTGGTATAGGAGGAGTATCCACACACATTTGGAAATTTTTCGCCCAATAGCATGGAAAATTATTCGTGATTTGTATGCCAGATTCGGTAATTTTTCACCATTTTCACCGAATAGGAACGACATATACGTGATTTGTCAAAAAGTCATAGCAAATATGGCGGTCTTAAAGAGGCCTTCTTGATTGGTCTGGAATGGTTGGTGGATATTGGCAGGGAGGTTCCAGTTGGCGGTTCCTAGGGGACGGAACTGTTTTTTGGCGAATGAGATAACACAAGGCATTCTGAATGGATTTCGTGGTGACCATTTTCTCACACACAAAGTTCTTTGTTGGTGTCCTATAATGACAAATTCATGTTCTTTTCAGCCTAAAATAACAGTGGACTTCCTGTGTTCAAAGAGAGCGACAAAGATGTGTGATTCGGAGGTGTATTTAGCCTCAGGAAGACTTGTATAGCATCTCTTTTTCTTTATTGCCGACTCGATTTGTTCAAATCACGTGGTACATAGACGTTTGGAGGAAAGAGTGACGCAATTTCCAAGTTCACTTGTCTCGAAATTCAGCATTTCAGGAGTTAGTGACGCAAGACTCTCACCTATGGTGCTCCTCAAGGATAATATTTTTGACCAGAGTTTATATTTAATACAGCACAAGTGAACCCCATGAACGTAATATTTGAGTAGTTGAATACAATATCGATATGACCCAGACAAAATCTGAATGATTTGGGACAAAAGCTTTGCGGTGTTGACTCATGAGTTGTGGTTCGAAAGGTCACCTCCGCTATAACTTGAGCGGCATGCGAAGTTTGCAGCAAAAATAAATCAGTTCAGTTGGTGGGTAATATGGCAGGAAAAACTAGTGCCTGAATGCAGTTGTATTTGGTGGACTGTTAGTCTCCAGCAGTGATAAACTTCAATTTATCAAAATACAAAAAGTCTTGGGGTGTGTGTCAGATTTTAGAGATTTCAAGAAAAAAATGTTTCCGTCGAGACGACTCACTTGAAATAAATAATGGAATTCAGAGTCTGTGCCATTTCAAATTTGATTTCATGGGGGTAACGCCACCTATCGAGTGATAGTTGTGCGTTATATATTACCACTTGGAGGTTTCTATTTTGAGAGAATGCTGGATAGTTGATGGAAATATCAGGAGATGACAAGATGGCGTGTTGGAGTAAGTCTATTAGTTTTCATTAACATATTCAGTCACCTGTCACGTATAATTCTTTATTTTGAGGCAATAACCTGTCGTGTATCATCTGTCAGTCTATCATGTGCCAAAATCATATTCATAGTTTCATCTATCAGTATGTCACGTGTCACTCGCCGTTCTGAGGTATCAACCTCATCTAAGAGCTTGTCAGATGTTATCTGTCGACCTGTCATGTGTCATCTGTCGACCTGTCATGTGTCACTCGCCTTTCCGAGTCATCAGCGACATCTAAAAGCTTGTCAGATGTCATCTGTCGACCTGTCACTCGTCATTCCGAGTCATCAGCGGCATCTATAAGTCTGTAAGATGCAAAAACTAATATCAATTACGTCAGTCTGTCACGTGTCATTCCGATACCATAAATCTGTCAGATGTCATAATCATATTGATTACTTCAGTCTGTCACTCGTCATTCCGATGTTATAAGTCTGTCAGATGTCATGATAATATTCATTGTATCAGTCTGTCACTCGTCGAAGTCTGTCAGATGACATTACCATATTCAGTCACGTGTCACTCGTCATTCCGAGACTGCAAGTCTGACAGATATCATCTGTCGGCCCGTTACGTGTCACTTATCGTTTCGAGTCATCAGCGCCCCCCATTAGTCCATCAGTTTATATTCATTACGTCAGCCAGTCATGTGCCACTCATTTTGAGGCATAAGCGCCATCTATAAGCCTGTAAGATGCAGAAATAATATTAACTACGTCAGTCAATCATGTGTCACTCGTCGTTGAAATATCAATCATTATCAATATTCAGTGGTCGGTACACGGTACACACACTGAAGAGACCCGCTCACGTTTGGAGGCTGGGTTATTCTCAGTTAAAGGGTGAGAAAAGGTGTATTTGAAATAACATCAAAAGTCTTCCACGTCATTATTTCTTCAAGTGAATCTTCTCGTCGGTGATTCATTTTTCGAACTCATTTACCTATCTGGAACACCGCCAAAGACTCTTTTATTTGACCTTGATCTGATTATTTGGATGCGTCTGCCATTTTCCAAATAATCGCACAATATACGTTAAGACCCCAGTCGCTACTTTACTCCAAAGTCTTTCACGTTATTATTGTTTTTAATTGAATTTCCTCGTAGGTAATTTGTTTTACTCGAACTCGTTTACCTATCTGGAACACTGCCATTGTCTTCAAGTGAACCTACTCGTCGGTGATTCTCGAACTCGTTTACCTATTTGGAACACTGTCAAAGACTCATTCACTTGACTTTGATCTGATTATTCGAATGCGTTTGCCACTTTCCATGTATCGCACTATACAGTGTGTCTCACTTTTCATGGAAGCACCCCCGTAACTTCCGTAATTATCGAGGGAGAATAATGAAACTCTCAGGACTGGAGAAAATGATGAAAATGCACCTACCGGTTGAATGACAATGGCCCAAGTGATATACACTGCCCGCCAGTCGCGATGGAACACCCCAGTTTTACGGTAAATCATATTAGGGGGCAAAGCATAAGCAAAATTCCATCAGATTCGTGATACGGACCCCCAACTTATTACAGACACACCTTTTTCATGAAAAAAATTTAGTCCTGAAAAATCTGAATTTGTCTCACTTTTCATGGAAGCACCCCCGGAACTCCCGTAATTATCGAGGGAGAATAATGAAACTCTCAGGACTGAAGGAAATGATGAAAATGCACCTACCAGTTGAATGACAATGGCCCAAGTGATATACACTGCCCGCCAGTCGCGATGGAACACTCCAGTTTTACGGTAAATCATATTAGGGGTCAAAATAGAAGCGACAACAAACTTTGTGTATAAGTACACCATTCAGGAATCTCAATAATTTGTGGTCCAAATTGAATTCAAATCTCATTTGAGGTTGTGTACCTCAACATGTAATTATATGAATACTGATATATGAAAGTCGTTTGGGACAACCTCGACTATTTTCCAATGTTTATTCATGTTTCGAAATTATTTTGACTCATTTATCTAGCAAAGCTATTGTTGTTCATATTTGACAATTTCACTTGCCGAATATTTCTTCCATAATCTCTAACTTTCAATAAGGAATTAACTCATTATTGCAATTTTGCCTACTTGATTATACAGAAATTAAGTAACATTAATTTTGTTCCTTGGAAGGTTTGCAATGAAATTGAAAAATAACTGCAAAAATAATACAATTTTATACATTACATACACACTATTATAACATGTTTTAGTAATACATTGATAGATACGTCTGAATAAAAATATTCATATTCACGGGGTGACTCACAAATGAATGACAGCCGTTTTTTGCAATATCTGAATTTTTCTACTGTGACATTAGGAAATCATATTTTCGAAAGGTACACCTCAATACAATATTTTGAGCAGTATATATCGTATAGTACACATATTTTATACCGCAATATCAAATAATAATTTTTAAGGAATAATTCAAATTCCTGATGTACTCATGGATTGAATTGTGGGAAATTTGATACCGCTGATATAAGGGTGTTTCTAAGCTTCAAATTATACAAGGTGATTTATTTGTCGAAAGGTATTCTATTATTACCTAGGTAAAATGTAAGCATTTTCTCAGTATGGTATAAATGTTTTAATAACGTTTTGGGAGGTTTGATTTCCACATCCGATCCTATGATCAGTTTTCGAGATACAGGGCATTAAATTGGAGAAATGCTCAATTCATTAATTTTTTTTTTTCCACAAATTGAAAAACTGCATTGACTTTTATCGAGTATGTTAGTTCAATATGAGTTTTGGTCAGATGTACATTGACAGTTACAGCTTAAAATATTTGCTGCCACCAGGGTGATTCATGAATAATTCACAATACGTTTTTCTAACACTCAATAATTCAATATTTGCGCCATAGAGAATTTCTTTCCTGAAGTTAATACTTATTACTCTTATAAAGGGTGAGCCATATAGCAAACTACCAAATACAATTACGCTTGGAAATTATCAAAAAGAGAACGTGCAATTTTTTACTTACATGAACGAAGCAACATGGATGGTGATTTTTAATTTTCTCTGAAAATGGAACAAACTCGGAATTATCGGGAATTTGGTGTACATGTAATAAGTTGGGGTCCTGATCACGAATCTGATGGAATTTTGCTTATGCTTTGCCCCCTAATATGATTTACCGTAAAACTGGGGTGTTCCATCGCGACTGGCGGGCAGTGTATATCACTTAGGCCATTGTCATTCAACCGGTAGGTGCATTTTCATCATTTTCTCCATTCCTGAGAGTTTCATTATTCTTCCTCGATAATTACGGAAGTTACGGGGGTGCTTCCATGAAAAGTGAGACACACTGTATATGCCAAGACAAACAAAAAAAATCATTATGAACATATCTAGATGTATTACAATTAACACACACTCCGTATATCATATGACAGAGACTTCCTAAACGACGCCATCTTTTCCGCAATTGCCGCAACTATCCCACCTACTCCTCACTTCCATATTTGACCGACAGACAACCATACTTGTATACCATTTTTGCTCCTAAGATTGCATCACGAACGCCATCTTTCTGAGTTCACTTACGACGCTCGTGACTATGAAATCTGCTTTAACAACACCTACTCGCTTTCATATTTGGCGAGCACACGGCCATTCATGAATGAATCTAACCTATTTTGACACGCCATTCGATATGACAAAGACAGGCACCCAAGCGATAAGTTAGAGTGAGATTCCAAACATGTCTTATTTTCAACCCAACACACACTGAACCTTAAAACAAACTCGAATACTTGGAATTTGTGTTTGTTTATTCAACTCTCTATCGAGCTACGCAACAAACGAATAACCTTGAAAAATCTCCCAATATTGCGTTTCATTTCAATTCCTACAAATAGTTCTCGTCGTTCCTCCGAATAACCTTAAATCTTGAATCCCCCCCCCCCTCCACCCCGCCCGCAGCTAACCGCGTCATTTTCAAACACAAAGACAAAAAAAACCCGATAAGTTAGAGTGATATGCCAAATATGCCTTTTTTCCGACTCACCAACACACTGAGCTTTGAAACAAACTACGAAATTCCTGGAATTTTATCATGTTTATTAATGACGAATATCCGTTGCCATTGCACACGGCCCCAACATATTGCGTCGTTTCCGTTAACGTTCTCACGCTATTTCTTTGTTTTCCAAGAAATTCGTCTGGAACACACGTGCACTCCAGTGACGTCATGCTTATCTCAAGAAACGCTGCCTCTTGGCGTAAACAACCAGTGGTGGAGGCAATCGACAGGGTCTTGTCACCAGTGCCAGCGTTACATTACTACAATTCACGAAAATCGATATACCTCGGACCCCGCACTTAGCCCCTAGCCCCCGCACTTTCCCCCAGCCGATTCCAATTACCCGATTCTACGTTCGTATCCGACCACGCAATTCAATTGACGGAATCTCGCCCCCCCATGGGCCCTAGCGGGCCCCCTCTTCTGTGGGGACGTTCCTCGGTGGGGCTCCCGGCCTGCAGCACCGCCCCCGGCGCCGAAAACTCAATGGGGCCCCCACGGGAGGCAAAAGTCATTAGATTTGTCACTAGATTTTGAAATCTAGTGACAAATCTTGATCTAGTACGAACTTTGTCCTACTACTCACATTCGAGCTGTTGTCTCGGATGATGACTAGATGATAACTATTATTATTGTTTGCTGTGGTGCTCCGAGGCGACTTACTGATTTTAGTTGGCGTTTTAACATTGCAGCTGTAGAAAAACCTGGAAAACCTACAGCACCACCTCAATGTTTTTATTAATGTTTTAACCAACTTAACCAACGTCAATGAATAAGCTCGATTAAAAAAAGTGCACGGTCGTATAGAGAATTGCCATCTTGTGCAAGTGACAAAGAGTTTCCACCCCTACCGTTTCCGGAACCTCTGGTTGCCAGGTATAATTAACCGCAATTTTTTCGTCATCATCATATTAACGTTCCGATAGTTGAAAATATGCCGATATATGCGGTTGCCTCAATTTCGAATGCCGGAAATGGTGGCAACCGTCGTCCAAAGTCGAGAGCACGCGACAATTTTCAAATCGCAGGCGTGCCGCAATCCTTTGCGCCACTGGTTATACGATGACATACCTTCGTAAAAAAGACAGTATACTGTTGTACAATCTGAGTAACAATTGTTTGACGAAACAAACATCAACAAAAATTTAATCTGAATTCAAATTTAATTTTCCAAAATGTATTCATTTACGATGGTGCAAACAGGCTATTTTCAATATATTTTTCAATATGACCTTCAGTTCGAACAATTCCACGTTATTGGGGCAACTGCATGTATTCCGTCAAGTAGCGTATTCAAGAGGATATCGGAAAATTTTCAACTATCGGAAAGATAATATGATGACGAAAAAATAGGGTTTGCTTACGCCCGGCAACCAGGGGTTCCGGCGATGGCAGGGGTGGAAAATCTATGCCACTTGCATAAGATGGCAATTCTCTACAAGGCAGTGCACTTTTTTCTTATGAAGCTTATTCATTGACGTTGGTTAAAACATTAATAAAAATATTGAGGTGGTGCTGTATGTTTTCCGAGTTTTCCACATTTGAAAAGTGAATACGCCACCAAAAAAATCAATAAGTTACCTCGGAGCACCACAGCAAATAATAATAATATTCGTTCTAATAATGTGTTTATGACTAGAATAAATTGTTCGTATTTATAATAGAGGCACTTCGTGAAACATTATAGCAAAATTCCACTCTGTTCAGAATATTCTCTCTATCCTGTCTCTTGTTATTCACTCAATTGTGTTGCCGTACAGCATACCACTCGCCTTGGTGGGCTCCTGGTATTGCTTAGCAATGAGAATGAAACATTTAATATTTTTTGACAATAATAATATTTATTAGCAATTATTACATAATATTTCCATAGCAACCAATCATTCCAATAATGGCGATTCCTCTCAAATTTTGTTTTAATTTATCACTACAGGAAAAATAAAAAGATTGTGGGAATTGTTATAATTTGCAAATACAATATCATGCATGTTTGGGCAAAACACTGATTTTTGGCAAAATTATATTCGCTATTTGACTTTTAATATTTTTTTTTAGCCGTCAATATGACAATACATGACCATCTCTGGTTAACTTTTTAAAACTATTTCAACTAGATTAAGTGTTAATATAAGTCAATAACATCCTCCGGGCCTTCGAAAAATACTAAACTGGTTTTAGCAATATAATTTTTGTTATGGGTCGTCGATAAACTCCAGTTGCAGTTTGCACATCGGCGACTCTCACTCTGTTGTCTCGACCAGGAAAGGTTTTAATGATTCTCCCTTTTGGCCAGGCATTCCTTGGATTACTGTCGTCAGCTAAAAATACTAGATACCTTCGGAAATGTTGTTCTTAGTATACTGCCACTTGCTCCTTTCTACTAGGGTTGGAAAAAATTCTTTCAGCCATCGTTTTCAGAATTGATCGGCGAACCTTTGAGCGATTCGCCATTGTTTCGGCAAATAAAGATCAGAATTAGAAAAATTACCCGGTGAAGTAACTTTATTTCATTTCCCTATCAGAAAATGATTGGGAGTCAGAGCAACTTCGTCTTTAGGATCTGAAAAGGCATACGTGAGTGGGTGGCTGTTCACTGTATACTCTACTCCGACTAATAGGGTTCGCAGTACTTCTTCTTTGGGACTCTGCTGAATTAAAACTGTCCTCAACTGATCGTATCATCCGTTCCCACACTCCTCCCATGTGACATGCTGCAGGTGGGTTTCTGAACCATTGTATATATCTTATGGAACAGAATTGCTGAACTTGGTTTGAATCAATTTCTTGCAGGGCTGTTGGCATCTCTTTTTCGGCCCCACACAAGTTTGATCCATTATCGGGATATATTTCTGTGGGACTACCTCTTCTGCAAATAAATCTAGGAATTGACATGATCGCAGAGTTAGTTGTGAGTGAAGAAGCCAATTCAAGATGTATCGCTCTAGTAGACATGCAGGTAAAAATTACCCCATATCTTTTCTCCTTTCTTCTACCGATGGTTACTGTTATTGGACCAAAATAGTCCATACCTGTGAGGCTCTTACTTGTGGTGTTATACGGCAATGTAGCAGGGGACACATTTTTTGAAATTCAACTCTACTATTTTTTCTACGGCACAATACACATGATGTTACACATTTTTTCACAGCTAATCTTGTATTTATGATTCAGAATTTCTCTCTCAAATGGTTCATTACCTGTTCTCT
Organism: Chrysolina haemoptera; assembly: GCA_958298965.1. Classification (NCBI taxonomy): domain Eukaryota; kingdom Metazoa; phylum Arthropoda; class Insecta; order Coleoptera; family Chrysomelidae; genus Chrysolina; species Chrysolina haemoptera. Next base: position 31,050,699 of record OY282595.1, on the reverse strand, counting down.
GCCCAAATGATGATTGACTCTACACTGAAAAAAATGTGGTACGTTATATCAATAAATGCCGTTTTTTACCTCTTCGTTCATTGGCAAAATACATTTTTCATCGTGGCAATGAATAAATATTCACTGACTTTTGTAGGTATTTATTGATACAACGAATTCAAGTTTATTGAGATCAAAGATGATTGTTTCTTACATTTATGAACAGTTTTCGTTGCTCCTGCGGAAAAGTTTATTGAAGTGAGGAAAGGGGTACACTGAGATCAATGATGATCTAATTTCAGACCTATGAACGTATTTCGTTACTGCTTTGAAAAAGATTATTGAAATGAAGAAAAAAGTACATTGGAACAATGTATATTATTTCATTAAAAAAATGTGGTACATAATATCAATGAATACCATTTATTACCTTTCCGTTCATTGGCACAATTAACTTTTCATCGTGATAATGATTAAACATTCACTGATGTACGAAGGTATTTATTTATGCAATGAATTCAAATTCATTGAGATCAAAGTTGATGGTTTTTTATATTTATGAACAGGTTTCGTTGCTGCTATGGAAAGGTTCATTGAGGTGAGAAATGTGGTACACTGAAACAATTTGAAATTGTTCATCACATCAATGAACATAATTCATGGTCCCAGAGCACTGATGTATATATTTTAAAAAAATATGGTACATTTTATTGATGAATACCTTTTCGTTTATTGGCACAATACATTTTTCAGTGAATGACCATTCACTGAAATATGTATGTTTTTATTGTTACAATGAATTCAAGTTTATCGAGATCAATGATGATCTATTTTCAGACCTATGAACATGTGTCATTGCGGCTATGGAAAAGATCATTGAAATGAAGAAAGAAGTACATTGAAACAATGTATACTATTTTATGAATAAAATGTGGTACATTATATCAATGAATACCGTTTATTACCTTTCCGTTCATTGGCACAATACATTTTTCATCGTGACAATGATTCAAGTTCATTGAGATCAAAGATGATCTTTTTTTACATTTATGAACAGGTTTCGTTGCTGCTATGGAAAAGTCCATTGAGGTAATGAAAGCGGTACACTGAATCCATTTGAAATTGTTCATCATATCAATGAACGTGATTAATGGTCCCAGAGATGATTTTATTGTTACAATGAATCCAAGTTTATCGAAATCAATGATAATCTATTTTCAAATCTACTAACAGGTTTTATTGGGGCTATGGAAAGATCATAGAAGGTGTAACGAAGTTACTAAGTCCCAGTTTTGTTAGGCAGATAGAAGCAACATTTTCCTCCCATTCTATAACTCCGTAATTAATATGTTCATGAATATAATAATAAGCCTTATGTCGAACCAAGCCATCTCGTGTTTAAATATACTCTTAAATTTTGCCGGCATCTGTTCAGCCGAATCCTCGCATAGAAATTTCCGTTGCTGGCAAGTTAGCTTTGGCTGGTAGTACACAGTGCCTCCACTAGAGGGACCACTCCGCACGACTTCGTTATTTGCACAGAGCCGGTTAACTTAAGCAGACAGAAGTGATCGTTGTAGCATCTTCTCAGGTAGCATAGACTACAGAGACATGCGAAGAGCTCCGAAAGGAGCCAGCCGAAATAAAAGATAACTTGGAGATACGCTTTCCAATCAGGATTGCGATGTTCTGATGAATGCATGTTAATTATTTTGCATATCTTTCGGAAACTCACTGTATGCTCAATATCAGTGGGAGGCCTTCATTGCATTTACGAATGATATGCAATGATTGAATAAATACCACTTATTCAAATGATAAACAAAATAATTAGTTCAATGTGTGAAAGCATCACGAGAATAAACTGAAACATAGATTTAATGTATATCAATTATTGAATCAAGGAATAACCGATACTTAATAATCACCGTTCATTGGATTGATGAAAAATATCCATCGTCGAACTAATCTGAATCATTATATCAATCATACAGCATTCATTCGAAGAATGGACAATAATAACTGATTTGATGAATAGAATTTCATCAGTTGAACGAATACAATTTATTGCTTGGGTGAACACTCTTCATTCGTTTGATGAATGGAAATCATTACCCCAACGAACCTTGCATTATAGTAACCGATTATCAATAAACACCATTCATTGAATTGATGAAAAATATCCATCGTCGAAATAATCTAAATCATTATATCAATCATACAACATTTATTCGAAGAACGAACAATAATTATTAATCTGATGAATACACTCTCATCAGTTGAACGAATACGGTCCATTGCTTGGGTGATCACTCTTTATTCGTTTGATGAATGGAATTCATTACCATAACGAACATATTTAATGTACTTGATCATGATATCAATGAAAGCATTCATTGATATTATTAAGATCCGTATTCATAGTATGGATAACCAGTGGTACATTGACATAACGATTGCGTTCATTGGACCAATATTGATGAAAATATTCATTGAGTCACTGAACTTTTTCATTGTATTCAGGTACCAATTTTTTTCTGTGTATGGTAATGGCGTATGAGAAGGCGAATAAACTCATGATTCGAATCAAGAATTATCAGCTGTCTCATACAGATATCCAAATGTTCTGCTCCATCTAATCGTCCGCACAGTTTGAGAATATTCTTCTTATCGTCAAAAAAATTAGTTAATTTGTAAAGACGGCTTGATTTCTTGAGTTGTTTTTGATTCTTTAGAATGTCCACTTCTTCGGGAAAACATTCTTTTCGTGCGTGTTCAATTCAACATTCATAATTTCTTCTGCTGCGAGTTCTTCAGAAGTTATATGAAATTTTGATAGGCCAATTTTCTTTTTCAAAATAGAGACAAATCGAAGTGTCCATGCAACTATAATATAGAACTTTATTCAACAAAAACGCTACAGTTTTGAAATGTGGATGAACATATGAAAAAAGTTTGAAGAAAACGATAAGTACAAATGTACTTGTTTCGTTATACACAAAAACTTATGAAAAAAATGGAGTAGCCTAAATACATTATTTCGCAATATAGAATATATGACAGACACAATAATACCAGAAATATATAAAAATTGTTTGAAACTTAAAATAAGGTAAGTGTGCATGGAAAATAATGGCACAAAAAACATATCATCAATTCACAACATTGACATAATAATACAATATATAATAAACTTATGTTAGATAATTAAATAAAATACAATAAAATATATAATGTCTAAAATTTAAGATACGCATGTAAAAGTTATGGAATTAAAAGAACAGCACAATTTTCACAATTTGAAATTCATGGATAATTTTTTTTTTCAACTTTCTACTCGAATAGTCGTAGCAGCATATTTCGTTTGCATTGAAGTATGTGTTTCTTCAATGCTACTTTGAAGCTATTGGTATTAACTAAAGATTTTATCGTTTCAGGAATCTTATTGTAGAGTTTGGGAGCAAAATATGTATAAGAGCGCTGAGCAACGACCCTAACCATTAGAGATGTAATAAATTGATTTCGCATTAACAGTTTATAACTTTTTATCTAACCAACGTTTCACAAGAGGAAATTCCGCTTCAGCTTTAATTTTCAGTGAATTCCAGTCATCAGCTTTATAAAAGATGGCTGTGTCATCTGCGAACCCGATGATATTTCCTTCGTTATTCAATGAAAAAATTTCGTTTATATATATATATATTGAATAATGTTGGTCCCAGCACAGAACCTTGAGGTACACCACAGTCGATCTCCATTTCACTACTCAATACGTCATCAATTCTTACTTTCTGGCTTACTGTTCTGATAAGACGTAAATAATTCGAAAATCTTTTAAAATCAAAAAGTGTGTCGTCTGTGTTGTCCTTTATTACCAGTAAAATGTGCATTTTTTTCTCTACTTCGGTATTCTCTTCAATTTTGACTTCCTCCTGAGGCCAGAATTTTCCTTCCAAATTTAAGAATTGGGGACCATTAAACCAATTTCCGAAGTTGTCAATATTCCAAAGTCATCGAGTGGCATTGTCGGCCACATTTACATTTATTGGAATCCAGTGCTATTCATCTGGGTTTGACAATTCCAAAATTTCTCCTATTCTGTTGGCAATAAATGTTTTTTAATTTTTTGTACGAGATTTGATCCAACTCAAAACAATTTTCGAATCGATCCAAAAATATTTTTCATCTATAGTGAAATTATGACCATTTTCTATTGTTTTTGCTAGGCGAGATCCAAGCAAGTCTGCTTGGAGTTCAATTTTCGGTAAATTCATAGGTTACAATGGTGTAACTCTTGACTACCCATTACTAATATATGACACTAAGGTAAAAAACTATTAAAATTTCCATAAAATTTATTGTCTTTGCGACATGTTTCAATACACAGTATCTTTTTCAAGCGAATGTAGTACATTAAACTATTCTTCATTGAAATTACTCAAATACCTTTCTTACCCATTACCATAATTAGGGACTACCTATAATTATCGCTAATACCTAGACTCATACAACTTATAAAATTGACACAACAATGAACCTACCTGAAAATTTCAAAACACAACCACTGCTCAATTGAACAATTTTAACAAAGGGGAACCGTTCAGGTCCAGTTGATCATTCAATAAACAAGATGAATTTTTCAATTTATTGATTTCCAAGAATTCTAAATAATCAAGCTTAATGCCCTTATTTTCCACATGAAGAATTTCGAAGTTTTCATCGAAGTCATGGCCTTCCTCCAAAATATGATTGGCATATGATGAGTGTGTTTTATTGTTTACATAATTCATACGGTGTTCACGTATGTGGCTTTCGAATGGTCTGCCTGCCTGGCCGATATATACTTTGGAGCAAGATCCACAATTCAATTTATAAACTCCTGATTTTTCAGATTTCTTCGTTTTATCTTTATTATTCTTGATAAACCTTCCCAGTGTGTTATCTGTTCTATATGCTACTCTTAAGTTTTGCTTATGCAAAAATTAAGCTATTTTTTCCATGACGGGTCCTGAATAAGTTAAAGTTCTATAATTATTATCAAGGTTCCTCAAAGTGGGGTACACTTCCTGGATAGCCTTTCTATGCCTTTGATATCCATTGTTAACTGCTATCTGTTTTATAATATTGAAATTTTCTCCGGACAGTGGAATATTTACTAATCTGTGTATCATACTATGGTATGCTGATATTTTATGTGTATATGGATGTACTGAATTATTATGGGAAGGTTTATGAAAATTAGCAAAGTGGTGTTTATTATTGGCTTTATCTATTGTCAAATCTAAAAAATTAATTGAATTTTCTATACCTCTATTCCTATTGTGAATTTAATGTTTGGGTGAATAGTGTGAACTAGGAGTATACAAAAACTAAGCACTTCGGTTTTCAGTATTTATTCCTCAACAAACGAATTCCAATAACACAATTAACACAATTAACACAATAAACACGTCTCTACTACTCGAACAACGGATAACAACTGACTAACTGAATATCATCATATTATATCAAACTGATAACTCATCGCACCATCATCCCATTTCTTCATTACCGCATAGTGACGTGGTCGACGATACTGTTGCCAGTTCACATTCGGCCATCCTGACCGGATGATGGGGATTCGTCTTGAACTTGAAAATATTTGAGATTTATTAATTTTTCCGAGTATATCAATCTCAAAAAGTGCACGGGGACTAAAAGTCCCGACGGCTTACAAAGCACAGGGACCAGAAGTCCCGACGGCCTACAAAGCACAGGGACCAGAAGTCCCGACGGCCTATAAAGCACAGGAACCAGAAGTCCCGACGGCCTACAAAGCACAGGGACCAGAAGTCCCGACGGCCTACAAAGCACAGGGACCAGAAGTCCCGACGGCCTACAAAGCACAGGGACCAGAAGTCCCGACGGCCTACAAAGCACAGGGACCAGAAGTCCCGACGGCCTATAAAGCACAGGAACCAGAAGTCCCGACGGCCTACAAAGCACAGGGACCAGAAGTCCCGACGGCCTACAAAGCACAGGGACCAGAAGTCCCGACGGCCTACAAAGCACAGGGACCAGAAGTCCCGACGGCCTACAAAGCACAGGGACCAGAAGTCCCGACGGCCTACAAAGCACAGGGACCAGAAGTCCCGACGGCCTACAAAGCACAGGGACCAGAAGTCCCGACGGCTAACAAAGCACAGGGACCAGAAGTCCCGACGGCTTACAAAGGCTTACATAATTTAATTGAGCAACATCGTATGAAGTCCATCTCTTCATCTCTTCTATTGCGTATACACCTTGATATGGTTTTCTAGCTCTGTTAGCACCTGGTATATCGACTACTTCATATCGATCATTTTCAAAAGCTCTCGATACCATAAATGGACCCTTCCACTTAGGGACCAACTTGCAGCTAGTTCCTCACGGAACTCTGTAGGTTCTGCTCGATGCGCATCAAACTCTCTATTCTGATGACTCTGATTCGACTCAATATTTTTGACGATTTTATCACGTAGTTTAGTCACGTCTACCTTATCTTCCTCAATACTTGCTGCATTAGTAGGGCCCGCTCTCTACCCTAGGAGCACTTCAGCTGGACTTGTACCGATAGCTCTATTCCATCTATTATTTATGCCCAATTGAATGTTCGAAATATTTTCATCCCATTCGTCATCTTCTTTGTTCGCTCCCATGGTTGCAAGGGAGTCCAGAATGGTTTTATTGTACCTTTCAACCTGACCCCGGGGCATTCCCATGGCGTTTAGGTGGTGACTGATCTGCCTCTCAGCACAGAACTCTCTGAACTTCTTGGAAGTGAACGCTGTACCCCTGTCACTAATTATTCGCTTAGGTACACCAAAGGTTTGGATGAGTTCTCTCAATACATCGAGTACATATATGTACTTAGTTTTTGTGTTTTTGACCGATCGTATACAAGTAAATTTCGTGAATGCAGTACTTGAGTATTTTTTTGTTTGGTTTTGCAGAAAGGACCAACGTGGTCTACATGAATCGTATGAAAAGGTCGAGCAACTTTGGGGATTGGTTGTAAGAATCCTGGTCGTTTCCCAGATGCAGACTTATAAAAGAGACAATATTTGCCAAATACACGCCTTTGATAATACTGCCTTGTTACCGTGCTCAGTACGACGGTACCTATACTCTTCCCCTTCTAAGATCGTAACTATTGAAAATTTCTTTATTGCCACTTTGATCACCCGACAACAGAATATTCTTTATTGATCTTATGTTTGCATCAGATTCTTGAGTCACCAACAACCAATCGTCCTCGGACAATATGGCAGCAAATATCCCATGATGCGCGTTTTCTATGACTGGAATATCCGTCAATTAGACTCAGCGCGCTTACAAAAGCTTCAGAACTCTTGTGCCCGAATGGTATGCGGGGTCAGAAGAAGAGAACATATTTCCAATCATATTCGAAGCATTGGTTGGCTAACCACAAAACAACGCCGAACACTCAATGCATGTAGTCTTTTTCATTCCATCATAACGTCGCATAAACCACCCTATTTGTATAATAACATCCGTTTCAGAACCGACATACATAATATCAATATACGTAACAAAAATAAAATAACAATACCAAAACACAAAACGCATGCATTTCATGGTTCTTTTTCGTATAACGTAAGCAAATTGTAAAATTGGATTCCTGAGAAATATAAATATATTAACAAATACCAATTTACCAGAGAACTCAAAAACGATGTATTCAGTGGTGTCTTAACTCTACCAGAATAGATCAGTTATGAAATACTCTATCTTTCATGCTGAATAAATATAATGGATAATTAAGTATCAGTTATTATTGATGTATCTTTTTTTTTGTTTTTGTTAATTTTTTTTATTTTTAAGTTCATCTCTTTTATATTGTTATCTTTTACTGGGCAAAAATTCATGATTTTCAGTGGGATGATTTTATATTCATCACTATATGAGGTTGAGTGGAAGAGCAGGCTTTTTAGAGGTCACTTCGTGTAACCTCTAACTAGTCTGAACTCTGCCTTTTGACCAGTCTGTTTATATAAATACCAATGTTTGTTTATTCTGTTTATTTTGAAGACTGTCAATAAAAACTATTATTATTATTATTATTATTATTATTACGGCTCAGCGCATCAACATGTATCATTTTTGACCCTGGTATGTGCTTAATATCGAAGTCGTAATCCTGTAGCTCTAAAACCCACCTCCCGATTCTCTGAGATCTTTCTTGGACATGGCACTCCTAACAGCAGCACAATTAGTGAATATTTTGAACCTCACCCCTAGTAGGTAGTGTCTGAATCTTTTAACAGTGCGGACTATAGCAAGGGCTTCTAGTTCAAATGAGTGATACCTCTGCTCAGTGGGCGTTGTTGCTTTACTGAAATATCCGACAACCTTCTCATGGTCATTGTACAACTGTACTAGCATCCCAGCAATGCCCAAACGACTGGCGTCGGTGTAGAGAATTGTTTCCCTTTTACAATCCAATAATGTAAGAACCGGGGAGGATGTGAGAAGTTCCTTAAAGAACTTGAATGCATTTTCCTGTTCGGACTGCCATGCCCAAGGCTGATTCTTTTTGAGTAGATTGGTCAATGGTTTTGCCTGAAGGGCGAACTTCGGAACAAACTTGCGAAAGTGTCCAACCAAACCCAGAAATTGTCTGACTTGGTGTATATTACTTGGGCATTGAACAAAAAAATGATACCAAGTTTCTTGGTATTCATCTAGATTATAAGCTCAACTTTGAAAGTCATGTGAAAACACTGAGATCAAAACTAGCCTCTGGTTGTTATGCCGTGAGGGTAGTGTCTAGTGAACTGGGTATGGCCACTGCCAAAGTAGTTTATCATGCTTTGATTGAATCCCACATCAGATACGGGTTACCCTTCTGGGGTATCTGCAATGATCACAATTTCCATTCTATCTTCATCCTCCAGAAACGGGCCGTTCGCTACCTCCTCAATGTTGGACCTAGGGTATCATGTAAACCTCTTTTCTTGGATCTCAAAATCCTTACCCTCCCAACTTTATTTATTCTTGAAACTGTATGTTTAGTCCACAGTAACAAATCCTCATATGAGACGGTTGTTAGTTCTACCCGCCAAAATAATAATCTAAGACTTCCCATTCCATCATCGAATTTAACAAAAAAGTCTCTCATTTATAATGCTTTGATATTATTTAATCATCTCTCGGTTACTACCAGAAAAATTGTCTCTCCAGTTCTATTCAGGAGATCTGTAAAAAGTCTTCTTATCAATGAACCATACTACAGTGTTCAAGAGTATCTAGACAAAGATTGGAATTGCTCGAACTTATCTTAACCTCGTACACTCGTATGTTAATTCTATTCTCTACTCTTATGACATTCGCTTCTTGCGTAGTCTAATTTTAATTTTAATTTTAACTACATGTAACATAATTTTACACATGATATATATGTTGTTGTTTGTTAATTATTTTATCATTATCATTATTGTGCCATGTAAATAGCATTATCTTCTTCCATGCTATACACGCTTGTACATTATACCATTATATTTTATAATAATATTCTATGATGAACCTGTTCACTTTTATTCTTTTTTGACGACTTGTGATTTTATCAACATATATTTACGCATACCGTTTTTATATTCTGTATAACTTTATTTTTATATTTATAAACGCTTTGTCAACAAGAATTCATTCTTCGGACAATAAAGTATATTTTGATTTGATTTGATTTGAAAACCTTGTATTGCGTTTACTTTCAATGAGCTAGGTTGGAAGCTAGGAACAAACTCTTCCGTTAACCGTATCTGGTGATAACCAGACTTCAAAACTAAAATAGTAAAATGTTTTTGTCCGGAAAGTCTGTCTATCAAATCCTCAATCACTGGCAGAGGGTAGTTCTCTTTCACTGTTTGTTTATTGAGCATTCTGTAGTCAACACATAGCCGAGTTTGGCCATTTTTCTTTTTTACCATTATAACGGGACTAGCAAATGGCGAATGGGAAGGTCTGATTGTTCCATTTTCCAAGAGTTCGTTGATTAAACCACGTAATCTATCCATTTCGGATTCGGACAACCGATAAGGGCGTTGTAAAATTGGTACTTCCGAATTTAATTTAATCGACATTTCGGTTCCAGTAATAGTGCCCATTTTGTCCCCATAACATGGGAAACATGAAGAAAACTCATTTATGAGCTTTCGTACCTCAGATTGGATCTCCTCATTGTTAACGCCAATTTGAATTAACTGAGTTTGCGTATGCAAAACATTAACAGTCAAAGCCTGGCTAAATCAAACTAGAACCTATACGTGAGTATTTGATACGAGGGTCTTCGGTAAAATTTTGCCCTATCACTATATCAATACCAGGTATACATTTATCTACAAGTAATAAATCAATTTGCAACCTCATCAATGATTACCGTACACCCAGCTCGTTTTGATACTACAATTTCAGTACCCCCGAAAACGGTCAATATAACATCACTTGATAATACTACGATTTTCATTTCATTTGAAACTTTTTAGCTAACTGGTATGTTATAAGAGAGCATTCACTGCCAAAGTCAATGAAACAAATTACTTTTTTTCCATTTACTAGGATTTCTTTGTGAAATTTATTTTTGTCGCCCCTTCTTGAAATCATAAATACTTGCCTTCCATCCTTTGAAGCACATTTATTGGTTGGGCTTTGTTATTTGCAGTAGCATTTCTATTTTTTTTGAAACAATTCTCTATAGTGCCCCTTGTGACGACAATATTGACAATATTTTTTTATATCACCCTGTATTTGTGAACAATTGAATTGTTTATGCCCCACTCGATTACTATTGTAACATATGATCTCCCTATTTCGGCGATCAGAAGCATAATTTGATTTTTATCCAACCTTGCTACTACTAGCAGGTATTCTCTTTTCATTAGAAAGTGAACTCGGTACTGTCGGTTCAAAAGCTTTCAAGTAAACAACCAATTTAGAAGGGTCGTTAATATTAGCCGCCTTGACGGCAAATCTTAGTGAATTGTTGTCAAGACTGCCGACAATTAAATTAACCTCGTCAGAACCGCTCAAGTTTAAGTTCATTTTCCTGATCAAAGACAATTTATCGAAACAGTACTCGAATAAGCTCTGATTTGACTTCGGATGTAAAGCTAGCATTTTTGACATCATACCGTGAAGGTCTCTGATGGAAGGAAACGTATTTATCAGTAATAGTTTCCATTCAGCCCAATTTTTAGGACAAACTTTTGTACCAACTTTCTGCAGAACCCTTCTATTTATTTATAGCAATATGACATATATTCAATTCATCCCAATGATATATATTTGCATGTTCATCAATTTTTAAAATCCATTCTACTACATCATCTTTAAAAGGATTGAATTCGGTGATATCTACATCTTTCATCGACATACCCAATTGTGAACGATTTTCTCGTCTCAAATTATCAATTAATTCTAGCAAACCTGTATTCATATTAGAGTTCGTAGTTGAAGTTGAGAGTTCCGGCGTGTGATGGCGATCCTCAAAGTCTCCTTGCTCTGCTTCTCTCCTACTCGTCGTCCTACGACTACTGCTTCTTCTATTCCTCTTTCGACTTCTTCCTTCCTCGTTTGTTGTGGGAGATAGGGTATGCTTCCGCTTACCCATTATTGCGATTGCTGGCTCGTGAATTTTAATATCCCACTTCTGATGTAAACTAGGAGTATACAAAAACTAAGCACTTCGGTTTCCAGTATTTATTCCTCAACAAACGAATTCCAATAACACAATTAACACAAACACGTCTCTACTACTCGAACAACGGGTAACAACTGACTAACTAAATATCATCATATTATATCAAACTGATAACTCATCGCACCATCATCCCATTTCTTCATTACCGCATAGTGACGTGGTCGACGATACTGTTGCCCGTTCACAATAGTGTTAATATATTTATGAATGGTGTATCTAGTAAACCTTCGACTAAGAGTATTGTGTGTGTGTGTATCTTGCAGAGGTATACTAGGGAAAAGATTTTGAACGTCAAATGATATTATTTTGCGTTATCTGGAATTTATTTATCTGTTTACCTGTTGAATTTTTTCAATTGAGCGGTGGATGTGTTTTGAGATTTCCAGGTAGGTTCATTGTTATGTCAATTTTATAAGTTGTATGAGCCTAGGTATTAGCGATAATTATAGGTAGTCCCTAATTATGTTAATGGTTAAGAAAGGTATTTAAGTAATTTCAATGAAGAATAGTTCAATGTACTACATTCGCTTGAAAAAGATACTGTGCATCGAAACATGTCGAAAAAATTTTGTGCAAATTTTAATCGTTTTTCACCTTGAATTTTCATACTGACTTTTCGAGAATGGTTGTCAATATATGACGACGAATTTGTCCAGTACATCTTCATAGGATCATTGAAACCTTGAACTCCTTCTTCTGCGAGATTAGCATCAATAAATATCACCCTCATCAAAAATAGCAAACGTATCAACGGACTTTTTGGTACCTATGATCTTGACAGGAATAATTCTAAGTAGGACAGTTTTTGTCACGGAAAGGACTTGAAGGGGATGTTCATCTGTGAAGAATGCAGAATTATCAGGTTCATTTTTCCTCTTCTCGACCATGGCGTTTGATGGACCATTCTGGACTTGGAAGTTGTGGTGGGAATGGTTCTTGTGAGATGAATCAGAATGCAATAGTCGATTGTGATATTTAGAACAGTTTTGTACTCCACAGCGTCTCTTACTCTTGTATTCAAACATACGATGCGAAGGAGACAAAACTGAAAAAAAATTACGTTCCTTCACCCAATTCCATGTTTCATCCGTTTCTAATGATGAAAATGTTTCGCAGTGATATAAAGAGTGATCAGATTCAGAACAAAACATGGTATTTCTTCTATCTGAAGTTTCGTCCAATCCAACTGAAACAGTATTCTTGGGCTTTCTTTCTAGATATAGATCTGATGAATTAAAACTAGAAGTTGATGGTTTGCACAATAAACTAGCTGCTGATGATTCTTTTTGTAGCCACTCAGAAAACTCATTCAATGTAGCATTGGTATGGTCCCTCCTTTATCAACAATAATTCTAGCCCACTGAAATTGAAGATGTTCAGGCAATTTTTGAACGAGTGGGCTAAGGAGTTGAGGGTTGTTGATGATTTTTAGGGATTGAGCAGTAACTGTGAGGTTCAGGAAGGAGTTTGCAAATTTTATGAAGCTTGACTTTATTAGTCATGGAATCGATCATGAACTCAGGGCGACCAAATCTAGTTTCAAATGTTAATAATAATAATATCTTCCAAATTTTCTGGGGAAACAAATAGTGACTTGACGGCTTCTAAACCTTCATTTTTCAGGGCTTTTTGGAGACATAACATATTTTCTTCATTATTGAATCTACAGGTTACAGTAGATCTTCTAATAAGCGAAATGAACATGGGCCAATCTTCGACATTTCTATAGAACAAAGGGAGTTCTTTACCAACAACTTTTTTAATCGATATTTTGGATGGATCGGTTAAGGTTTCGACAGCTTTGGTCATGGCGTGAGTAGCTGTTGTGAATTCTTTTATTACTTCAGTTGTTGCATTGTTAGCTGATCGAGAATATTCTTCGGGCGGTATAAATGCATCACTACCATGACTGGATAAACTTTTCCTCTAACAACCAAGATTTCACTTTTTCGTGTGCACTTTGCATTTTTTCAATGGAATTTACTCATTTCCATAGCTTTCGTTATTTTCACCTTGCGTGCTTTTTGTGAATTTTTTGAATTTTCGTGAATTTCCAATTGCAATGATGCCTGTGCTTCAACTTCAGCTATTTGTCTTCGTAACTCTCTTTGATCAAATTCTTTCTGTAGTTTATTGATAGCCTCAAGTTTCTTGAGTTCTATTTCTTTTCGTATTTTACTTGCTGAACTCTTGGAGCTCTTAGATCTGACGGATTTTTTAAAGTCAATGTTATTTTCTTTGTTTGGACTGTATCTTATAGGCGGGATTCCGGCGTTGAATCTGTTAGTTCTTCTCAAAACGTCTTTTTCGCTTTGTGACAGCTTGGGTATAGTTTAGCGTCAATTACGGCTCAGTTGAATATTCTTGGACTCAAAATGTTTCCACAAGGCTCGAAAGGACCAAATGTTTGGGCAAAACACTGATTTTTGGCAAAATTATATTCGCTATTTGACTTTTAATACTTTTTTTTAGTCGTCAATATGACAACACATGACCATCTTAACTTTTTTAAAACTGTTTCAACTAGACTAAGTGTAAAATAAATATAAGTCAATAACAATACATATACATATTATTATAATCAATCGGAGAAAAAATTATATGTTCAACTCGGCAGCAAAGTAGATTGACTGCCTCACCTGAATTCCTAGCCTCACTACGCTCAGCTATGAACTATCAGCCGCGACAGTAAATCTACTACTTTGCTGCCCAGTAAAACAAATAACTATTGAACATCAAACCTATAAAATTATCACGACTATTTCATTCACACATAGCTGCACCAATAAAATGACATGACTGAAGTCACATGATATGCAATATGAGCGAATATTCATGTAAACACGCGATAATTTAGGTAAACACGGATATTTATGTAAACAAACGGAGGAAAGTGTCAAGTTTGTCATAACTCAAAATTGAAATGTCTCGTTTTCGAGACGTTTGGAACAAAAAGTAAAGAGTCTGTCTGGAGAAAATTTATGTCTTTTTTGAAGCGTATATGAACTTGTATATGAATAAGAATTATTTCACGCTGTTCATGAGTCTCCCTAAATATCACTCGACGATGACAAATATAGACTATTATTTTCTTTAATTCATATCGAGTAACTTGTGTATTAAGACAATTCAATTCAACCACATGGTCTCATTTAATTGTCAAAATACAAAGTACTCTCGATAAAATTATGAAGAAAATAATAGTCGGCTATTTGTCATGGTCTTGTGATAACACTCGAAGTTTGAATATCACAGAGAATGGAGGATGAGGAAGTAGGATAATTAAAATCAGTTGTGAAAATAGTGATTTCAGACCACACGAATAATTTTGTAAATTCGCCGGGTTTTCCGGTAGTAACCGATCGTGTTCGATCATATTATCTTTTCGGCTTGGCGATCTGAGTAACACTGACTAGTAGCGCATAAATCAGGTTCACCAACAATTAAAACAACGGATTTGTACCTCAAGTATTGAGTAGGCCACTATTACTGTTTTACGAGAAATGAATGGAATCCTGTTCATGAAACGGCCAAAACAGTTTTAATGACACTGAGAAGTCATCTATGATTATTATGTCACAAGTCATCACTACAAAAAGAATTTATATTATTTATTTTCCAAATTAGATTAAGTATAACCATCCACAATAACCGAGATGGGGCCTTTTGGAAAGCAGTGTATAATGTTCCAGATTGATTACTTCACTAGTCTAAGTAAACATTCTGTCATTGATTCCATAACGAACAAACCTTCTCTTCCATTGGAGCTTTCAGTATAATAATACTTTTCAATAAGGTATTGAAATTATTACTACTTGAATTTTTTTTTCAGGGCTTCATATCAATTTCCTAAGGGTGAATGGAAGAAGACGAGGTATCAGAGCTGGTCCATGCCTCGATTACAACAACGTCACTTATGAAAAAATCAATGAAACTTTAGAACTTTTAAACAAAGGAGATAAGTTAATTAAACTGTATGATAACTCCAGAGACGCCATTTTAGTATTAGGTAACACGGGAGCAGGAAAAAGTACATTCACTCAATGGATTGCTGGAGATAATACGAAACTGATATCGGTAAAGGATCCTAATACTCTAGGTAGCTTCTTCATTCACGATAATAACATTAACATAGGTAATTCCACTGTCACATCAAAAACGATATTCCCAGAATTGATGGTGGATCCCGAAACAGATACGGCTTTTTATGATTTCCCTGGATTTCACGATACAAGAGGTGTTGCTTATGACATAGCCACTACTTACTTCATTAAAAAAGTTCTAGACCATACCAGAAACGTCAAGATGATTTTCATCGTTAATCATCATTCAGTTACGAGCATGGGAACTAGGCTAGACTTCATCAATCTTATAAGACACGCTACTGATCTTGTTAAAGATTTTGACAAGTTCAGAAATAGTATCGGAATTGTAGCATCAAAAGTTAAAAACGATGTTGACGTCGAAGCTTCTTCTGCAGAAGGAAAACTGGTTTATTTTGATGATAAGTCGGTTATTGAATCGATTGCTTCGTTTATGGAGGGGGTCAAAGAAGTGTATATAGATAAAATCGCAACACAAACAGGACTTTCAGAAGAAGTTGAAACATTCTATAGAAATGCTATCAAATGTATAGATACTTTTTTAATTAAAGATGGTGATAACTACTCACGAATCGGAATTTTCCGAGTCCCCGATAGAACAGGACCAGTGAGTAATATTACTTTATTACAAAAAGGAAAGAAACATATAAAAACAATTCTATACAAAAATTCCAAATTTATTACAAAAAGTGTCGATGATTTTGGTTATACTATTCCTAATGAATCTAAAAATGACATCAGTGACATAATAGATGCAATCAACCGAAACATATTGGATGATCTCAGTAATATAACAACAATAGTACACAACTATTATAATGATTTAGTACAGAGAATATATATAAAAGTAAAGTCTTTCGTTACTAGTATAGATCCTGTTGTTGCACATCCGAGAGAAGCACAAACATTATCATTCAAACTTAACAACGGGCATAAGATAACAACTCATCTCATGAAAGACATTAAAGATTTAACGAATCCGGAGCAGTTGTCAGAAAAAATAAACGAGAGTTGCTTCAATTCAGGTATTGCAGTACCTAGTGTCATCATACTAAATCTTTCGAATCAAGGACGATATTTGAAGTTTTTAGAAACTTTCTCTAATAAGATTCTACCGATGAAGCAATGGGCAAGTTTATTTCAAAGTATAGTACCGTACCTTGATGATTCGAAGATGAACGTTCAGGATAACGTTAAATATATAGCAGAAAAGATCAACAATACAATAAAAGTAGGTGTTCGAAATATAGCAGTATCAGTGAAGAATCATTACAAGAAGAGAATGAAAATGTTCAGAATTGAGGAATCATCAGCAGAACTACAAAATGGGCGTACTGTCATGTTTGAAACAACAAGGAAAATTGAAAATTCAACAACAATTGAGGAACTTGCCAATATAATTAGAAGCGATATGAATATTCTAGGAATAACCCTCAACAAACAAACATTCCTCAGTTTGAGAAATCAAGGAAGATATTTAGAATTCTTACAAGTAATGAGCGACACAGAATTGTCTCTCGGAATCTTGACACTGAAGACTCTCATTGAAAACCTAGTCAAATATCTTTATGAATCAGAGAAGTGGTGTAAATTTTTAGACGGCCTGTATGAGAAGTTTTCGAGTTATGAGATACAATCAGAACGAAGCAAATATAACGTTGCTGATATAGAAGACTGGGGAGCAGGTGGAAAATCAGCAGGGATATGGATAACTCGAGATTCCTTCGAAAGATTTAAACAAAAAATCATGAAATACAATATAACAAAATTCAATGAAATAAAATATGTTAAAGCTACAGACCTGCGATTAGGTACATTGAACCAAGTTTTGAGTTCAACATTAAAACGCGGACTGAATAAATTTTGTCCGACTCCTGACAAGTTAGTTATAACAGGCGATTTTGTTAAGCTCAGTGATATTGCAATGAACGAATATTCTGAAACAATAAAATACATCGAGATATTTGCCTTCAATACGTTTTTCATCGACACCAATTTTATCCAAATAGGCCAGAAAATTCAATTATCTGTAATATCTCCAACTTGGCAAACTACAGATCATTATAAAATAATATTAGATGGCTCACCAGGAGACCATTTTTCAAAGAGTGCCATAACTGCTAATGTTAAACCAGGAGGTAAAGGAGCAGAAGGTAAACCTGGGTTACCTGGAGGACCCGGTGGAAACTTTTTTGGTATTGGACACAATTTCATAAATAGTGAGTGGCTCTTCATCTCTGTTAAAGGAGGCAGAGGTGGTAACGGACAAGATGGTGGTATTGGAATGGATGGGGAGAGTGGAAAAAAACCAATTGCACCAGACCCTGGAATGCATGCAACAAATAATGGATGGAAAGAAGAAGGATTCGAAGCGATAATATTGAAACCTCAAACATACTGTAATCATATTCGTGCCATTCTATGTGAAACTCACAATTATGGATTGTGGAGTGTTTACGGTACCAACTGCAGTAATGGGGGATCTGGAGGAGTTGGCGGTCATGGAGGCTATGGTGGTAACCCAGGGAAAATTAGGGTTATTACGCTTGCTCGTGGTACAGCTTTGAATATTGCAAATGGAACAGGAGAAACTGGATCGCATGGTGTTGGTGGAAATGGTGGGAACCCCGGATTAAGCGGAGGACAACTGATAGTACAAGAACATCGAGACGGGTTTTTGAATTCAAAATCTACCTATGACGTAGAATCAATGAAAGACTTTCCACCATGTGAAGCAGGAGCTACTGGATTATCGGGGGTGAATCGAAATAACTCAATAGATCCAGAACAAACTGAATTTGTACATCCCTCCTATATAGTTGATGACTATAAAAAACACTTAAGGGAAAACTTAGGAAGACCTTTAAGAAAATCATCTTTATATAACTTCCTCAATAAATTGGATGATAGTCAGTCTGTAACAGATTTATATGACGTAACGGGATTTATGAATGAGCTAAATAGTTTAGAGAGTCACTATCATAACTTGCATAATGAAGTATCATTTTTATCTTTTTACCAGTCGTTACTAAATAGAGTTGAACAATACATAGCGAGCAAATCTTTAAACTACCATAAAGTATTGGATTATCTAATAATAGCAATTTATAGTAAGATTAACAGCATTCAGAATGATTCGGAAAATTATCTAGTGGTAGACATCAACAGATATTTTCCTCTAGTAGAGAAGAATATCGAGCAGTATGAAAATACTCTAAAGGAGATAAAAATAACCAGCTATAGAACGCAATATACGGGCATAATAAATATGCAAATAACTGAAGCTAATAAGGTCATAGAACAGAACATTTTACCAGTAATAGATGAAATATATACTCAAATAGACAATCAAATATCCCTATTGATACAGCATATAATCTCCCAGAAAAACATCACTAAAAATAAACAAAAAGAAGCACTTCGTAAACAGAATGAATTAACGACGCATTTACCCCTGATGGCATTTTTAGGTGCTTTAAAGTTCACAAGCCAATTCTTAGCTTTCGCTGGTCCGGTGGGTACAGCAGCTTCTGGACTTATTGGAGTGGCAACAAACCTTGTATCACCTGACGAAGACAAAGAAGCATTCGTTGCTACTGCGGACAAGTCTCTATTACAAATCACAAACTACTATAAAAGTGAACAAGTTTTTCTTAAACTAAACTTGGACTTAGCAAAACAACAATTAACGGAGGAATCATCAGACAGAAGTAATGAAGATCTAAAGAATGTTCAAAAAGAAATAGAAACTGTTACGAAATATCTTCAACAGGATTTGCACCCCAATAGGTATTTGGAGATGAAAGAAAAGTTGAAAAAATTCGCGAATAGAGAAGAGAAATCTGCAAATGAAAGAAAAGCACCAGGGGAGAAGAATATTTCAGATCATGAAAATTTTAAACACCAAAAACGAAATGAAATAAAGGTTCGAATCGCAGCACACGTAAAAACCACTATCAGCTTAGCTGAAATAGGATACGATTCGATAAAGAGATATAAAGAGCTTGGGATTATTATGTCCCAAGCAGGTGACGAAGTGAACAAAATTAGCGAAGAGATCGATGCATTAAAGCGATATGAAGATAATATCTACCATACCATGGTTCCTATGCGTAAGAACCTAGAAGATGGTTTGAAAAGAATGGGAAAACAATCATCGAAGGCATCCTCAATTGGACTAGATATAAGTAAATGGCAAATACAGAATACCATCAGAGATTTTCAGTCAAAATTGCAAGGAATGCTACAAGCATCGAATGATGCTACTATAGAATCTAACTTCATGGAATGTGTACACAAGTTACAGGTTAGTATGTTCACTATGATTGAGATATATAATCGTATACAAGATTACCAAGGTAAAATCAGACTTGCCAATTATGTTGCCGCTCTCAGTTCGGAAGAAAAAATCTCCACAAATCAAGAACTGAGCGCCAAAATTGATCAGTTAGAACTAATAACACAATCTAACCTTATTCTACAAGAATATGAGAAAGCTAGGAGTGCATTCAAGCAATACATATTTCCATTCGCAAGTTTGTATTTGGGCAAGTTTGATTTATCACCCTACGTTCAACAGGCCAAAAACGTTAGCGATTTAGTGTTTCATGCTAGAAAGAAAGTGAAATTCATGATGGATGAGTTGACGATATCTGACACCATAATAAGGAACACTCATTATAATATATTCCCAGATATAACGTTCCACATTGAAAATATTGAAAGACCTCCTTTCGTCATATGGAAACACGATTCAAATAAATTCGAAATATCGAAATTATTGCACGGGCAGAAAATCGCTTTAAAGGCAGATATCACACAAGGTGTGAAGCAAAATGCGGTAAAGTTCAATGAAATAGGGATTCGTTTCATAACGGAGAATAAAACAACACAACGAGAGTTAGATCAACAACTGCTGCATTATCTAGTAGGCATGAGCCATCTCGGCAATTCTCACTATAGGTGTGACGATGAGTATTATATCATCACACATGATAGAATAGATATGAAGCATTCGGTGAACATTGATAAACATGGGCATTTTTATCAACTAGACAAGACTTCCACTATTATCAGAAATAATACCCCAGTGTTCAGTCCTTATACTCAATGGGAGATACAACTATATAATAAAGATACGGAAGGCCATGATTTTGAAGAATTGAAAAAATACGCTAATCAAGAAATAGATCTGACGTTAGAAGGTCATGGACAATATATCGAATTGGGAATTGATATTTGTAAAGATAATAATTTGAAAAATTACTATAACGTGTACAGCTATGTCTAGATAAGTTCCTTTTATGAAAGAAGGCATGAGCCCACCACTTTTGAAAACCGATGAAATGATTTTTCTAATATTAGTTCTTTTAGTTTCACTTGTAGCGTGGTTCTTAAACAGTAATTTACTCGAAAGTACCTAATACATATTCTCAATGATTATCCTAATGAGCATTTCAAATTGAATTTGAATAATACTCAACACCCTGTGAGAAAAAAAATATTTTCTTCTTCAGTATATGGTTTAACAGCATGAAGTTTAAGTAGCTTAGTTGACGTAGTTAGACGGAGCTATTTGATACAACTTTTTGGAAAATTTATACTGTCATGTCATCATCAAATTCAAGTTTTTTTGAGAATAAAAAACTCTAATGGAATTTTGTGCCAAGGGAAGCTCTCACAGCAATGAAAAAATTCCAGTTCTCACCACTTTTCGAAAAAAATAAAACAAACTGCTCATCTTCAAGTAGCCCTGTTATGGGGTTACTTGAAAATTGATTTGAAAATGGTCCTGTTGTAGACTTGGTATAAGGGCTAAATGAAACTAAATGGAAGTAATACAAAGTTTTCTACTATTTGTTTCATCAAAATTGGTTATAAAACACAGATTTCATTGAATAAGGTGTAAATCTTTGTTTTCCATAAATATTCATCAATTAAAAAACTGAACATAAATTTTCAAAAACTTAAAAAATATCCAATCCATTAATGTTTCTATACTTATAATGTATACCCCAATCATACTTCTGAACAGCAGTAGTCAAAGCCTCCTTGGTATAATTGCAGTACAACTGCAAAGTGCTAGGAATCGCACGTTAAAAGGTAAGACCTCGTTAATCCTTGGCTCGCACAAGTTTCGACTTTTGAGGGCTGCCGTTTGCAAGGGGACGGAAAAAACAATTTTAAATAATTTAAATTTTAAAACAATTTTTTTTAAACCTAGTTCTCATGTATTTTCTGAATATTTTCAAGAAACCCCTGAAAGGACATCAAAAAATAAATTCTACGCCACTGGCTTTCGAATTGACAACAGCGATGAATTATGTTATATTAGTGTAGACCGGTTATGACACTCTTAGGAAAAAATATATCGCTAGTATACCTATCCAGGCAATAAAAAGTATTCATAGGAAAAAAACATTGTTATGTGCCTTACTCTTCTTAGAATTCCACGTGCTAAACTTTTTTCTAGAAACAAACAAAAATCAAAGTTATCACCAAAAGCCGTGTTTTCATGGGCCACTTATTGAAGTTGACATTAACGACAAAGAGTGGCTCGTATGTGGCCGACTGCCGCCAGCTCGCAATTTCCATTTAGGCAATGTATAAACGTTGATGCCTTGTTACATGGTCGTTTTTTCGACCATAATTGAACTTTTGCAACCGTGAAGTGGTCTAGCCCGTTCACTGAGCCAGGAATCACACTGATCGACTAGGACCGACCGTCCGCGACCGTCCACCTACGACCAAAATTTCCAACACGTATATTCTTATCGCACAACTCACACTGTATAATCGTCATTGACCGTCCTCGACCGTTTTTCAAAGACCATGTTCGAAATTGTAGTCTGCTGGAAATTTTGGTCGGTGTCACACTATCCTGACGTAATGTCATTTTGACATACATTTATGATGAACTTTTGACTTCAACAAAACAAAACAAAACTCATGTAAATAGGTATATTTCCTACTGGAAAAATAAATTGATATTATGAATTTAAATTATTCTCAATAAATGAACAGACAATCCACATAACCTTTCGAATGTCAAATTAGAGTCAGATTTACAAAATTATTCTAGTGGTCGGTCGTGGATGGTCGATCAGTGTGACTTTGAAAGTTTTCATTGATCTACTTCTACTTTTGGTCGTAGGTGGACGGCCGCGGACGGTCGGTCCTGGTCGATCAGTGTGATTCCTCACTGATCATAAGTCGACTGCAGCGCCGATCTTTTTCCACGAGCCGCGTGCAATGCAGACACTTTCTTGTTCGCAAGAACGGCAAATTGTCAGTTTCAAGATTGAACCGTTATTTTGGCTCGACTAGACAAAGTGCCTGGGTCGGACCGCTTCAGTGGTCGGAAAAACGAACCACTTTTTGTCGTCGATGTCGACTTCAAAAAGTGGTCCATGGAAATACGACCTAACTGACTGCCTTTGAATTATGTTTCCTAAAAGTAACTACCCCAATTACATATGTAATCAATAAGTCATTCAGAGGAGGGTATTGTCCAACGGCCTTCAAAAAATCAGTTGTCAGCCCAATTCACAAAAAAGGAGAGAAGTTGAATGTGGCTAACTATCGACCCATTTCATTAATATCAACCTTAGCTAAAATTTTTGAGAAAGCCCTAAGAAAAAGGATAGTTGACTTCTTTGAAAAATATAATATTTTTTCTCATAAACAATATGGATTTTGACAGGGAAAGTCTACACAGGATGCACTATCAACAGTGCTTAATGAAATTGTTAACAATATTGACAAAAAAACACCTACCCTTTGTATTTTCGTCGATCTAGCAAAGGCGTTCGATACAGTTAGCCACAGTCAACTTCTCGAAGTTCTGGAAGGATACGGTGTGAGAGGAACACCATACTCATTGTTTGAAAGCTATTTTAAAAATAGACAACAATGTGTCAAAATCGGTGACATTACCAGTGAATTCAAAACAATGAAATATGGTGTTCCACAAGGAACCGTATTAGGACCAATACTATTTAGTGTTTATCTGAATGATATATTTAAAACCGGATTTGAAGGGGACATAGACGATACAGCAGTAATATATAAAGCCGACACCTGCAAAATCTAAAATCAATTGCAGAAAATGACTTTTCAAAAATTATAAAATGGTTCGATAGCCGATTTCTCACGATAAATATAGAGAAGACCCACTATATTCCCTTCAATTCCTATACAAAATATTTACCCAACTACAATACACTGACCATATCAAAAACAAATGAACAACCAGTCACTATATCCTATATAACAAACATCAAATATCTTGGTGTATATGTTGATGCCAACCTAAAATGGGATGTTCATATCAATTATGTAATAAAAAAATTAAGAACAATATTATATAAAATAAAAATTCTTACCTCAATCTATAACACTGAATAGCTGCGCATTATATATACTACTCACTAGTAGAAAGCCATTTGACCTACGGGATTATAGCATGGGGTGGAGCTTTGAGAACCCACATATCAGGACTCGAAACTACCCAAAAATATATATTGAAAACAATATACAAAAAACCCAGAAAATACCCAACAGAAGAATTTTTCAAAATTTCCAAAATGTTTGATATACGGCAACTTTTTTTCCTAAAGGTTACCATCTATCAACACTCTAGAAAATGTGAACTATTACCACTAGAACACCACCACAACACCAGATATAGAATTGCAAATAATTATATCATAATCAAACCTGCAAAATATGTAATGCAGAGAGCTTACCTATATCTTGGGCCGAAATTTATCAATTCCCTTCCACAAAAACTCAAGCAAATAACACAAAAGATCCCATTCAAAAGAGAACTAAAAAACTATATACAATCAACTCCAAGACTTGATATTCACCGACTAGTAGAAAATATTTCATAAAAACGCCGTATTCATATGTCCATCCACTCATACGTTTAACAAATTTCTATATATACTTACATAATATGATTGTACATGTTTTTATTTATATATCTTCTGTGTAATTTACTCTAGACTTATTAATTATTTGTTTATATATTCTATATTTACTTTTATATTTTTTGTATATACTATGTTACCCTCATAACTTAATATCTATTGCACCTCCCCATCTTACCCACTATATTCTAGAGAAACCTTTTATTAACAGTTATATAAATACAAATACATATATTTGTTTTTAACACACTTTACATGTACTGCACTTCCCAAACTCAACTTATTCCCTACACACAGGCTTGACCTTCTGTAGGGTTGCCCATTTATTCCCCACCCCACTCCACTTCTGCATTGTATTATAGTTATGTCAAAAATGTAAAAAAGAGGCGAATCAATTATTATTATTATTATTATTATTATTAAAAAAAATGTTAAGCAGCAGCACATGTTAATTCAATCAGTTGCATTCATTTGCATCGAGGCCCTGTATTTTCATGTGGGCCCGTTTTTCGGTACCTTAATGTCGAAACAAAGTGTTATACAGGGTGTTCCTTAAAGACATGCTAATATTTGAGGGGGTGATTCTTTGACTTATTTTAAGGAAAAAACTTTCTATAAACGTGTATGTCCTAAAAGTCCTAACTTTTGAGATACAGGGTGATAAAGTTTTGAAAAAAAAAACAGTTTTTTAATAATAACTGAGATAATATTGGAGACGTTTTTATAAAATTTGGTACATGTCTTCTATGCATCAAGGTGCATTTTTTAATGCACAAACATTTTCATTTTCTCAACCAGTGGCGTCCGTACGGGTTTTGCATTGAATATTTTTTGAGAAAAAAATACTACGCCACTGCTTTCTCCAAAAAAAAAATACTTTTGAGATCCTCATTTATTTTTGAGCAAATTTAATCTCTTGAGTTTTCTTTGTCCGCCGCATGGTTTTCGCTTACAAAAATAAAAATCGTTTTACTTCAGAATCAATTCCTCAAAAATCTGATGTGGTGTGGAAATGATTGTGCATCGACTTAAAGCAAATAAAGGGATCAGATTTGTTCCAAAATGAATGAGAATCAAAAAAATATGGATTTCAGCTTGTACAAAAACGAATTTTATTTTATTTTATAAAAGTAAGTTTAAATGAACGGATCAAATTCATTAATTATTGACAATACTAACACTGATTATAAAAATTGTTGGAAATGGCCACCTTCACTTAATAGGCATGCTTCCGCCCGTCTACGCATGGAATTACGCACACGTTGAAATATTCCCGGCGTATTTCGAATAGTTTCACACGAGGCAACTATTCGCTCTCTCAAATCTTCTAAAGTATTAACGGGAGTTTTATACAGTAGAGTTTTAAGGTGCCCCCATAAAAATAAATCTAAACTGTTGAGATCAGGAGATCTTGCTGGCCATTGCTGAGGTCCTCCGCGACCTATCCAACGATTATGATAAACTGTATTTCGGACAATTACACTGAAATGAGCAGGGGCTCCATCGTGCATGTACCATATTCGATTCGTTAACGCAATTGGTACATCTTCAAGCAACCCATTTAGTTCTTCTTCGAGAAAGTGTAAATAAGACCGACCATCAAGGCGTCCTGGTAGAAAAAATGGGCCTATTAGATAATCACCAATAATTCATTATAAGTGAAAAGATTAAGAAGTGGTGAAAAGATTTGCTTTCAGTCGATGCACAAACATTTCCACACCGCATCAGATTTTTGAAGAATTGATCCTGAAATGAAACGATTTTTATTTTTTTAAGAGAAAACCATACGGCGGACAAAGAAAACTCAGGTAATCAAATTTGCTCAAAAATAAATGAGGATCTCAAAAGTATTTTTTTTTTTCAGGAGAAAGCAGTTACGTAGTATTTTTTTCTCCAAAAATATTCAATGCAAAACCCGTACGGACGCCACTGGTTGAGAAAATGAAAATGTTTGTGCATTAAAAAATGCACCTTGATAGAAGACGTGTACCAAATTTTATAAAAACGTCTACAATATTATCTCAGTTATTATTAAAAAGCTGATTTTTTTTCAAAACTTTATCACCCTGTATCTCAAAAGTTAGGACTTTTAGGACATACGTTTATAGAAAGTTTTTTCCTTAAAATAAGTCAAAGAATCACCCCCTCAAATATTAGCATGTCTTTAAGGAACACCCTGTATAGACGAAGATCTCACAGATTTGAGTATTTCAAGTGCGATTCAAAACTTCTACTAGGCTGGTAGACAAGAGATTGTATGATATAAAGACCGAAGTTGTTTGTTTTTGTTGTTGTTTAGGGATACTTTTCCATCGCGATTCACAAACTCGTCAATATCATATTTTTTTTATTTTTATTTGTTATACCTGACAGTAGTCGACATTGTTGAGCAAAAATTAAATAATATCTGAAATGACCTGGATTACTTCTGATTTTATTTCGTTCCAGTTCTCTAATTCTTCCTTTCACCAAAAATACGAGTGTGCTTTAGACCACACGACTGAAGTAAAATTTCTTTAGCTCCATCTATATGTATGTATATATACAGGGTGTCCCAGAATAAAGAGGACAAACTCCGAGGGTAGAATCCTCACTTCATTTTAAGGCTGAAAGTTCCAATAAACATATACCCTAAAATGAGTATTAACCGAGTTACAGGGTGTTGAAAGTGACACAAAAAAATATATTTTACAGAATGACTCCATAACGGCTTAACTTTTTTAATGAAATTTGGTATGTCACTTTACAGCATTCAGTTTCATATTTCAAGGCAAATCATGTGTTTGTAACTCTAAACAGGGGCGTACGGCAGATGGGTACCCCTATTCGCTCCTTCCCAACTTTCACGCCACTGGATTAATATCGATTTCGTCTTCTTTTTCTTAATCCCCAATATTTCCTTTACAAAAAAGGAATACATTTCGTTTACAAATATCAACGGTTTTCGAGATATTTGAAGTTGAATAAGTGCGTGCGTATCAAAATCTTCACTATTTTTTAAAGCAAGGTGACATTATAACCAACATATTTCATACCTTGCAATGAGTATAAATTCAAATATTTCGAAGATTGTTGGCATTTACGAGGGATTTAGTTCACAAAAATTTCCCGATATTTAAAACTTACATAGCCACTAACAAAATAATCACTAATGAGTATCCGTATCACATACGCAAATTATATCGCCTGTTCCCGTGTGAAACGCTGACCAAGCTGATGCAGGATCTCGCGATTCCG
The DNA here is from genome assembly GCA_958298965.1 of Chrysolina haemoptera. NCBI lineage: Eukaryota > Metazoa > Arthropoda > Insecta > Coleoptera > Chrysomelidae > Chrysolina > Chrysolina haemoptera. The sequence continues at coordinate 31,022,710 of OY282595.1, read as the reverse complement.
GTAAACTGATGTGCAAGCATCTTAATCTTTATGGGAAAATTCATTTTAGAATTCAGTTATATTTTTGCTCTTGTACTGTTCAGACCTATATTGTTAATAAAAATTAGGTTTAAAAAAAGTACTTTAAAATCCGAAAGTTATATTTGGCGCAGTCGGTAGGATACTCGAAATTGAACGTATCGAACGTGCTGTTTTCGTATCTACGATTAATCGAGTATTGAACTTGTTGTTTTGTTCTGTGGAGGTGTTTGTGAAGGAGCGGCTCTTCAAAAATCAAGAAACCCAGTCCATCGAGGACCCCTAGCTATCCTCAACAGGCAGATCATCGGGGAGTAGAACAAAATCGTCCAGTCTCGCAAGGAAGTCTTCTGGAAATCAAAAATCGAGGAACCAGTCCTCTACCTTATAAAAGGATGCTCAATGTTCTTACAATTTTAATGTAAGTTATTTTTAAATGAACATTGATAGTTTGACACAAATTCTAGGAAATTTAAGTCTTAATAATGAAAACCCTTCAGCTGATCCTGATCAATAATCACCAATTTTTATAATGCTGCCGAACCGGCAAACTTTCAAAATGTTTATTTGCTGAACTGTTTTATTTCTAAATTATCTGGTAATGCAAAAATATTAGCCAACATACAAAATGTTTCAAATTGGTAAGAACTCAAGGACACATTAACAGGAAATTTTGCCGATCAAAGGGATGAAACTTGCCTGAACAGAGATATGGTTATGCTCAGGCAAGCCCCTAGCGAAAAGCCTCAACAGTTCTATGATAGGTGTTTAAATATATTGAACCTTCTGTGTAATTATATTGATGTACATGAAATCACGGTGGAATCTAAAAAGTGTAAAAGAGATCTATATAGTAACTTGGCATTTCTGGGCTCAAGGTCCTTTGGGTACTACCATACGCAACCCAAATCTCTCAGTGAAGCATTACAGTTCGTCTTACAAGAAGATAATATGGTAGCATACTACTTTTAAGAAGCACTGAAAGACTAGTAGTTCACTTTAATACTTTATTTGAATCCAACAAGAAAATAATATCATCAACTAAACTTGTGCACATCGCACATGGCATGAACTCATAAACATGGACCATAGAACAACAATGACATTGCAGCATGACATTTGTACTACAACACCATCTAGCAGAGAAAAAGTAAACTAAAATAATTAGTATGTTCCACTGCAAACTTTTATAGAATTGAATATTGTCTTGCTACTAACTACCTACATGCCCCTGCAATTCTACGAAAATTTGCAATAGTTTACGGTGATCAAACAAGTTGATACAAAAAAAAAACTTTAATTACATTTTATGTCTATAACATTTAAACAATTTCTAAATTTCAAAAATTTTGGAATAGACAATGCTTTTGTGAGAATATCGGCTTGCTGGTTTTCAGATGGTATATAATTCAAAACGGTTAATTGTTGGTCTACACAATCTCTAATAAAGTGATGTTTTACATCTATATGTTTTGTTCGTTTATTCTCCAAGGTGGTTGCCATTTTTATACATGATTGGTTGTCCTCATAAGTGTATATCGGAAATATATTACAGTTCAAAATTTCAGAAAGCATTTGTCCTAAAAACAAACTCTCACTTAAACATGCTGACAAAGCAATGTATTCTGATTCTGCGCTAGAGATTGCTACAGTATTTTGTTTTTTAGTTTTCCAATATATTAGGTTAGTCCCGTTATACTTTTACGATCTGATGGATTAGTTGCAAAGTCTGCAAATGCATGTAATTGAACTTTAGATCTATCGCTTTTAACAAATTTTAAACCATAATTTTCAGTATGTTTTAAGTACCTTAAAACTTGTTTTAAATAATTGAAATGTTCAGCAGAAAAATTCTTTTGAAACTGACTATAGTAAGTAATGCAAAAACTCAAGTCGGGCCTTGAACCTAGCATGATGTACATAAGACATCCAATTAATTCTTTAAATGGTAAATTACTATTAATCCTCAATATTCGCAATACTCAAGTGTAATTTAGGTTGCATAGGCACCTTGGATGGTTTACAATTTTCCATTTTGAATTTTCTCAAAACCTTTTTGATTAAGTCATGTTGTGTGATATAAAGAACATTCTCAACTTTTAGTATTTCTAATCCTAAAAATATAATATTTTTGTTCTGAAACTCTTTCATTTTGAAATTTTTTGATAAATTAGTTTTAACTGAATTCAAGCTATCAATATTCTTTGAGAAAATAATCAAATCATCCACATAAATCAATAAAAATATTTCATTAGTGAAATATAAACATGGATCCTTTTTGGATCGTTGAAAACCCAACTTTAGTAGAGATTCATTGAAAAGTGAATTCCAGCACTTCGGAGACTGTTTAAGGCCATAAAGTGCCTTTTTAAGTTTACATACTAAATTAAGATTATTGTTTATCAAACCTTTAGGTTGCTAATGTATACTGCGTCTTTCAACGTTCCATTAAGGAAAGCTGACTTTACATCAAGTTGTTGTACATATAGATCTTGATCAATATAAAGAGATAATAAAACTCTAATTGTAGCTATTCGTGCTACTGGGGCGTACACATCTTCAGTTAGAGAACCTTGTTTAAAACCACTACTGGCCGAACATAAAAGAATCTATTCAAACATATATCAATCAATGCGTTACTTGCCAACAAAGTAAATATGAGCGAAACCCCATCAAAATGAAGCTTAACATCACCCCTACAGCATCCAAACCTTTCGAAATTGTTCATCTAGACACATTTACCATCGAAAATACAAAATTTCTTACAATTATAGACAGCTTTTCAAAGTACGCACAGGCATATCTAGTTATTTCCTTGACAGGTACACAAATAGCAGATAACCTCATTCAATTCTTTTCTCATCATGGTATTCCCAAACGAATTATCGTTGATAATGGTACTGAATTTATCAACTTCCTTATATCTGAACTTCTTGCTTTACACAAGATAGAAGTTTATTTCATATCACCACATCATCCGCAGTCAAACGGAATGATAGAACGGTTCCATTCTACCATTTTGGAACACATTCGCCTACTCAACACCAGAGGATTTTTGAAAACTCCTCCAAAAATGAAAATATTGTACGCAATTTTAGCATACAACCACTCCATACATTCGGTCACAAAACTCAAACCAATCGATATCATTAGTGGTCACATTTCAACCAATGACCCTTTCAATATCGAAATTGATCGAAAATTATTAAATGATTACACTATCAATCATAAAGAACGATCTAAACTTCTCTATTCAAAAATTAATTCAGATAATATTAAGCGAAAGGAAAAAATAATAGAAGGGGAGAATAAAAAGCGGGATGACCCCATTGTATTCAAAACAAAACAAAAGGTTTATGTGAAAAAACATGTTAGGCGGAAAGACGCTAAAAAATTTCAAAAACTAACTCAAATCAAAACGGTCGACCATACTATGAAAACATTATCTACGGAAAACCAAGAAAAAATTCACATGGACAATTTAAAACGTCCCCTCAAAAAATACCCATCCCTCATTAAAAATTAATTAATTTTTCAGATTATCTGGAACTCTCGGACTCCAGAAAAAAATATCTAATTAAAACCTAAAGCACAATCCAGGACTTATTCCTCTCAAACTTGGAACAGCCAAGGTAGAAACAAACGCGTATGCACTCATTCATTATTACGATTTGAGTCCAATAATCATCGAGGTGAATAAACTGAAATTCCACTCAAAAAACGTGAGGACACTTTTAGGCGGTCACGGAGACTACTCATGGGACACGTCAAATTATTTGAAAATATTACAATTTTCAGAAGAAAAAGTAATTGATAGACTTACCACATTTTACCACACCCGCTCAGAACAAAACGTGGTCTTATAAACGGCGTTGGATCAATTTTCAAATAAATCACAGGAAATTTAGATTCCAGTGACGGGGAAAAATATGATTGTCTAATTAACGATTTGCAGAATAATCAAAATAATCTAGTAACGAACATCAAAAGGCAAAATTCACTTTCAATATCATTAATCAATCAGTTCAATAGTACAGTTCAACAAGTGAAACATAACGAACAGCTTTTAGATTCAAAAATAAAACAAATTGCAAAAATTGTTGAAAATCAAACACATAAAGAAAATTTTATGTTCATCAAAGATATTACGAACCAGATAATCAAGACATACGAGATCATAAACTCAATTTTACAAGATGTCAAAAATTCAATACAATTTTCCAGACTGAACATTCTTCATCCAAGTATAATAAAAACTAAAGATTTGTTCAACGAACTACAAAAATTAAAGAAGATTTTTAACGAAGACCAATTACCAATTGAAATAAGTTTCGAAAATACTTTGCTATTTGAAAAAATTATAAGCCTCGAAAGCTATATCTCAAACTTCAGAATAACCCATATATTACATATTCCCATCACCCACTCCTCAAAATTTGATTATTATCATCTTTTCTCTATTCCAATATAAACTAAGGGTCAGTTTAAGGCTGTCGTACCTCAAAATAAGTATTTAACAAAAAACGAGAAATTGTATGCATTTTTGAGCGATCCTTGTTTGGAGATATCTAATCAAACCTATATCTGCCCGTCCACTGACATCAGAGAGCTGACAGACGATAATCCATGCGAAATCCAGTTATTCAATATCCAAAACACCTCCATATGCAAGGAAACTACCATCCATCTATCAAGACCGGCCATCAGGCAACTGCACGACTCAAATGGGTTGTTCTTCTGCCGTCCCAACAAAGGACCAGGCTTAAGTGTGAAAGCCAAAACGAGATCGAAAACCTGCCACCTGGAAGTTACCTATTCGACATTCCAACTGGATGCCAGTTATCCTGTGGCGACCAAATTATAATCAATGACCACCAAGTCAGCAATAGCGAACCAATCATCCTACCAGACCTAGATGAAAGGAAGTCAGATCCACCCAAATCAAGTATAGGGATCCAACTTGATGACTTGAAACTGGACGAATTCTACTCAATAAAGACAGCCATAATGGAGAACGAACCGATAATATCCTTCAAAGACGTAGCACACATCTCAAGTTTTTGGACGATATTCATCTACCTGGTCCTAATATCAGTCTTCGTATACATAGTCCACCAGAAGATTAGGCTTCAGGGGATGCAGAACCAAGACACCAAACGAACAACAACAGGAAATCGAGATGTCTAGGGTTCAACTTCCTCGCTAACCCTCCTACGGTGAATCTTCAGGGGAAGGAATTATATCGTCCGTTCCCCTGTAAAACGCTGACCAAGCTGATGCAGGATCTCGCGATTCCGAGAAACTGATGTGCAAGCATCTTAATCTTTATGGGAAGATTAATTTTAGAATTCAGTTATATTTTTGCTCTTGTACTGTTCAGACCTATTTTGTTAATAAAAATTAGTTTTTAAAAAAGGACTTTAACATCCGAAAGTTATATTTCGCACCCACTTATACAAATTCAAATATCTGCAAAACCGTTGATATTTGTGAAACGAAACGTATTCCTTTTTTGTATAGGAAATATTGGGGATTAAGAAAAAGAAGACGAAATCGATATTAATCCAGAGGCGTGAAATTTGGGGCGGGGTACCCACCTGCCGTACGCCCCTGTTTAGAGTTACAAACACATGATTTGCCTTGAAATATGAAACTGAATGCTGTCAAGTGACATACCAAATTTCATTAAGAAAAGTTAAGCCGTTATGGAGTTATTCTGGAAAATATATTTTTTATCACTTTCAACACCCTGTACCTTGGTTAATACTCATTTTAGGGTATATGTTTATTGGAACTTTCAGCCTTAAAATGAAGTGTGGATTCTACCCTTCCTTGGAGTTTGTTCCCTTTATTCTGGGACACCCTGTATATTTACATCTGCTAAAGAATCATACAATTCCGAATCATGCAGAAATATTATAGAGAAAGAGATGACGCTTGCATATATGAGACAAATTGTACAGTGATGCTTGTAATGACATATATACACCGTAATTCCTTCAAAAGTCAAAGTTGTATATTGTATATATTTAGGCTGAATTGATACAATTCTGCTCCATGGCTCTTTTATATCATTCCCAAACCAAAATATATATTTTTTCAAAAAAGTTAATTTCAAACCTGAGCCAGTGCAACGTTGCCAAGTTCACACATTGCATATTATGGTATGACGTGACTCTCGTGAAAGGAATAATCATTCAAATTAGCAGTGATATGTTGATTTTTTTCAATTGACTGAATTGATTATAATGTCCAGATTTGATGGAGTTTTTTCATTCTATTTCAAAATTGAATTTTTTCACGAAATAAAAAAGGAAAAACTTGAAAGTATTCCTGTGATTAAGTGGGTAGTATGAATGAATGCTAGCAAATGCTAATAACATAAGTTTGTCTGTCTCATAACTGAACAAAATTAATAGGTCTATTTCAAGAAATCCGTGTAAAAGCATTTGCTCAAGGTTTATTCATATGACCCATTGACTGAATCATAACTCAGATATATCAAAGAAAGATATAGAAAATATTACAAATTTTCAGAATAACAAATGAAAAACCGTTTGAACACTTCATTAATATAAAAAAATATTGACCATAAATTATTTGTAGGAAAGCAAAAAAAAGCCAGCTGCAACCTAAAACTTCAATTTTACCGTATATGTATAATATACGGCTTTTATTCAAATGTACTTTTTGGTATTTCATATCTCAATATATTCTGAACGTCATAATGAAAAATGAAACTGGCAGAGCTTATAAGGAGGAAGTTGATGAATATTGCTGTAGTCAAATCGGCCCTGGTCGCCTGAAAAAACTATTTTCTCAATTCCTCCTGATTATCATACTGAAATATACAACTAGTGGAGTTCATAATAAGGAAGTTGAGGAATATTGCTGGGGTCAAACCCGCACTGGGCGCACAGAAAAATGATTGTAACGTCTCAAATTACTCAACTGATATACTTAATCAAACACTAGATTTAGGTTCACTTTAGTATTTATTTGTACTTAGTTATTACAGACATGTTATCAGCTTTGTGGCCAGGACTGAAGAGAGACAATCCCTCTCGTTTCGATTGCTACTTAACTGTGCGCATGTGCGCCCTAACCTCCAACGTCACAATTATTTCGAGAAGTTTGTTGTTCTTCTCAATCCGTTTCTGATTATCATACTAAAATTGAAACTGATAGGAATCGAAATGAGATATTTGGGAAATATTGCTGGAGTCAAACCAGCCGTGGACATCCCGAAAAGTTATTTCAAAAATTTAATTTTTTCTTCGAATCCATTCTAATTGTCGTACTGGAATAAGAACCTGCCAGAGCTCATAAAAAGAAAGTATGGAAATATTGCTAGGGTCAAGTCATCTATGGAAGCACGAAAAAATGATTTTGATCAAATACTTTTTTTTCTCAACCCTTCCCTGATTTTCATACTTGAATATGAAACTGGCAGACCTCACAATTTGCACGTTGAAGAATATTGCTGGAGTCAAACTGGCCCTGGATGCCCAGAAAATTTATTTTGAGTATAACGTTTTTTTTCTCAATTCATCCTGATTGTCATACTGAAATATGAAATTGGAAAAAAGGAATATTGCTAGAGTCAAAACGGCCCTGGGAACCCGGAAAAATTATTTTGAGAAAGTTGTTTTCAATTATTTCCTATTGTCCTACTAAAATATAAAACTGGCAGAAATCGTAATGAGTGTATTGAAAAATATTGCTGATGTCAAACCGGCCCTGGACATCCTGAAAAGTTAGTTTGAAAAACCTACAAGTCAAACCGGCATTTCGAACATGTAGTTTTTTTCTCAATCGATTCTGATTGTCATACCGAAACATGAGAATGGTACAGTTTATAATAAGGTGGTTGAGGAATATTGCTGAAGTCAAATCGGCCTTGGACGCACGGAAAAATTATTAAGATTTTGTAGTTTTTTCTCAATTCAATCCTATTGTCATACTGAAATATGAATAGTCAAACCGGCACTGGACGCCCGAAAAAATCATTTCGAGCATGTAGTTCCTCCTTTCAATAATCCACTCTGATTGTCATACTGAAATATTGAACTGGCAGAGCTCATAATAAGAAGTTGGTAATGAGAAAGTTGAGGAATATCGTTGGAGTCCAACCGGGACTGGACGAACGGAATAATTATTTCTGGAATGTAATTATTCTCTGAATCTACTCATTGTCATACTTTAATATGAAATTGGTAGAGTTTATAATGAGAAAATTGAGGAATATTACGGGAGTCAAACCGGCCTTGGACGCCCAGAAATATGATTTTGATCATGTTGTATTTTTCTCAGCCCATTCTGATTGTCATACTGAAAAATTAAACAGACAGAGCTTGAAATATGGAAGTTATGAGTGATATTTCTGGAATCAAACCAGCCCTGAACGCCCGAAAGAATCATTTCGAGCATGTAGGTCCTTTCAATAATCCGATCTGATTGTCATACTGAAATATTAAACAGGCAGAGCTCATAATAAGAATTTGGTAATAAAAAAGTTGAGGAATACTGTTGAGTCCCACCGGCACTGGTCGCACGGAATAATTATTTCTGTAATGTACTTTTTGAATCTACTGATTGTCATACTTTAATAAAAAATTGGTAGAGTTCATAATGAGGAAGTTGAGGAATATTATTGGAGTCAAAGCGGCCTTGGAAGCCCAGAAAAATGATTTTGATCATGTATTTTTCTCAGTCCATTCTGATTGTCATGCTGGAATATTAAACTGGCAGAGTTCAAAATAAGGAAGTTGAGAAATATTCCTGGAGTCAAACCAGCCCTGGACGCCCGGAAAAATCATTTCGAGCTTGTAGTTCCTTTTATTGGTCCAATCTGATTGTTATACTGAAAGTAAACTGGTAGATATCATAATAAGGAAGTTGACGAATATTACTGGACTCAAACTGGCCCAAGATGCCCTGGATTTCGATCATGTCGTTCTTTTCTCTCAATAATTTTTATTGTTATATCGAAATATGAAAGTGGCAGAGTTCATATAATGAGGAAATCGTGACATATTGATTGAGCCATACCGGTCCTGAAAACCTGGAAAATTATCACATGCGCTTGAATCCCGGAAAAAAGTATTTTTATCTGCTGTTTTCTATTCTTTGTCTGAAAAGGTATTAAAATAAAAACCAATATTGCTGAACTCTATCATCACAGTAACTAGGATATACAATATTTTGTAAATATTCGTGGTTTGTAAATAATGGAATCATAAAATACTTTCAAACAAGACATTACGATATTGAGAGACCAGACATGAAAACTGCTTTCATCTTTCCTCAATTCCACAGAATCAACCTGTAATTACGAATGTGATTTGTGAGATGAAATGCCTGTCCTGTTTGAAAACATATATAAATTATAATTTCTTTACATTTTTGTGACATTTTTCACATGGAATACAAAAAATTACAAGGTTGCCGGGATATTACGGCGGGATAAGCCAAAACTCCACAACAAGTTGCAACAACAACATATCTTAACGTCATCGTAGCATCAGACAAGGGGTAATCTAATACTTTGACGGCGCAAGTGAGGAAAAACAATCCTACTAATATACTGGTTCAGGTTTGTCACTGTGGCTCAGGGTTGTTAATAAGTTTTACTATGCTCGGCTCAGGATTGTATGATTACCGAATGTATTAATGTTTATATATATATATATATATATATATATATATATATATATATATATATATGAAAGTATTTTAGAAGACGGGTAGTCTCTTGACTGGACTAGTTGAAAAAAACTAAGTTTTGGAAAGTATCAAAAAAGAAACTTTTCCTTGAGGTTGCAGTCAATTGGGAACGGCCAGTGGATAGAAAAACTATTTGTTAAATTATCAAGCTTTCGAAAAGTATATTTTCTTTATCAAGATATTAACTCGAGGTTGCTATTAAGAAGATCACAGTGCACTTCATAATTAAAAAATCTTACACATTAGTTTGTAAAAACGAATAAAATATGTTTGATTTTCGAATAAGCTCATGTTTATATTTTATTCGTTTTTACAAACTAATGTGTAAGATTTTTTAATTATGAAGTGCACTGTGATCTTCTTAATAGCAACCTCGAGTTAATATCTTGATAAAGAAAATATACTTTTCGAAAGCTTGATAATTTAACAAATAGTTTTTCTATCCACTGGCCGTTCCCAATTGACTGCAACCTCAAGGAAAAGTTTCTTTTTTGATACTTTCCAAAACTTAGTTTTTATATATATATTAGTGTCACTAATTCTTCATGTTTGTTAATGATGTAAATTTCTTTTAATTTGACGTTAGTAAGTATTAATCAACTGTTAAAACACCATTTATTCATCCATTTTATATTGTAGTTAAAATCTTGACAAAGAAAATAAAGATTTTCGAAAGCTCGATTTAAAAAAACGAAGAATATATAACTATATATATATATATATATATATATATATATATATTTCAAAGACTTTGTCAATAAGATATAGTATTCTTCAGACAAGAACGCATATTTTGATTAATTGATGTGATAATGTTAGTTCAATTTGTTACCTGCTGTTGATTTGAAATAAAGCACATAGTAAGATCTAAATAATCTTTATTTGTGGTAGAAGTCAAATCAATAAGAGTAAACCAAGTTGTTCTCAACCACAGAGGGGCTCCTACGAACCTCACACCGCTAGGAGTTCAACGTAACTGGCGCAGTCAGTAGGACACCCGCTGTAGAACCAAAGCAGGGCTATCAAACACACAAGAAGGGTGTTTCGAGAAGAGAACCGTATATTCCTTATCGATTCACCTGGCCTACTACCTGAACTGTATATTCAAGAAGAAGAAGACATAGGCAACTAGTATAGCGTGTCTTAATGAAAAATAGAGTCCAGTAAGGTACTGTCCCCCAGTACCGCCTCTTTATCGATGCTGGTAAGTCGACCGAAATACCATATCTATGCCACCAGCTCATTCAAGACAAGATACACCTCATAAAATAACTGAAATAACTGATATCCACCTTGGCCGAATAAAAGGAAAGATAATAAGGTTTTTTCACAAAAAAATTCAAGAAAAGATATTCGAATGTTGTCTTTGTCCTGTAAATGCGCGATTTTGCCTGGAAAACTGATTCGTAGAATACCATAGAGAAGAAAATGTATTGTTTGTATCTTCTGAATGTTGATATTTTCTTTGATTCACACCTTTTTATTCGCCTCAACTACTACTATTACATTATGATCATAAATTTTTTTTAAATTTCAAAAAGCCCATTTTGAATATAATCGAATTATATTCACAAATCTCGTCCGCCATTTCGTATCAATGATTTTAGACAGCAAATTCATAATCACCGACCTCGAAAACCCCCACACAACAATTTTGACAAGGATCGGATTATATTTACAAATGTCGTCCGCCATCTTGAATTTATGAATTTTGACAAAAAAATCGTATTATATCATGTCCGACCCCAAAAACCCCCACATCCCTGGTTTTAAAATAATCTAAATATATTCACAAATCTGATGTGTGAATTTTGACAGAAAATTCATAATCTCCGACCACGAATACTCCCAGATATTAATATTGAAAATGATCGAGATATATTCACAAGTCTCGTCCGTCATCTTGATTTTATGAATTTTGACCTTAAAAATCCCCACCTACCAATTTTGAAACGGATAGGGCCATTTTGATAATTTTTATCCGCCATATTTTTTAGAAAAAAATTATAATCTCCTACCCCGAAAGCCCCCCACATATCAAGTTTGAATAGAATCGTATGGTATACACAAATCTCTTCCACCATCTTGGAGCCGCCATTTTGTTTAATTTTTTCATTAAAAATTCCGTACGGAATTGTCACCGGAATTATAAACACCCGCCAAATTTGAAGTTATTATGACGACTAGAAGTGGACCAAAATGCACTTGCAAAATTTATTCCCAAATATTAGGAACACGCCAATTGTGGCGTTGTTAGCATCTCGCAAAATTACACGATACGTTATCAGCATGCAACGTGTTAAAGGCTGCCTGGCAATAGGCTTTTTTCCGGATAAGTGGAAAAGGGCAGGATGGTCACCATCATGAAATCCCCTGGCAAGGACCCAACCGACATAAAATCACTAAGGTCCAGCACTCTCCTTTCAGAATTGGGTAAGATGTTCGAGAGGATATTGATCAGCCAAATTTACAACCAGCTAATCAGCGCTAACAATATCGTTTCACCCAGGGGAGAGGATCGGTTGATGCCATCCAACAGCTGCTTGTGAACATAAGAACAGGCTCCAAACATTCGATGGTGATATTCGTCGATGGGTCTGGAGCATTTGATAATATGTGGTGGCCGGGTCTGCTCAGATATTTGCACGGAATTGGTCTATCAAGCAAGATTCTGACAGTAATCAAATACTACTTAAAGAATAGGCACATTGAGTATAACAGTAACCAAACGGTTGTTACTAAGTCGCTTGGGACAGATTCTGTGGAATGTTACCGTTGAGCCACTCCTACGACGGGATTGGTCAGAAGGCATAAAAAACGTCGCGTACCCGGAAGATATTGCCATAAGTATCACCGGAGATAGCAGACAGCAACTTGAAGACAGCAGCAGAAGCCCTCAATAATAATAATAATAATAATAATAAAGTTTATTCAAAATTCAAAAAAATATTTATAACAAAAGTAAATAAACGATTCAATTATACTCGCGAAGTTAAAAACTTATTGCGAGAAAATAACATGTAAGAATTATATGTACATCATTAATTCACTACAGACCTGAAATTTGATAAAGACTTCTCGAATTGTTCGAGATCGTTCGATGAATTAGATGGAAAAATCTAGAAGCACTAACTTTTGTTCTGGATCAATCGTCGAACATTCTATTTGTGTTCTATTGATTTCTTAAGTTTTCTAGAACTTTATTTGTATATAAAAGCGATGCATTTGTTAGATAAGGGAAGTTAGTTAGAAAGTTACCTTGAGTTACCTTGGATACAAGTATTTTGACAGTGACTTGTATTACAGTGTTGTCAAGTAAAGTTTGAATAATAAAGGCGAGTTCATACCAGAGTACACTTATTTTTGAACCCGAAGACGCAACAATTGGTGACAGCGGCGGAATAAGTGTTACTGAAGAAAGAAAAGTAAGGCAGTTTTCCAGTATTTGATGGTGAATACTCGTGCAAATAATTACGACGAGATGGCGACATCGGCAGATATCCTTGAGTTTTTAAAGGAACAAGAAGCCAAACGAAAACAAGAACAAGAGGAACAAGAAGCCAAACGAAAACAAGAACAAGAGGAACAAGAAGCCAAACGAAAACAAGAACAAGAAGAGCTTCTACAACAATTCGAACTGAAAAGGAAACAAGAACAAGAGGAACAAGAAGCCAAACGAAAACAAGAACAAGAAGAGCTTCTACAACAATTCGAACTGAAAAGGAAACAAGAACAAGAGGAACAAGAAGTCAAACGAAAACAAGAACGAGAGGAACAGGAGGCACGGTTAGTCCAGCAGTTACAACAACATGTTGATCTTCTGCAACGTATTAGTCACAGTCAACAGTGCTTCCAGAATGAAATCACTGAAGAAGTACAAGAGGTCAGAGGAAAAGTCCAGGAGGTCAAAGGTGAAGTTCAAGAGGTCAAAGGTGAAGTTCAAGAAGTCAGAGGCGGAGTCCAGGGAGTCAACAGAAGGGTCCAAGACGTCGAAAATGAACTGTCCAAAATAGATGAACGGGTGGCACGAGAGGTGGACAAGAAATTCAACGAAGAAGTGGATAAGATCAAGGTGAGGCTGGAAACGTTACAACTTCCACACAAGCGTGCACCATCTGAGGAAATCTCCCCCACCAGCGAAATGCCATCCTCACTGACAACTCCGATAAGGCCTACACAAGTGAAAATTTTGAAGCCTCCAACATTTGATGGACAATCCTCGTGGTCCATGTATAGACGTCAGTTTGAAGCGGCAGCAAACGCAAATGGCTGGTCCGAGGAAGAAATGGCCACCTCTCTAGTCCTGTGTCTACGAGGACAAGCATTGGACATCCTTCAGAACATCCCCGAGAGTAATCAGAAGGAATATTCTAGAATCGTTGAAGCTTTGGAAATCAGATATGGACAGCAATATCTCAAACAAGTATTTCAGAGCCAAATAAAGAGTCGATACCAAAAATCCAACGAAACCCTACAGGAGTATGGAGCCGACCTAGAGCGACTCATTAATTTGGCATACCCACAAGCACCGAAGGAATTAAGACCGATCCTGCTAAAATCGAGGATGTTAGGAGTTGGCCACGTCCTAGGGATAAACATGAAGTAAGAAGTTTTCTGGGGCTATGTACCTACTACAGGAAGTTTGTTCAAGACTTTGGTAAAATTGCCAAGCCACTCCACCGCTTAACTGAGAACAACGTTCAGTTTGATTGGAGCCCTGATTGCCAACAGTCGTTCACTGAACTGAAGAAGAAATTGACAACTGCGCCTATTTTGGCTTACCCACGAGAACAAGGCACTTTCATTTTGGACTGTGATGCGTCTCAGCAAGGCATTGGATCAGTTTTATCCCAAGAACAGGATGGCGAAGAGAAAGTAATAGCCTACTTTAGTAAAACTCTAGGCAAGGCCGAAAAGAATTACTGCGTTACAAGAAAGGAGCTTCTATCGATAATCAAAGCCATTGAACATTTCCATACCTTCCTCTATGGCAGACGTTTTCTCGTAAGAACTGATCACAGCGCTTTGCAGTGGATAATGAACTTCAAGAAACCTGAGGGTCAGATTGCGAGATGGCTAGAGAGACTCCAACAATACGACTTCAAAGTTATTCATCGCAGTGGCAGGAAACACAGAAATGCAGACACATTATCGTCCATGCTTGGAACAGCAATGCCGATATTGCCAGAAACTCGAAAACAAAGAAGTCAATTTTTACAATGATGAACATTGCAAGGAAATTCTGCAAGTTACCACCGTAAGAGTCGAGTCTGAAGAATCTGATTTATGGACCACAGAAGATATGAGGAAGAATCAGAAGAAAGACAACAATTTAAAGTTAGTTCTAAGCTGGCTAAAAAATGGAGTTAGACCTGAGTGGCAGGAAGTATCCAAGTTTGGTGCAGTTGCCAAGGGATACTGGGCTCAATGGGATTCCCTATGTCTTCGTGATGGCCTATTGCATCGCAAATGGGAGAGCCCAGATGGAGCAACTGTGGTGTACCAACTGGTCCTGCCGAAAGCACTTACTAAAGATGTGCTCGAGCAACTTCATAGTAGTCGTGCAGGTGGACACTTCGGAATCAAGAGGACCCTTGCTAGAATTCGAGAACGATTCTATTGGGTGAATTGTCGTCGTGATGTAGAAGAATGGTGCAGAAGATGTGACCTATGCTCTTCAAAGAAGGGACCCAAAACTAGAAGTCGAGGGAAAATGGCTCAGTATCTTTCTGGTGAACCATTCGAAAGAGTAGCAGTTGACATTCTTGGGCCGTTTCCTGTTACCGAGCAAGGAAATAAATACTTGATGGTAGCCATGGACTATTTCTCCAAGTGGCCTGAAGTTGTGCCCATTCCAAACCAGGAGGCAAAGACCGTTGCAAAGGCCTTCATAGAAAATGTAATAGCCAGACATGGAGTCCCACTAGAATTACATTCTGATCAAGGACGAAACTTCGAATCTGAATTATGGCAGGAAATGATGAACATTCTAGGTGTGAAGAAGACTCGTACCACAGCCCTACATCCACAATCAGATGGTATGGTTGAACGACATAATAAAACCATCAGTCAGTACCTGTCGATGTTCATCTCCAAAAATCAAAAGGATTGGGATGAGTTGGTACCACTATTCCTCCTATCCTATCGAAGTTCCCAGCATGAGTCCACCGGATATACTCCTTCAATGTTGATCACTGGGCGAGAAATGAAACTACCATGCGATCTGTTGTTTGGAATGCCACCCAGAAGTACAGAGGACAAAGTCCTACCAGAATATGTCCAAGAGTTGCGAGAAAGACTGGACCAAGTTCATGAATTCTGCAGACGTCGTCTTCAAATCTTCAGTGATAAAATGAAAAAGAGGTTCGACAGGAAGAGTCCAGGGACTATGTTCGAGCCGGGTGATGCCGTTTGGCTATACCAACCTCAGAGAAAGAAAGGAAAATGCCCCAAGCTACAGAGAAATTGGACAGGACCCTATGTCATCATAAAGAAGATCAACGACTTGGTATACCGCATCCAGCTCAACCCAAGGAGTAAACCCAAAGTTGTTCACATCGAGAGGTTAGCAGAATACCGAGGCCACGATCCCCCAAATTGGTTCCAGAGGGACAGCCAAAATGGTGATGGTGTTATCCGGGACGGAATAACCTAAAGGAGGAGGCAGTGTTACAGACCTGAAATTTGATAAAGACTTCTCGAATTGTTCGAGATCGTTCCATGAATTAGATGGAAAAATCTAGAAGCACTAACTTTTGTTCTGGATCAATCGTCGAACATTCTATTTGTGTTCTATTGATTTCTTAAGTTTTCTAGAACTTTATTTGTATATACACAAACTATTTTTGAACCAACCAGAGTAACAAATATCTCATCTACTCTATTAGATAACATTTTTGTAAATTTTGACGATTATGAAAAAAGCATGGTTTTAAATACAGCATTATCTGATCACTATGGACAAATGATAACCCTTTTCACAGAAAAAAATGAAGCAAATGAAGTTAAATGGATCAAAAAAAGAATATTCTCAAAAAATAAAATTATTCAGTTTAAACAGGATCTAGCTGGAGCAAATTGGGAAAGTGTAACACAGAGTACAGATGTAAACATAGCATACAGCTGCTTTTCGAATATATTCATTAGAATAATGAACCTGATCTTTGTGGAAAAAAAGTTTAATAAAACTAGGCCCAATAAATGGATAACAAGGGGTATAAAAAAATCTTGTTCTAGAAAACGATCATTATACAAAAAGAAGACATTAGGGTTGATAAGTACTCAGTATTTTAAAAAGTATTGTTCCGTCCTCAGTAAAGTTATTGCAGCTGCTAAAAAAATGTCCAACACTGAATATATAATGAAAGCCGAAAATAAAACCAAAGCTACCTGGTCATTAATCAAAAAAATAACCAAACCCAACTATCACAAAAACAATATCCTAGAAAGCTTTGCAAAAAAATATAAAAATTCACAAACCACAGTGAATCAAATCAATAAGTATTTTAGTGAAGCTTGCCCTGACCTAAATAAAACAGATAGGCCAGATTATAAAAAAATAAAAGGATGTGGTGATGTTTTTATCTTTGAACCTACCACTCCGCTTGAAATAATAGAATGTATTAAACAACTAAAAAATAAAAAATCAGTTGGTGAAGATCAGATTCCTATGTGCCTATTGAAAGAAACAGCAGAGATCATAGCCTATCCTTTGACATATATTATAAATTTATGTTTTTCACAAGCAGTATTCCCAGAAGCATTGAAAGTGGCATTTATTAAAGCTATATTTAAAAAAGGAAACAGAGATGAAGAAAGTAACTACAGACCCATATCATTATTGCCAAATCCCAGTAAAATTTTTGAAAAGCTCATGAACAAACGTTTACTTAAGTTTCTAGACGATAATGTGTTGTTAGCAAAAGAACAAAATGGATTTCGTAAAGGTAAATCAACTGTACAAGCAATATACCAAGCTATTGAAAAAATTTTACATCATTTGAACAAAGATGATTGTACTGTAACTTTGTGTATTGACCTGTCAAAAGCATTTGACAGTGTCAGCCATGAAATTTTGTGCAACAAACTGGACAAATATGGAATTAAAGGCCCATCTTTGGACTTAGTCAAATCCTATTTGACAAATAGAACTCAATGTTTGATTGAAAATGACACCTCGGGGATAATTAAATCAGAACCAATTGTGATAAAAAAAGGTGTGCCGCAGGGATCCATCCTAGGCCCATTACTATATATACTGTACACAAATGAAATACCAAATGTAGTAAATGAAGACATTGTTCTATATGCTGATGATATATCAGTCATTGTAAAAGAAAAAAACTCACAGTTGGTCATGACAAAGACAACAAAAGTGCTAGATGTATTAAACAATTTTCTCACAGCAAATGATCTACTACTTAATATTGACAAAACTCAAATAATTCATTTTGCAAATAGATCCTTGCCAGAGTTAAATACCTTCGAATATAATAATCAAAATTTAAACATATGCAATCAGGTAAAATTTTTGGGTCTGTTGATAGATAGGAGACTGGACTGGAAAAATCACATAGATTATTTATCAAAAAGTATTGCAAAATATTGCTATGCATTGAGAATACTGTCAGAACACGTATCAACCGAAGCTGCCCTCTCTGCATACCATGCTTATATTCAATCGAGGATAAAATATGGAATCATATTCTGGGGAAACTCTGTTGATATCTCTAGGATACTCATACTACAAAAAAAATGTATCAGGTATATTTATAAGATGAAAAAAAACGATAGCTGTAGAGAGGCTTTTATTAGGAGCAAAATTTTAACTTTGATAAATCTCTATATATATGAAGCAGTGGTATTTGTAACTGAAAATAAATCAGAACTTTTCATTAACTGTGAAAAGGATCACGTCTACAACACAAGAACAAAGAATGATCTTAGGAATGAGAAATGCAACTATACATACATACAAAGAAATGTCAAATATAGCGTTATAAACATTTACAATAAATTTCCACTCACTCTAAGAAATCTTCCAGTTTCAACAATGAAATGTCGTATAAAGAACTACCTCGTAGAAAAACCTTATTACAGCTTACAGGAATTCTTAAATGATAGTATGCTAACTATATGAATGTCATTTATATATGCTTGTTTTTGTGTTAAAGCTACTTGTGTGATAATGTAAATTGTGTATATAGTGCTTTTATTTATTTTTATTACTGACATGTTCCACACTCCTCGGAGTTTTATATGTGTACATTATATGTAACCGGAGCAAATAAACGATCTATCTATCTATAAAAGCGATGCATTTGTTAGATAAGGGAAGTTAGTTAGAAAGTTACCTTGAGTTACCTTGGATACAAGTATTTTGACAGTGACTTGTATTACAGTGTTGTCAAGTAAAGTTTGAATAATAAAGGCGAGTTCATACCAGAGTACACTTATTTTTGAACCCGAAGACGCAACAATATACATATGTTTTGTAAATTTTCGAAATGGAATAAAATGATAATAAAAGGCAAATTGACTGAGTTAATTGAAGTGAAAGATATCATGAAACAAATTTCGAGGAGACTCATGAATCCATGTTTTAATTTGATTTTTAAAAGATACTACTGACTTGTTCATTTCTATATGTTTTGGAATCAAATCATAGAAGAATGGCAATAAGTATTTGAAATTTTTTCTGAGACCTTGTTGTTTTAACTTTATTTTTTACTGTGATATTATTTTTATTCCTTTTATTATATATATGATTATTGAAGTTTATATTCGATTTATGTTTATGGATATAAACCATTATGTTGTATCCAAATAATTGTCTTATATCCATTTTCTTTGTTTCAATGTCCTTAGTGAATGGGCAGGAGCACATAAGTCAGATATATCTCTCTGAAAGAGCAAATATATATTTTAGTTCGAAAATATGAATAGGACATTCATAAAATCTGTTGTGGAATCATCTGCGACTGAAAGACAAACTTTAGATAACCTCTTGGGAGGTATTCATGTTGAAAAGGGGAACATCCTCCATGAAAATTGAAAAATGTGATTTATTTGTAATATCTAACAGATTTTTTTCTTTCCTTTTCACTTAGAGTCTTTTCACAATATCTATCAGACGTAGTTCAATGTCCAGCGTGGCTTGTGCCGGGGAAGCAGTTGTTTTCTGTTAGATATTACAAATAAATCACATTTTTCAATTTTCATGGAGAATGTTCCCCTTTTCAGCAAATATATAGTTTTCTCCAAGCTGGGTAAAACAAGAAACCCGATAGTCAGCCTTACAGAGAGCCCATTGGCCAGAGCACAGGAAGAGGAAGCTCAGAACAATGCAAGCAACCTGTCTAAGGATCATCACCAAGGCCTACAAGTCTACTCCTAATGAGACTCTATGCGTCATCTCTAAGAAGCTACCAATTCACCTAGATCTCAAGCGAACAGCAGCCTTGAAGCAATTAAAGAATGCTGGGCGTACCATTCTCCTCGGAAAAGAACTACTTACTGTCAACTTCCGATACTGGACGGGAGTAAAACTAGAGGTGGGGCGCATTATTGAAGGTTTAGGTTTATGGCAACATTAATGGGATGATTCAACCTAAGGAAGACTGTGCCACGCATTTATTCCGAATATAGCCCGATAGAAAGATAATGAAACTAGCCTGTACCATGCTGACTAGCCATGGAAACTTCAGGATACACTTAACCAGAATAAGCGCAAATTGGATGACCCAACCTGCGACATCTGTGACGTCGAAGACTCCCCAAAGCATAGACTAAACTAACTGCATAATCTATGCAGAAGCCAGAAGAGAGATCGAAAAGGAATTAGGACAGAAGTTGCCAGACAGCCCCGACGACGTTCTGACCATGCTAGGAGAGAATCTGGACCATCTCATTAAGTTCGTCGAACTGTAACAACATACAACCGCAGTAGAATATGTGAGATAGTGTGTTCTACTATTAATGCTCGACTGTAATAAATTTCATAAAAATTGAAGAGTAGTGCCATACATATCAGATAGGTAGCCCAGGGAAGAAGAGCATAGCAGCAGGAACTTCCAACGCGTTAGCCATAAGGCTTAGGTATCTCGAAAATTACTGCTTTTCTATTCTCACACACCTCTCATCTTATCTTAATCTCCAAGGGGCCTGTTCATTTCAGGAGCAGGGTTGGAGGAGGAACCACTTATCCCTCCTCCTTTTTTTATGTATATATGAATTGAATAAATTTATGTACTTACTTACTTTTATCTGACTAGCACACAACCCATCTCAAGAAGAATATCCAACCTCACACAAAAATTTGCACACAAACATAACATACATAAACAACATAATAAAAAATAAACTTTTCAAGCAATTTATTGTCTTTTATTTTCTCAAATGAATTGAACGATCACTCTTATTCCAAACATGTAACAATTATAATGTATAAACTTATTGTATTACATTGGTCAATAGCCCGTTGAGCATTTTATGTTGTATGTTCAATAAAGTACTTTTATTATATGAAAAGTCATCCAATAATATTAAGGTAACAATTTGAGAAAAACCTACTGTAGCCTGGAACTAATGGAAGTTCTAGTATACAATAGTTTTTTCAGCTATAAATAATTTTTTTAACTACTAACACTTACAAGACAATTATTCGATGAATGTTTGGTAGAATTCAGATATCTTATCATAAAATTATCAACAAATATTATGTGAGGTCCAATATATGTTCTGTTTGGTCACTCGAAAAACTCCAACAATTAATCTGACTTGGAAACAGTAGGCTGTCAAGATTGTTTGTTATAGAATTTACAATGGAATTTTGAGAGCACAATATCTAATAATTTCGATATAGCTATGCTATCTCAAGGTATTACTGGAGCAAGGACTCTTATTACTATGATAGATATCTTGAAATATGTACCAAACTCTTCAATAAAACATTAATTACATCTGATAGTCACTAGCGAGGTAAAAAAAATACTGATTCAAACGAGGAAAATGTTCCCAATTTTCAGACTTTACTCAAATTTTAAATAATGACTTGTTATTTGGATATTTCCCTCAAAAAAAAATATGTATATATATATATATATATATATATATATATATAATTGGGAAGATTATTTGGGTAAGCAGCAAGCAAAATGTGTACTCTTTTAACACTATATTTCCAATATTTCAACAGTGGTTACTGTCATCTTCAGGGAAGCTACAATTAATAAGTGAATGTATACTAAAATGGAGTGAAGCCCAGTAACAGCTATACTTACTGTGTCTTTGAGGTTGATTGCAAAATGATGTGATGAAAGTGATACAACATTATCGAATGGGAAACATGAAGTTGATAACAAAATAACATTAAAAGGTCAATAATTAAAATAATTAGTCAATTAACACATTTTTAAAATTTATATGAATAATTTCCACGTGTGAAAATACTCAGCACGTTAATTATTGACCTTTTGATGTTATTTTATTATCAACTTCATGTTTCCCATTCGATAATGTTGTATCACTTTCATCACATCATTTTGCAATCAACCTCAAAGACACAGAAAGTATAGCTGTTACTGGGCTTCACTCCATTTTAGTATACATTCGCTTATTAATTGTAGCTTCCCTGAAGATGACAGTAACCACTTTTGAAATATTGGAAATAGTGTTAAAAGAGTACACGTTTTGCTTGCTGCTTACCCAAATAATCTTCTCAATTGCATCCTAACTAGTCAGCAAAGACTACCGTTCTACTATATATATATATATATATATATATATATATATATCAAAACAGTTTCAACAACAAAATTACGAACTTCTAATTTAACAGACTCTTGAAATATAAACAATTTCTTAAATTGAAAATAATGTCATCAAAGAACATTTTCATTTAGTAGTGGAGAAAACTTCAGTTACAACTTTTCGAGCTTGCTGATTTAAAATAAAAGATAAAGTCAATTTTGTTGGGAAAAGAATTATGGTAAATATTCATTTTTCAAAATTCATCTTATTGCCCAAAAATGTGTGTTTCCTTCACGTAGTTTTATTCCCTCGAAACGAATTTGTGTAATCTCTGAAAAGGGAGGATTATCAAATTAAATCTACATATACTTTTTTTGTCAAAGAAAGTTTCTTGTTGACAAAGCTTTGTGAAGAAGACAAACGATTAAACAATTATTAATAATAAATAATAAAAAAAATTACACATAAATACAAATATGTACATACACATAATACAAACATATATATATATATATATATATATATATATATATATATATATATATAATTCTCTAGCACAGCATATAAAGAATGCAGCTTCTATAACGATTTTTAAAAATCGTCTCAAAAAAAATTTACTTCCCAAAAACTGCTTCACCGTAGAAGAATATGAAATAGAGTTCACATATTTTTATATGTATGTACAAATAAATAAAACATTGGTTTTGGGTTATCTAACCTTTGTCCAAAATATTTTATTCAGACCGACGACGACGCGCGACACTCATCATAACCCTTTTATCCCAAATAATACTCCTAGTACAATAAATAGCAAAGAGATCATGCACAACACGAGGCCTTCCACTAGGATGTAATTTAATTTTCCCCAGTTTTTCCGGTAGATAACAATGTTTAGCACCGCCGGTATGAGGATTCCCAGAATTGGCAGAAAAATGGAACCGACCAGGTCGAAGAACGTGGCCATGTATTTACCAGCTACAGCAGCTAAGGAAACTATGAAGCACATGAGTAGAAATATCGTGATTATTTTGGTGATGTTGCGGCTCCGTGGTGATGAACACCAGTTATTATTTTCCTTCAAAATTATTTCTCTAAAAATAACTTCCTTGGTGATGCAGAACAGTTGCATGAAAGTGAAGAAAAATGAAATGGATATTGCAGCTTGGACAATTTGAGCCGACCTGAAGAAGAAAATGCACAAAATTGATATTTGATATGGACACGTGAATAAAGTAAGACTAGATTATTAAAACAATCTGGGTTTCCGATTTTGATGTCATCAATTTTTCAGCAACCACCAATGATTGATTCATGGTTGATTCAATGGACATTAATTTCATACTTATCAACACAGATCTACTGTGTAGGCCATTATCGCAAATGACAGGAATTAATTACTATTGAACGAATTATATAAATGAGGTCCGTAAGATCAGAGAGAGTCAAATATTGAAATGACATATATTTTACTAAAAAAAAAAACCGACCAATGTTCTGGTCGATTTCCGGGTTCTGCTGTGGTCTTCAAAGGTTTCAACTGCAACTGCGCCAGTCATTTTCAGTGGCGTGGTCGTAGTACTCTTCGTGACGTATCAGATAAAACTGAAGATCTCGTTTCTGTCACACTATTTATGATACTGTTTTCGCACGCACTTTCTGCGAGGGTGGGTTCGCTCGACATGGGTGACATAGCTTTATTTTGGCGCCTTTAAGTGCTGTATGTGTGCCAGATATTTGATAGGTATTTTCTCTCTTTCTTTCTGTTGAAGTTTTCTTGGTGCTTGTGTATTTCCATGGCTTCTAAATACATTCTGGTTGGATAAAGATTAGAATGGGATCTTGTGTTCTCCGTCGGACAACGCAAGTACTAATGGCCCTTTTCGTTTGCCCTATAAAAAACAGTACCACAATCCTATATATAGATAGATAATTAATTTTCCACTGAATGTTACAAATACAAGTACAGTACATTATGGGAGTCGTAAAAATATTGATGGTCAGTACAATATCTAAGAGATTATAGACTTGGTACAAATATAAAGATAAAATAAAATTTATAATAAAACTTGGTCGTAAAATTGTAATTAATGCAGAGCTTAACTTCTAAGAAAGAGATCTGTGAGAATACTACAAGTATACAAATTTTGATACATACTATCATTTTAAAATAAATTAAAATAAATTTAAAACTTTGTTGGGTTGAGAATTTTCAATCAAGTTGTTCTCCATGAATTCCTGCAGTGAATAGTAGCTTTTCTGTTTCGGTAATGCTTTCAGATTATGTTTGAATTGGGTGGTGTTAAAGCACCTATACTCTTTCATGGTACACAATTTATTATAGCATTGAATCCCGATATAATTGAGGTTTTCTTGTCCAATTGACAGTCTGGAGAATGGTAGTTCAATTTTCTCCATATTACGAGTGTGGTGATCATGGATATCCCTCCTCGCTCCAAGCGGTTTATTTTTATTTTTTATATACATAATGACTGAATAAATATATAGACATGGAAGTGTCAATAAGCCCAAGTTAACGAAATGATTTTTACATGATGTGGATCTAGGTAATTTCAATATGAATCGTATAAATTTTTTTTGGGCCCTAAAAAGTCGGCCCGGCCCGTGTTATGAGCTTGTCCCCAGAATACAATGCCATATGAAAGTAAAGACTGTATGAGTCCAAAATATAGCAATTTAAGCACTTCAATTGATACAGTATTATGTAAGTTTCTTATCACAAAACAATATGAACTCAGTTTTGCTATTGTTTTATCTAAGTGGGTGTTCCAAGTTAGTTTTTGGTCTAGGTAGATCCCTAAAAATTTCGTACAGGCCGAGTTCTGTTTGAAGAAGTAAGCTACGATTAACATCTATATTTTTTGTGTGAAATTGAACTGCTACAGATTTGTCGGTGTTCAGGCTTATCATATTTTCCGAACACCATTTTGATATGGTTTTGATTGATTTGTGGGACTTGTCTTGTATTTCTTGATCTGATTTTCCGCTGATAATCAAGTTTGTGTCATCCGTATAAATAATTGGGGATCCACTTATTTGCAATAGTTTTGGAAGGTCTGTAATGAATATATTGAATAGAGTGAGGGATAGACATGATCCCTGTGGGGTACCAGTGTGTGTTTTCATAGGATCTGATCTTACACCATTGATCTCGACTTGTTGATTTCTGTCAGATAAGTATGAGAGTAACCATTCTAAACATGGACCTCTAACTCCGATTTGGTAAAGTTTGTTTTCCAACAGTCCGTGATCAACTGTGTCGAATGCGCGGCTCATATCGAAAAATAGTCCCATAATATGGTCTTTTTTATTCAGGGAATCGTGAATATGTGTTATCATCTCATCGAGAGCTGTCATGGTGGATCTCTTTGCTCTGAAGCCGTGTTGTGAGTTATCTAGAATATTCATTTTTTCGAAAGCAATATTCGTATATTTTACCTATGTGACATTGGACCGCAACTGATCTATAGTTTTTCACTTCATCCTTATTCCCTTTGTGTTTGAAAACTGGAACATCTTTTGAACACTTGAGTTCGTCTGGATATTTTCCCTCATAGAAACTTTTATTGATTAGAATAATAAGAGGTTGTGATATAATATCCCCGACTGCCTTTAGAACATGTCCAGGTATATTATCTATTCCGTATGATTTTTTTGAGCATATTTTATTGATGACGGTAGATATTTCCATGTGGTCTGTGGGGTACAAGTAAAATGACTGAAGTTGGGATGTTATATT
Organism: Chrysolina haemoptera; assembly: GCA_958298965.1. NCBI lineage: Eukaryota > Metazoa > Arthropoda > Insecta > Coleoptera > Chrysomelidae > Chrysolina > Chrysolina haemoptera. Next base: position 30,996,459 of record OY282595.1, on the reverse strand, counting down.
CTGCGATATACTTTCGTTTTTGGGTATGCTGTTTATTGTTGTTCCGGTAAAGAATGAATTAAAAATGTTACTCATATCCTTTTTATTTTTGATAATTTCACCATTGTTGTTCTTTAAGGTTCCTGTAAACTCCTGCTAATCAAGGTGGATATCTGCTGTCTTTTGCTGATCTCAAATATTTCGATATTTTCTTTATCGGTTGTCGGTTTGTTTATTTTTTATTTCTTTAGAATTTTTACAATTCCGTTGTTCTCTTCTCTGTTGTTCTGTTTCGTCTTCTTTGGACGCGTAACACGAATTATGTTTTTTTTTTCTTGTAGCCATTCGCTTGTAACGCAGTTGTTAGATATTTTATTTCGTCGTCAATGTGCCTTGGCTCACATATTCTCAACCCTCTGTTCACTAGGGTGTTGATGACGGTTCGTTTGTTTTGAATGATGGTTGGATTCATTTTGTAGATAACAATGCGTGTGTGTTTTCTTCCTGTACACCTTATGTGACTAATACATCCAGAAATGGGATTTGGCAGTTTTCTTCTAATTCCATTGTTCACTAGACTTTTGGATGAAAACTGTTCAGATAGTTTCCGAAATTCTGAAGTTGTTCTCTTCCGTGGCTTCAAACAACGAACCTGTAATCCACATTCCTTTTTTTCTACAGTTCAAATGGCTCCATTGTAAAAAAAAATCCTGTAGAAATTGGCCACTATTATTTGGCTGAGTGAATTGCCATGGCGACATCAACGTGTTCATGGAAGGTTTGATGCTATTGGAAATAAGCTGTGGATATCTGGTTGGTATTGAGAAGCAGTAATGGAATGTAACCTGAAAGACAGTACCAATTTTACCCGAGTGGAATCCATTTTTCCGCTTTGAAACACAATGTTATAAACTACACTGAGCTTCAAACAAGCCGCTTGCACCATTATCCCTAGTGCAATGGACACGTGCAGTTTTTGAATAACTACATTGTATGGGTACGATCATATTTTTCTGTGGAGGTAATAGTAGTGCGTCCATGAAGTACACATCCATTGCTTCGCGTTAATACCAACTAGATTATAGTGAATTTCGAAATGAATTAATATTTGGTAAAAAAAATCTGCTGTACGTAGGTTTATGTCCTTCAATTGTTCAATGAAGCGAGAGGAGTTCCGGACGTACGTTTGTGTATCCCCAATATGTATCTGCAGCATTTCCTACAAATGTCTGTCAAGGTTGTAGGTTGATCCTATTACACTTGATATCGGTCTCAGTGGTATATCCTCTTTATGAATTTTCGGTAATCCATAGAGCCTGATGTGAAGATGTTTTTCTTAATTTTCGTTGGTAATGAAGGCCCTTTTATTGGCTGATTAGTTTCTTGATTGACAAGATTATGGAGCTTGCTTTTGTCATTGCCTAAAGAAGAATAGTCAGTGAACCTTATGGGCTTATTATTGGATGGCGATGGGGTTTATTAGTAGGTATGGCCACTCCGGTTGCCCCCAAAAAAGAGACAAACGAATGAGACGGAGAGTGTCGTAGTAATCGTAGTGTTGGTAGTAATGAATGAATATTATTTCGTGTTTTTGGTTGGCTCCGTGTACGCTTCCCCTCCCCCTGCCATTAGCAAGCGATCAAGAGGTGAAAAGCGAAGCGAACTTTCATCACTTTTGTGTTATTTGGATGTTTCAATTGTTTGGTGATTCATTGTTTCAAGTCGTGATAAGTTTGTGTGAACTTTTGTAGTTTGTTTTGTGGTATATGTACTTTTATAAGACATTTGTGAGTTGTGACGAAACATAGGAGAAAGGTAAGAAATTGTTTAATATATGTGAAATGTGTTAAATATATTATTGAGTTGCATAAATATTAAAGGAGAGTTTAAACAGCAAATATATTAAACAACAAAGTTGAACATGCACATCTTTATGAAACCGTTGTTATTAGAATTACCTAAAATAAGAAACAAAATAAAGATGGTCAACAATCCTTTTTGTTCTGAAATGTTCATGAGTTCATGGTTTCCAATTATTCTAACCTAGAGCATTAGCAACACCTAAAAACCTTAAAATATGATTTGTTGAACTAGATTTGTTGAAGAGCTGCGATATGATTGTTTCATAGGTACTTGGTATATATAAACCATTTTTGTTGTCCCTATTCTTGATTTATTTTAATTATTTCATTTCCTTATTGTATTTGCTGTTTGAACTATCCTTCAGTTAATTATTCTAATAACGAAATGTTTAGTATTTATTCACGATCTGAAAAAAGCAACACCAAAATGAAATTGAAGGACCATATGTACCTATAGGGTGTATACTAAAATGATATCATTAATTTCAAGTGGTGATTCCTTGTCATATTTTATGAAGGAAACTTCATATAAACGTATGTCCTAACGCGTTTCGTTTCCAAGTAGCAGGGCGTCACAGTTTCAGTTAAAAATCGATTTTTCATTAATAACTTATAAGCCTTTTTGCTGATTTTGATTAAACCTGGTGTAGTTATTAGCAGGGGCTTCAGTTCATAAAGTTATATTTCAAATTATGAATAGCTATCAGAGGGATGATTGATATTTATGGTAAAAATCATTGTTTTCCACCAAGTTTCATATTTTTTCAGAAAAAATAATGGAATGTACAACTTTCTTATAATGCAGTGATTTGAAATAACTGAACTTTATCGGATCAAAATCAGTGGCGTAGAAATGGTGGCTACGCATCATTAATGTTCTAAAAGTTATTTGAATGATCTTTTTTCAGACACTCCATATTTTCTTAAAATTCTTTTAAATTTTTTGCAAAAGGGTAATGTTAACTTTTGATAGGAACAGTTGACAACAATAATAAACCCTGAAACACAATAAACAACCAGCCCATTACTGCCGAAACTAATTAAAGAGCTCAGGTAGAAATAAATTCATTATGGCAATCCTTCCATTGATAACGTTGTGCTATTTCAAAATCAGGGGATTATAAGACAATTGTAGGTATTTTTCATTGTTTCATCTGTTAAAAATATGAAATTCAGAAAACAACAGTGGTATACAATTTATTTTACCATAAATACCATAAATAGGTGACCCTTTGCTCCTTATAATTTGAAATCTTTAATAAAAAGACGCCTATTGTAGCTGCTAACAAACCCACTAGTTTACATAAAATTCGGCAAAAAATTTTTGAGTAATTAATAAATTATAGATTTTTATTGAAACTTTGACACCTCCTTGCTTGAAACCGAAGCTAGTTTGGTCATACGTTTATATGAAATATGACAAGTATTCACCACCTGAATTTAATGGCATTATTCATATACATATACAAGCATATTACTATTGTCTTTAATAATTTTTTAGATGTCTGGCCATAAATATGCATACAGCAATTGTGGACTATCAACTAGGAATGACCCTAGTTTGAGATTATTCCGTTTTCCAGTCAAAAACCCCACAAGATGTAAACAATGGATAATCCATTCAGGTAAGAAAACTTAACAACTCCCAAAATATAATATCAAGTTTTAAAATTGTATTTATGGCAAGTTATCAATGGATTTAATATTGTCCATGAGCCCTACTCTTATATTGATATTACTGAAAATCTCAGGTATATTGAAGTTTTGCTAGTGATTAATGATTAATGACCCAGCTATAGAGGTTTTTTTCCACACAAAATACAAGGCGCAAATGGCATATACTAATTTTTATAAGATAGTTCGTTAATGAAAATCCCGGTTTTCGCCCCAGCACAATCGCTTTGTGGAATTTTTTGAAGAAGAAATAGTGAAAAAAATTACAACTTCTTTGGTTGTAAGTATTGAATTAATCGTTTTACAGTCAATGGAACTTTTGTAGAGAATTATAAAAACCTACCAAATAGTTTTTAATGCGACCGGATCGGTGCATTTTTCACTGAGAAAATCGGGGAAAACATCGAAACACAGACCAATTTTTAAAAAACCATAATTTTTTTTAAATCTGAAGCTGAACAAACAATAAAGAGGAAACTAATAGGTAATAACATATAGTTTAACTGTGCGCAAGATGGTTTTTGTCCGATGTGTAGTTTTCGTACAATCAAGTTATAAATAATTGAAGAGTTTATCTTGCAAGTAAATAAAATCATTAATATGTAATTTCAAAATATTATGGAAACTGTTTAGAAAATACATTTCCCTATCAATTATTTTTTTTTTCTTGAAGTACCCTCCCAACTTCTTGGATAGAAATACATGAAAATAAAATAAGATTTTACTTGTTTAAGAGCTTAACCTTACAATAACCTCTATGTCCTATAGTGAAAATAAAAAAAAAGATTTGCTTACTTTTTGTTTTACGAGTTACCAATTGGTCTTTTCCCTTTTTCAGGCAACATCAAATTGCCTGGTCTGAGCCCAAAATCCCTAAGTACAAAGTATTTGTGCAATCGGCATTTCAAACCACAATTCATTCGATATAAATGGTTGCCATTAGATGCTGTCCCAGACAAATATCAGTTAGAAGATGAATCCGAGGATGAAGATGCTAAGAACGAAAATTTGATTTTTGAGCGAAGTATGGCTAGGAAAACATACGGTGCACCGTGCAGAGGTTCAAAACAGCAAGATAAGCCATCAACAAGTAAGTTAGTCTTTGAAGAAACGATTTCAAGTGAATCTACAGATGAATGGTTGAATTAAATTCAAAACTTTCCTGTACACCGTATCGAAAAAGAACGTTGCCATCAGTTCAGGAAGAAAATGCATCTTTGAAAGAGCAACTAAAATATTCCAAGAAAAAATTAATAATCTCCAAACTCAACTTTCTCATGTGAAAAAGAAAATTTTGAAGGCTCAACTTTCAGCAATAGTATCTGTGAGGAATGATATTTCCCAGTTCTCCCAATCATTAGTAAATATGCAGCTAAGACACAAAAAAAGATCATCTTGGTTACCTTCTGAAAAAAGGACTGCGTTATCCTTCTATTATAAAGGCCCTTCAACGTACAGATACCTCAGAAGAAAAGGTCTTATTTTACCATCTGTTTCAACTGTCAGAAGCTGGGTCAGAAATTTCATCTGCAAACCAGGATTCAATAAAAAAATATTTCCCAGATTGGCACTGAAAGCTAACACCATGTTGATTAATGAAAGAAAATGTATTATATTGTTTGATGAAATGGCCATCAAGAGAAATCTTAAATACAACAAAAAGCTAGACATCATTGAGGGTTTCCAAGATCTTGGACAATTTGGAAGAAAAGCTGTACCTGCAAATGAGGCTTTGGCAGTTATGAAAAGAGGCATTTATTCTCCTTGGAAATTGCCACTTGCTTATTTTGTTTCTGATGACGGTGTGAGTGCCAACAATTTAATGGATATTATGACTAAAACATTGAGAAAAGTGAAAGAGTCTGGATTGGGACCTATGGGGATGACTTGTGACCTTTCATCAAGGAATCAACAATTTTATGATATGTTGGGAGTATCATTTGAAAACCCATATTTTTTTTGGATTCTCAAAAGTATTATGCTTTGTTTGATGCCCCTCATTTATTAAAATGTGTCCGAAACAATTTTATCGCCCACGATTTTCTGCTAAATGGCAATTTTATTCGTTTTTCGGACATAAGGAAAGTTTATGAATTGGATAAACAGAGTTCCACAGTCAAAGCCTTGATCAAATTAAAAGATATTCATTTGAATCCCAAAAAAATGAGAGTTAAATTGGCTGCACAATTACTTAGCCATAGTGTGTATTCAGCAATCAAAACAGCTTTGCGTACTGGCCAGCTGGTTTCCACTACAGGGGAAAACACTGCATTCTTTGTGAAGACCGTGGATGAGATGTTCGATGCTTTGAATGTGAGTGTGTGAGTATACGTATGCATGTAACAAAGAATGTATGTAGGTATGAATGATTTATATCTAGATATTTATAAGTGTAGGTGTAAGATCTTATTTGACTTGTGGAAATAGCTATGTGATACCACCAAAGATGAATACATAAATAAATAAATAAATAGTACAAGAATTCATTCAAAGAAACCATGTAATCGGGTTTTGAGTTTGGAAAATCCTGCAGTCTTGAGTGCACTCAACACTTTTTAAAAAGTTGATAATGGCATATTGCAGACAATAAATGCAGTGAAATTATTCGCTGCAGAAGAGAGAAAAAAAGGACAAAATTTTTATTTACTGGGCGGCTCATACAGCACCCATTAGAGAACCAATTCTCAAATTCAGGCAAAAAGGTGGACACAATAGAAATCCAACTGTTATGTCATTCAGATCAGCCTTCAAGTTGAATATTGTGACGAATTTAATGAGACCACCAAAGGCTGCGAATTCTGCAGGATCGTTGGATGAGGATGAAAATATTTTTAATACTTCAGAAGACAGTTCTCTAGAGACCACCTTGAAGTTATTCAATGAAGAGCAGGAGGAGGAGGAGTCTTCTTCATATTCAAGTGAAGCATCTGAAACATTAAATGTCATTGTTGATAATTTTTCATCCGCAACAGTAGAATCCTGCTCAGTTGTGTACTTTGCTGGTTACTTGGTGAAAAAATGTACGGATACATTTAAATGTCATGACTGTAGTGTTATTTTACAAAGCAAGGATAATTTAGCAGATGATGAAGAATTATTGACTTTTTATAAAAATTATAATATTGAAAACGCAAGTTGTTTAAAAACACCGTCAAACCTGATGAGGAAATTCACATTTATAACAATTCAATGCTATAATCAGTATATCAAAAGATACTGTACCAAAAAAATTATCACCCATATTAGAAAAAAAGTAAATGTACAACTTTCCAAGTCTCTTCCCGAATGGTTTGAGGCACCAGAAAAATGTAAAGAACACAGGAAATATATTGTCGATGTATATGGTTTTAATTCATTCTCTGCATTTTTTCTCTGTTTTGAGCATACTAATATTACATTATTATTTCATGGTTTTTCATACTACAAAAATTTGAGGAATTGTGGCGTTTTTCATGGCAAAAGTAATTCAAGTATTGTTTGAAAGTAATTTCGTTTGAAGAATCATTGTTTCTCTTATTTTATCAAGATTATCAGCTCCTACAACCTGAAAAAAACTATAGAATCTATAAATTTGTGGAAGGGCACATTCTTTTCAAATCCAAATCCTGTTTTCTTCGAAAAAAAGTATTAACTTACTGTATTCTGAATTTGCGTAAAACAACTAAATAAAATAAATTTAGAGTCTGAAAGTTGATGATTTTCGGAGACTATGTCTCAGTAACTTTTCGATTTCACACAAATATTTTCAGGGTGATTTCTCCTGTCCAATGTCTAGGAATATGTCCAAGGACTACCAATGATTTGGTTTCAGGTTGTGGAAGGTATTTATGCAAAAAAAACTCAAGGGTTACTATAAAAACAAAGAACCTAATATATAGGTGTTCATTGAAGTTATGAACTGAATCATTAGTAAAATCAGCTGTGCCATTATCTGCGACTGAAAATGAAGTTTCACTAGACCGTTTGAAATAACCTCTATAAGGGTCGGTTGTACCAAACAAATTCACCAACAGTTCAACTAAACATCAGTTGCTAAGGAACCTACAACCAAAAAGAGTTAACTTGATCTGCTTGTAAACTTGTTTCATGCCTACAGCCAGCCCTAATAAGAGGATATTCTTGATTGGAAATCATGAACATTTGCATTTTCAATCCGAAGACCAACAAGCACTGAGAACTTATATATAGAAGATGAAATAGTATATTTTGCAACTAGTACGGAAAAGAGGATATTTGATTGTGACGAGATGATAAACCATGAGCCATAGGCGAGTGGTGTCCTACCTCAATAATTCTGGATATCTCTCATGGAGTGATTCGGACATTTATCACAGAATTTGTCCACCACCTTTAATCTTCGAATTTAAATAAATTCATCAATTTTGTAAGAATCTAACCATAAAGTCCATAAACCGCTATCTTAAATGTTTCTCTTGTAAATGTCGTAATGAACCCAAATTAATGAAATGGACACCCGCCAAAGGACATGGCTCTGGGTACAATAGAGTTTTTTGATTTTTGGATTCATCATTCTACAGGTCGAAAGAAGCAACTTTCTTCATAAGACTTTTTTTCTCGCTCTACAGGGTCAGCTACAAAAATGGATTCAAGGTCTAACGCCCACAATTGGGAGAGAAGTCAATCAACGAGTTTCACAAAAATTGCGTTTTCTGCCTCACCCTGTAGTAATGTACACAATAATGGATATAATTGAAGGAAATTAATATTTATCACATCACCAATCAAGAAAAAATCCACTCGCAGGAAGTACTTTCCATAATTAGCGTTAGACAACCCATTTTTGTAGTTCACTCTGTAGAGCCAGAAAAAAACTCTAATGAAGAAAGTTGCTTCTTTTGACCCGTAGTTTTGACCCCGTTAGATAGACCGTAGATAGTTACTTGTGAGTGAAACAGAACACAAGCTTTACAAGTAATACAGATATAATTACAAATGATCATATATCTGATATACGAAACATCCGAATGCAATATTTTATTCTTACTGGTCAACTTTTACCATTGATTAAACACCACATTTTACACAATGAATTGAATGAAAATGACGTTCTGTTTTAAAAAGAGACAGAAGTATAGTTTTGCATGCCATCCAACGACGGCGCCACGTTACTGGATACATTTTCAACATTTCCAGTAAAATATTATAGATGGCTCTAGTGAGAGCCATCCAACGCATTCAGCACAGGCGTTGCTTGACTATTCTTCTTTAGGCAATGCTTTCGTTGTCCAAGTTGCTCAAGACCACTGTTGCGTTTCCTTTGTCAGCAGGTAGGATAATACAATTTTCGTCAGCATTGAGGCTTCTTATGGCGGCCTTCCATCCCTTGAAATATGGCGTTTTAAAGGTTTGGCTTTTCTTAGAATTCTTACAGATTCGCTTCACATCAGCAGGTAGTTTTTCAATTCTTCCTTCTATGTTCGCGATGATTTCTTCTGTGGCTATTATCAATAGAGTTACGCTGAAATTTTCTCCCTCAGTTGACAACCTTGTTTTGTCAATGGTAAGTGCTCGACTGACTCATAGATGGCCAGCTTAGGATTCCCCGGCTTTTTTCTTAGAATCTGGTTGAATTTTCTCTTCTGTCTCTTGGATGAATGTAAAGGGGTTATTTCATAAAAAATGTCTCTTGTGTTTTTTTGCTGTTTCAGTGCATTCTAACCTTCAAATTATGTTTCAAAAGTTTTTCATCGTTTCTTGCGAACTCCTTCGGTGTCCGATGGATTCTCTCCTGTTATTGTTAAGCGTGTGGTGAATTGATTATCCTCTTCGAATTTACAAAAGTTGGTGTAATTCTTGTATCTCTGCAACGTAATGAAATTGCGAGTGACCAATTACTGACATAGAATCGCATCTGCAATAGATTTTTGATTTCATTCTCTACCAAAAGTGGTTTACAACAGTTAGATGCTATTCCGTTATATAGCAGACTGAATTTGTTTCTCTATCTATTACGAAAATTACTCGCAAACTTACTTTTATAAAACATTTGCACGAGTGATAAAAATTGTAATTTAGTGGTCGTCTGATAAAGCTGTTTTTGGTTAAATACAAAACCGATGATATAGCTATTATAAAGGTTGTTGAGGAAAGTTGAATTTTAAATCCGTTTTTCTTAATATGGTTGAATTTCAATGACTTTTTTCCATTATTAATTCGTTCACATTATATCCTAACTTGTATAATCGATGAAATAAACACATTGCATACTCACCATTCGACTTCGGGAAGGTTTGCTGTAATGAGAACTTTTGTTTCATCTCCATAGGCGTAATATCCAAAAAATCCTATAAAGCAGAACAGGATGACTATAATGGTAATGGCCATGCTGAAAACTCCGGTACAACCAAGGAAACGAGGGGTAACCATGGCATTTTCCACTGGCATAATCATAGTAATACCTTTAATCAGAAAATAAATTAGAAAATAATGACCTGAGTATTCGATAATAGTTATTCATACATAATAATAATAAATGTTCTTTATTGGTAATAATAATAAAACCAAATGGCTATCGACCGAGGTCCTTCAGCCAGTAGTGATTACAATCTTGTCTTTAGAATTTTTCTTATTTCATTGTGAGTAGTATATATAAATATATACCGTGTCCACGGAAGGTGGTTCGCCCCTTTAACTTTTTTTTTTGAAGATATTGAAAGGAAATTTGGAGGCTCTATATAATGCATAAAACTACATTTTTTGACAAGTGTTCAATTTCATGCAACTTCCGGTCTCACCAGAAGTGATATAAACTTTTGATTTTTAAATGAGACACCCGGTATGTTTTCACTTTCTTTGTCTCCATATGACATTCTGAATACAAAACCACAACCATATACCTGTTAGCGATATGGGTATACTCATCCCGAAAGGCGGGGTGACACATAGATTACGGGTGACGTGGTGATGTAGTCAGTCAGGGGATAGAGTCATTCCGATTTAAGATATCGTGAAGTGTGGATGTATTTATTACTTACAGTGTTATTTTGACAGTTAATATAAGTATTGTTGTGATTATCCGAGTGTTATCACTTTAGTGCCCAGGATCCTAACATATCAGAAGAGGAATTACCCGTTTTTTTTTTCCTACCATCGATTGAAGTGATAGTGCATCATGCCGAAACGAAAACGTCCTTCGAGTTCTTCATCGAGTTCGTCCGACTCTTCGGATTCTGCAAGCCATTCGAAACATGAACATAGCCGCCGGCACCACAAGCAAAGCCGCGCTCATACCGAGTCACGCAAGAAGTCAGAAAAGGAAAGAGTGAGTAGTAAGAAATCGAAGAAGCAATCAAAACATGATTCAAAGCGTGACAACGAGAGACGCTTGATTGAAATTGGGGTGAGTACAGCTTTGAATTCACTTCGTGAACGCAGTACCGGGAGTACCTTGACGAAAGTTATACCCAAATTCGATCCTAAAGTAGATAATGTAAGTGAATGGTTGAAAGTAATTGAGGAGCATGCTTCGTGCTATAACTGGGATGACAATACAACTAAATTTCAAGCTTTGAATAAACTAAAAAACACAGCGGAAGTAGGATGGGCAAATTATAATTGGCAAACATGGAAACAACTTTTAAGTGTTACTTTCAAGTCATTGATAACTGGGGCAATAAAAGATGATGCTGTTACATCATCAGTTAGGGCCGCTGGTATCAGTGACCTGAATGCACTAGCCAGTTACCTCAGAGATAGGACTTACGAAATTCCCAGTTCCAGTAGAACGTTGACTCAGTCCGAACGCAAATTCAATAATTACGACAACAAGGCACTCAATAATAAACATAGAAATAATATCGAATGTTTTTCTTGCGGTAAAATTGGACACAAAAAAATGAATGCAAGGCTCGTCATCTAATTTGTAAATTTTGTAACAAAAAAGGCCATATCGAATAAACTGTATGAAAAAGAAAAATTGGGAAAAAAGTTCTAGAGTCGAATATGAACCGAGAGTTAAACTCGTTAACAGTTCAGATAGAGAAAAGTTTCTTAGGTACGTCCTTGTAAATAATCAGTCTGTCGCATCATTTATCGATTTCGGGAGTGATTGCTCTATTATTCAATATGACACTGCTTGTAGATTAGGGATGAAGGCATTCAAATTGAACAAACCTGTAAAGTTATCAGGATTTTTAGGTAATGGTATTGTTGTAAATGAAGCAGCTCAGATATTACCGTGAGTGAAGTCACAGTTTCATGTACGATCTATATTCTGAACGATGACTCAATGCATAATAGGTCAAAATTTCACGGAAAACAAATCAATTTGCTATAGCAGAATTGACAGTGATTTAATATTTTTTTATGCGAACCAATCGGTGAACCAAATCGCAGAAATATCTAACTTTGACGAAATGCCCGAAATAAAAAGTCTTCTTCGAGAATTTGGTGATTGCCTTGCCACACCAGAATTCAAAAGCTTAGGCAAAATCGAATGTGTTACAATGAAAATTGAATTGACAACTGATAAGCCAGTTTCACGTAATTATTATAGGATGGCCGAAGCGGATCGTGAAATTTTGAGAAACATTGTGCAAGAGTTGTTAGAAGCAGAAATAATTCGAAATAGCCGGTCACCTCCAACCCCGTTCTATTGGTGAACAAAAAAAATAATCAGAAACGTCTTTGTGTTGATTACAGAGCCCTAAACTATATTACTGTCAAAGAGAAATACCCAATCCCCAATATAGAGGATCTTATCGAAAGGTTACGCGGTTGCAAGTATTTTTCAAGTTTAGATTTCAAGTCAGGTTACCATCAAATCATAATGGACCCAAGCTCGATAGGAAAGACTGCGTTTATAACCCCTGATGGACACTATGAATACCTACGTATGCCATTTGGGTTATGTAATGCACCGGCAGTATTCTCGAGGGCCGTAACGTCAATTTTTGGAAATTTTCGCTTCCAAAATGGTTTAATATATTTAGATGATGTTTTGATAGTATACAAAACAAGAGAAGAGAACATTGAAACACTGAGGAAAGTATTTAAAAATTTGAAAAAAAATCACGTAGCATTGAACCTTTCGAAATGTTTCTTCCTCAAAGAAGAGATTTCATTTTTAGGGTATGTTATCAATAGTGAGGGTATCTCTCCAGAACCCAATAAGGTAATGGCTGTTAAGAGGTTTCCACAACCAAAAAACGTGCATCAAGTGCGTCAATTTCTGGGCTTGATCGGCTATTTCAGAAAGTTCATTGAAAAATTCAGCGAAATATCGGCAATCCTAACGAAATTACTCCGTAAAAATATGAAATATTAAAGGAAATATTGACCTGTACACCAACTCTTATAATGTTTGACCCAAAACTACAAACATTTCTTTACACAGATGCTAGTAGGGACGGACTAGCTGGAATTTTAGTTCAGCTTACCGACAAGGGCGAAAAACCTGTCGCTTTCTATAGTAGGCAGACAAGTACAAGTGAAAAAAATTACCATTCGTTCGAACTCGAATTGTTAGTCATTGTCAGTAGTATCGAAAAATTTCGTTACTACTTGTTAGGCTCTGAATTTACAATTAGAACCGATTGTAATGCGGTACGGAATGCCATGAGTAAGAAAGACATTGTACCACGCATAAGTAGGTGGGTTCTAGGTTTACAGGAGTTCAATTTCGGGACGTCAAATGCTGCATGTTGATGCGCTGAGTCGAAATCCATGCGACGAAACTACAATAGAACAAATAGAAACAGTAATGCGTATCTCTGACGGTGATTGGTTAGCTGCATTACAGAGCAAAGATGATAACATTGTGAGAATTAAAGAAATTTTAGAATCAGGGGATCTTGAAAATAATAAAGACTTATTCAATACTTACGATTTAAGGGCGGGAAAATTTTTCAGGTTGACTGGGTCGCTGGGTGGTCCCCAAAAATTGCCAATGGCAAATAACTCAAAGTAGTCATGATGACTTGAGACATTTTGATGTTAGCGATATGGATATACTCATCCCGAAAGGCGGGGTGACACATAGATTACGGGTGACGTGGTGATGTAGTCAGTCAGGGGATAGTCATTCCGATTTAAGATATCGTGAAGTGTGGATGTATTTATTACTTACAGTGTTATTTTGACAGTTAATATATAGTATTGTTGTGATTATCCGAGTGTTATCACTTTAGTGCCCAGGATCCCAACATACCACTTGTTACTTTTTGTAACCAAACATTTTTAAAATTTTGAAATTTATTTTTGAATCAAGAGGGCTATGAATACGTTCAAATTATTAATTTTAGTCCTAAAGTATTGGGAAAAATACAACTTTAAGGTTTTTGGTTAAAATGCATCTACTATGTAAAATTTAATTTAAATTATTATTACTATTTTTTTTCAAATGGCAACATAGTGCCTCGTCGGGTCAGGAAAAAAGAGCATTTCATTACGATTAATTTGATACTGCACACTATTAGGACTTGAACAAACTTTCGCCACAAACTTAAAAATATTACGGTAGATCTTTCCTTTAGAGATCAAAATAATATTAAAAATTCATGGAGTAACCGGTGACCAATACAGATGATATAACAAAACCATCAATCCAAAAACTAATAACTCCTTGCATAAACGATATATTAACGGGTTTTTCAATCAATTGCGTACACAATAGTTTTCTTATTTACTTTTGCAGAAGTGAAGTAAGATAACATAATAAGTAATGTTCTTTTTTCAATACACCTTAATTACCTTGTTTTATCAGTTATGTAGGTCACAGGTTACTCAATGCATTTGAATCTCATTTTAATCTGAAATGGTGTTTCATTTTAAGGAAGATCTTAAGTAATCTTTTCAAGTTTTTTTAACGAAAGTTTCTTTAAAACCTATAACACTGAGGCGGTATCAACATAATCGTAATGAAATGTACAAAATTGTCATTTGAAAAAAATATTAATACAAATTCTGAAAACAATATTCCACAAAAATGTTAGAAGCTGAGTTACTTGTCAAAAAATATTTCAAGTCGTATACAAATCCACCATTTTTTTTTCTGAGCCGACCAGCCACTATGTTGTCATTTGAAAATAATATAGTAGTAATAATTTGAAAATCAAATTTTACACGGCAGATGGCTTCAACCGAAAACCGTAAAGCTGTATTTTTTCCAATACCTACTTTACGACTTAAATTAACAATTTGAACGTATCCATAGCCCTCTAGATTAAAAAATTAATTTCAAAATAAATAAAAAATTTGTTTACAAAAAGTAGCAAGTGATACAAGGTTTTATACAGAATGTCATAAGGAGACCAAAAGAGTGAAAATAGACAGGGTGTCTCATTTAAAAATCGAAAGTTTATGTCACTTCCGGTGAGACCCAAAGTTGCATGAATCAGAGTCACTTGTCAAAAAATGCAGTTTTATATCTCATACAGATCATCCACATTTCATTTCAATATCTGCAAAACCAAAAAAGTTATAGGAGCGAACCACCCGGTGGACACCGGGTATATGCATATAAAAAAACAATATTCTGGAAGGTGAATTTGGTCATCATTCTTGCAATTCTGTTATTAATTCCTAAATTGTTTTTTCGGGATACATGGGGGTTGTTTGGCGCTTTGTCTGCACGTTCCTTACAGTATGGCCTGAGGATGTTGTTCTCTGTTCTTGTGAAATTGCGTGCTAAATCCGCGATTCGATTGGTTTAATATTTGTTAATTCGTACAGGAGTTCGTTTGGTCACAGCCGACTTAATCTCCCGAGCCGACTTAATCTCCCGAGCCGAGGTGAGAAAATCGGCAACACCGTATGGAAAGCAATTTGATGTCCTACTCGTTATTTCTTTAATGTGAATTTCTCGGCTTATTTGAAAAACTAGGAAAAAACATCTGAGAATGAATTTTTAGAGAAAAGAACGACAATTGATGTGGTTATTTATTTTTTTCATCTCAAACTTGAATAGCAATATATTCCATTTCTTAGATATGAGAAATCTGTCACATTTCGAAAGATTTTTTTTACTTTTTTTTTTCTGATAAGTGCAGAAACCACATAGATGATCCCTGATTTTTTTCAGATTGTTCATTTGAAATCTGACCGATGAAAATAATATGTTATTGGAAGGTACCTATACAGAATGTGCCAAACTACCTGTATAATGTACCTTCCAAAAACATATTATTTTCATCAGTCATATTTCAAATGAAGAATCTGAAAAGATCTATGTGGTTTCTGCACTTATCAGAAAAAATATTTTGAAAAAATCTCCCGAAATGTGAATTTTACGGCATGAAAAAACCAAACTTGACAGATTTTTCGATATATAAGCACTTTATTATTTGAATCATTTTACATATTTTTTCTTAAATTCCATAATTATTTCCAATACAATTTTAATCAATATAAATGATAGTATCGTGGACACTAATGAAAATTCTATAAAGTTCAAATTCCACTCGTGCCCTTTTTTTCTCTCGCCCTGTTGAAAAAAAATCCTGAGTTTTTGTGTTTATTTCTCGAAGATCTTCAAATATTAGCTTCAGCTTATACTTGAATGCTGTATTCTTTGAAATTGTGGCTGCGAAAACTGCCAACTGACGCTCATTGACTGACGCATCGATTCCTATTCCGTTCTGTTGTTGCATCCATATTCGAAATTATTAACCTTCACGCATATTGCCTTGAATTTCACACCCTTTGGTACATTAACATATAACACATTATTTATTATTGCAGTTAAAAGAATAAAATTCATTTTCAGCATCGGTGACATCATATTCTACAATGCTGCGAGGCTGGATTCTTCTTAATGGGTATCTTGTTTGAGGTAATTTTCGATTGAACACTTTGTCTTGAATATCTAAATTATTCGACTGCTTCAAAACATTCTCCTTTTCTTCGAAAAATTGAATTTCTGTTTTTAATTCTTCAACACGTCAACAAAACTGCTCAACCTTCTGTCTGTATTCTTCAGATGTCATTCTGTCACTGATTGATTCAACTACTTAATGGTACTAGCATACTTTCCAAAAATACCACCTCCACTCAACTAGTGATGGTGAAAAACGAAAAAAAAAACCCATTCAAACTGACACATACTGGGTACGCACGTTAAAAATGACGGACCCCATCACGAAAATATTTTGAATCCCCATACCCCCAATGACGCGTGTTTTCTTTGACAAATGACATATTTTTTCTCTCAAAGCATACAAAGCATATGTTGGTACACCTGGTATAGCATTTGGCAAGCGGGCGTCATGTTTTTTTCTCTTAAATGATGTCGGTTGTTATATAATAAACGTACACTGTGTGTACAGACAAATCCTTCGTGCGAGCTGTATAACCAATATTTTAAAACAGCAATTACTATGAGGTCTGATAGTCTGGTGTACAAACCTGCGGCTCCGTAATCCGAAGATTACCACCGCAATATATTGAAAAGTCCGGCCCAGCGTTTCCACCAGCGCGGGCGGACTACAGCACCCTCTCGCGGGGGTGACTATGTTCGCCTTGGCAAGGCGCTCTTCTGCCTCCTTGAAAGGGAGCAGGAGAGTTGCTACTATTGTGCCCGTGACTCCGTCCTTCCTCTGATCCCCTGGATTACGGAGAATGGCTTTACGTTAGTGATCTGTCAATATTTGTGAATTGTAGAATGTAGAATAAAAACCTTATTTATTTATTTATTAATCCGAAGATGGACGGTCGGCTCACTTCGATCCATCAATCTAGCAACCTTTTTTTTTCATTATTTTGCATATATCAAATATTCATTTCACTACTTGGCGCGCTCTACTGGCATCTGCTGTTATCAGCACAGTGGATCAGCTCGACTACGTCAGAACGGCAGACCGAACCGACTTCTACCGATCTCCTCTAGCCAACCCGACTATTCCCGATAAACTTTGTCGACGCGCCGCCAGCGCCTCTAGCGGTGATCGCGTTATCACATACTTTACTCCCCTACTTTGAATATATTGCGATTCCAGTTTGTGATGAAAAAAATTAAATAACCACATTAATCTTGGTTTTTTTTCTCTAAAAATTCAATCTCCAATATTTTTTTTCTAGTTTTCCGAATAAGCCGAGAAATTCACATTAAAGAAATAATGAGTAGGACGTCAAATTGCTTTCCATGCGGTGTTGTCGATTTTCTCACCACGGGCTCGGGAGATTAAGTCGGCTGTGGTTTGGTCGATTATGTAGTGGGTTACCTGGGTGGCTGCTTTTTGTGATGATTCTAATCTAAGAGTGGATGTCTCAGCTACTTGTATGTTTCTCAGGGCTGGTTTTCGACTGTTCAAATATATAATATGGGCATATTCTAAAATAGGACGGAAGTCATTGCCCTGAAGTGTTTACTACTTGTTTTGCACTGATTTTTAATCGTTTTCGTGTGGTGGTTGAAGTTCAGTTTGTTATCCATGTTAATTCAGAGATATTTTGCATTATGTTAGCTTCTGAGAGTGTGATTGTTGATGCTTATTGTTGGTAAATTGTCTGATGGCCTGTGGTAGAAAATAACAAATTGTGATTTTCTTGGGTTAGGTTAGGTCTCCAAAGGTTAAATCAGGTGCTGGCATTGTTAATCAATTGTTGTAGTTTTTCTGCTGTTGTCCTTATTGATTTATCATAAGAGATGAGAGCTGTATCGTCTGCATATTGTAGAATGTATACGTCTTTATCAATTGCATTGTTGTTTGGTCCTTGATTGGAGTTGTAGATATCATTACAGTATATGTTGTGAAGGAGGGGTGATAAAGGTGAGCCCTGTGGCACTCCCTGCTGTGGAGAAAACGGACGAGAGCGTGTATCGCCAACTTTCACTTTGAGGGATCTATTTTGATAATGATTTTTGATAAGTAACTCTATTTTCATACACACCGACTTCAGTCGGCCAACTTTTAATCGGGTAAATAGTGAACTACTGAAATAAATGGAAACATTCACACGTCCCGACCGCGACAGTAAGATCGGACGACAGTCGGGTACAACTCGGAATCCCCACTATAAACCCGACAGTCGGCCGATCATCGATGCGTAGTGAATAACAGCGTCTAATGATAAATTTCAGACGTTCCGACTTTGGTCGCCCGATTGCTCAATGAGGAGAGTGTACTGGCATTACGAGTCGTTAAAATGGCGCAGTTTGAGAAAGACAACGAAATTTTAATTCTTTGTGTGGATTCTTCTTGTTCCCTTTTTTAATTTATGAGATGCACCCAATATATTGTTTCTATTTAGCCGTCGACGACGACTGTGCAACAACCACATAATAATAACTTTTTTGCGATTTGTTATTCCCCGATTCATGTTCACTACATACGGTTCTCTAGACACTGCTATCGGACGACTAATGTCGGTTTTAAATCGGTGATCGACTTTTTATCGACCCGACTAAATAGTTCAGTCGACAGGTAGTTTCAGATAGAAAAAGGTCGGAAGTTAATGAAACTTTAAGATGTTGGTCAGGGATGGTTGATCAACATTTTCTCAAGTTTTGGACCTCGAGGACCCTGTGCTAAAAAAGTAGGGGTGGGGGAAAGTGCAAAATTTTTGACCTCTCTCCGTTTTTTCCTCGATTACTTTTTTCTCTTACGTCCTACGGAAAAAACATATTGATACTTTTTTGTAGAACGTAAAATTTTATACAATTTTGATTGGAAAATGTTGATTAACCATCCCTGAAGAACCTCCTGAACTTTCATTAACTTCCGACCTTTTTCCACCTAACCCCACTTTTTTCAACCTGTCGACTGAACTAAAAGTCGGTGTGTGTGAAAATAGCGTAACAGTAGGAATTTGGGAGTGTTCAAGGTTTATTGTTCAGAAATAGCGCTGCTGTGTGTTGGTTGTTGAGTCTTGCTGTATGGATATTCGATGTTATTATAGTGAGTGGATGTACGGTACATTTATTTTCTCAGAATCCAAATTGGTAGGATTGTATTTCATCATTTACATGGTTGTCCAAAATATATTTTATGACTTTTTCAAAGTTTTTACCATTCATATGTATTTATTGCAATTACTTGATTATCTGATGTTCATTTCGTTTTAAAACTTCTCAAAATGTCACGATCTTAACACAGCCTTTGTTGAGGTTCGTCTTATTTTCGTTATGTATTTTTCGGTTTGGTCAATTCCTCGCAAAATGAATAACACCGAATATGACTGAACAATCAGAAAAATCTAAAATCAACAACAGAAAGTCAATAACTCTAAACAACCAAGAAGAAATTGTTTTAAAATTCTCTGAGTCGTTATGAATTCCCGACGTCAGATTCGTTACAATATAATCAGGGAAAGAAAATAGTTTTCAAGTGGATACTAATTGGTTATCATTTGTGATGTTTATGCTCACCTTCCATTGAAAACATGACAGTGCTAAAAAAATGTGGAAGGCTTTCGAAGCTTGTCCACATTTTTCTGTCAGCTATATCCACGTTCTTGATCTCCGAAAACATGTAATACAGCATGATGTTAAACGCGATGAACATGGCGATGTTGGAAAACATGAAAAATGGAACCAGGTGGTTCATTTTTGGCACTAGACACACCAGTATCAACAGAATAAACACCACCAACTTGACGTACAGAATCCACGCGGAGTCCCCTGCTGGTGCGAAGAAATACGGTACTAGCTGAAAACAGTAGAAATATTAAATAATAATAATTAGAGTGATTCCTAAGTTGATACTTTTTTCAACTGTTTATAGAACTCGTCAAAATGAACAACCTTTTCAAATAACTTTTTCCAAAGAAATTAAAAATTCCAAAGCTACATTATTACAAAACGTGTCCAATATGGTCCTGTCTAACTTAAATAAGGTGTTCAAAGTTGTCACCATTAACTTCAACACAACGATTTGCTCTCTCAGAAAAAACTAAACATAAACAAACAAGCTACGTCTTGATACACACCCCCGGATTTACTTTTTTTACCTCGCTTATTTTTCAGTTTTCTGAAAAAAGTTATTTGAAAAAGTTGTTTATTTTAACGAGTTCTATGGACAGTTAAAAAAAGTATCATCTTAGGAATCACCATGTATAATCAATATATTATAAAAAAAAGTGTGTGTACAGGTTTTTTCACCACCAACTAGAAACTACTTGCTGTTGTGGTGGGAGATACCACTTGATCTCCTGCTGAGAGTAAGGGAGTTCGCACGGAAGGGGTGGAAGTAGGTGGTTGTGGGTGGCAAAAGTTTTAAAATCTACATGTCTCTCCTTTTCTATAACATAAGGACTTTTCTATAAATTCTAGATTTTGCCAAAGTGTTCTAAAATTCTCTAGGACGATCTAATATTCAAAATTGTTAAAATCGTCATCTAGAATGTTCTTGAATACTCCAGAATGATCTAGAATAATCAAATTTAAATCAAAAACTTCAATAAAATAATTTAGAATAGTCGGTCATCATCTAATATGCTCCTAAACTTTCTCGGATATTCTTTAACATCCTGAAATGATATATAGATAATACAGGAATTGTAACAGCCTTTTTGATAGTAAGGTTTGTTTTAAACAGGATATGAGGCTTATGGGTACAATAAAGAAGACTCTTGCCTGCTTTTGAGAGCTTTCGAAATATCTTTATTTCTTTTTCAATCAGTGTCTGGAGAAAAGTATAATAAATATTGGGGTTACATATGATGTTGTTGTACTTACAGCATACTGAGATTAATTAGTAAACTAAAGCAACATGGACAGAAGTGGTTTTTTTGAAACTTTAATGCGTATCTTGGTCAGTATTTCTATTATGTATGAAGTTTAGTAATGATTCTTGACAACTGAAAATTTTGTGACACTGAAATTTTGTTTTTATACTCATTTGATAATTTGGTCAGTCATGTCGAGCTAAGGATGGGTTGTTTCTGTTTTGGTTTTGGATCTTATCAATTTCGAGGATGTTACAATAGAAAATATTCAAATTGGCAATCTCTGATCTCTTATTCTTGGTTTGTTCAGTTTCTTGAATCCATTTCTAAGAAATTTCTTTTGAAATAATTTTTTTCAGAGTCTATTACTGTCACGTTATCATAATCGGGAATATGGTTCAGACAAATGGAATGGTTAGCAAGAGCACATGAATTTTCATTTGTTCTTATATCACTATGATGTGAAGTGATGCGTCCTTTTAAGTTTCTGGAGGTATGACAAAACATATTTAGGCAACCGATTATTCATATAAAGTCACTCTAGTTTTCTACTTAACAATCTTAAGTACGTCTGTAACTTTCGCCTCTTATTATGAGATGGCGCCACTTATCTGATTTGAGTATTTTCAAACTGGAAATAATACACAGGATGTTTTTATGACATTTTTTAAATTAATGCTTTTTCTTTCTTTAACATTATTATCGTGAAACCGACACTTTTGAGTCAACTTTGGCAAGCTAAACTTGATAGAACCCTAGCGACTTAACGCAAATTCATTATAAATGTTTCCAAGTTATTGTTGGTCTTCATATTTTTAGGTAAGTAAAACAACTATAATTAATGAAAGATGTTTTATTGATAATGTCTGAAGCTTCCAAGTTTTTTTTCCTGTTAAAATATCAATTTGGATTATCTCTGTCTCTTGATTTTGCACATAGTTCAAGTCTTCATATTTTTAGCTAACATCGCCAATATAATTAAACCAAGCTGCAACGAGCAACAGTATTTTTTTTTCTGCATCCACACCGGCCCTAACCCACGAATAAATAAATTGCCGCCCCTGAGAACAAAAAAACGAGTTTCGGCTCAGAGGTATAACCAATGTAACTCAACTCACAATCATTGCAAGGGATTTTGTAAACAATGTTAGATCTGTTACTGAGAGGAGTGGTGTCTTTGAGTTTGCTAAATACATTACCAACTTTTTTGATGGGACAATTTGCTATTGTTATGGATGGATCTATTCTTAATATATTAGAAATTTTGGGTGTTAGGTTTCTTATATAAGGTAATGTTCTATATTTCTTTATTTGGGGTATTGTAGTATTATGATCAATTGTGGTAGTAATTTGTTGAGTAGGTTGAATTGGTTAAATTTGATTTGGTTGTATATATATATATAAGGTTTGTTTAAGACAGGATATGAGGCTTATGGGTACAATAACCCACTTGAAGTTGCAGTGGTAAAAGGCCCCTCGTGTGCATTTGCAAGGGATTTTGATTGCTGTAAGTGGAAGTAGGTGGATGTGGGTGGTAAAAATG
Source organism: Chrysolina haemoptera (assembly GCA_958298965.1). NCBI lineage: Eukaryota > Metazoa > Arthropoda > Insecta > Coleoptera > Chrysomelidae > Chrysolina > Chrysolina haemoptera. The sequence goes on along the minus strand of OY282595.1, from coordinate 30,973,779 downwards.
TGTAATGAGATACTTCTATTTTCTAGAATATTCTAGAATATGAAAAAGACATTTTTTATACTATAAGAAAGAAAATTCTAGAATGTTCGTAAAGATTCTGGAAAGTTCTACGAAAATCAAGATCTTCGTGGAATTAACTAGAACAGAGCCTTCGTTATGTTTTATAACATACTAAAAAGACCCTTAAATGCAGTTTTCGAAAATTCGGCAATCAGGGAGAGGGCGTAATGAGGAAACTTCCTGGAAATTTCTAGAATATAAAAATAAAATTTCCAGAATATGAGAAAGAAAAATCTAGAATGATCTCGAAGATTCTAGATACTTCTAGAAAATTCAACATCTTCGTGGAATAAGCTAGAACAGTAATGTGCTAGAACAGTGATGTTCTAGATCACACTGAAAATACAATCAACTAAGTTTCCAGAAGTTTGGTCACTAGGGAGAGGGCGTGGTGATGTAACTTTCTGGGATATTCTAGAGTATGAAAAATACATTTCTATAATAAGAAAATTCCAGAATGTTCTTGGAGCCTCAAGTGCAGTTTTCGAAGTTTCGGCCATTAGGGAGAGGGCGTAGAGACGCAAACGTCCTGGAAATCTCTAGAATATAAAAAAAATTCTAGAATAAGTAGATATGCTAGGAGACCACGGTGGCCAGGATAGGGCAAACCGTGTGTATGAGAGAGAGAGACTCCGAGTGTGTGTGGGTTGAAAAGAGTGCGAGCTAGTTGGTTGATCGCGTAACGCAGTGGCGTAACAGATCTATGTTGAACCGACAGTCGAGGGCGTGAAATGGATATATGGTAAATTACGAATCATTGGGGATGCTGCTATGGGGGAGTTCAATATAAGCCATTTATGCACCCTGGTTGGAAAAATGTATCGGAGAAAAGTTAAAAAGATGCGTGCAGACATTTCAAGCGTTTTGTGGGACGTTCCACCGTTGTGTGTGAGTTTGTGTCCGTCAACTGTCATGTGATTGGCTGATCGCGTAACGCAGTGGCGTAACAGATCTATGTTGAGCCGTCAGTCGAGGGCGTGAAATGGATATATGGTAAATTACGAATCATTGGGAATGCTGATATGGGGGAGTTCAATATAAGCCATTTATGCAGCCTGGTTGGAAAAATGTATCGGAGAAAAGTTAAAAAGATGCGTGCAGGCATTTCAAGCGTTTTGTGGGACGTTCCGACTGTTTTTGTCTTTGTCTGCGTTTCACTCTGCTAATGGAGGGGTTGTAGAAGTAAGTGACATCCATCGGTTGGAATAATTAGTTATAGAATGACACCTGACGAGTATAGACTTAAGCTCAAGGATTTTTGCAGACGTGTGCGAGAATTGAATAAAGACCTTCAAATCTACAAGGATACTAAAAACATCTTGGGTCTACTGGATAATTTAACTATTCGGGATAAGGTATTTGAACGTAAGATACCACAAACAAGGTACCCCTTGCGTAGAATACATCCCTACCAACATGCCGTTGTTGACAGCACACGCCATACTTTTGACTGCAATCATCAATAAATTTCTATATGTTAACGTACCGAATGGGGTGAAGGATATGGCAATATGTTTTGATACTGGAGAATTGGTTGGATGCAATCGAACTAATTGGAAGATTATGCGATTCGATACAGTGAATGATGGAAAACTACCGGTATTCGTCGCAGATTTACCAAAAAATGGGACGTTCAAGTACAAACTGAAGCTCATATTCCAAGATCGCAGTGAAAGAGATACTGAATATTGTGAAATATTATCAACAACCATGGAAAGTCAAGCAGGACCTTTGATTCACGTGGAAAATGAAATACATAGAATTTTTGTTATAGCATGTTTCATATTAACATGTCATTTGATGTTATTATTGAAAAATATTGTCAAAAGCATATATATACGGAATTTATTTTCCAAATAATAAATAGAAATGAATGTTTTCGGTTTCATTTTACTTTTCCAACTGTATAGATTATGCTCTGAATGAATATTTGAGCTGGCTATAAATGCGTTGAATAACAACAAAGTTGACCTCAAAGGCCATGAACAATTCTTATTGAAGTCATGAGAAAAAAAATATGTATCATATCAACATATCCTTTGCGGCTATTATTGAAAAAATACTGTCGAAAGCAGATATATACGGAATATTCGACTTGAATAATAAATTCAGATGGATATTCATGTGAAACAAGGCTGATTGCTGTGTAGGTCACAGACATATTTATTACACAAATTTAAACAATGAATAACATCAATTACTTCGTGAGGAAACGAAATTGCGAAATGCGAAAACAAATTGATGATTAAACCGTTGAATATCAACAAGATTGACCTCAGGGTCATGATCAATTTATACAAATTAAAATGCTGATTAACATCAATTACTTCGTGTGGCAACAAGAGCGTGAAACGCGAAATTGCGAAATGCGAAAACAAATTGATGATTAAACCGTTGAATATCAACAAGATTGACCTCAGGGTCATGATCAATTTATACAAATTAAAATGCTGATTAACATCAATTACTTTGTGTGGCAACAAGAGCGTGAAACGCGAAAATAAAAATAATAATTAAAACGTTGAATAGACTAACCTCAAAGGTCATGATCAATTTATATCAAAGCCACGAAGGAAATACTGCTGATAAATTTGTAACAAACACATTCGTTGAATTTAGTTAAATGCTAATTAACGCCAATTGCATGAATACAGCTCATGTTACTGGACTCCGTAATCAACTGAACGTCATCAGAAACCGCTCATATAAAAACAGCGCCACACGTACCCAAACTATTCTATGCTTGATTGTGTCAGCAACAACAGTATTTGAAATTGAGTTCTGTGAATTCGTCTTCATCTGAAAAGTAAGTATTTTTTTATAATTATTGAAGTTGTTTCATGTAGTATTGTTTGAATATATCATCATCATATAACAGGTATCATTCTAAATTAATTGGAGATTGAGTACGAGAGAATCTAACATTGCTTCAATGAAATGAACGATTTTTGTGAGTAATATTTTTGAATAATAACATTTTCTCTATCTGGTTCAGTTGATGAATTTTTAATGAAAACTAGAGATAATTTTTAAAAATCAACTATCTGAATGAAAATGCGAATTTTCACTTTCAGATTTTCTTACTTTTCAGTTAGAGTCTTTTCACAATATCTATCAGATGTAGTTTGATGTCCAGCGTGGCTTTAGCCGGGGAAGTAGTTGGTTCCTGTTAGATATTACAAAAAAAAAATACCTATTGAACCATGGAAGATAACGACTAAAATTTGTCTTTCATCAGCAGATGATTCCACAACATATTTTATGAATATTCTATTCATATTTTCGACTAAAAATCAAAAACTTTTTATTTTGTTTTTTTTTCAGATGGATCTGAAAAAAATCAACAACTCTTCAGTGGTGGAGAGGAAACCAATTATCAAATTGGTTGATATACCTGTTGGGATCCCGCAACGCATCTTCAAGGCGAAAATTGTCACGAGCCGTTTCGGGGAGGTCATTTTGTTGGACTTGGGTGCGAAGGTTACTTTTTTGCCTCACCGGGTAGTTGAAGACTACCGCCCACACACCGAGGAGCTGTCTAAGGGTACATATTCATTGATTTTCAGAGGTGTGGTCGACACCGGGAAGACGAATCCTGCGACATCTTTTGAGATAACCAAAAACTAAAAAACATTGAGAGAGAGAAAGAGAAGGTGAGGGTGAAACAGTTTTCTTTTGTTAATTTCGAAAAAATGAGCAATATCGCAAAAAAATCAGATAATTTACTCGAATTCATAAAACAAAATAAAAAAATTTTATTCGACAAATTTACTAGTAGAGATGAAAAAGTTTGGTTAGATCGTTTGAAAAAATATATCAGGTTATGTAATAAAGAAATCCGCAAAAGTAATTTGCCTATTGGTGTGTTGACGAAGCTTCAAACAAACATCGGTCATTTCAAACATTTTCAAAGAATAATTCAAAGTAGACATCGCGGTTGGGGGCTTGAACAAAAATTGAGCCACAGAGTCAAATGGGAAGATGTTGTGTCATGCTTTTCAAGTAGAATCAGAACAGGTATTATTCTGAATTTGATTCATAAGGACTTGGAGCAATTTTTTGTAGACTGTTTCATTTTATTTAGGAATAAAATAAAAAAAATTTTGATGAAATTCCCGGTTATTAAAGCGAATGTAAAATTTTGTGGAGAATTTTTGAAAAAATCAGATGATGTTGAAATCTTGGATTTAAAATACTTCAACACTAAAAATGTTGTTATAGATGTAACGACAGATTTACAACGTTGGTTTTGTGATAATGTGCGCGATCAGATTTTCAAAAAGTTGGGCGATTTTCAAGAACGTGACTCAGGGTGGGCTTTGCATGAAATCATCTCAATGGAGGTGAACATTAACAAATTTGAGATGGGAAACGGTTCATCTTTCATTAAACTACCAGAGCAAATTTTAAGAAAGCAGGCATGCGTAAATGTGAGAAATGCTGACTCAGCATGTTTTTATTGGAGTGTAGTAAGCGCACTTTATCCCACACAAACAAATGCGAATCCTACGAAAACTAGTTCATATCCGTTCTATAGCACCGTCCTACAAACAGAGGACCTTGAAACACCTATGTCTCTACACCAAATTTCAAAATTTGAAAAAGCAAATAAAGTTTCTGTGAACGTTTATTCATTGGAACTGAACATGGTTAAAGAAAAACCATTATACATAGTAGTGCCAGCACGATTAACTAAAGCTAAACAGGAACGTCATGTTAATTTATTGCTAATACAAAATGAATATTTTCCAAAATTGAACGATTATGAAGCCGCTCCTGTTGATGATTATGATTCTGATATTAGATATCATTATTGTTGGATCAAAGATATGTCTCGATTATTGTCATCCCAAATGAATAAACATAGAGGAAAAAAATATTTTTGTGACCGATGCATCAATTATTTTCAGTGTGAACAGAAATTGAAAGAACATGAGGTGCTTTGTTCTAAATTGAATCAATGCAAAATTTCTTTTCCAAAATATGATCATATAGAATTCAGAAATTTCACTTATAAACAAACGACTCCATTTGTCATTTATGCAGATTTTGAATGTCAATTGGAAAATGTTGATGATATGGTATCTTCCAAAACAAACAAATACCAAAAACATGTAGCTTATAGTGCTGGCTATTATGTAAAATGCGATTTCGATGATTCGCTTTCTTTTTTCGATAGTCATAGAGGTACTGATTGCATGGATTGGTTTGCAGATGAACTGTCAAAAATAGCTGCAATCATACAATCAAAAATTAAAACAATCATACCGATGATTGAAAAACCAAACAGATGTGAGTCAACTATTTGCCACATTTGTGAAAAAAAATTTTCCACCAATGACATTATCGTCCGTGACCATAACCATTTTACTGGAGAATTCCGGGGTCTTGCGCATCAAGCATGCAATCTCAATTTTCGTAAATTGTTCGTAGTCCCCATTGTATTCCATAATCTTTCGGGTTATGATAGTCATTTTATGATAAGTCATTTGAGTAGAAGGGGACGTATGAGTATACTTCCAACTAACAAGGAAAAATACATTTCATTCACTTTGTACGATGAAGGTACAGATATAAAATTTCGATTCATTGACTCTTATCGCTTCATGGGAACATCTTTAGATGAATTGTCATCAATTTTGGATCAAAACGATTTGAAAATACTGAAAAAGGAATTCATTGATGCGAACGATGAAAACTTCGCGCTTTTAACCAAGAAAGGTGTATTTCCCTACGATTATATTGATTGTACGGAAAAATTAAACGAAACATCATTACCTCCAAAAGAATGCTTTTATAATAAATTGAATGATGCGCACATTAGTGATGAGAAGTATGCTCATGCTCGAAATGTCTGGGAAAACTTCAAAATTTCGGACTTAGGGTCATATTCAGACCTATATTTGAAAACAGATGTATTGTTATTAGCTGACGTGTTCGAAAATTTTCGCAAAAAATGTAAAGCAACCTATGGGTTAGATCCAGCATGGTATTACACCATGCCGGGCTACACATGGGATGCTATGCTGAAATATACTAAATGTACGCTGGAACTTTTAAATGACGTTGATAAAATCATGTTTATCGAAAATGCAATACGTGGTGGAATTTCGGTTTGTAGCAGTAGACACTCGGAGGCTAACAACAAGTTCATGCCTGAATATGACTCTGAAAAACCATCGAAATATATTATGTATTTGGATGTTAATAATTTGTATGGGTTTGCTATGTCAGAATGCTTACCTTATGGCGGATTTTCATGGGTGGAGAATTTTGAAAATTTTGATGTGATGTCTATCGCAGATGATGCATCAGATGGGTATATTCTACAAGTCGATATGGAATATCCCCGCGACCTACATGAACACCACAAAGACTTTCCATTTGCAGCAGAGCATCGCGTTCCACCTGGCTCGAAACTACCAAAATTGATGACAACCCTTTTCAACAAAAAAAAATATACTTTGCATTACAGGAACTTGAAACAATGTCTGGCGAACGGTTTAAAATTGACGAAAATTCACAAAATTTTAAGATTCAAACAGTCTACATGGCTGCGACCCTATATTGAGTTGAATACAAAACTAAGGACATCATCCACAAATGCTTTCGAAAAAAATCTCTATAAGCTAGCCAATAACGCAGTTTTTGGTAAAACAATGGAAAACATAAGAAAACACAGGGTGGTTAAACTTGTCAGAACTTGGGAGGGTCGTTATGGCGCCAAAAATTTGATTAATAGCCCCAGATTTTGCGGTCGTACGATATTCGAAGAAAACTTGATTGCTATAGAATTGCAAAAAACCGAATTAATTTTCAATAAGCCTCTGTATGTAGGAATGACCATTTTAGATCTATCAAAAGTATGTATGTATAATTTTCACTATGGATATATGATCCCAAAAATGACCATTGAAAAATGTAAATTGCTATATATGGATACTGACAGTTTTATTTATGAACTCGAATGCGATGATGCATATAAAGAAGTAATAAAGTCTGATCTCACCAAGTTTGATACTTCGGATTATCCTGAAGATAATGAGTATAAGATACCTCTGGTTAATAAAAAAAAATTAGGTTTAATGAAAGATGAAGCGAATGGAAAGATAATGTCCCATTTCGTTGGTTTGCGTTCAAAAATGTATACGTATAAAGTACAAGGGGGCAAAGTTGTGAAAAAATCCAAAGGAGTCAAATATAATGTTGTGAGAAATAAAATAGTTTTTGAAGATTATTTGGATTGTTTGAAAAATTTTAAGGAAAAAACGACAACCCAACGTTGTATTCGCTCATATGCTCATAATGTTTTTAGCATTGAGCAATCAAAAGTAGCTCTAAGTCCTCATGATGATAAGCGATATTTAATTCCAGGTTCTTTTGATACATTACCGTGGGGTCATCATACTTTAGAAGGGTAATTTGTGTTTTTTTCCAAATTTTCAGATGAGATCATTGCGAGAACTAAGCATAAAACGAATTTGCGAAAATGTTAAATGTGCAGCTGATTTTCTCGAAGCTTCACCACTACCTTGGGTACTAACAAAGGAAATTATGAGAAAATATGCATATTTCAAGTGGGATTATATGCATCATGTAGCTGAAAATGATCAACTTTGTAGTTCAAATGGTATTGAGTTTATGCATTGTGATAAGGGTATAAAGGCTTCATTAAAAAATGCAATATTAACCCAAAACGATTGGGATTATATTTTTGAAGAAGATCATTACTGCATATGGGTAAATTATTACAGGATCGACAAATTTCGCTTGCGTGTTTGTAATTCATGTTTTTATTCAATCAAACTTTCCCATAGAATAAAAAAAAAAACTTGATTGTTATTAATGATCATTATCATGATGTTTATAGAAGTAATGAAATTATTGAAAAGTTATATCAAAACATGCATTTTTGGTGTTATAGCTGTTTTTCTGAAGTTTTATTTGAAGTTAAAGATCATGATTCTTGCGACAGGGAACTTCATTTACCACCTAGAAAACGTCGTTTCAGGGGTGTTTATGAAGATGACAGCGATATCGACCATTTTGATGAGTATTAACAAAAAAAAGTATTCTCATTCTCTATCTCCCGCAAAACTGTAATTGTATACTTTTAATATTAACAAAAAAATGTATTCTCTTTCTCTCTCTTCCGCAAAATTGTAATTATATACTTGTATCACAATAAATGATTATGTGTAAACCTGTTTTGTTTTGATTTTTATTCGAAAATATGAATAGGATATTCATAAAATCTGTTGTGGAATCATCTGCGGCTGAAAGACAAACTTTTGTCGTTATTTTTCATCGTTCAACATAACCTCTTGGGAGGTAGTCATGTTGAAAAGGAGGACATTCTCCATGAAAATTGAAAAATGGAAAATGTGATTTATTTGTAATATCCAACAGAAAACAACTACTTCCCCAGGAAAAGCCACGCTGGACATTGAACTACATCTAATAGATATTGTGAAAAGACTCAGATGTACTTCAATGTCCAGCGTGGTTTTTGCCGGGGAAGTAGTTGTTTTCTTTTAGATATTACAAATAATTACATTTTTAATTTTTTTTTATTTTCATGGAAAATGTTCCCCATTTCAACTATTTTGTTTAATTTCTTTGTGAATAAAAATTCTCAATTTCATCTTCATTCATAAATAAAAAAAAGATAAATTTATTTTTCATTTATTTCCAAATCTTTGAACAAATCATTTTCAAAATAAACTATATATTCTCTCAGAGCATTCGAATATAAACTAGAGTCTGATGGTATAATTTCAAAACATATGTTCATAATTTCTTCATGGGTAAAATTTGTTCTGTCACTATTGAATTTGGTTTTGATAACATGCAACAAGTTTTTGTAGTATACACAAAAGTTCAAATTTTCCAACATTTCAATGCGATATGACAACACTGTTTTATGTAACTTCAGAATGGCATCAATGTCTTTTTCGAGGAAATCCAAGTTAGTGTCTCCTCTGGTAATGGTGATCTGCTTTACATCGCTTTCGATGAATTGCGTTACATCAACAAAGTCTCCACAGGCTGTTGTAATGGAATCATACTCATCAGGGTATTCAATTGCTGCTTCAAAGAAATTAATTTTTAAAGAAAATAGAATTTCAATGAAGGTACTCCATTCGATGGCACCGAATGGTATGCTTCGATAAGAATATGTTTGCTTCAAAGTGATGCATGGACTGAAGCATCTGGCTGGACTTAGCCCACAACGAATTTCGTAAGTATCTATAGGATGAGTCATCAGTAAAAGTTGGTGTTGTTCTTCACTTGCAATAATTTCATACCTTTGAAGCGCTCGTTTGAGTTCATCATTTCGGCTTTCGAGGGTGAGTGAAAAGTGATCAGGATCATCATTCATGTCAATTTCAAACGCTGTAGAATCTTGACTGCTGCCATAACCACTATCACCATCACTGTCGGGGTACATGTTCACACTCAGGTTGTAACAAGTAAAACTGACTAATTTAAATTATTGGTTTCCCATTTTATATGAGTTGGGGGAACTCATACGTCACAATGCTTCTGGTTGAGAATTGAGAAAATGTAAAAAAGGTCTCAGTGTTGTTGGTAGATAAGATTCTATAGAAAATCAACGTTTTCTACCCAACTGTTGTGCTTGCTATCCATACCAAGCCATTTGACATACATTTTCTTTCCTTTTCGTCTCAATACTTTCTCCACGAGGTAGATGTCAGGATTTGCAGTTTTTTGTAATTCCTCTGCATAGAAAGCTCCCTTGACTGGTACATTATGCATATCTTCCAACATAAAGGTAGCGGGATTGGTGATGTTTATTTTGATGATTTTGAATAATTCCGTTGTCCAATTGGGCGTATAACCTTTTTCAAAAACGTGTTTTGATTTACTGATGCGCACAACATCACCGACTTTGAACTTTCTCGGTCCAGCTATTTTCAGGTGATTGTATGCTGATTTAAGAATTTGTTTTTCGTTGGTTTTATCGATTTCTGAGGGTTTCAAACCTATCTTTGAGTGTCGAGTATCATTGTAGGACTTTGTGATTTCAGGCAATATATTCAACCATTTGTAGGTACCATTCAAACTGAAATATTTGTAGAGTTTTTCTTTCAACGTTCTTATGACTCGTTCAGCCATGGCAGCCTTCATGACGCTGTATGTATTGTAGTGATTTATTCCATGTTTTTTCATCAAACTCTGGAATTTACTGTTGTAGAATTCCGTTCCCTGATCGCTCTGTAGATTTTTTGGACAACGTTTCGTATGTGCCAAAATATCTGCAAATGTTTCAGCAATTTCCGTACCCATCTTTGTTTTCAGCGGTCTAGTCCACACGAATTTCGAGAAACAATCTATAACGACTAGAATGAGTTTGAAATTTTTATTTTGATGGGCGTACGGTCTCATTTCAGCCAAATCCATTTGCCACAAATCATCCAACCCCTTGACGATGGTACGTCGTCGAGCAAAATTTTTTCTTATCGGTTTATGTAGTTCGTGAACAAGTTGAATCTTCTCTTTGGAAGCCATAATACTGAGGTTAGCAACGGAATACACTTCAATATATGATTTTGGTCAATGGACTAATTTTATGTTGTTTCGTTTTTGCTTCTCCCCATGACATCAGTATCAACCTTTGACTTCGCTATATCAGATTCCATTTTGGTAATTTTTTGTTTGAAGTTGCGTTGGATTCGATTTAACTCCATCTCAGTTTTTTTGTTTAATGTCCTACATTGTTCCATAAATATGTTCATATCCTTATCGTGTGACTGAATCTCTTGAGTCAATTCCGCAGTTTTCTTCGAAAGATAGTCTCGAATACTTTCAATATCATCTTTAAAATTCTTACTGAGTTGATCACAGAGAGCAAATAGCTTCTCATAGCGCTCAACATTCATTTGAGTTGATTGAGCTACGTTATCATCGATCGATTGCATTTTTCTATCGAATTCTTTCAACGATGTACTCAGTTCATTTTGAATATTTTGCATATCTGCTCGCATTTCAATCAAGTTGGAACTCAGTTTGCGTATGGATGTTTCCAATTGCTCAGTGGACTGCTGATCTCTATAATCTATAACTTTAATTTCATTTCGAATATTTTGTAGATCAGCTTGCATTCTATTAACCTGATTGGTTATTACTTTATTGATTTCATCCACATATTCCTTATTAGCTGCATCCGTACCGATGGTAGGTTGTTTGACATTACTGAGTTTCAAATTGTTAAAATCTATATTGCCTTCTGGCGTGTGAAACAAACCACCACCACCAGATGGTGCTGAAGGTTCTAATTTCCTCTTTCTGTTCGAGCTGCTACGTCCGAACTTATCGATTACCATTTTGAAAATGTTATTATATCGAGCAAAGCGTGCTATCTTATAAGGAAGGAATCTATTGAATTATTTTTGCTTCTTTGAGTTCATTGATTATGGCAAATATTTCATTGTCGTGCGAAGTGTTTCCTGCATTTTTTGATGCAACCAACAATTTTAGTCGATCACACAATTCATTAGGATCATCCCAATAAACATACTCCATAGGTTTGGTATTGTGCACCATCCCTATGGGGATGATATTGCCTGCGCCAGTCGTTGAACTCGTTGTTTTTCGAAAAAATGGTTTTATTATTTGCGTATATTTCCACCGTGTTGATCCTTTCAAAGAACCATCTGACTTCAAGTGAGCTCCCGTCAAAATCAAGATAGATTTATATGTCTTTAAATCTTCTTCATTGAAGTTTTCAGGTTCATCGTAGAATATTAGTTCATATAATCCTGGAGTTCCTTTCACCCACTGATTTTGAGTTATGATACGCCCGGTACGTTTATCGAAATCAATCCAAGTCCCTCCAAGAGCCCATTTTGAAGAGACGGGATCATATGCGGGACCGTAAATTTTATCAATTTTGACGCTGCGTGCCCAATGATCTTTAATGTAAGGTTGAGCCATTACGGGATATTGTTCAATATAATCTTCCATAACCTCAGTAGGGATTTGAGTATAGTGATCAGAAGGTTCTGAAAACTCACCAGAAGGTTGTGTAAACACATCATCTGATGTGCTGGCAACATGCTCGAGGTTTAGAAATTTCGTTTGTTCTTTTTCTTCCTGAGGTTCTTCTGTTTCCTCTTTGATTTCTTCTTTCAGCTCATTCTTGATACCACGTTTTGCTGAGTTTTTCTTTTTGTGCTCTACCAATTCCACCAATGAGGATGAAATTGGTTTGAAAAATTTCTGTAACGATTCATCTTCTTCAGATTTACCCAATTTCAAAGCCAGATACTTTTTTCTGATGACTTTTGCAATTTCGTTTATTTTATTTTTTCGTATGACATCAACCTCTTTGTTTAATGGCTTCATGTTTACGAATGATGTTGTACGTATATCTATTACATATTTATATATTTATCAAAGCCTTGACGATAGCGACCATCATTCAAATCGTAATCCTTTGCAATGACCAATGTTCCATACTTATCGCACCAACAATCGGCACACATCCGTTTGAAATGTTCAAAGGTAACATCTGGAGAGACATGTTCATCATATACGTGCTTCAAATTCACTTCATCTTGTTTGAAGAGTACGATTAGATTACAATTATCCCTCAAAAGCTGCTTTGGTACCTTGCTGAACGTTTGTCCTATGTATATAGCATCAATACCGCGATGTCTGCACATGGAATAATATTCGCGAATTTTTTGCTGTGAATCGCATGAAATGTCATCGAATATGAAGATGGAATTCTGTTTAGCATCGTGGGGGCTGATAACATCTTCGTTTTCCTTGAACGGGAAATAATGAATGCCCTTGACTTTTTCCAGTATTTGTTGCAGCAACTGATACTTGGGTTGATATAACGACTTTGAGTAGACGTAAACATTTTCAAATTTCGCGCCATTGGGGTGGAACAACAGCGCTAATACAGCGTTCGTTTTTCCACAACCGCTCGGTCCACATACGATAGCTCGAAATGAGTTTGGTAGTAATTTACCATGTTTGCGGTCTACTATACCATTATCATCATTCAAATAATCCAAGTTTTCGATAGGTAACGTGTTTTCTTGTTGAACGACTTTCATGATGTGAGAGTTGATGAAAGTGAGTTTATGTTTATAAAAAGAGATGGCACCGTATACTCGATGTCATTCTCAATGCTGACATATCAAGGTGAAGGTGTTGTCAATACGCTCATCAATAAGTTACCGTTCGAATTACATATACCTGGATATCAGTATTGTGGGCCAGGCACTCATTTACAAGAGAGGCTCGCAAGAGGGGATCCCGGCATCAACCCATTGGATGCGGCTTGCAAACAACACGATATTGTATATTCACAAGAAAAATCTCTCGAAAGTAGACATAAAGCTGATAAAGTTCTCGAACAAAAAGCTTGGGAAAGATTCAAATCCAAAGACGCAAAACTTGGCGAAAAAACGAGTGCCCTCTTCGTCACCGGCGCAATGAAAGCGAAACGCAAGTTTGGTATGGGTGCTACAAAATCCTTCCGCAACAATGTTCTGCAAAAAATCCTCAAGGGTTGGACGCCCCACAATAGCAGCAGCGATATGGGAAAATCCGTCACTTGGGCTTTGAGAGCGGCTAAGAAAGCGGTCAAGAACGCTGGAGGACGTAAACGGATACGTATCCCGAGAATCATTCCATTGGAATCTAAGTCTGGCGGCATCCTACCTCTTATACCTATATTTGCTGGACTTTCAGCTTTAGGTTCATTGGTAGGTGGAGCAAGCGCAGTAGCAAAGACGGTATTGGATGCAAAGAATGCTAAAAAGAAGCTCGAAGAGGATCAACGTCACAATAAGGTTATGGAGCATTTGGGTTCAGGACTATATCTTCGTAAAACACCTCGAGGATATGGACTATTTTTGAAGAAACAAAAACGCGCACGAGGTCTCTACTTGAAAAAACAAAAAAACTGTTAAGGAAGCTACCCAATAGAGCGTTATACGATGTGGAAATTGAAAAATTTGCTCGTAAAATGAAAATACCTAATTTTCGAGGAGTCTTTATGCGTGATACGCTACCATTGCATCCCAAACAAAGGGAATGTGCTGTGTTGAATTTGGACTCAAAAAAAAATATGGGTACTCACTGGGTAGCTTACATGAAATTTGGCAACGTTGTGAAATATTTTGACAGTTTCGGTAATCTTAAACCTCCGCGGGAATTGGTTCGATATTTGGGGAACGATGTTAAAATCACATATAACAATGAGCGATATCAAAATTTTAATCAGAGTAACTGCGGCCATCTCTGTCTAAAGTTTTTACTTCACAATGTCTGCTATTGAAAACAAATTGCCCCGACTTAAACATTTGAGTAATTTTTTTTTGTATTGAATCGATTTGCTCACGGATGTAACTATTGTATGAATAAATGGTTTCCACACAGTATGTTGTTGTTTCTATTATTTAAGGTATGTCTCTGATGGTACTAAATCAGTCATGTCTATGCTGTTGACTTTGAAAAGTCGTTCTTCGACGCTTTCCATTGATTTCACACCACCTATTCAATTGGAAGCTAATTCCGAATACGGTCTAGCTCTTTTAAGTTTCCATTCATTCAACAGTATAGCAAACGTTAAAGAGGGCACCAAGTTCTATTATTACGAAATTAGGGAAATTAAGGAAAAAAAAGAAAAAAAAGTGAAGAAGAGCATCGATATTCCTGTTGGAGCTTACGAAATTGGAGATATTGAAGCGCTAATTCGAAAACATATTGTACCAAAATCATATGCTGAGAAACCTGAAGAATTCTTCTATCTCAAACCGAACAATAATACGCTGAAAAGCGAAATATTTTGTCTGCTGTATGCTATTGATTTTACCTCACAAGAAGATTCTCTAGCAAACATATTAGGTTTTTCTTCGAGTGTTCTGAAACCGAACGTTCATTACGTGTCCGATCTACCTGTTAATATTATAAGAGTAAGGACCATACATATAGATACCAACATTACGTCGGGAGCATTCTTCAACGAAAGACCATCTCATACGATATACGAATTTGCTATAGATTCTGATCCCGGTTTCGCAATCGACGAAACACCCAACCATCTTATTTATCTACCCATATTGCACATAAACGAAATAAACAATATAACGATCAGAGTACTTGATCAAAACTCTGAGTTGGTGGATTTCCGAAACGAAGAAATAATCATTCGATTAGAACTGAAGAAATTATGGTCTTGAACTTCTATAAAGCTAACTCATTGCCATTTGGTTCGTCAGTCTTCACGAAGACCTTCGACTGCTCCCGTCACCTAACTGTTGAAAATATAGAGTTCCTCAAATCGCTCGGCTACGATGTTGTCGGCTCAAGTATTCAACATTTTCCGCAAACCTCAGCAAGACGAATCCATCCAAAAAGTAGAATGGAGAACATACTACCCGTACGTAAAGTCTTTTCGAAATAATGATGTCATCGAAATCAACATCAATCAATCTGATGCCTACGATGCAATCTATGATAGTCTGTTATATATCAGCGGAAAAGTGACTAGAACTGCAGGCCTAGGACGGGTCACTTTTGTAAATAACGCGGGAGCATTTATGTTTCAATCCATCAGTTACGATCAAAATGGTAAAGAATTAGAAGGTGTACGCGAGTTGGGTATCGTTAGTACCGTTCGAGGATTTTTATGCTATAGCGCCGATGAAATCAAACATTTGGCAGCAGCTGGTTGGACTTACTCCCTCAACAATGACGAAGTTACCGATCAATCGTTCAGCATGCTCATTCCTCTCAAGCACTTTTTGAACATCTTCAACGACTATCAGTTTGTCTCCTACGGTAAACATACAATTCGATTGGTTCGCGCTGGTAATGATAACAATTGCTTCAAAGTTCTTGAACCAGCAGCTGGCGTGGCTCCGGTGCCAACTGCAGTCAAATTAGAAATTGAAAATGTGGAGCTGAAAGTCAAGAGAGTTTTTCCCAATGATCAAATCAAGCTGCAACTTTTGAAAGCAATCCAAGCTGACACTCCAATTTTGATGCCTTTTAGAAAATGGGACTTGCATATGCTCCCTGCTCTAACTGTTGGTGCTACAAATGAAATATGGGCCGTAAAGACTTCTTCGTTCCTCGAAAGCCCCCGATATGTTATTGTATGCTTCCAAGTGAATCGAGATCATACCAAAGTAAATAACGATCCCACAGCATTCAATCACATTAATATTACCAACATAACGTTAACTCTCAACGGTGAAACTTACCCCAAAGAGATGATGCACTTGAACTTTGGCAAAAAAGATGTTTCACAAGCTTATTTCAACTACGCTCAATTTGGACTCAGCTACAAACATTCCTCTCAACACAATCCTCTGTTGAATTATACTGACTTCGACGACAAAGCACTTTTTGCCATCGATTGTTCCAGAAGAGATGAATCAGTTAAAAGTTCCACTGTTGACGTTAAGCTGGAGATAGAGGCATCACAAGGATTTCCAGCCAATACCAGAGCTTATTGCATAATAGTACATGATACCATCATTGAACACCTCCCACTTAGCGAAATTGTTAAAAAGTGGAACTGAACTGCATTGTATGTTAGTCTGAAGTTGACGTTGAGTATAATAGTTGTTAATATATTATGAGGGTAGCACTTGTAGATATTCAAGGGTTCGTTATCGAACAACAATTCCATCCCAAGGAGATTGCAATTAGGATTGGTGCTCAATGTAGTAATTTTTTACTACTTCCAAGCATACCGTTTTCCTCTTTGAATAAAGAAGATCGACGTACCGCCTGTTACTTGGAAAAAAACGTTCATGGTCTGAGATATTCCTCTGGCTTTGTGGAATATCAACTGCTGGATGATATCCTTAAAGACAACCTATTCGATGTTGACATCATTTACGTGCGAGGGCACCAAAAGAAACATTTTCTGGATAGTAAGCTGCAACAGTTGAATATACGTACGAGAGTTGTAAATTTGGAAGAAAATCAGGACTCATTGTGGTTATCAACCGTCTTCGATGACACCAACGGGGCCCCATCCTGTACACATCATTTCAAAGGACGCTTATACAAATGCAGTCTCCATAACGTTGATATCCTATTCAAATGGCTCTGTGATATATTACCTAAATAATATGTATTTTTTATCAATAAATTAAAAAATTTCGATGTAGTCGTTTATTTATTAATTTTTTCAGCATAGATGCATTTGAAAGTGCTGAAACATCTCTTGATATGATTGGAGTGTTGAATGCTTTTACGATGCTTTGAACGCTTTTAAGGTGCGTTGACGATCGTTGGCAAAGCTTTTAACGCTTTTACGGATCAATTTTGAGACATTCTGTATCTTTAACGGAGAATTTTGAAACACTCTGTATATATTTGTCGCACCTTGGAACATCCTTGTATTATGTTCTACGCATAATTTACAGTATATGATATATCATCATGTTTTTTTTCTTCATTTAGCAATATGCTCCCGACAAGTTCAGACATATCATTCGCGCGTGAAAAAATAAATGATTTCATCAATAAACACAAAGATAGATATGACATTTATGAAGTGATTTTGAAAAAATGGGAGCAGCGCAAGAAGAGTCTAGAGGCAATACAAAACACAGAAACCAATAATTCACATTACAAAAGTTGTTGCTGGTCGAATCCTGAGAACACAGAAGGTCCTGATTCATGTGCATGCTGCTTCATAGGTCAGTACGTGGAAGAAGCCAAAAAGTTGTGAACATCTACAATAAAGACACTTGCTCGAAGTATTTCGAAGACGCTTGAACATGGAAGGAACACAATATTGTGGATATTGTAGAAAGTATTTTTGTTTTTGTAAAAAGTCAATTGTTAGACATAATGATCTAAATTGGAATTTGAAATGTAATGAAAGCATGCCAAATAGTCCTGTTTGTCTTCCAAAAAATGGAAGTCAGCTATATAGTCCTGCTCAACCTCCTAAAAAGAAAAATAAAGATACTTTGAATTGAAATGTTCATTTTATTTTTATGTTAATCGTTCAATACGCAAAACAGTCACATGACAGTTGACGGACACAAACTCACACACAAACGGTGGAACGTCCCACAAAACGCTTGAAATGCCTGCACGCATCTTTTTAACTTTTCTCCGATACATTTTTCCAACCAGGCTGCATAAATGGCTTATATTGAACTCCCCCATATCAGCATCCCCAATGATTCGTAATTTACCATATATCCATTTCACGCCCTCGACTGACGGCTCAACATAGATCTGTTACGCCACTGCGTTACGCGATCAGCCAATCACATGACAGTTGACGGACACAAACTCACACACAACGGTGGAACGTCCCACAAAACGCTTGAAATGTCTGCACGCATCTTTTTAACTTTTCTCCGATACATTTTTCCAACCAGGGTGCATAAATGGCTTATATTGAACTCCCCCATAGCAGCATCCCCAATGATTCGTAATTTACCATATATCCATTTCACGCCCTCGACTGTCGGTTCAACATAGATCTGTTACGCCACTGCGTTACGCGATCAACCAACTAGCTCGCACTCTTTTCAACCCACACACACTCGGAGTCTCTCTCTCTCATACACACGGTTTGCCCTATCCTGGCCACCGTGGTCTCCTAGCATATCTACTAGAATATACTGTCAAGAATCTCAAAACTCCCACTATAATTATGAATCCAAATAACGGGTTCATAGATAATTGTTTTATGTTTTCGATCACGGTCCCCGGTCATCCATCGTGAGTTTGATGACTACCAAGGTTCACCGTGACAGTGTATCATGTCGCTCGATTCAAATAAACATTTTGGTTTGGTATAAATAATAATTCTTCGAGAGAGATCATTCGAAAATTCAGTCAAGATCTATGTTAATTATTGATTGATTATAATTAATCTCTTCAATAATCAAGTGCATATCTGTGATAAAAACGAAAGACATCTTTGTGATATTACCCTGAATGAATTGCCTATATTAAGCAAACTACCTGTTTATTATTTGCAACCTGTTTATAATTAATACTTCATTTCATTTTACCTAATTTCAAACTACTATAAATATGTCTGTACATTAACTGATTACCATTGTTTGTTTGAAAAAGCTATAGTAATAGCGAAACGCGTCAAGCGCGTCACATTACGAGAAGTAATATATTGTGAATATTTAAAAAACAAGTGGCTTTTCATTTGATTAACAATGTTAGTGTTATTCACATATCAATATTACTCTTGAGAGCCCTATAACTAACACATTTTATATGTGAATTATATCGCCCGTTCCCGTGTGAAACGCTGACCATGCTGATGCAGGATCTCGCGATTCCAGGAAACTGATGTGCAATCATCTTAATCTTTATGGGAAGATTCATTTCAGAATTCAGTTATATTTTTGCTCTTGTACTGTTCAG
Source organism: Chrysolina haemoptera (assembly GCA_958298965.1). Lineage (NCBI taxonomy): Eukaryota > Metazoa > Arthropoda > Insecta > Coleoptera > Chrysomelidae > Chrysolina > Chrysolina haemoptera. The sequence goes on along the minus strand of OY282595.1, from coordinate 30,954,309 downwards.
ACCTATTTTGTTAATAAAAATTAGTTTTTAAAAAAGGACTTTGACGTCCGAAAGTTATATTTGGCGCAGTCGGTAGGATACTCGAAATTGAACGTATCAAACGTGCTGTTTTCGTATCTACGATTAATCGAGTATCGAACTTGTTGTTTTGTTCTGTGGAGGTGTTTGTGAAGGAGCGGCTCTTCAAAAATCAAGAAACCCAGTCCATCGAGGACCCCTAGCTATCGTCAACAGGCAGATCATTAGGGAGTGGAACAAAATCGTCCAGTCTCCCAAGGAATTCTTCTGGAAATCAAAAATCGAGGAACCAGTCGTCTACCTTATAAAAGGATGCTCAATATTGATAGTTTGACGCAAATTCCAGGAAATTTAAGTCTTAATAACGAAAACTCTTCAGCTGATCCTAGTACTTCTAATAATTTAAACAAGAAAATGGCTAATACATTCAATCCTCAATACCTAAAGTGTGTGCCAGAATTTGATGGCAATCCTAATGATCTAAATAGATATTTATCAGTTTGTGATTCAATAATTACCAATTTTTATAATGCTGCCGAACAGGCAAACTTTCAAAATGTTTATTTGCTGACCTGTCTCATTTCTAAATTATCTGGTAATGCAAAAATAGTAGCCAACATACAAAATGTTTCAAATTGGCAAGAACTTAAGGACACATTAACAAGAAATTTTGCCGATCAAAGGGATGAAACTTGCCTGAACAGAGATATGGTTATGCTCAGGCAAGCCCCTAGCCAAAAGCCTCAACAGTTCTATGATAGGTGTTTAAATATATTGAACCTTCTGTGTAATTATATTGATGTACATGAAATCACAGTGGAATCTAAAAAGTGTGAAAGAGATCTATAGAGTAACTTGGCATTGAAAACCTTTCTTTCTGGGCTCAAGGAACCTTTGGGTACTACCATACGCTGTATGCAACCCAAATTACAGCATTGAAGCATTACAGTGCGTCTTACAAGAAAATAATGTACATTATTTTCAAAATTTTTCAAATAAAAATACATTTAGAACCAATTTTTCGCCTCCTAGAGCACCAATTCAAATTTCCCAAAACCTACACCCATGAGTGATCCACTAGAAATACGTATAACAAACCAGTACCGATGAGTGTTTCGACAAGAAATACCTCTAATTATCGACCGGGCCCCTCAAATTCATTTCAAACCCAACCTCAGAAAAATTTGATGTCAGAGGAATTATTTAATACCAAAACAAAATTTAGATTCTTCAAAAATTCGTTGTGACCATTTGAATGACGAGGAAAAATCCAAAATACTTTCATTGTGCAAATAATATTCGGATATTTTTTACTATGAAGATACTCCACTGACTTTTACAAGCCGCGTTAAACACCGAATTCGAACATCTGATGACTCTACCAGTATATGCCAAATCATACAGGTATCCATTCATTCACAAGCAAGAAGTCGAAGATCAGATCAAAAAAATGCTCGATCAGCGAATAATTAGGCCAAGCAATTCTCCTTGGTCATCGCCAATTTGGGTGGTTCCCAAAAAGGTGGATGCTTCTGGGAAGCAAAAATGGAGGGTGGTCGTTGACTATCGTAAGCTCAATGAGAAGACGATAGATGACAAGTACCCCTTACCGAACATCACAGATCTTTTGGACAAACTGGGAAAATGCCAGTATTTCACAACCCTCGACCTAGCCAGTGGTTTCCACCAAATTGAGATGGAACAGGACGATATTGAAAAAAACAGCTTTCAATACGGAACATGGGCATTACGAGTACCTCAGAATGCCATTCAGGTTGAAGATCGCGCCTGCAACATTCCAGCGCGTAATGTATAATATTCTTCGTGGTATCCAAAACGAAAAATGTTTGGTGTACCTCGACGATATTATCATCTTTTCAACGTCCCTGCAAGAACATCTCGAGAGTCTCAAAGCCGTCTTCAATCGGTTGAGGGGTTCAAATTTTAAAATTCAGCTGGATAAGTCAGAATTCCTACGGAAGGAAGTAGCTTATCTGGGCCAGGTCGTGACCCCTGAAGGTGTCAAGCCAAATCCAGATAAAATCATTGCCATCAAAAATTTCCCTGTCCGAAAAACTACCAAACAGATCAAAGGATTCTTAGGTCTGTTTAGGCTATTATCGACGCTTTATAAATAATTTTGATAGATTAACTAAACCACTAACTAAATGCCTAAAGAAGGGCGCAAAAATTGAGCATAACGCAGAGTTTTTGGAATGTTTCAATACTTGCAAGAATCTTTTGATCAACGATCCAATTCTGCCACGGACGCAAGTAAATTTGCCCTGGGAGCTGTTCTCTCCCAAGGTCCTATTGGCCAAGATTTGCCAGCTGCATACGCATCTCGGACCCTGAATGACTGAGCAAAATTACTCAGTAATTGAGAAAGAGCTGCTTGCGATCGTATGGTCTACCAAGTACTTCCGTCCATATCTCTTTGGGAGAAAGTTCAATATCATTACTGATCACAAACCTCTTCAGTGGTTATTCTTCCTGAAGGACCCCAACTCAAAATTGTTGAGATGGCGGATCAAACTGGACGAATACGATTACAACATACTATACAAAAAAGGCAAATTGAACACCAACCTGATACCGAACGTACGGGAGATGAACCCCTACCAGAACCCGAAGACCACGAGGATAACACCATTCACTCAAATGCTGAACAGAACCCTGTTGTAACAATTCCAATAGCGCAATGTGCCGTGAACCTAGGGATCAATCAATTGATTATAAGCTCAGTTCTTCATTCTCCGGCTAAACCCAAAACTACCATTCTATTCGAGAAAAAGATGAGGATTCATATTCAAATATCACAAAATGATACAGAAAATGATATCCTAAGTTTTATTAAAGAATTTATCGTCCCAGGGGTGCAGTACCATGTCTATTTTGAAAACCCTGAACTCTATGAACCATTTTCGGCAATAATTCAAAAGTATTTCAAGTGGTACTCTATCAAATTCAAAAGGTGTACGAAAAAGCTTTTGGACGTCACAAAAAAAGATGGCATTCAGGAAATTATTCGAAACCATCATGAAGGTAAATCAAACCACCGGGGTGTCGATGAGACTTTCGCAAGAATAAAAGAAAAATACTACTGGCCGAACTTAAAAAATCTATTCAAACATATATCAATCAATACGTTACTTGCCAACAAAGTAAATATGAGCGAAACCCCATCAAAATGAAGCTAAACATCACCCCTACAGCATCCAAACCTTTCGAAATTGTTCATCTAGACACATTTACCATCGAAAATAAAAAATTTCTTACAATTATAGACAGCTTTTCAAAGTACGCACAGGCATATCTAGTTAACTCCTTGACAGGTACAGAAATAGCAGATAACCTCATTCAATTCTTTTCTCATCACGGTATTCCCAAACGAATTATCGTTGATAATGGTACCGAATTTAATAACTTCCTTATATCTGAACTTCTTGCTTTACACAAGATAGAAGTTCATTACATATCACCACATCATCCGCAGTCAAACGGAATGATATAACGGATCCATTCTACCATTTTGGAACACATTCGCCTAATCAACACCAGAGGATTTTTGAAAACTCCAAAAATGAAAATGTACGCAATTTTACCATACAACCACTCCATACATTCGGTCACAAAACACAAACCAATCGATATCATTAGTGGTCACATTTCAACCAATGACCCTTTCAATATCGAAATTGATCGAAAATTATTAAATGATTACACTATCAATCATAAAGAACGATCTAAACTTCTCTATTCAAAAATTAACTCAGATCTTATCAAGCGAAAGGAAAAAATAATAGAAGGGGAGAATAAAAAAGCGCGATGACCCCATTATGTTCAAAACAAAACAAAAGGTTTATGTGAAAAAACATGTTAGGCGGAAAGACGCGAATAAATTTCAAAAACCAACTCAAATCAAAAAGGTCGACAGTATCTACGGAAAACCAAGAAAAAATTCACATGGAAAATTTAAAACGTCCCCTCAAAAAATACCCATCTCTCATTAAAAATTAATTAATTTTTCAGATTATCTGGAACTCTTGGACTTCAGAAAAAAATATCTAAACAAAACTTAAAGAACAATCCAGGACTTATTCCTCTCAAACTTGGAACAGCCAAGGTAGAAACAAACGCGTATGCACTCATTCATTATTACGATTTGAGTCCAATAATCATCGAGGTGAATAAACTGAAATTCCACTCCAAAAACGTGAGGACACTTGTAGACGGTCACGGAGACTACTCATGGGACACGTCAAATTATTTGAAAATATAACAATTTTCAGAAGAAAAAGTAACTGATAGACTTACCACACCCGCTCAGAACAAAACGTGGTCTTATAAACGGCGTTAGATCAATTTTCAAATCAATCACAGGAAATTTAGATTCCAGTAACAGGGAAAAATATGATCGTCTAATTAACGAATTGCAAAATAATCAAAATAATCTCGTAACGAACATCAAAAGGCAAAATTCACTTTCAATATCATTAATCAATCAGTTCAATAGTACAGTTCAACAAATGAAACATAACGAGCAGCTTTTAGATTCAAAAATAAAACAAATTGCGAAAATTGTTGAAAATCAAACACATAAAAAAAATTCTATGTTCATCAAAGATATTACGAACCGGATAATCAACACATACGAGATCATAAACTCAATTTTACAAGATGTCAAAAATTCAATACAATTTTCCAGACTGAACATTCTTCATCCAAGTATAATAAAAACTAAAGATTTGTTCAACGAACTACAAAAATTAAAGAAGATTTTTAACGAAGACCAATTACCAATTGAAATAAGTTTCGAAAATACTTTGCTATTTGAAAAAATTATAAGTCTCGAAAGCTATATCTAAAACTTCAGAATAACCTATATTTTACATATTCCCATCACCCACTCCTCAAAATTTGATTACTATCATCTTTTCTCTATTCCAATATTAACTAAGGGTCAGTTTAAGGCTGTCGTACCTCAAAATAAGTATTTAACAAAAAACGAGAATTTGTATGCATTTTTGAGCGATCCTTGTTTGGAGATCTCTCATCAAACCTATATCTGCCCGTCCACTGACATCAGAGAGCTGACAGACGATAATCCATGCGAAATCCAGTTACTCAATGTCCAAAACACCTCCATATGCAAGGAAACTACCATCCATCTATCAAGACCGGCCATCAGGCAACTGCACGACTCAAACAAATGGGTTGTTCTTCTGCCCAACAAACGACCAGGCTTAAGTGTGAAAGCCAAAACGAGATCGAAAACCTGCCACCTGGAAGTTACCTATTCGACATTCCAACTGGATGCCAGTTATCCTGTGGCGACCAAATTATAATTAATGACCACCAATAGCGAACCAATCATCCTACCAGACCTAGATGAAAGGAAGTCAGATCCACCCAAATCAAGTACAGGGATCCAACTTGATGACTTGAAACCGGACGAACTCCACTCAATAAAGACAGCCATAATGGAGAATGAACCGATAATATCCTTCAAAGACCTGGTCCTAATATCAGTCTTCGTATACATGGTCCACCAGAAGATAGGCTTCAGGGGATGCAGAACCAAGACACCAAACGAACAACAACAGGAAATCGAGATGTCTAGGTTTCAACTTCCACGCCTCCTACGTTGAATCTTCAGGGGGAGGAATTATATGGCCCGTTCCCGTGTGAAACGCTGACCATGCTGATGCAGGATCTCGTGATTCCAGGAAACTGATGTGCAAGCATCTTAATCTTTATGGGAAGATTCATTTTAGAATTCATTTATATTTTTGCTGTTCAGACCTATTTTGTTAATAAAAATTAGTTTTTAAAAAAGGACTTTGACATCCGAAAGTTATATTTTGTGTGTGAAGTTAGCGATGAATTTGCCAGCGATGATTTTGTAGGCCGGATTTTATGTAATTGAAAATTTTACTTTCAGTCGATATCAAATTTTTTGGCATTGATAGGCTCGAGGTGTATGGTATTCAGGTTGAAATAGAAAGCAAAAGTATTGAATCGTCTTAAAAAACCGTCAAATATTTGGAAAAATACACTTGTTGCCATGGAAATTTGAGATTTCTATATTGTTAATTCCATTATAAGTCGGAAATGAGAAATCAATACACCTGGAAATTTTCACAGAAGTTGTAAAAATGCATTCTCTTTTGGAAAATGAAATTTTAATTTCTGAAAAATCGGTGCGGAAGCGGGAAATAATTAAAATGCTTGAAAATTTGGTATTCCCATTGTTAATTTCATTATAAGTCGGAAACGAGGGACAAAAATATACCTTAAAATTTTCACGGAATGTGTAAAAGTGCATGCTCCTTCAAAAAATGAAATATTGATTCCTGAAAAATCTGTACGGAAGTAGAAAATAAATAAAATCCATGAAAACTTGGTATTTCATTATAAGTCCGAAAGGAGGAATAAATGCACCTGGAAAGTTTCACAGAATGTGTAAATGTGCATGCTCCTGGAAAATAATTAAAATCCAGGAAAATTTGGAATTTCTATTGTTAATTTCGATATTTCTATTATTACTATCATTAATTTCATTACATAAGTCGGAAATGAGGAATAAATACACCTGGAAATTTCCACAGAAGGTGTAAAAATGCTTGTTCTTTCGAAAAATGGAAAATTGATATCTGAAAAATTGGTACGAAAACGAAAAATAATTAAAATACATGAAAATTTGAGATTTCCATTGTTAATTGCATTATAAGTCGGAAATGAGGAATAAATAAACCTGAAAATTTTTACAGAGTGTGTAAAAATGCATGCTCTTTCGGATAATGAAATGTTTATTTATGAGAAATCAGTACGGAAGCGGATAATATTTAAAATGCATGAAAATTTGGTATTTCTAGTGTTGAATTCATTATAAGTCGGAAATGAGGAATACATACACCTGGAAATTTCCACAGAATGTCTTAAAGGGCATTCTCCTTCGAAAAATGGAATATTTATTCCTGAATAATCGGTACGGAAGTGGAAAATAATTAAAATCAATGAAAACTTGGTATTTCTATTGTTAATTTCATTTTAAGTCGGAAATGAGGAATAAATACACCTGGAAATTTTCACAGGTGTAAAAATGCATGTTCTTCTGAAAAATGGAAAGTTGATATCTGAAAAATCGTTACGGAAGCGGAAAATAATTAAAAACCACGAAAATTATAGATTTTTTACGATAATTTCATAATGAATCCAGATTAAGAAAAAAAGCCATCCGGAAAAATTCAATATCATTTTTTGAAAATGTATGTACTCTCAGGAAGTGATTAGTTAAAAATTCATTCATTAGAGTGTGCCCTCAAACTATTACTATTACGTTTGCAAGCTGTTCAACTTCCCCTCCAACTGGAAAATTACATGAGTACCACCAGTCCCAAAAACGAAAACATATTATATTGTTTTATAAGTGACGAAAGTTACATTTTCTGAAGGGAAATAACAGTTCACCAGCTGCGGCGAAACAAAAGCAAAAAAATGTATTAATTATAAAAATGATTCCTGTCTTCGTTTATTCATAATTTAAAGTCGTCAAAACATTATATACGAGGATGAGAAATGATTGGAAAAAATACCCATTGAACTTTCGTCGCCAGAAATAAAAGTTAATGTTATGAGAATATCTCTTACTTTCGACGGAAGGTAGAAAAAAGACCCTACCTAACAACTATAGATCGATCGCAAGTCATCGAATAACCATCAAGATCGAGCTTATGAAATATCTGGAACGCTCTGGAATTGTAAATAATCAACAATATGGTTTTCGTCATCAGAGATCAGCTGGTGACCTGCTTGCTTGTGTCTCACATTCACAGCCATTACTTCAAAATTATAGCGAAACTCTGGCCGTGACCATAGATATATTCAAGAAAACTGATCGCGTTTGCGTTTGGAACTTCCCAAAACGGATGGGTCCCCAGTTTTGTGCCTTGCTTTTTTGCTGTGTTGGTGTAAATCCTGGTTTTCCAAAGGGATCCTATCTAGAACCAACACTGTTCCTTCTTTACATCGATGATTTGTTTTGAGCTAACTCATGACCAGCGCACAGCCGATGATAATATTCATATATAGTTTTCTCTTCCAAAGCTCCGATAACAGCCCGTCAAACCAGAAATGAACGGGTTAGGAACGTGAAAATTTCTGATACGGATTTGGTAAAAATCCAACAAACTTGGTAGAATTCAATGCCAATAGAACCCATGCACCACCAGCAGTTCCCTATCATGGGAAAACCGTCTATGAGTTTCGCTGCCAAAAGTGCCTTTGGTTTTTTGTTCCGAGCCAAGAGCTATTTCACTTATTGTCAACTGATTATGATTTATAAAGACCAGATATATGGAGTGCAACCCCTAAAAATATATTAAAATTTTTAGATTCTGTTTATCGCCGATGCTCTTCTGAACCATCATCAATCGTTCCACCGATAGAGCGGTCCGATCCAGATACCCTTCGATCTAAGCCTTTACCACAAACATATTCTCTCATGTTGAAGACATGCGCCGCACTAGGAATTCACTAGGTACTTCGGGAAGGGTTTCCTGTGGAATACAGCCTCCAGAAATTCGAAGATACCATCAGTTCATACCTTGGCTTGCACGATGTTATATGAAGTTAATGGGATATTGGACGCCTGTAGTGTCACTCAATGTGAACAACAAGTATTTTTCCCTTTATCATACCAGTAATTCAATTCTCATAGAATCGCATTTCAATAACCAAGTTATTGTCAGCAGAAGGTATTACTAAACTAAAGTAAATAATCATTATTTACTGTTGTGAACTGAGCTTAACCTACTTGACACATGTCATGTGTCATAGCTGTATCCGCATCTGGCAGCGGTCATCTGTCATTTGGATGGTCTAAGAGAAAGTTCAATGTACGTTGTGTGTTCCTACAATAAATTGAATAAACTCCAGTATAAACGAGTATTTTATTGAAACTAATAAGTCAGATACATAACATTATTGGCGACGAGTATCAAGAAAGAGCCTACGTCCAAAGTCTGAAGTCTATTGTTAAGTTAAGTAGGAGTCGTGTCCACGTATCCAGTGTCAATAAAAATGCCGCTAATTGGGAATATAGAGGCGTTTGAACCAAAAGTAACAGAAATAACCAGTTATCTTGAGCGTATGGAACAGTTGTTCGTTTGTAACGAAATTACGGATCAGAAGGTATCCTTATTTCTTACATTAATAAGAGGGATAGCTTACAACGTCCTGAAAGATCTGCTTTCTCCAACTTTACCTAGTAACAAGACGTACTCGGAGTTGAAGGCGGTATTACTGAGTCATTATAGTCCGAAACATCTTGTTATAGCAGAGCGATATACATTTTACTCAGCAAACAAGAGTTAAACGAAGACATTAAGGAATTTAGTGCTAAGTTGCAAAGCCTTGCCAAACATTGTGAGTTTGGGACTTTCTTAAATGAAGCATGTCGTGATAAATTGGTTTGTGGAGTGCGTTCAGAAAGCATTAAACGCAAGTTACTTTCTGAAGATAACCTAACCTTTGAGAAAGCCTATCAGACAGCTGTTGCCATGGAACTAGCTGAAGGGCAGCTGAAAGTCATTGCAGCTGAATCTGAGTCAATCAATAAGTTTCAGAGTCATAAGTCAAATAAATGGTTAAAAGGTAACCATAGTAATATGAAGTCCAACCAGAGTCAAGCTAATCAGTCTTCAAGTAGAGAAAAGCAAGAAAAATATAGTTCTTCAAATCAAGCCAGTACAAAGAAGTGTAGAAGGTGTCTGAGAGAGCATTTCAACCCACTCAAATGTCCAGCAATACAATGGAAATGTTATGATTGTAGTCAAATGGGTCATACAGCAAAATCACCTATGTGTAAGAACAGAGTCCATTCAGTAGATGTAGAACAAGAAGTGGAAGCAGAAGAAGATGACGAACCATTAGAATTAGGTTTTCTAAACAAGGTCGACATCAAAGGATCAGTACAGAGGTCAGTTTCATGGGATCTGCTCAACAAATTAACTGATACCGAGAGTTTGAAAATAAACCTATCCGTTGAGGGAAAGTCTCTCTTAATGGAAATTGATTCAGGTGCGTGTAAATCTGTTATCCAATTAGATGACTACTGTGCATTATTCAAAAATCTGAAGTTAGAACCTGTCGATTTTAAATTAAAGGTAGTAACTGGTGAAAATGTAAAAGTCATAGGTCAAATCAATGTCCATGTTTCATATAGAAATAGTAACTTATTGTTACCATTAGTTGTTTTAGAAAGTAAGAGTAAATTCACTCCATTGTTAGGGAGAAATTGGTTGAATATCTGAAATCTAAACTGGAAAATTTTTGTAAATGTCAATGCAATATCAGAGTCAAATGATAATCCTACTGAAATTAAATCGACTGTATCAAGTCAAGGGAACACAGGTCAAGGTCATAAGAGTCACAAATTGTCAGAGTATAAATTAAATGCAGAAGTTGAATGTGGTAAATTAATTCATGAAGTCAGAGAGAAATTTCCTATGGTTTTTAAAGAGGATAACAATAGCCATATCTCACATTTTAAAGTCGAACTTAAATTAAAGCAGGAAGCAAAACCAATTTCCCACAGAGCTTATGAAATGCCGTACGCATTGAAACCGAAGGTGGAAGAGGAGTTAGGGAAAATGGTTGGTGCTGGAATTTTAACAAAAATCAAACATAGCGAATGGGCCAGTCCAATAGTAGTCGTACCAAAAAAGAACTCTGATAATATACGAATTTGTGTTGATTTCAAAAAAAACCTTAATCCTGTCCTTGAATCTGAGCACTGTTTACTACCACTGCCAGGAGATATTAATGCAAGTCTCAATGGTAATTGTTATTTTTCAGTGTTGGATTTGAAGGGTGCTTACCAACAGCTAGTAGTAAGCGATTCTTCTAAGCGATTACTCACCATAAATACTCATATGGGTCTTTTCACTTACAACCGCTTGACGTATGGTATTAGTACCGCGCCCGGAATTTTCCAGTCTACCATGGATACAATATTATCCGGATTTACAACCACAAGGTGTTATTTAGATGACATTTTGGTGTTTGGTAAATCCTTGTTAGAATGTCATCATGAAGTAATTAAAGTCCTTTCTCGGTTGGCAGAATACAACGTTAAAGTAAATGAAAAAAAAATGTAAATTTTACAAACAAAATGTAGAATTTTTAGGTCATATTATTGATGCCGAAGGAGTTCACCCTACAGTAGAAAAAATAAAATCGATAAAAGAGGCTCCATCACCACAAAATCTAACACAGCTCAAATCATACTTAGGTTTAATAAACTATTATGGTAAATTCATACCAATGTTATTAGCAGAATTGAAACCTTTATACGAACTTTGCAAAACGGATGTTAAATTTAATTGGACCGATGAGTGTGAAAACATTTTCGAAGCTAGTAAAAATTTATTGTCATCAGACCACGTGTTAATACATTACAACCCATCATTACCCATTTACTTGACCGCTGATTTGAGTGGTTATGGTGTCGGTGCAGTGTTGAGCCATCGTATCGAAAGTAAGGAACGTCCAGTATCTTTTGTCTTAACACAAGTAGAGCAAAGATATTCAAATTTAGAACGAGAAGCACTTGCCATCATGTTTGGAATCAAAAAATTTCACAAATATATTTTTGGGAGAAAATTCATCATGAACCATTAAAATTCATTAAAACCATTAAAATTCATTAAAATTCATTTTTAATCGCAATACCTATCACAGCTGCTGCACGAATAACACGTTGGGCAATTACCTTATCAGGGTATGACTATGATATTGAATATCGAAAGGGGTCTTTAGTTTCAAATGATGATGCATTATCCAGATTGCCTATTTTAAGTAATACTGGTATCTCTGATGATATTTTCTCATTCAATATGTATAACGATGTACCTCTGAATAGCCAAGCAATAGCGCATGAGTCTAAGAAAGACCTAACTTTGACAAAAGTAATGGAGATGACTATTCGTGGATGGCCAAATTCAATCAACTCACATGAACTACAACCTTATTTCCAAAGGCGACATGAGCTCTCGATTGAACAAGATTGTTTGCTATTTGGAAGCAAAGTAGTTGTTCCAAATGCCCTGAGAACAGACATATTAAAACTTTTCCATGAACAACATATAGGAATTGTTCATTCTAAAATGTTGATAAGGTCCTATTGCTGGCCAAACATAAACAATGAGATTGAAAAGTTCATCAGTACTTCTGAAATCTGTCAAGAATATCAGAATTTTTCAAATAGGTTTTCACTCCTACCATGGCCTGCAGCACCTAATAACTTTTATCGTGTGAATATAGACTTTTTTCATAAATATAATCAGTTTCTTAATTTTGGTGGACAATAAATCAAAATGGATTGATGTGAAATTAATGACAAACGGAACCACGGCAAAAGAGACAAATTTAAAACTGAAAGAGGTATTTGTGTGTTCGGGTTGCCTGTTGAACTTGTTTCAGACAATGGGCCTCCTTTTAATTCAACTGCATTTCATATGTTTTGTCAAGAAAATGGAATAAACATTATTAAGTCTCCACTTACCATCCCCAAAGTAACGGGTTAGCTGAACGAGGAGTCCAAATAGTTAAAAAATCTTTGGACAAAAATATTTTTTATAGTACTATCTGAAAGTCTTATTCAAAGCAGGTTGGCAAACTTTCTCTTTACATACAGAATGACTTCTAGTACATCAACATCGATATCCCCTGCTGAAATGCTATTTGAACAAAGACGTTCTCGTTTTGATTTGACAAAGCCTTCATTTAATATTCCCCATACCAAGACAGAAAATTCAACTAGAAATACTAAATTGTACTCCCTAAATGAACATGTATATGTAAAGAATGTAAAAACTAAACTCTGGGAAAAAGGTAAAATTGTCAAAGTTTTAAGTTACTGCACTTATCTTGTCCAGGTTAGTGAATGTATAAAGCATGTTCATGCTGATAGCCTTCGTTGCGATCCTAATGCTAATCCTCATAATCAAGAAAATATACCACCTAGTGATCATGACAGTTTGAAAGATCCTATTGTGAATATTTCACCCGACATTGTACCCATTGTAAATGTGAATTCTTCACCCAATATTGTAAAACCTGTGAATGAAGTTATGGACAGTAATACAGGCAATAATAATAGTAATCTAGAATTGGAATCGAGTAAGCCCAAACCAGCAAAAACTGTTTCCATGACTCCATACACAAGTCGTTCGGGTAGAACGATTGAGGTGCCTTCTAAATTGGATTTGTGAAAAAAAAAAAAAGAAAGGGGAAGATGTTGTGAACTGAGCTTAACCTACTTGACACATGTCATGTGTCATAGCTGTATCCGTATCTTGCAGCGGTCATCTGTCATTTGGATGGCCTAAGATGAAGTTCAATGTACGTTGTGTGTTCCTACAATAAATTGAATAAACTCCAGTATAAACGAGTATTTTATTGAAACTAATAAGTCAGATACATAACATTTACCTAAGTTTAGTAATATCTACTGATGACTTGTTTATCGAAATGCGCATATAAGAATTGAATTACTTGTGTGGTGAAGGGGAAAATACTTATTTTCATAGCTGATATAAATGATCAGAGAAAAAAATCATTGAAATAACTTTTCTAAACCATTTGAGCTGATGAGGTTACAGTCAAGAGGAAAACTTATGTCAGCGCATCAGAAAATGAAGTGGTATTATATTTCTTCACAACCGTTACAGAATTTGCCAGTTCTGAAATATAATTTGATAACAGGATAACATTCTTGCTCTTAATATTGAACAAATATTCTATAACACTTGCTGTCTCATGCATTTTGCGTGTATTTCATTTGGTAATGAATTAATATTGTAGCTCGTGGTTCCTTACGCTCGCTTTCAGCTCGCACTCGGAACTTCCCACTCGCATCGAATTTTCATTTTAACCTGGTTACAGAATATACTTCCTAATTCCATAAAGGGAAAAATATGCAAACCAAACCAAAATATTCATTTTTTATACCAACACCTGCTCTTGGCGAGGAATGCGTTTTGGCCAACGTTGCCAGTTTTTCTAAATTACATAATTACCAACATATTTTGTAGAAGCCGTGTTGTGATAGTAGGTTCTTTCTACAGTTCTTTACCCTACATAAAGGAGATCTCTCCCAAACTCTCCAGAATTTTTAATGATTTACCAAATTTGAAAATTGCAAATAAATCAATTCTATCCATTAGAGCAATTCACTCTAAAGTTAAAGATAAACTTTCTCTATTCTCTCAAACGAATGTAATATATAGTATTCCGTGTCAATCGTGCAACAAAATGTATGTTGGTCAGACTTCGAGATCTCTAGGCTCCCGAATAGTTTCACATAAAAGTGACTGTAGATTACATCCAGAACGATGTGCGTTAGCTGAACATGTCAACAAGTTTGATCACCATATGAATTATGATGCCACGAAGGTCTTAGCTAGTGAATCGCATCTATCCAAAAGGACCTTTCTCGAAATGGCCTTTATCGCAGAAAATAGTAATTGCATAAATAAAAAAACAGATATCAATCATCTGAGTGAAATTTATTCCTACCTTTTGACGTTGGATAAGAATCCATCACCCATTAACATTGAAAATTGATCAACAAATATTTTATGACCTTGACAAATAATTATATACATTGAACTCAACTCCTTTTCGTCCAAATTTTGATTCAAAATTCTCCAGGTACCAACCTGTAACAGTATTTTGCCCACAGTAGGACAAAACATTGCCTATCTCTCTTTTTTTACACATAGAATATCCAGTATGAAAGTGTACTAAAGACATTTAGTTACATGCCAAATGTACTCAATGCAGGTTTCATCCTAGCTCACTAGATGTCGCCTTACCAATTAAAAAATCGGATTTACGGATTCCAACATAGGTTGGTAACTGTAAATTGGTACCACTGACTGAGTCATATGTCATGTCAACTGTCTGTCTTCTCCTAACCAAGAGCATTGATTTGGCCTGGTGTGGTCAAAATAAAAGTAATTTTAACAATTTTAAATGTAACGTATTTTATAAAAAAATTTAAGACATCTTTCCAATTTTACATGTTTTATATCAACTTTCATCTTGCGCAATGTGTCACTTATAGTTGAATAACATCGCGTCTCAAAATCTCAACAAAGATGTAAGTTAACAATACATATATATTTTTTTATATTACTTACACATGCAATTTGTAGTATCCCTGATGATGGAAATGATTTATTAAATTTCCGAAAGCTTGGACAAACTTTAAAGTAGTACTCTTTGATTTTGCTGCAAAGCCCCACTATTTACTAGTTCCATATATATAATTAATTATGGCACGTGTTATTTATTATGTTCCCATGTTTTTTACACATTCTGTGAAAACATCCAGGTGTATTTATTCCTCATTTCGGATTTATAATGAAATTAGGAATAGAAATTTCAAATTTTCATGTATTTGAATTATTTTCCGATTTCGTACCGATTTTTCAGATATCAACTTTCCATTTTCCGAAAGAGCATGCATTTTTACACCTTTGGTGAAAATTTCCAGGTGTATTTATTCCTTATTTCCGACTTATGTAATGAAATTAATAATAGTAATAATAGAAATACCAAGTTTTCATGGATTTTATGTATTTTCCACTTCCGTACCGATTTTTCAGGATTCAATATTTCATTTTTCGAAGGAGCATGCACTTTCACACATTCTGTGAAAATTTCCAGGTATATTTATTCCTCATTACCGACTTAAAATGAGAATAACAATAGAAATACCAAATTTTCATATATTTTAATTATTTTCCGCTTTCGTACCGATTTTTCAGATATCAACTTTTCATTTTCCGAAAGAACATGCATTTTTACACCTTCTGTGAAAATTTCCAGGTGTATTTATTCCTCATTTCCGACTTATGTAATGAAATTAATAATAGTAATAACAGAAATACCAAATGTTCACGAATTTTAATTAATTTCTGCATACGTACCGATTTTTCAGGAATCCACGTTTGATTTTCCCAAAGAACATGCATTTTCACACCTGTGAAAATTTCCAGGTGTATTTATTCCTCATTTCCGTCTTATGATGGAATTAAGAATAGAAATACCAAATTTTCCGTTTCCGTACCGATTTTTCAGATATCAACTTTCCATTTAGCGAAAAAGCATGCATTTAAACACCTTTGGTGAAAATTTCCAGGTGTATTTATTCTTCATTTCTGACTTATGTAATGAAATTATTAACAGTAATGGTAGAAATACTAAATTTTCATTGATTTTAATTGTTTTCCACTTCCGTACCGACTTATAACGGAATTAACAATGGAAAACTGAAATTTTCATGCATTTTAATCATTTTCTGCTTTCGTACCGATTTTTCAAGTAGCAACTTTCCATTTACCGAAAGAACATTCATTTTCACACCTGTGAGAATTTCCAGGTGTATTTATTCCTCATATCAGACTTATAATGAAATTATCAATAGAAATACCAAATTTTCCTACATTTCAATTATTTGCCGCTTCCGTACCGATTTTTCAGGAATCCAGATTTCATTTTCCGAAAGAGCATGCATTTTCGCACCTGTGAAAATTTCGAGGTGTATTTATTCCTCATTTCCGACTTATAATGAAATTAACAATAGAAATACCAAATTTTCTGCTTCCGTACCGATTTTTCAGATATCAACTTTCCATTTTTTGAAAAAGCATGCATTTTAACACCTTTGGTGAAAATTTCCAGGTGTATTTATTCCTCATTTCCGACTTATGTAATGAAATTAATAATAGTAATAATAGAAATACCAAATTTTCATGAATTTTAATTATTTTCTGGTTCCGTACCGATTTTTCATGAATCAATATTCCATTTTTCGAAGGAGCATGCACTTTCACACATGTGAAAATTTCCAGGTGTTTTTATTCCTCATTTCCGACTTATGTAATGAAATTAATAATAGTAATAATAGAAATACCAAATTTTCATGAATTTTAATTTTCTGCTTCCGTACCGATTTTTCAGGAATCAATATTCCATTTTTTGAAGGAGCATGCACTTTTACACATTCTGTGGAAATTTTCAAGTGTATTCATTCCTCATTTCCGACTTATATCGAAATTAACAATAGCAATACCAAGTTTTCATAGATTTTAATTATTTTCCACTTCCGTGCCGATTTTTCAGGAATCAATATTTCATTTTTCGAAGAAGCATGCACTTTTACATATTCTGTGAAACTTTCCAGGTGCATTTATTCCTCGTTTCCGACTTATAATGAAATACCAAGTTTTCATGGATTTTATTTATTTTCCACTTCCGCACCGATTTTTCAGGAATCAATATTTCATTTTTCGAAGGAGCATGAACTTTCACACATTATGTGAAAATTTCCAGGTGTATTTATTCCTCATTTCCGACTTATGTAATGAAATTAATAATAGTAATAATAGAAATACCAAATTTTCATGAATTTTAATTATTTTCTGCTTCCGTACCGATTTTTCAGGAATCAATATTCCATTTTTTGAAGGAGCGTGCACTTTTACACATTCTGTGGAAATTTTCAAGTGTATTTATTCCTCATTTCCGACTTATATCGAAATTAACAATAGAAATACCAAGTTTTCATGGATTTTAATTATTTTCCACTTCCGTGCCGGTTTTTCAGGAATCGATATTTCATTTTTCGAAGAAGCATGCACTTTTACACATTCTGTGAAACTTTCCAGGTGCATTTATTCCTCGTTTCCGACTTATAATGAAATACCAAGTTTTCATGGATTTTATTTATTTTCCACTTCCGTACCGATTTTTCAGGAATCAATATTTTGTTTTTCGAAGGAGCATGCACTTTCACACATTCTGTGAAAATTTCCAGGTGTATTTATTCCTCATTTCCGACTTATGTAATGAAATTAATTAATAATAGTAATAATAGAAATACCAAATTTTCATGAATTTTAATTATTTTCTGCTTCCGTACCGATTTTTCAGGAATCAATATTTCATTTTTCGAAGGAGCATGCACTTTTACACATTCTGTGAAACTTTCCAGGTGCATTTATTCCTCGTTTCCGACTTATAATGAAATACCAAGTTTTCATGGATTTTATTTTTTTTCCACTTCCGCACCGATTTTTCAGGAGGAGCATGAACTTTCACACATTATGTGAAAATTTCCAGGTGTATTTATTCCTCATTTCCGACTTATGTAATGAAATTAATAATAGTAATAATAGAAATACCAAATTTTCATGAATTTTAATTATTTTCTGCTTCCGTACCGATTTTTCAGGAATCAATATTCTATTTTTTGAAGGAGCGTGCACTTTTACACATTCTGTGGAAATTTTCAAGTGTATTTATTCCTCATTTCCGACTTATATCGAAATTAACAATAGAAATACCAAGTTTTCATGGATTTTAATTATTTTCCACTTCCGTGCCGGTTTTTCAGGAATCGATATTTCATTTTTCGAAGAAGCATGCACTTTTACACATTCTGTGAAACTTTCCAGGTGCATTTATTCCTCGTTTCCGACTTATAATGAAATACCAAGTTTTCATGGATTTTATTTATTTTCCACTTCCGTACCGATTTTTCAGGAATCAATATTTTGTTTTTCGAAGGAGCATGCACTTTCACACATTCTGTGAAAATTTCCAGGTGTATTTATTCCTCATTTCCGACTTATGTAATGAAATTAATTAATAATAGTAATAATAGAAATACCAAATTTTCATGAATTTTAATTATTTTCTGCTTCCGTACCGATTTTTCAAGAATCAATATTTCATTTTTCGAAGGAGCATGCACTTTTACACATTCTGTGAAACTTTCCAGGTGCATTTATTCCTCGTTTCCGACTTATAATGAAATACCAAGTTTTCATGGATTTTATTTATTTTCCACTTCCGTACCGATTTTTCAGGAATCAATATTTTATTTTTCGAAGGAGCATGCACTTTCACACATTCTGTGAAAATTTCCAGGTGTATTTATTCCTCATTTCCGACTTATGTAATGAAATTAATTAATAATAGTAATAATAGAAATACCAAATTTTCATGAATTTTAATTATTTTCTGCTTCCGTACCGATTTTTCAGGAATCAATATCTAATTTTTCGAAGGAGCATGCACTTTCACACATTCTGTGGAAATTTTCAAGTGTATTTATTCCTCATTTCCGACTTATATCGAAATTAACAATAGAAATGCCAAGTGTTCATGGATTTTAATTATTTTCCACTTCCGTGCCGATTTTTCAGGAAACCATATTTCATTTTTCGAAGGAGCATGAACTTTTACACATTTTGTCGAAATTTTCAAGTGTATTTATTCCTCATTTACGACTTATATCGAAATTAACAATAGAAATACCAAGTTTTCATGGATTTTAATTATTTTCCACTTCCGTGCCGATTTTTCAGGAAACCATATTTCATTTTTCGAAGGAGCATGCACTTTTACACATTCTGTGAAACTTTCAAGGTGCATTTATTCCACGTTTCCGACTTATGATGAAATACCAAGTTTTCATGGATTTTATTTGTTTTCCACTTCCGTACCGATTTTTCAGGAATCATTATTTCATTTTTCGAAGGAGCATGCACTTTCACACATTCTGTGGAAATTTTCAAGTGTATTTATTCCTCATTTCCGACTTATATCGAAATTAACAATAGAAATGCCAAGTGTTCATGGATTTTAATTATTTTCCACTTCCGTGCCGATTTTTCAGGAAACCATATTTCATTTTTCGAAGGAGCATGAACTTTTACACATTTTGTCGAAATTTTCAAGTGTATTTATTCCTCATTTACGACTTATATCGAAATTAACAATAGAAATACCAAGTTTTCATGGATTTTAATTATTTTCCACTTCCGTGCCGATTTTTCAGGAAACCATATTTCATTTTTCGAAGGAGCATGCACTTTTACACATTCTGTGAAACTTTCCAGGTGCATTTATTTCACGTTTCCGACTTATAATGAAATACCAAGTTTTCATGGATTTTATTTGTTTTCCACTTCCGTACCGATTTTTCAGGAATCAATATTTCATTTTGTGAAGGAGCATGCACTTTTACACATTCCGTGAAATTTTTAAGGTATATTTTTGTCCCTCGTTTCCGACTTATAATGAAATTAACAATGGGAATACCAAATTTTCAAGCATTTTAATTATTTCCCGCTTCCGCACCGATTTTTCAGAAATTAAAATTTCATTTTCCAAAAGAGAATGCATTTTTACAACTTCTGTGAAAATTTCCAGGTGTATTGATTTCTCATTTCCGACTTATAATGGAATTAACAATATAGAAATCTCAAATTTCCATGGCAACAAGTGTATTTTTCCAAATAATAGATAGATAGATTAGATACGAGACCATTCGGTAAAATTCTCAGTGGATTTGCAATGATTTTCACTGATTTTGACTAGATTTCATTAACTCTTTCTGTTTCCATTTCAAAATACCTGCGATTCGCTGTACCTTTTGGGTCGACAATTTCAGGCAGCATGTGAAAATAAAAAATCTCTTTAAGCTTTGGAAGGGTACGCTTCCAATATTCTTCGAGGCGTTTCATTCTTTTTACGAATAACCCTGAAGATGTATAAACTACTAAATCACACCAATTTCGATTGGAAGTGTGCATTTGCCCCTGTATTTGATGGTAATAATTATGGCTTGATTTGATAAAACCAGTTTTCGAAAGATAAGGCAGCTTTCCCTGCTTTACTGCATCAGCTGGATGCATATTTCAAATTGAATATGGACATTTGATTTCAACCAGACCATCGTCGTTAACTAGTCCATCCGGAGAACATGCCAAAAATGAATATTCGTGATGAATAATAAGACTTGATAGCTGAAAGTTAAATGATGGATTCATTTCTTTATACTTCTGAAAGGCAACCTTTTCTTTATTTTTTACCATAAATCAAAGATTTTACGTTGGACAAATAGTACCTATCCCTGTTAAGTATCTCCATCACTTTTTTGGATAGCGATTCATCTGAATGACATTTAAGTAATGGTCCAAACTCAGACGCAGTTAATCTCTTCTTCATTTCTGAGTGCCATAGATCAGATTCATGTTGTTCAACGGTCTCCAAGGCTATCTCTAGAATTTCGGCTTCTGATAATTTATTTCTACTTAGATACTGATTACAATCTGCTTTGAGATCAAATATCGTATGGGTTCATACTTTTTCTGGAACATCTTTAGTAATTATACAAAATTTGCAGAAAAAATCACGTTCCACGTTTACTAATTCTTGGGAACAATATTCGTGTACCCAGCCATGAAAAGCGTCACACTGAATCCAGGAGACGGTTTCATACAATTTTCCTCTGTGACAGTAGATACATCTCACTATGTCATCAACTGAAGTATTTGTAAGGTGATACATTGTCTGTCTTCAAAGACAAGAGTTTGAGGAGTCTATTTTTTTTAGGTCTGTTACTGAACAATTTTCTTTTTTCTTCCATTACTCTGTTGAGAGCCAACCACAATTTTCAGTTTCTAAAATTTTTCGCTTCTCTCTTGTTGCACATCTTTTACTGGGAATCTTTAAAAAAAATTCTTTGTGAATGGATAAAACGCAATTTCTTATTTCCGTCACCACCCTACCACATTTTTGTTTCTTTACTCCTTCGAAAATTAAGTTTTTCACCTCGTCAAACCATCTCTCAACAGATGCATTACTAAGATGTTTTCCACCACAAGTATTCCTGGCCACAAAGGAAGAATTGGCATGTATTTTTCCATCAGAATTTTGTAGAATTTTGGAGAATAGAAGCTGTTAATATCATTACTACCATCACAGACGAGCATAATTCTCGCTGAAATTTTGAGAAAATGTTTATAATATGGACTCATTTTATATTTAGCTGTATCTTGTTTGCAATCTGCAACATTTACTTCTTCACTGACCTCTGGCAATTTTATAATTTTGTTGGTACACATTTCATGCAATCGGAATGAAGCTTCTTGTACCTGTTCAGTTTTATAAGGGCTGTTCAAAATAATAAACTTCGTGAACCACAATGAGACTGCTGCTAGTGTTTTCATATCGAAAACAGAAGATACTATAGATTTGATAATTGATTTGGCACTGTCGGTGTTGAAACACTTGTTGGCATCAGATGAAATTATTTTCGAGAAGTGACAAATACATATATGTATTTCAGTGAAATCTTTGATTTCATATTCATTGTTGGTCAACCGAAAGTAAGTAGTGTCCAGGTACTCACTAACTGACATATTCCAAAATGTACAAATTGCATTGATGTATGCCCAGGTGAAATATATGACTACCATTTTTTGAATCTCTGTTCTGCGTAAACACAAAATTTACCCAACCATAAGCCAATAGATCCTCCATCATGGCTCTCGCTATATTGTTCCAGTACAGGAACGATTCTTTTGTTATGATAACATTACCTGTAGCTTCCAGATGAATAATTGGTAATGTAAAAATGTATACAAAAAACGGATCCCCAACGCTCTGAATATATTCTGGATTCTGTCTACGTTTTAAAATCATGTCAAGCAAATCGTCCTTATCTAGGTCTAAACGGGATAGCTGTTCGGACCTGACTTTTCTAACAACAGCTTCTGATTTCACTCCGCCTAAATTACCTCTCTCCAATAGAGGTGGTGATAATTGTTCAATGGTATTTTGCCTAAACTTGAATGGTTTGATGTTATCCAAAGTTTTTCTCAATAAAACCCTCTCAAAATCACGTACATGACCATTTATAGTATGCAAATGATTATAATTCAAACTGCTACTGTAAAGATCGACTAAGATATGTGAATCATTAGGATCAATTTTCATAATGAATATGAAACGTTTGCAATTCAATGCGCAATAAGCATATATTCTGAATGAACGTTTTTGCGGGTTGAACTTAGATGTATCAAAATTGAAAACACAAGTATTGTTGACAGACTTGACTTTTTTCCTTAGGACGTACTTGTAATAATGTTTCTTCGATATATTATCATCTCCGCAAATTGTTTCAAATTCAGCTTCGCTCAGCTTGAAACTACCTTCAAGGACAATACATTGTTTATAACTTGGCCGAACCAACTGATCTGAATTGATATTGACGCTACCTAGAGGTAGTGTTTTCGTATCCGTATTCTCTTCGTCATGTTTTGTTATCAACACCAAGCAATCTGGAATAATTTCAGGTTTTGAACTTTCAAAATTTGTGGATTTTTTTCAGTAAATTGTTATCTTCTGAAGGAAGCATGGGTCGTGCCATATATGATACCTCAAAGGCAGTGAAATTATTGGAGTATTCTTGAGAATGTCCGATTTCAGCTACTTTTTCCGTTGATGGTATCTCCGAGGCAGTGAAATTATTGTAGTATTTATGAGAATGTCCGATTTCAGCTACTTTTTCCTTTGATGGATCCTCTTTTTGACAAAAGTCCAAAGAATTGTCTGTGTTGAATGAATTTCATTAAGTGATTATATTTTGTTATATATACATATATGTTGTTTAAAAAAAAAGATGTCGTCATAATAAAGTATACGTTTTTGCTGTAGTTGAATTTCATATAAAAGTTTTCCTTCTATATTAATTATTAATCTTCATTGGATCAGTTTATACAAAAGGTTATGGGCCCAGAATAGCTCATTTTGAGTAACTGAAGGAAGGAATACGTGCTTGCCGCATTTTGAGAAAATTCACATAAGTCTGACATTGTCACTGTTATTTGAAATGTCCCAAGTTGAGAATACCAGGATTGAAACTGCCAGAATTGTTAAATTCGATGGAACAAACTCTTCTCTTCTCTTCTCAATCTTTTGGTGACATGACTTATGTGTTCGTCCTATCTTAAATGCTGGTCCAGCATAACACCCAAATAATTCATAGTTGAGGTATTTTCTATTGTTTCACATGTACATGGTTGATGTGTATCGCATCTTCAACTATTTATATTTAATTTAATTACTTGAGGCTGATCAGTGTTTTGCAAAGAAAATGTCATGAATTTCGTCTTACTAACATTCAAGGTCTTACTTTTCCCTTGTTAGATCTCACCTTGACTATTGTTCTCAGTCTCCCCATTACGAGACTGTTCAGCACAACTTTCTTAGATATGTAGCCTTCAAGATGCATGTGTACAACGACTAATCTGCATTAGAACGCATATTCAACATACCTTCTCTTGAGGTACGAAGGAAACAAAGAAACCTATTTAAGATTGTCAATGGACTATGCAACAGCCCGGAGCTTCTCTCCTTAATATCCCTACTTCTCCCCAGTCGTGCAACTAGACAGGTACAAACATTTTATGTTGCATTTCATAGATTCAACTACTCATATCACAGCTTCATCCCCAGATCTGTTCGATTAGCCAACTCCTAGAACAACCTTCAAATTTTTAACATATCAGTCCATCGCTTCAAAAACCATATTCTAGACTTTGCTATTTAATATTTGATAATTAATAATCAACATTTACAGCTTGTGCTCTTTTTTGGATTTAGTGTTACTGGGTCTGTACGAATCAGATTGATTACTTTGTTACATATGTGCATTTTTCTCTTATTAGTAGACTTGCATGCAATCTTACATTATTGTAACTGTACTGTTCACATAATTTACCTTAGAACCACTATATTGTATGGTATTAACTACTATTATTTACTACTGTAATACTTCTACCTGAATTGGGTTTGCCCCGTTTGAATAAATAAATAAATGATTTAGGCAATCAAGAGCCTTGGAGAAGTCTAGGAATATCCCACATGTAATATTCCCTTTTTTTCCTGAATTCAATATAGATGTTACAAAATCAAAAATAGCTCTTTCAGTACTTTTTTGTTTGATGAAGCCATGTTGAAAATCAGAGAAATTATTCATGCCCAATGAATTAACCATTTTAACCATCTCAGCCGTTTGAGATAATCCCATCAAACCTGGTATCACTGGATTCGTAATGACGATCCCTAACCAAATATGGAAAAATATACTGGGTGTCCCATTTAAAAACATCAAAGTCATTTTTACTCAAATGGGGATAACCCTATATATTTTACGTGGAATTCAAAAGTTGGCCCATCGGAAAAGAAAATCCCAAGATTTTTCCAAAATATCTGTATATTCAGAATTAATGAATTTATTCCATAATTTAGCATCGCACTGCATATGTATAATCATAATTAGGCTATTTTTCCACAGGCCTGTATAATTGGAGCTAGAATGAGAAAAATGTTATTCCTTGGCGTCAGAAATAAGTTTTGTGCCGTGTGTTACAAAAATTGGAGTTAATCATCAACCAGTATGGAATCCGATATTATGGTTGAGGGTTTCAAGCGAAGCATTGACGTGCATGGTGCATGGTTTGATATTCCACAAGATAATTGGAGATGGTGATGGCAGTGTTCATCAAAAACTTCTGGAAGCTCGACCTTATGGAACTCTTCTGATACAAAAAATTGGGCGTCGTAATCACATTGATACATAAATAACTATAATGAAAATTTCATTCAGTTTATTTGCTATTATTAGTTTACTATCACCTATGGGGGCTATCATTTTAATTTTATTTTTATTATTATCATTTTTGGAAGTAAGTTCACCAACAGAAGCCCATGTGGTTTTGTTTTTGTTACTAGATGTTAAAATTCGACCTTTCAGCTGTTCACTTTTATATTTTTCAAGCATATCTTTGTATAGAGCTTTGTGGGTTTCATAAATTGTTTTGTATTCCGGTCTCAAGTCTGTTTACTGTCTGTAAAACTCCATATTTTGTAGTGTATTTTCTATTTCTTTTGAACAGTTCCAAACTCTCTTTTTGTTATTTTTATAATGGATATTGAAATAATATTTAAAAATGTCTGAAAAATCATTCCATTCGGAATCAATTGTAGCTGTTTCATATACAGAAATTATTATATCATCTAGATAAAATGCTGTGTGATCTAAAACATGAATGCAGCTTAAAATTGGGCAGGAGCATACTTGACCCCGAACGTAAGTATAGAAAAATATAAGCTTTTGAATTTGTAACTCATAGAATAACCTTCATTACACATCTGAAGAAATTATTTCATACTTTTTCGTGCATTTGAATAAAAGCTTGTATTTAAAAGTTTTTTATTTATATTTCAATTTCTGCTTTTAAGTCAGTAAGCATTAATCTACAGATTTCTGATAAAGAATGGTTATTACAAGGCCTGTTTCCTGCGAATTTTGAGCTATTTAGCTCTTGAATGAGGGGGCCAACTAAATATTTACTCGTCAGCCATCCTGAAGAAGCCATCTTCAATTTCGGAATTTTGAAGAGAATCAGACCATAACTACAAAACTCATCCGCCACTTTGGAGCCACCATCTTGAATTTATGAATTTTGACAAGAAATTCATAATCTCCGACCCCGAAAACCCCCACATGCCAATTTAGAATCGAATCGAACTATAATCACAAAACTCATGCGCCATATTGGAGCCGCCATTTTTATTTTTCTCTAATAAAAATTTCATAACACATGCCAAATTTTAAGTTAATCGGACAACTAGAAGTGGGTCAAAATTCAG
This sequence comes from Chrysolina haemoptera, assembly GCA_958298965.1. Lineage (NCBI taxonomy): Eukaryota > Metazoa > Arthropoda > Insecta > Coleoptera > Chrysomelidae > Chrysolina > Chrysolina haemoptera. Next base: position 30,927,708 of record OY282595.1, on the reverse strand, counting down.
TTGCAAGATTCCACCCGAACATACATACATACATTGCAAGTTAAGGTAGTACTTCCCTAACCTTCGGAGTCAAAAGTTTTTTAATTGTCCGCGCGGATTTCCATAGTAATGGCTGTATCTGCAGTCAGTCGTTTTTACCCAGAGTGTACTCACGTGTACACATATAATCAGGTATCTCAGCCGTCCAAGAAAGCTGGCAACTTAGAAATTGTTACATTCTGAGAGACAAGTTTGACAAACCAGTCGTAGTCTAAGAGCCAGAGGCAAATAAGTTCTCTGAATTTACTCAGACTAGTTTTTTCAACAGTTGATAAAAGTAGTTGTTTACACAAACATACCGTGGTCAGTCAAGCGAAACTGAAAACTGGTGTTTCTTCAGATACACTACCAAAGTTGTCATACCTGATATGACAAAACATATTTAGGCAACCGATTATTCATATAAAGTCACTCTAGTTTTCTACTTAACAATATTAAGTACGTCTGTAACTTTCGCCTCTTATTATGAGATGGCGCCACTTATCTGATTTGAGTATTTTCAAACTGGAAATAATACAGAGGATGTTTTTATGACATTTTTTAAATTAATGCTTTTTCTTTCTTTAACATTATTATCGTGAAACCGACACTTTTGAGTCAACTTTGGCAAGCTAAACTTGATAGAACCCTAGCGACTTAACGCAAATTCATTATAAATGTTTCCAAGTTATTGTTGGTCTTCATATTTTTAGGTAAGTAAAACAACTATAATTAATGAAAGATGTTTTATTGATAATGTCTGAAGCTTCCAAGTTTTTTTTTCCTGTTAAAATATCAATTTGGATTATCTCTGTCTCTTGATTTTGCACATAGTTCAAGTCTTCATATTTTTAGCTAACATCGCCAATATAATTAAACCAAGCTGCAACGAGCAACAGTATTTTTTTTCTGCATCCACACCGGCCCTAACCCACGAATAAATAAATTGCCGCCCCTGAGAACAAAAAAACGAGTTTCGGCTCATCTGTCGACCAACGTGGGCCGGTTTTCTATTGTTTTTTTCAACATGGTAGTTGAAAACACCCCATCCCAATTATATAATCTGAGATCCAGGAAGAATCTGGAGGATGCATTTGAGGGTATGCGCAATAATAATGGCAACACTCAACAGCCTGCCACACCACAGCAACAAAACCTGGAAAAACAAGGTAACACAGTTAACTTATTAAGTGCTGCTCGCAGAGGGATGTCTGTACCAGTTGTTCAGGAAAGTCCACCTCCAATTCACCAAATTTCCAACAACCAACATACATTTGGCCATGTCTCTTGGCAGAGTGCACCAGGGCCAGTACGTAACTTGGGGGCTGTTCCAAAAATTTTTTCGGTACCGCCACCAAGAGCTCCCACACCGATCAGAACTCAAAATCCACCAATGTATCCATCAGTTTCACCTGAAGATATCGCAAATATAGTTTCTCAAGTGATTGAAAAAATAAAAAATAATGAAATTGGAAAAGCTGATAGCAATATAAATTTAAGACAAATCAGAAACCCAAATATGTTCAACTTGGACGCTTTAGATTCAAACTTACCTACCGTCAGTGCCCCTATGGCAAGTTATAGCAATAATTTTGGCCCCATGACAAATTCAAATCAGTTTCCTGTTGTCACTATAAAGAGTTTCTCCTTAGATGAGACAAGTAAAATAATAAAAATTCTTCCTAATTTTGATAACCAGGGTTCTTTGCACCCCTTAGATTTTTTGAAAATATTGGAGAACACTTTTGATGTGCATAATTATCCTTTTCATAAGGTTAAAATGATTTTAAATAATTGCCTCAAAGACACAGCCAAAGTATGGTTCGATGCATTTTCTGAAAAGCATCAAAATTATTCCTCGTTTAAAAATGCATTTGTAAAATACTTTTGGAATGAACAAACTCAAGATGATTACCGAACAAAAATCGAAAGTGACACATGCAAAGATGGTGAAACTTATACTGACCATTTCACATATTGTGTTTCGTTATCAAAATATCTAGAACCCCCATATTCAGATAAAAAATTAATTTCCAAAATTGGACGACATTTTCCACCAAGAGTTTCTGCAGTTTTAATAGGTGTTGATGACTTAGAGTTGGCACTTGAAAGACTGAGAGAGGCAGACTATTTTTTCAATTCAAACTACAGGAGAGAAAATAAAAGAAATATTTCAGATCAAAAGAAAACAAATTATAATTCCCAAAATAAAAATAACTCTTTTCCATGGACAAAACAAAGGGATTTTGAAAAATCAAAACATGTTTCTCACCTGGAGTTCGAAAATGAAGATGATGATTTGGAAAACGAGAAAGCCTCACACCAGTAGGTTCGCAGGGGGTGAGGACTTTAAGTCGAGCCACCAATATTAAAAATGATAAAATAAAAAATAACCCTCAAGAAGATCTTCTCAAAGAAGATGATTGTAATTTTGATCATTCACTGTCAGATGATCGTTTACCAATGATTTTATTGAACATTTATGGTTTTTCGTACCCAGCACTTATTGATAGTGGCAGCCAGATTTCAGCAATTTCTTCTGAAATTTGGACTCAACTATCAGACTTCCATAGCGAGATACCCCACTTCCCAGCAACTGGTATTAAAGTCGTGGGGGCGTTCAAAACAAAAATGCGAAGAGTCCTTTTACAGGCACAATTGAGTTTCCTTCTTGAAGGGGAACAATTTTCGCATGAATTTTTATTGATCAGTGATCTATCATACCCAATTATTCTCGGTATTGACTTTTTAAGGTATTATAAGGTACTCATTAACCTGGAAGAAAAATATTTAGTCTGCACAGTGAATGATGAAACTAAGATTATTCCAGAAACACATTTTCAACACTTTTTTCCCAACACAGATTCAGAAAACCTTTCAGCTGTCATCAAAAAAAGTGAGGTTAGAATCGAGAGACTGTTACATTTAGAAAAAGCCACTCCTCTTAATGATCCGACACCTGAATGGTATGAACATAAATTTAAAAATTTATTTAAAATACATGAAAGCATCTTCTCAGATGTTCCTGGTCATGTTGTGGGGTATGAACATACTATAAAATTGGTGACCGAAAAACCTTTTTTTGTAAAACCCTATCCAATACCCCTGGCACATCGAGAAGCTGTCAATAGGGCAATTGTACAAATGCTGGAGTGGAAAGTCATTGAAAGGTGTGCCTCTCAATATATTTCCCCGATCATGACAACTGTAAAGCGTGATGGAAGTGTTCGCATTTGCTTAGATGCCCGGAGACTAAATTCAATTATGGAACCAGATTTCGAATTACCTCGCCCTATTGACGAGATAATTAAATCCATGGCAGGAAAAAAGATATACTCCAAGTTGGATTTAACAAACAGCTACTGGCAGATACCATTACGAGAGTCAGATAAAAAGTATACAGGCTTTATGGTAGGTACCACCACTTATCAGTGGCGGGTTCTTCCTTTTGGCTTGAAAACAGCAGTCTCCTCATTTACAAGGTGTATTGACTCTATATTTGGTCCTTCCTTCGACTTTCTAATACCATATGTCGATGACTTGCTGATTGTATCTGAAAGTTATCAAGAACATCTAATGCATTTGGAGAAGGTATTTGCTAAACTGCAGGAAGTGGGACTTACAGTGAAGCTCAGCAAATGTGCTTTTTCTTGCAGAAAATTGAGTTTTCTAGGCTATGTCATCGATTCTGATGGTGTTGTACCTGATAATGAAAGAGTACAAGCAATTCAAGATTATGTCTGTCCCAGTAACGTCAAGGAGCTCCAAAGGTTCATAGGGATGTGTAATTATGATAGACAATTTTGTCCAAATTTCTCGACTGTTTCATCGCCCCTTACAACTCTACTCCGAAAAGGTGTTCCTTGGAAGTGGGATGATGAAAAAGAATGTGCATTCAAAAAGGTGAAAGAACTACTCAAGGACGCCACTCTACTTTACCATCCTGACCCTGAACTCCCCTGGCATGTCCAAACTGACTCAAGTGACGTAGGGCTGGGAGCTCAACTGTTCCAAGTCGTTCACGGACAACGTCAGGTAGTAGCTTGGGCCAGCCGACTCTTGTTGGATAGAGAGAAACGTTATAGTTCTAACGAGAAAGAGGTGCTTGCAGTGGTTTTTGCGTTCACAAAATGGCGTACATACTTGTTAGGTAGAGCTGTTACCGTCCACACTGATAACAAGGCCATCCTGTATCTGCAGACTGCTCGATTATTATCCCCTCGTATTACTAGATGGGCTTTAGCTCTTCAAGAGTTTTCTTTCGAGGTGGTTCATATTTCTGGTAAGGAGAATGTCATTGCAGATGCCTTGTCTCGTCACGCTGGTATCCGTTTTGCCACTTCAACCGATAAATATTATCGTATCGCTACTTCTTCCTTACAGCTTCCAAAGGGTTTTGTTGACATTCTAAAAAACATAACCACTCATCAAAATGATGACGGAAAATTGACAGGTATCAAGAACTCACTGGCAAACAATGAGAAACTGAATCGTAATTTTGTCATACAAAATGGAGTGTTATACAAGAGAGGTTCAGATGGGCTCTCTCTATTTCTTTGTGTACCAAAAGTACTGATTGATGAATTCATTGATGTTTTTCACTCAACTATGGGACATTTTGGTGTCTATAAGACTTGGGTTGCTTTGCGCAACGAAGTTTGGTGGAACAATATGCATAGGATGATAAAAAAAAGGGTACTTACTTGCAGTGTTTGTCAAAAATCCAAGTCTGCAGTAATGCCAAAGCCTCCTCAGATGCAAATCATTCCTGCAGGTAAATCTGACATAATAGCCATGGATATCTATGGTCCATTGGTGCGCAGTAAAGGGGGAGTTTGTTATATTTTTGTTATCCTCAACCTTTTCACTAAATATGTAGCACTTTACCCTCTGAAGAAAGCTACAGCTAGAGTTATGGTAAACAGGCTGGTGAATGACTATTTCACCACACATGGAATTCCTCGTCGAATCTTGCACGACAATGGGTCACAGTTTACATCCCTGCTCTGGAAGAAAACGCTCACAGATTGTGGGGTGCAGTTAGTTTATTCTGCAGTACGACACCCAGAATGCAACAGTTCTGAGCGGGTGATGAAGGAACTAGGACGTCTTTGTCGCTGTTTTTGCAGCGAAAACCATTCCAAGTGGGCGTGGGAGGTGCCACATTTCCAAAAATTTCTTAATTCTGTAGTCCATGAATCAACTGGCTTCACACCTGAAGAATTACAGTTTGGTTGTGAGCGATCCCGCCTCCTACCGAATACGTTCCTTCGTTCATCATCTGATGTCGAGGTCATTGAACACACACACTCCGAAAAGTTAATTTTAGCTGAAGCATCCCTTAGAGGCAAAGCGGCCCGACGTGCACTAGCTAATTCGGGAAGGCCGGGGATATCTTTCGCCGTGGGCAATCTCGTCCTCCTCAAAGCAAATAATAAATCTTCCTCTCTTCGTGCTGAAACAAAGAAATTTCTCTTACTCTTCGAGGGGCCATATCGAATAAAAAAGCAAGTTAGCAACAATACTTACGTTTTGGAAGAATTGGAGACTTCCAAAGAAAGGGGTACTTTTCACTCCTCGCACCTACGACCTTACCACTCATCGTGTGCCCAATAATTTTTTTAATGATATAATAATTGATGAATTATCTACGGTATTTTTTTTTTCTCTTCGCAGCATTGTCTTGTGTAACAAGAAAAAAACTCAAAACAGTAGAAACTCAAATTTTGACTTTTGACAATCAAAAATTAATTTATTGTGCACAAAGAGAAAGGGGTTGTAGATATGACAAAACATATTTAGGCAACCGATTATTCATATAAAGTCACTCTAGTTTTCTACTTAACAATATTAAGTACGTCTGTAACTTTCGCCTCTTATTATGAGATGGCGCCACTTATCTGATTTGAGTATTTTCAAACTGGAAATAATACAGAGGATGTTTTTATGACATTTTTTAAATTAATGCTTTTTCTTTCTTTAACATTATTATCGTGAAACCGACACTTTTGAGTCAACTTTGGCAAGCTAAACTTGATAGAACCCTAGCGACTTAACGCAAATTCATTATAAATGTTTCCAAGTTATTGTTGGTCTTCATATTTTTAGGTAAGTAAAACAACTATAATTAATGAAAGATGTTTTATTGATAATGTCTGAAGCTTCCAAGTTTTTTTTTCCTGTTAAAATATCAATTTGGATTATCTCTGTCTCTTGATTTTGCACATAGTTCAAGTCTTCATATTTTTAGCTAACATCGCCAATATAATTAAACCAAGCTGCAACGAGCAACAGTATTTTTTTTCTGCATCCACACCGGCCCTAACCCACGAATAAATAAATTGCCGCCCCTGAGAACAAAAAAACGAGTTTCGGCTCACTGACGAGGTAATAACATGAATTTTCCAGAGATTAAAGTTGTTAAACAAATACCTTATGGCATTTAAATTAAAGTTATTTCAGTAAATCAGCTGAATTTGGATCAGAACTGGTCAGTCAGCCATATTGTATATACGGGGTTTATCAACAATGCGTGGGTATACCATAGCTCCTTATCTATTTGGGATAAAAAAATGCTTCGAATAAAAGTTGTAAGAAGCATTAAAACCTATGTTCCCAAAATACTTGTCACCATACAGGGTGTCTCGTAAATTTGTGACTTATCAAATTAATATTTTTTTTTAATGAAAAACCCTTTATATTTTCAGTGGATTGAATTCTCGTTGAACTTTGGGAAATATGTTGATTTCCAATACCAGAAACCCCTACATATCAATTTTCAACGAAATCTAATTATAATCACAAAACTCATCCAACAACTTTTTTTTTTTTCTTTCCTTTTCAGTTAGAGTCTTTTCACAATATCTATCAGATGTAGTTCAATGTCCAGCGTGGCTTGTGCCGGGGAAGTAGTTGTTTTCTGTTAGATATTACAAATAAGTCACATTTTTCATTTTTCAATTTTCATGGAGAATGTTCCCCTTTTCAACTCACCGAAGTTTTGTCATACTCAGATAACTGGTAAAGGACGAATGAAACCCGAAGCGCAAGAGGGCCACAATAGTTTTTTCTATCATTTCAACTTCAATGTCGAAATTTCGACTTTTTCCTCGAAATTTCGAATTTAATGTCGAAAATTCGACTTACATATCGAAATTTGGTTTTATTGTCGAAAATTCGACTTTTATGCCGTAATTTCTACTTTCTTCTCGAAATTTCACATTAGAGTCTAATTAATTGAATTTCAACATAAAAGTCGAAATTTCTATAGTAAAGTCGAAACTATGACTTTAATGTTTGAATTTCAATGTTCAATTGTAATCATTTCATCTTTAATGTCGAAATTTCTAGAAAATAGCTGAAGTTTCAACATATTGGTCGAATTTTCGACATTATAGTCGAAAATCGAAATTTCGATATCAAAGTCGAATTTTCGAGATTATAGGCAAAATTCCTAGAAAAAGTCGAAATGAAAAAAAAACTCTTGTGGCCCTCCTGTGCTTTCGTAGATAACACCAAAGAAATTCCATTGTTTTTTCAGATCATCAAATTTCCTAAAAAATATTCCGAAAAATTAATTTCCGTGATGACGGTAGAACATCATTGCCTTTTAATAATAATAAATTCAATAAAACGTATTTTCGACTTTTTGAACAAAAAAATAATTCACAATCACAGCACATTTGTCCCTGACCCGCCGCCTATTATTTTGAGACATCATGTGAAGAAGTCCTTTCCCTCTCCGTTTTACATCGTACTTGCTCTTTTCATGGCGGCGCAGCGTTGCCAGACATTTTAAATGAACGACTCCGACGTGAAAACTTCCTGTACTTTTTTACTGAATAACTCGAGAACAAAACATCAGAACTGGTCAAAATTTTAATAGAAGTTTCGTTTTTGAATAAAAAATAAGTGTTCCGTTTTTCGAATCGGTCATAAGAGCGGTTCATGAAATACTTATGTTTTAGACACATTTCTGTACTGCTCTCCTATACCTTACATGTAAAAGTGGTCGATTTTTTTATCATATATCTCAAAAACGGAACACAAGGAAGATTTCAAACTTTGGGGAACTGAAGAACAATATGTAATTCATTTCATATATCGATTTCAGCCTTTTCTTAAGAAAACCGTCTGATAAAAGCTTGTAAAAATACCATCGTGACTATTGATACCTGATATATCTCTGGGGGATGTAAACTTCAAGAAATACTTTCCAGAGCATTCGTCAAATAGACAGGTGGAAAAAAATATGTTGGTAAGTCTTTGATTGATGACAAAGGGATGGGAGAACTGAAATAACTAGTCGACTGATTCTTGATGAAACTGGTAGGAGTTTTGAAAGAGTATCGGCTATGAATTTAGCTATAAAAGTTAGACCCTCAAGATTTTTTGTTGTTTAAAAGAACATCAAGTTTGTGAAAAGGGTTCGAAGTTTGCTATATGAAAGTTTCAATGAATCAGTGCTGGACTACAAATATGGTAAGAGACAGGTTTTTTTCAAGGAAAAGTAATAGCAAAGTGATTTTCACCCTACAGTTTTTCTCTAGAAGTTATTGAATCTTAGTAGTTGACCAAAGAGAGATTATTCTTTTCACAATTTGTACCTAGAATAATATTTCTTGTTTGTTGAAATATTAGCAAGTGATTTTCTTTTAGCAGCGATAAAAAATATTAATATAGTCAAGCATCAAAAAATGAATGGGATTACCGAAAATTTCTGCGACTTATAAAAATTAGATCTAGATGCTAACTGCTAACGCAGTTATCAGAAATACAGAGCATGACATGCTTTTTTGGTATTCTAATTCCGGAACTAATACTCATAGTACAATAAATAGATATACAAGGTGTCCCAAACTCGATGGCCTATTAGACGTTTCTGGAGAACGGAACATGGGATTATTCTGAAAATTAGGTTTTTTAGGTAATTGGTTTTGTTATCTAAAATATTTTCAGCACTGCGGTGTTGCCGCTTCTATTGAAAAGTAGCTGTAGTAATAAACATTTAATTAAAGCTATGTTTCGCACAAAAAATAAGGAAATCAATGAATTTCTCGAAAACCATCGGAGATGGGTATAGGGAAGTTTTATATAAAAATAATCGAAAAGTAGTAGTAAAGTGAAAAATTAAATAATATACAGGGTGTTCTATTTGAAATATCAAAGTTGTTGCTACTTTTCAATAGAAGCGGCAACACCGCAGTGCTGAAAATATTTTAGATTGATAGAACGAAACCAATTACCTAAGATATTATATTTTCAAAGTGATCCTACGTTCCGTTCTCCAGAAACGTTTAATAGGCCATCGAGTTTAGGACACCCTGTATAAACATGACAATGGATATTCTACTTAAAAAAAAATACTTACTTTTTCTACAGACTTGTTCATGTAGACTATACACACCGAACATTCACTACAAAGAACTAGTACCAGACTAAAGTTAATGAAGTACCTGTAAAAAAAAATTAATTATATCTTCATGTAATGAGTATTCAGTTCAAATAATAAGGAGAAAACATGAGAAGTTAGAGTAATTCCAATGTTGCATCAAGCGTTTATTTTGAGTTTGGATATTGTTCCAATAAATTATAAATGACATAAAGTAGCATAATCGTAGTTTAAATCCTGTTAATATTATGAATACGAAAATTTGTATCACGCTGAACCGCCTAAAAAAGGGGGATAAAACTCTCAAAAATTGAGAATTCAAGCTACGATTTGTACACAGGATGTGCACCAGTGGCATCAGTGCTTAGACGTATGGTTACATATGGCTTTGTAATATAGTGGCCTGAAATGGACCACAAAAAAACGGAACTGAAACCATCAGAGGCCGACGTAAATTCAATAACATGTCAACAGACTAAATTTGAGTTAGCAGTAGCCTAACTCAATACGTGGACATGATGCAATAATTTTGATATATTTGTTAATCCACGTCGAATCATCTGGAAGATTAATCAGATAATTTATTTTCATTGGTGAAATTTACTTATTTTTTATTTTATTACTATTGATATTTTCTTGGCTGGTACTAGCCGCAAAGGTTAAGAAACTGGTTTTACCTCTTACTATTCTTATTAATCACTACCAGAAACATGGAAAGAATATATTATTTTAGGATTTCTCAAAAAAAAAACAGAAACCCTGACGATTCTAACAACTATAGACCAATTGCCAAAGCAGCGTGTGGACTTAAGACATTGGAAAAAATAATCAAATACGTTGAATGGTTTTTACAAAACAATAAAATCTTATCTATGTATCAATACGGATTTAGAAGAGGAATGGGAACCATGGATTGTATCTCTTACTTGGTTTCATATGTTCAGATGGCTTTTGGATTGAATCAAACAGTGATTGCAGTTTTTTTAGATATGAAAAGGTCCTACGAAAACAATACAATTATCTTATCAAATATGGGTTGAAGGATGATTTGGCAAATCTGATCTTGAAAATTTTGAATAACAGAAAAAACTATGTAATGGATAATGGAGAAATTCATGGACCAATGATTGCCACAAGGGGGATCCCACAGTGGTCACCCCTGAGCCCACTTCTTTTCAATGTTTATATCCCAAACCATAGTAAATTAATTGCTTATGCGGACGATCTTGTGTTAGTTAAAGGGCAACAGATCGATGATATGCAAAATAAAGTCAATGAAACTCTACAAAGTATAAAGTATTGGATGGATAATCACGATTTAACGATTGCGATTGACAAAAGCGAAACGCTATGGTTTCATAATAATAGACAGTCACACAACACAAATATTAGTGCCACTTTGGACTCTGAAATAATTAATATCAGAAAAGAATTCAGATATCTAGGAATAACATTAACACATAATCTTAAATGGGACAAACATATTGATAATATTATAATTCGAGTCAAACATGGCATATATATCATTAAATTTTTCTGCAGAGTATGGTGGGGAGCAGATCCAAAACTATGCTAACAGCATTTAATGGAATCGTTAAGTCTCATCTGGACTATGGGTCTATACTATTCAAACCCTGTACCAAAAAAGTGGCAAACAAACTCAATTCCCTACATTATTAGGGTTTAAGAATAATAACAGGGACTATGAGATACACGCCAATTAACGCACTGTTAGCAAAAACTGGTGAAATTAATTTAGAACATAGAAGACGATGATTAGTCAGCAAATTCATTACAAAAAGAATAGATTATAAGCCCCCAATCATTTTCGTCTTGGATATTTTGAATCACTTATGCAAGAATAAACAGGGTTATTGGAAACACAGGGAGCCCCCATATTTGGTGGAAGCACTTGAAAAGTTAAATCCATTCATAAAAAGCATATACAAGAATGCAGTCCCTCCTATACTTAACAGTGACTTTGAAATTTATATACATAAAATCAATATCAGGGAGTTGAAGTTAAAAAAAATGATATAAATACTAGTGCAAACTTTTTGACAGCTTTGAACCATTTTCAGAATACAATATAGTATAGACAGATGCCTCCAAGAACAATGATAAGGTACGTATTGGAATTTATAGATTTATCTTTTTCTGCAAAACTACACGATATTACAAATATTTATGATGCAGAGCTTATAGCAATACATACAGGAATGACATTATGTTTAGAAAATAATCAGAATCACAATCTGATACTAACTTATTCAAGGAGTGCAGTGTGTAAAATTTCAGGAAATCGCTACGATGCCGGGCTTGACCATATAAGTTTTAACATTAAAAAAATAGCATATTTATCATCACTGAACAACACTGTGTTTGACTTCGCCTGGATACCAGGGCACTCTAATATTAGTGGCAATGAAAAGGCAGATTCGTTGGAAAAGGTTGGCACATCTCTTAATGTTCCTTTGAATATTAAAATTGATAAACATTCTATCCTCACTTGCTTTAAAAATGGTATAATAAATGAAGTCAGGGATCAATGGAAACAAGATATTTAATTCAAAGGTAGAAATTATTCAAAATACATTCTGAATTACCTAGAGAAGTTTGGTACCTGGAGTATCCTTATATGGATAGGCGCCACATCATCATGATGATAAGAATGAAAACAAGACTAAATAACATTTATCTAGACTCAAAATTGTAGACAGTCCGAATTGTGAATGTGGACGTACAGAAACCTTAAATCATATATTCTTTGAATGCCCTATCAATGCCATTCCGAACAAAGATCTTTATCAGGAACTTATTACTGAAGAAGTCCCTTCCTCCTTAGACATCGTCACCGTTCTTAGATATATTAATATACCAGTCATGAACGACTTAATAAAATTTGTAGATTACAATAATATAAAAATATAAGTGAATTGCCTAACTAGAGATAAAATGATCTGATTATCTGTTGCCCATTGTATCATCCTACTGTTATCATCATCATACATCCTTAACAACCTTTTGTTTGTGCTATCTGTCTTGGTACTTGTTGGAAATGTACGCCGAATCCTCAACATCCTGGCTATCTATGGTTTCCTTGAGAAGGTGTAGTTGATAACATATTTGTTCAATTGTAATTCTGAAAGTTTATGTCAGATATTAAATATTGTATTTTAAAGTAAAGTTCTGTTCAAACTGCCTATTCATTCCATCAAATACATAATCTAATAGTACTAACTACCTTTCAGCACAACGAAGTTGAAGTCAACAACCAAGAGAGAGACGAAGAAACAGCCGAGGACAGAATAAAAAAGAAACGAAAGAAGCGAATAGAAAAAGGTATATTGGAATACAAAAATCTGGGCTGCAACATGATGATATATCAGACAAAGTTGTAGCCCCCGGAAATTAAATGACTCAATGCACCTAAGAGGAAGCAAGAGCCAAAACAAACTAGAGAGAGAGAACTATTATTCTCAAGGTCAAAATCTGAATATAACACCGAATTTATAATTTATGACATTTTCAAATGGTATATGTCAAAACTTATTAAAATGCGTCTCTATCAATAAAAATATAATAAAATTTGAAAAATACGCCGTTTCAATTTTTTTACTATTTCATTGGATTCAGGAAGTTTTGAAATATCACTGATCAGAATTTCATCAAGAAAAACGTTATAACTAATTCCAATAAACGACATCTTTTTCGAATTGCATTCCCTAATATTTTCATGAATATTGCCCAAATGATATTCAGGAAAGAGGGTCTTTAAAATAGAGACATGGAATGGGCATATCGATAAATACAAATAACAACAAGTATAGCCTGTTCTGGTAAAGGACGCTTTTTTCCGGGGCCATTTCGGAGTAACTTACAATTTTTGGTGGTGCATTCACTTTATACCTCTAGAATTTGACACCAAGATCAAGTTTTTAGGTTGAGTGGTTTCCAAAGTACGAACAATCAAATATTTGCATCCGCCATTTTCCAAACTTGCGTCCAAAATATTTAACATCTCGGATGGAGTTAAACATGATACTGATGAATTGTCAGTTGATTTGTGGGTAAATCAGTGTAAGCAAGAAGGAAATAATAATTGTATATTGTATAACAAGAGGATATGCAAGTGAAGCATAAGTATAAGTTGTGTAGTGCAAATTTTTGTTTAATTGTAATGACAAATTTTCAAAGAAGTATGATTAGAATGAATGGACACATATATTTAAAGAATTTTTTTTAATGTAATTGAATCAAATGTAGGATTAATTTCTGCAGTACAATGAAACCAGCCAAACAGCAGCTATTCTGCTCATGGCAATAAAGAAAAACGATCGAGGTTTATAAAGTCGTAAAATGTTTGCAGCAGAGTACTGGTGTGAATATATTTTCTGAATCTCTTCAAAATGTGGTTTATATGGGATTCGAACCGTCACCCCCACTATCCAAATCCTGACTGTTCCTTCACTTATCAATCGCGGCTACGAGCCCACATAATAATACGATGAAATTAACTGCTATAAAAACTTCCTGCCAACTACTCGAAAATATAGAATTCGATTGTCATCAATCTTAATATTGAAATTAGCGGTGTCAATGTTAAATCATCCTCACTATTACTACTCACTTTCGATTACTTATTTTTTCAAACGAATTTTGTAAATACTGATGTGAAATGTCAAATTATTAGAACGTTAACAAACTTGATTCAATCTTATATTATTTATGATCATAAAAATGACAGTCTAGTAGTTCATGAAAGTCGTGGGAAATGAAATATCCTGTACTGAAATGATCATTACAGTACAGCTCGCGATGTAGAAATGAAAGTGTTTACAATCGGCCTACTTCCTTGATCGGTAAAGAACATAAAAATGGGCATATTTCCATGTGGTCGTAGAAAAACTCTATTCTGTTTACCAGATTTGAATTAGAAATATATTACGTAATGAATACGCAATATGTTTTTTTTTTTACTATATGCCTCAGCTTATGTCATGCTCTTATAATAAGTCCATGGGCGACCGAGCTTCGCTCGTTTTGCAATCTAATATGTACTGCAATCATTCAAATAGCGCAGGTAAAAGCAGCATTTGAAAATTCTCATTATTATTATTAATATTGATACATTAATATTATGAAAGTCTGAAATACCTTATCAAAAGTATCTTCACGGAAAAGCAGGTCTCTACTACACCGCATTACAAATTTAAAAATATCGCCGAAGTCAATCCAATAAAAACGACGCATAGACACGATCAATGAAATCGTGGAACGCAACAGTAATTTAGCCGCTGGTCTAATTTATATGTACCGCGTTCCATACACTTGAATTGGTTGCAAACTTGATTCGTGATATGAAAAATTATATATTTGATACTACCTCCAAGTTTGCCGAAATTTTGGAATTTCTTTAAAGAGTATACAGCAAAATTCAAGTCAATTGCCATTTTGAAAATGTTGCAGACTTTGGAACAGGTTGCAGACTTTGGAACAGGTTGCAAACTGAGATTTATTGCTTTCTCAATGAACCATTCACTTGACCAAAGTTTGAAATCTATTGGAATTATTATGAATTGATTGTCTACTTCTACTGGCCTATACAACCAGTTCTTTGGAGATGCAATATCAACATTATTATTATATTATCATATATATCTAGTATTTTGTATTTTTGTATTTTGTAATTAATATTGTAATTTTTTAATTATTTTATTGTTATGAAGTTGGACTGTGACTTTATAGTAATAGTATTAGATTTATTTCGTCTCTTTGGTATACAGCATGTACGATGAGATAAGTCAATTTCAGAAGATTTGTTTCCTACGTTACATAATACAAGTAATAAGATACAAAATAAAGTTAAAAATAATAATAATAATCTTTATTTCAAATAGGCATCCTAATATACAAAAACATTGTTATAATTGGATTGACAAAGTCACAGTCCAACTTAATAGCAATAAAATATGTATGCTTGGAATAATCCAAGCATTCAAAGAACAATATTAATTACAAAATACAAAATACTAGATATATATATGATATTGTAATATTAATGATAATGTGGATATTGCATCTTCAAATGAGTAGTAAGTCCTTTTTTGAATGTCATAATAGATTCACTTTGTTTTATCTCAAGCGGGAGGTTATTGTAGTCCAATAGTCCTTTATGGAATAAGGAGTTCATGGATCGTGTATAGTTCATACACGGTACATATAAATTAGTATTACCCCTAGTGGGGTAATTATGAATTTGGTGATGGAAAACAATAAATTGATCAAAATATGAGGGTGCATTACCATACCGTATTTTGAAGATGAATACCATGGTATAATAAAACAGACGGTCTTTCACAGACAGCCAATCCAGAACTTCCAACATTGTTGTAGTTGGCGTAGGTATATCTATTACATCTTAAAATTAGGCGCATGCCTCTATTCTGTAATTTTTAAAATGCGGACAAACAATTTGCATCAAGTTGTGACAGTAATCGAAATGGGGTTGAATGATTGATTTGAAAACTGTAATGGAAGTCTGAAGGCTAAAGAAAAATATTTTTTTAGCAATTTTATTGCGAATATAATTGTAATTTTTTTTTTCATATCCAGTGTTTGATCCACGATAAGTAAGTTGCCTTTCACATCTTGCTAATTACAAAATGGTAGTTTCAATTTATGAAGAATTTGCGTGGAACAAATACAAACAGTGGCACCGAGGCACAAAGATTCAGTAGATAAAATGACGTTATACTAAACATTAGAAACAATTAATACTAAATTTACAAAAAATACAGAGATAGTTAATCATTTCCAGAAGAACTATCATCTGGCGTTATGAAATTTATTCATAGAGTAAAAACAGTTTGTAAGCAGAAATTGCTTCAGTTCTTTTTTTAATTTTTTGTGATCATGGATCTTTTTAATATTGTCTGGAAGCTGATTGAAAGCATTGGCTCCTGCATAGCGGGGGATTTGTGACAAGTGTCCCTACAGGATTTGTTATAAGGCATACTGAAAATCAATCTCAAGAATCTCTTCTGGATTATAAATATACGACCCACTTTGTCCATCCAATTTGGAAAATGTTTTTGTATATTGGTATAATTATTTATGAAAGCAATACTTACTTTAGAAATGTTGAAAACTTTTGAAATCCTCCAATCTTGAAAACATGTACCACCGTTTCAGTATAGCTCAGATAAGGGCTGTGAGTGGAAATGCACATTATCTGAGATGCCCTAACCTAAAACATAAACGATTAATATAAAATGTAAAATAAAAACTAAGAAAATAGCTATTTATTTTGATTATTCGAAATATTCGCCAATGAGAATAGAATAGAATAGAATTTATTGATCTCACAATATCAAATAAGACAAGTCAGATATGAACAAATTGAAATTAAAATTAAGAAGTCTAGCTAAAACTAGAACATTTACCTAACAATATTAAAATTAAGCAATAATTTAGGTTAAAAAATACATTAATGTATTATACAGAAAATATTACAAAAAATTAGAAACACAATACGTCAAAATATAAAATAGAACAAAGTGTATGTTGCAATTTAGACATAATTCAATGAGTATTTTCAAAATATTCTTGAACCGCATATGGACACATATCAATCAGATAATTTTTAGTTTTCTCTTTAAATGTATGCAATAAGGCAATATCTTTAAAACATTGTGGGATACTATTGTAAAGTTTATTTCCCATTACACTCGGTGATTTCTATACGCTGGTAAGGTATAGACAAATCTGATTTATACATAACTCAAAAAAATGCTTAATCAATGTTATATGAGCAAAGAATGAACAGAGCCAGAAACAAAAGTCAGGAGAGCTGGAATATTGTCAATGAACTCAGAGGAAAGAATAATGGTACCAACGATTCTAAACTGGATTCGAACACTCTCAATAATTTTTATTGCTCAATATAGCATCTAATTTAACATTAAATCGTCTAAGGATCCAATTGATTATTTGAAGAATATAAATGTAAACCAGTCCTGTCTGAATCCTACAAGTATGACTGAACTAAAAGAAATACTATTTGGAAATCAAGAACAAAAACAATTCTGGGCTGGAAGACAATCCCAGGCAAGCTAGTCAATTTTATCCCAGATAATGCATTAAATGTACTGTTCAGTTAATAAATGCATCGTTTGAATCAGGAATATTTCCTGTATGTCTAAAAACAGCACTAGTCATACCTATTAGTAAAGGTGGAGATACTGATGATCCAGGAAATGTTCGCCCTATACCACTACTATCCACTGTAAAGCTCTTCAAGCTTTACGAGTCACTTTGACACCCGAGTCCAGGTTACAGTTTGCCTCGGGCGCCACCTCTGTTTATCGTGTGTAGGGCCACGTGCTCAGGGCAGCTTCAGTGAAGAATGTAATATTCCAACGGTCGGTATGGTATCGACATAATCGCTGTTAGCCAGAAAGGCAGGCTTTAATTGCCCTTGAAAATCCTGGGTACCTGCCGCTTTCAGATGTCAATTATATAATGTAATAAATATTCTCAAAAATAGAGAATTAGTCAATCCGATTGAATAAATAACATGCCAATGAAAATAACAACTTTTGTTTATTTCAACTAATGCTTGATCAAAGCCCGTGTTAAAGCTTGGGTCAAAGCTCGCAGGTTAAATTCGGGTTTAAGCTCGGTTAAAGTTCTATTAAAATTCGAGTCGAAGCTCGGGTTAAAGATCTACTAGCATACACAAGCAGTTTTTCGATTTACCTTCAGGGACGAGATGTTCAGAAATAGACAGCTTGGGGATTCGAACTCTGCACTCGTGAGTGAAGCTCCTTCTCATAGTGCTTAAACAATAGTGAGCTTAGCAGACAAAACTTACGGGGTTATGGAAACGCGAATGACGGTAACGCACTGCAGCTTGAAGATACTACCCGGGAGTGAGTTCAAGCCGATACTGGTCTGCTAAAGCTCGACGGTAAGCTCAATGTACTAGTAAACTTCTTAGTACCGGAACGACAATGAGCTTGGCAGACAACACTTCGGATGCTCTAACACCGCGAAAAATGGAACTGCTGTGCAACTTGAATATGATACAGTGGTATATGGTACATTTATTCTGTACAATGCACAGAATAAATAAAAGTTTCAATGAAACAGGCGCTGTACCGAAGACTATTTTGAGGAATAATGTGAGAAGAAGAATTGGACACGAACAGGTTGTATTAGATTACTTTAGGAATAATCCCAATACCAGTTTGAGAGTGGCAAGCCTAGATTTGAATTTACCAAGGGAAAAGATACAGAGATGCCTACGAAAAAACAAAATGAAACCATTCAAACCCACATTTTTGCATACCCTGAAAAACGGAGATCAAGAAAAACGACTTGAATTTTGTTTATGGGCACAAGGAGAATACCTGAGTAACAGACGATTTTTAGAATGTATATTATTCAGCGATGAAGCCACTTTCACGACTAACGGTGTTGTTTCATCTCAAAACACAAGATTTTGGGCAACCGAAAACCCTAATTGGGTTATAAACTGCAAAAGACAATATTCGGAAAAAGTTAATGTATGGTGCGGAATATTAAATGAACGAATTATTGGCCCATTTTTTTTTCGAAGGAAATATAAATGCCATCAAATTATTGGAATTTCTCAGAACTGAACTATGGAATGCTATTCATGATCTTCCTATTGTTGAGCGAATAAACTTACATTTCCAATTAGACGGATGCTCTGTGCATAATGCTGGAATAATTAAACAATGGCTGAATGAACAGTTTCCTCGTCACTGGATTGGTCGAGGAAGTGAATTGATTGGATGGTCTTCTTGTACAAAAAGTCTACAAATCCCGCCCACGCACTAGACAGGAGTTGAGTGAAAGAATACGTCAACCTTGTAGAGAAATAACTCCAGAAGGACTCAAAAATACTCTAAAACATATTCGAAAGAGATACGAAAAATGTATTGAATTGAATGGTGGTTTGGTGGAAGTAACAAAAATTTGAAATTTATTGATTAGGACCAAACTTACTCAATGTTGTATTATCGATGTCATTTGTTAGCCATCGTAAAATTTGGAATTTAAATCAAAATAAAGTTTTCAGTTCATTCGAAAGTTCTTGGTTGATTGTACAATAATCGATATCTCGAGGAGCCGGTTCCTCGACGTTATGGATTTTAAATTTTTTCCAAAAATACCGTTCTAGATGTTATAACTCGAGAACAATTTGTGTTATGAAAGCGAATTTCTATCAGAAACCTCAATGATCTTCTACGTTTGTGTTGACAGTATTGCCGATTCTCAGAATTTGTCTGAAATATTCAAAAATAATGGCATGTTATTAAAATTAATAATGTTATAGCTTTGTTGCCAATGAATATTTTCAAATAAAATTTCAGGATTCACCTAAATGAAGAATGCTGAATCCAGTGGCTGAGTCGAAATTTCACGAAAAAATTCGCTAATTTAGCAATTAGAACATAAAAAAAATCGTAGTATACCAAATTTTTTGTTCAAAAGTAGACTTTTTATTACTCTGTCTGCTAAAAAAAAATTGAGTCGGTTGGAAATTGTGGAAATATGTTAATGGAATTTCAGGAAAATGTAAATTTTATCTCATAATTTTTTTTTTTATTTGTCAACAGATTTCGATGAAATTACAGTCAGTGATATTTCGAGACTCCCTGAATCCAGTAGTGTAGTCAAAGTTCTGATAAAAATTTCGAAATTGAATTGGTGGGTTGATTAAACGGCATATTTTTCAAATTTGATCCCCTCATAACTTTTTCATTGATTGACGTCTCAACGTTATTTACATAAGGGCCATATGAAAGTGTCGCGAATCCAGTGGTGTAGTTAGAATTTTTCTAAAAAAATCGCTAGTAATTTTTTTGGATTTTTTACCTTGAAAAATCAGATTAGTTGGCCCTGGAAATAAAGATTTATTCATGAAATTTGGTGTCCTAGTAGACTTTTAGAATGTCTACCTAATGAAAAAAAAATCATTCGAATCGGTTGAAAAATGTTGATTTTATAGGGGTGCTCCGGTCTTAAGTGGGTCACACTGTATAAGTTAGGTGAAAAAGATTGCGCACGATGGACTGACTTTCAGAGAGGAATGTTTCGGATGATGTGGTTTGTCGTGGTATTAGCCAGGAAAGTTGTTTTTTCTGATGGATTTTTGACCTAATTATTCCTATTGTATAGGATTATGGCAATGAACACGTTCAGGTAGGGCAGGACACCTTGTTTCTTACTTGTAAGAATATTTTATTCTTGAATGAGGAAGTACAAAAACTCAAAAACTTTTATTAAGAAAAATGTACAATGTCAATTTTCAAAAATTATACTCATTCACTTTTTATAAATAACGACTACAAAAACAAAACAAAACAAAGTAAATTTGATGATTTGGCGAATTCCAACACCCCCACTCGACGAATCAATCATCAAAACGAATCCCATCTGACGTCTAAAGGACCCCGGAACATTTACTACGTAAAATGGCTTTCGGCTAATTTTGCCTAAATTTTGTCCAATTTACAGAACGATCCCATGACCAGTTTTCGAGCTACAGGGTGTCAAAAACTCGAAATTTGCCATTTTGAGTATTATGCATGAAACTGAACTGTCTTAGAAATAAAATTATCACATCCAAGTTGTAGATCATGAGTTCCCCCATTCGAATAAAAAATAATATCTCACAAAGGTTGTTGCATTACAGCACGGCAATAGAATGTTCATAGAAATAGATAAAAATCAAACAATAATAGATTTGATTTTCACTCAATCTGTTAAAACTAGAAAACAAATGGCTAGAATTTGCCAATTTTTCCAGAAAGTATGGGTCTAATCAACTACATGAGGATTCATATGATTGCCTGTCCAACTGTATATAGTTTTCCATGTAAATGATATAATCATTATGACTGTCCATAACTGTTACTAGGGTATGAAAGATGAACTGAAATGACTCATGGAATAATCTTTACCATCACCCCCCTAATTTCCAGGCAACCCCACCACCCCCTGATACCTCATTGAATAACTGATAAAAGATCTATTCCCCCTCCTCCCATATGGGAATGAAATAAAAAACGCCTCATCAATATTTTATTCACCTGAATAGGTATTTTCAAATTCAAAGTAGTTACAGAAAATAATTTTCTCCACACCTGTAACAGAATTTGTCAATGCTGAAATCAAATTTGATAACAGAATGGTAAAAATCTCGCTCTTGATATTGAACAAATATTCTACAATACTTGCTGTCCTATGAATTTTGCGTGTGTTTCATTCAATCACTTGTTAAAGAATAATATTCTAACATTGTAGCAATAATAACGTTAGCCTCGACTGGCATCATAATGGCAAGATGGGAATTGAAATGTCAAAATAATTTTTCGTTAGCTTTCCATTTGATTACATGTGAAATTTCTATGGAGAAAGCACAGTCTGTTACTCGGTTAGAATGAAAATTCGTGTTATGCTCGTGGTTCCTCGCGCTCGCTTTTCGGCTCGCGCTCCGGATCTTCCCACTCGCATCGAATTTTCATTTTAAACTTGTTACAGAATAACAGAATATACTATTTTGTAACTAACTACTTAGAATTTAAAAATATCTATTCAAGTAAATAAAATAATGATGATGCCTTTTTTTAATTTCATTCCCATACGCACAGGTGTTCACAAAAATAATATTCAATTACTTGTTTTATGAGGAGGGGAAATAGATAATTTATTACCAGCTATTCAATAAGGAATCACAAGTAGAGATTTCTATTGAAAGTATTTGAATGCGGGGGTGATGGGGTTGATTGGAAATTAGGGGGTGATGGGGTTGATTGGAAATTAGGGGGTGATGGGGAGGATTATTCTACGAGTCATTTCAGTTTAACTTTCAGTTAACTAACAGTTACGGACAGACAATTCGTAATGATTATATAATTTTATTCATGGACAGGCAATCATATGAATTTTCATGTAGTTGATCAACACGCATACTTTCTAAAAAAATTGTAAAATTCTAGGCGTTTGTTTTCTAGTTTTAACAGAATGAGTGAAAATCAAATAGATTATTGTATTGATTTTTATCTATTTATATGAACATTCTAGTGCCATGCTGTAATGCAACACCCTTTGCAAGATATTATTTTTTATTCAAATAGGCTTCGAACCCAAACGTTCTTAGGTGATCTATCTCGGCTTTTCTCCATTCCAAATTTCAAACGGAGTCGTTTCTATAGATTTACTTGGGAGACGATTTTGTATGTAATTTGCAGTATTGTTTCACCCCAATATTCATTTGGAAGCTTTGTACCAATCAACATACATCTTGCTGACTGAACCAGAGTGCGATTTTTACCCTCTGCTACTCCATTTTGCTTTGGTGAATAACGCACAGTTACTTGTGATTGTGTAACATATTTTCTCAATAGACATTTCACTGTTTGCGATGAATATTCTCCATATGTTATATGTGCTTTCGGAGATTCTAATTCAAGTTCACAGAGTCCATTTTTGATATTTGCTTCTGCATAAACTTCATTTTGCATTTTTATGAGACACATGTAAGGATCAAAAATGACATTGAATCCATTTTCTGTCAGCCGTTTTACGGACAATAGATTATAACACAAATCAGGAACATATGAAACGTCTTAGATGCGAACTGATTTGATTTTTCCTGATACCTGAACAATTTAAAATTCCTTCGCTTCTACCAGTACCAAACTGGCAAAAAATTCTTCGTCGGATGACATATAACTAGAAGCACCAGTCTATGTACCAATTTGAATTATTATTCTGCTTCTGGAATCCTGAGAAACAACATTTTTGGGTTTGATTCTCAACCGCTGTTCTGGCAAACGCTCATTTTCTGTAGATTGGGACTCAAAGGCTGTAATTTTCACCTCAATTCCTTCAATTCATTCATTTGATTTTCCATTTTCCAACCGTAATTGCTGTAGTTCACATACAACTTTGTAACGTTAGTTTTCTGTTCAGCCACAGAATTGGATTTGTTGGGTAGATTACTTCAGTTCAGAAAACTCTTTCTCCTCAAAGATTAATTTGATTTTCCTCTCATCCATTTTTGAAACACACTCAGATCTAGTATCAGAGTTATTTTGACTATCGGTGTGACCACAATTTAACTATTCTTCTTTATTGTCACGCTGACACACAAGAATTACTGGCTACTCCCAAACACTTATTGACCATTTATTAATTAGTTCAAAAGTCACTGCCTCTATAGAACTGGCAATAATAGGCAACAGTATTAGTGATCACGAAATACAAATTCTGAAAATGAACACCGAGATCTGCAACCAACAACCTGAAAAGTACTACATAAAAAAAAATTGATATGGAGAAATTAAAGCAAGACCTCTTAGAGGCTGACAGAAATTACCTGGACACCCTTGACATTGATGTAAACTATGGAAAAATAGCTAATTATTTTGAAAAAAACACTTCCTATCAAAGATGTAAAAACAAATTCAGAAAAAACTCCAAACCCTGGTTCACCTCAAAAGTATTATAGGCAATAAAATATCAAGAGTATCTGTACAAAAAGAAAAAAAGATTTCCAAGTAAAAACTGAAGTCAAAGCTGCGAAGAAGAAATATTATGAAGAAAAATTCAATAGAACAAATGGGGATCAAAAGAAAACATGGAAAATCATAAACAACATTATTAGAAACAAGTCAACAGCCTATACAAATCATTTCTTCTATAAATACAGAAAACAATGACAACATCACAGATCCGGAAGAAGTCTGTAACTATATAAACAATTATTTTGTTGTGATTGGAGAAAAACTGGCCGCAAACATCACACCTCAAAATATAAACCCTGCAAAGGAAACAACTTGTAATGCCAGATTCTCATTCAGCCCGGTAACAGAAGAGGATATAGGTAAAATAATAGATGATCTGGATACATCCAAGGCACCAGGATACGATCGGATTGAAGCGAAGACTGTGAAAGAGTGTAAAAATGAAATACAAAGTATTTTGTGTAAACTTATAAACCAGTCCTTTTCATGTGGGAAAGTACCAGA
The DNA here is from genome assembly GCA_958298965.1 of Chrysolina haemoptera. Taxonomy (NCBI): domain Eukaryota; kingdom Metazoa; phylum Arthropoda; class Insecta; order Coleoptera; family Chrysomelidae; genus Chrysolina; species Chrysolina haemoptera. The sequence goes on along the minus strand of OY282595.1, from coordinate 30,903,231 downwards.
AGTCTTCAAACTAGCGAAAGTATCACCTATGTATAAGTCCGGTGATAAAGAAGACCCAAACAACTATCGCCCTTTATCAGTGCTCCCAATACCTTCAAAAATAATTGAAAAAGTTGGGAACATGGAACTGCTGAAATATCTTGAAGAAAACACTATATTGACCAAGTCACAGTATGGCTTCCGCAAGTCAAGTGACTCCACCAGCGCTGCTGTTGATCCGATATCTAAAGTACAAATGAAAATTGACAAAAACAAAAAGTGTGCCCTTGTGTAAGGCTTTTGACACGGTCAACCATGATATCTTACTGAAAAAAATGAGGATTGGTGTTTCAATTCAATTCAATTCAAAATATGCTTTATTGTCATAAGTACATAACCCTTGTTGACAAAGCTTGTTACATGATTATACATACATACAACATAGATATAATTTATATAAACAAATGATACAAACATAATATGAATAAATAATACAACAGAGACAGTGCAAACAATATTTGAGACAATCAGTTATTGTCGACATGGTATGAAGTTATATCCTAAATTAAAAGCTTGTATAGAGCCATGGTTAAAATATATAAAATATAAGTATAAATATGAACCTTTTACAAGGCAAATCCTAAATTTAGGAATTAGAATTCCTGAGAAAAATATTCCTCCAGGTTATATAAGGGATTTAGAGTAAGTAAAGCTTTCACCTTAGTACGAAACTTTTGCACACATGGGATACTTTCGATTACACTTGGCAAATGATTATATATTTTTATTCCATTGTAAATAATTGAGTTCTTGATCATAGTGGTGCGGGGTATTATCAATTTGACCTTGCCACTTTGCCTAGTATTGTAGTTGGTCGAGACTAGCTAAAAAGCGTTTTTGTTTTTGTGAATCAGAGAAGCTGTTTCTAAGATGAATATACAAACTACCGTTAATATTCTACAATTCTTAAATAAATTTCGACAGGAGGTTCTAGATTTTGCCTTACACAGATATCTCAGGGCTCGTTTTTGTAGAACGAAACTCCTTTGGAATAACTGGTTACTGCATGCCCCCCAGAATGTTATTCCATATCTTAGGTGAGATTCAATTACAGCAAAATATGCTGTTCTGGCAGATGCATATCCTAATTCGGTGGCGATGATTCTGATGGCATAGCATCCAGAAGCTAGTTTTTTACACATAGCTGTCACATGTTCTATAAAAAGTAATTTATTATCGATAAATAATCCCAAAAACTTGGTTGATAATTTATTTTCAATTTCCTCTTTGCCGATATCTAGGTTTGGGATGCTGCAGTTGAAGGATAGAATATTGTTTTTTTTATATTAAGAGATAGGAGGTTTGATTCGCACCAATTTTTAATGGCTATGATATCCTGCATTATATTAGAGTGTAGTATCGTTTCATTTTTTTCTTGCCAGAGAATGGTGGTGTCATCGGCAAATAATGTTATTTTACCTCTGATGTCTAAAAAAGCCATATCATTCACATAGAGTAAAAAAGGAGAGGCCCCAGGACTGATCCCTGTGGCACGCCATGTTTTATATGTGTATTCTTCGAGACACTATTTGTTTTAACGGCCTGTTGACGATCTGACAGATAACTCTCTCTTTGGGATCACAAGGATCGATCTTAGGTCCCACCCTTTTCCTCATTTACATCAACTCTTTGACAAACATAACTATTAGGGGGGAAGTCAGACTGTATGCGGATGATACAACAATTGTATACTTTGGAGAAACATGTGACGTCATCTCCCAAAACATCAAACAAGACCTCCAGTGCTTGACCGAATGTTTATTTTGCCATAAGTTAATAATAATAAATCTTTCATGGGGATTGATAAAATTAAGGTGCCTGATTTCGCAAAAAAAAGAAATATCTATTGGAAATAGAACTTTGAAATACTCTAGTAAAATTAAATTTCTTGGTCTGATCATAGATGAAAGGCTTTCATGGCTCGAGCATATTGAATATATACAAAAAAAAATTATGGGACCAGTGGGTGTTCTTCGGAGATTAAGTTATACTGTTCCAAAATATCTATTGAGGTCAGTTTACTTCTCCCTAGTTCATTCCCATTTGGAATACCTAATTATCATATGGAGCTCAACTTTTGAGAGTTATATAACACCACTAAAAAAACTACAGAATAAAGCCATCAAAAATCTGTTTAAATTACAAATGAGGTTTACAACATCAGATCTGTTCAACAAATACAATATTAGATCCCTGGATAGTCTTTATGTGGTGAAAGTTAATGAATTTATTCATCAAACACTGACTAAGGCGAGACACACCCAAATAGAGTTCCCTATGAGGTATCAAATTCATCCTTATGAAACTAGACAATGCAATGATATATCTTTACCACAAATATGCTCACGTCATGGCTTGAATTCATTGTTATATAAAGGAGCAGAGGAATATAACAAACTCCCCTCCAATATAAAAAAATTGAATGTAAACAAATTTAAAATAGTTATGAAGAGACACGTTCCCTTGTACAACCATTGAACGAACTATATCATTATACCATAATTATGTAGTCATTAACTGAAACCAAATAAGCTGATTTCTGCTACTGTGATATATCTAATCAAATATTTTACTGTTATACATCTTAATAATTAATTATTTAACTTGAAACATTTTATTAGTTATTGTAGTACAATTGTGATAATTGTGATAATTGTGACTTCTATGCGATATTGATGTTTGACTTTATACATTTCATGTATATGTTTACCGTTTACCTGTAGTTATAGTAATTGATTATTGACATGCCCGCAAAGGGCAAAATTATATGATATCAAAATTTGTTTCTCCTAATAATAGAGGTTTCCCTATGTAACACTCTGTGTATCTTGGGATGAAATAAACGCTTTAAAAACATACAACCTTAGCCTGCCGCGCAGAGAAAGGATGATAGCATGTTTGACAAAACTGACATTTGAAGGAAATTTTCACACTTTTTCTGCAATGCTCGCCAATTTTTATTTCTTCTTGACTATTACCACACATAACAATGATTCATATGTTAATAAACACTCACTGAGAGTACACATCAAGTTTACTAATCTGGAATTCTGCCTAAATCCACTGGACTAATGCAAATTACCCTTCATCACTTACTTCTATCAGTTTTCTCTTTTTATGGTACCATATGATTTTTTGGCCAGAAGAAAAAAAGGAATGTTACACACTTCTGAAGCAAATTATGCAATTGTTGTTGAGTGTTCAACAAAAAATTGATTTTCTTGGAAGATAGCTTGCACTCTGCCTCACAGTTTGATACCAAACAGAGTATTTAAATCACTTTATTACTCGATTAATTTGATCAAGTTTGAAGAGAACACATTGATGACTTGATTTAAAGTTGCTTTTTTATATAAAATTAAAAAGTTTACATATATTAGTTTTTAATTAATAGTTCAGTAATTACCAATGAATGGGTGGAACGAATGTAGAGGAGTGCAATGAGAACTATTCCGATACATCCTACCAAATATCCTGCTCTAAGGAAAGCCCCTGCCATCAACAAAATTCCGGAACCTAAGGGACCCTTCACCAGAAGGTTCACTGCACTGAAATCTCTGGAAAATAAATTCAAATTAGTTTCTACTACTTCAAAACCAATAAACAGTTTGCCAAAGAAATTTCAATTCAAAATACTCAAATCAAGTAAATCCAACCTTAACCTTAGATCAGTGGTAAGTACTAATCTACTTATTTCTGAACAAAACAGCTTTGGAACTGTATTGAAATGGGTTCAAGAATACCTAAAGGGTCGAAAACAAATCACTAAAGTAGAAAAGGCTCTGTCAGATTCTATAGAAACAACATTTGGTGTTCCTCAATGATATCAACTCACATAACACATAACAGTTGTGATTTTATCAATTTATTTGCTGACGATACACTGTTGTCAGTGTCGCATAAAAATCTGGATATTGTTTTCACTAAAATGAATACCTGTTCAGAACAAATTCTTCAATATATGAATATAAATAAGTTGAAGTGAAATGTTTCAAAAACAAATGCTATGATATTGACTACACAATATAAATATAAACAACTGAATATACATTCTTGTTCTTTAGAAATCAATAATAAAAAATCCAGATTATACAGGAAATTAAGTACCTGGGTTTTATATTGGAAAACAATGTATCTTTTGATGCACATTTCAATTATATAATGAAATGAAATCTCTATTGAAATAGGAAGCCCCAATATACAAACATTAGTAGTTATGAAAAAAACCTAACAATATCCATAGGAGTACATAATAATTAAATTTAAGATTTAAATATACACTTAATATCTACATATATATATATATATATATATATATATGCACACACATACACACAACCCCACACACCCATACATACAATTGAATATATTGACAAAGAAAACTTAAAATTGTTGTAATAATAAAATAAATAAATTACAACCCCCAGTAGGTCAACAAAGACAGGTTGAAAAGGGAAACATTCTACATGAAAATTGAAAAATGTGATTTTTTTGAAATGTCTAACAGAAAACAACTACTTCCCCGGCTTTAGCTTTAGCAGGGGAAGTAGTTGTTTTCTGTATCACATTTTTTATTTTTCAATTTTCACGGAGAATGTTCCCCTTTTCAACATGAATACCTCCCAAAAGGTTATCTTGAACGATGGAAAATAGCGACTAAAGATTGTCTTTCAGCCGCAGATGATTCCACAACAGATTTTATGAATATCTTATTCATAATTTCGAACAAAGATCAAAGACAGGTTGTTATAATATATTCCTCTGGTTTGATGGATGAATTATCTTTCTCAGTTGGTTTTTGAAAATCTGAAGGGACTATTTTTTATTTCAGTGGGTAGTTTGATGAAGTACTACTTCCCAAACGTGTTCTAGGAATATAAAAGTTATTTGTGATTCTGGTGTTATGATAATGTATCTCGTTGTTATAAGTCACGAAAGAGTCCAGATAATCGAGTAATGGATTTTTAGTGACCTTGAAAATGAAGTACATGGCCGTGAAGTAGGGTCAGTTTTCAACATTTCAAAACAGTTCCAATCCAATACTTCCAACATAGTTTTGATCACAAATTATTTCACCCTATAGAGCGTATTGAGCAGGTAGGTAAAGAATAATTCATTTTCGTCAAAAATTCCCTGCAACAGGTATTTCAACTGTTACAAGATTTTTCTTTTTCGGCGGGTTTTTGAGGGGTAGTTTTTGGTTCACAAATTATTTCACCCTGTACAGCGTATTCAGCAGCTGTAGAATAATGCATTTTCAAAAAAAAAACTCCGAGCAACAGTTTTAATATTTTTCTTCTTCAGAGGGTTATTGAGGGGTAGTGTTTGGATCACAAATTATTTCACCTTATAGAGCATATTCAGCAGCTGTAGAATAATGCATATCCGAATATTTTTTTCGAGCAACGGGTATTTCAACAGATTCAAGATTTTTCTTTTTCCGAGGGTTGTTGAGGGGTAGTTTTTGGTTCACAAAATATTTCGACCTATAGAGCGTATTCAGCAGCTGTAGAATAATGCAGTTCCGAAAAAAAACTTCGAGCAACGGGTATTTCAACAGTTTCAAGATTTTTTTTCTTCGGAGGGTTGTTGAGGGGTAGTGTTTGGGTCACAAATTATTTCACCCTATAGAGCGTATTCAGCAGGTAAAGAATTATTCATTTCCATAAAAAAATCCCGAACAACAGAAATTTCAACTATTTCAAGATTTTTCTTCTTCGGAGGGTCGTTGAGGGGTAGTTTTTGGTTCACAAATTATTTCACCCTTTAGAGCCTATGCAGCAGGTGCAGAATAATAATTAAGCGAAAAAATAAAGTAAATAATAAAAAAATAAAATAAAAAACCGTCATAAACCCAAAAAATTATGTCAAGAACCGTCGCTGCTTTCACACCCATTATAAAGGCAGCAATTCTGGCAGAGAAAACATATTTTTTTTGATATATTCCTACAAATTCATTCACAGTGGCCCTTCAATGATAAAGTGTCATCAATTATGAATCCCAGGTATGTATTTAAACTCACTCACTCACCCATTCGATATTATCATTTTCAAATTCCAACTGTAGATTGTGATAATTGATGGTTTGTTATTTGTGTTTATCACACAGAATCATGGCTTTAGTTTTTTTAACATTCAATTTCAATTCATTAGCATCTAAGTACATTTTAAATTGTTTTAACACTGAATTTAATCTAGCAACTATACCACCAGGGTCGGTTCCGTAACACAAGACAAGAGTGTCATTTGCGAAAAAATTGAGAAAGTCACATTCATTAATATAATTGATACCATTTAAATAGATGATGAATAACAACGGACCCAAAACGCTCCCCTGAGGTACACCTATGTCATTAGTCAATTCATCAAAAACTGATTTGCTAAATTTACAGAGTTGTGTTCTTTCTGATAGATTATAGATTATATATTAGGGACTTTCGTGCTACAAGCCTCTACACCGCGACCTTTTCAGATCTATTGTGTTTGACCTCGAGATCATTTAGAGTTCTTTGTCTAGCCCTGTCTTCTTTACGAGACTCCACAGGCTAATTTTTAGAACTCCCATGAATCTGGGAGCTCTTGGTTTTTCTTCTCCCAGCGTTAGAAACCTTTGCCTTGACAAGCCCTCGCAGTGGCATAGTATGTGTTCTGATGTTTCCTCTTCTTCCTGACAGAACCTGCATAGCATTTCTTCTGCCAGGCCTATTGTACTCATATGTTTGTTGAGCCTACAGTGCCCTGTGAGAAGTCCTACTACCATTCTAGTAGTGTTCCTCTTCTGGCTTAGTAGATAGTCTGTGAATGTTGGCTGCGGTTGTTTGATGAACTCTTTGGCCTGTCTCATCCCTGGTGCATTGTTCCACCATTCTTGTGACTTCTGTTGAATCCATGATTTGGTGTTTGTTTTTAGTACAGCTTTTGCTATACCGCAATACGGTTCTGGGCCATTCAGGGCCTTACTTGCTCCTTCTCGGGCTAGTGTATCGGCCTCTTCATTGCCTCTATAACCTGTGTGTGCTGGTACCCAGAATAGTGTCAGTCTGTTCTGACTGCCTAGCTCATTTAGGGCTTCTAAGCAGTCCCAAACAAGTTTTGAGGTAACTTGCATTGAGTTGACTGCTTTTATCGCAGCTTGGCTATCTGAGTATATGGCAATGTTTTTTCGTGAAAAATCGTGCCTTATTAGCTCTTGTGTACAATGGTGTATTGCAACGATTTCCGCTTGAAATATCGTCGCATGTTTGCCCAAGCTCAGTGAGATTTTCATCTTCGGCTTGGTTCCGTAAATGCCGGCTCCTGCACCTTCATCCGTTTTGGAGCCGTCGATTTCCGCATTGATGGGAAGCCCCCCTTCCACGCATCCCTGTCCGTTATACTTGTCTTGAAAGTTTTCTCAAAGCTATATCTGAGAAGAATGCCATCTGATGGCATTCTTGTAACCGGGTCGTTATCCAACTCTTCATATAGCTTGTTGTAGTCTCTCCCGTGCATATTGCTAATGGGTGCTTGTCCTCTAAGCAACCTGCTCGTGACAGACCTGGCTTCGGCTTGGATGTATATGTGTAGTGGAGGTAGGTTGAGCAAGACCTCTAAGGCGGCTGTTGGGGTGGTTCTCAAGGCCCCGGTGGCACTCAGACATGCTTGTCTTTGTAGTCCTCCAAGCCGTCGAACCACTCCTGCCTGCTTGGTCTTTGGCCACCATACCACCGACCCATACGTTATTATGGGTCTGATAACTCTGGCGTAAAGCCATGTAGTCATTTTTGGTTGTAGCCCCCAATTTTTTTCGCACATTCTCCTGCACAGATTGAAGGCTACAGTACTTTTTTCTATGGTTTTTTGTAGGTGTTGATTCCAGGTCAACTTATGGTCGAAGATGACTCTTAAGTATTTTGCCTCTTGGGCAAATGGAATTTCTATCCCGTTCAGTACCGGTGACCCAAGTCCTTCCAGTACTTTTTTTCGTGTGAATGTGACTATTGTGGTTTTATGAGGGTTTACTGTCAGCTCCTCATCTTTACACCACCTGTCGACTAGATCTAGGGCTGACTGTGTAAGCTCCGATACTGTCCTTGCAAATTTGCCTTTTGCAATAATTGCAAGGTCATCGGCATATCCTAGGCAATGAAAGCCTCTGGAAACTAGCTTTTCAATTAATTCATCAATTAGGATGGCCCAAAGTAGGGGCGATAGCACCCCTCCCTGCGGACATCCCTTGTTTGCTCTAGTTGTCAGTGTTGTTCCGCCAATTTCTGATATAATGACCTTGGTCTTCAAATTGGCGTTTATCCACTGGCACAGTAGGGGATGTACCCCTTTTTTCGCTAGGGCATTTGCTATGGACTCGGTGGATGCATTATTGAAGGCACCCTCGATGTCTATAAATGTTGCCATGGCTATCTCTTTGTCTTCCAAGGACTTCGTTAGTAGCCTGTTGAGGTCGTCCAGTGCTAAGTCCGCTGACTTGCCTGGTTGATACGCATACTGGCGTTCGTTGAGCGGGTTTGTTTGTAATACCTCGTCTCTTATGTATCTATCTATCAGCCTTTCCAACGTTTTAAGTGGAAAGGTCATTAGACTTATGGGACGATATGCCTTGGGTGTCTTGTCGCGTTCTTTCTGATAGATAACCTTCAAACCATTTTAATACAGTACCTCCAATTTCATAACATTCCAGTTTGTGCATAAGAATTTTTCTGTCAATAGTTTCAAACGCTCCCTTAAAATCTAAAAACACAAGAGATAACAAATTTGCCGCCATCAATCAGTTGTTTCCATTTTGAAATCGTGATTTGTAATGACGTTTCACAGGAGTAATTTGTTGGATAGACTGCTATTTCAATGACTTTTTCAATAGGGGGTAGTGCGAGGGGGAAACAACTCATTCATTAGGTGTACATCATAATATTTTCATTAGTTCAGAACTCATTTTGTCTCTAGCATTAGACCGCTTGGCCGTTTCAGATTCCCGGACACTGGATGCAGAGCGTGTCGTGGGGCTCCTGAGACCATAATGCATTTGCTGTCCGCCTGTCAAGCTTATGCGGTCTCAGCCTGTATCCACAGGCATAACGCGGCTTTACGAGTGTTGTACTTTCATCTACGACACTCGTACGGTATAAACGAGACATCGGTGTTGCCTTATGCTCCGGGGGATATCGAGTCCGTTGTGGAGAATGAGAGGTGCCGAATCTATTGGAACTATCCATTCCGCACCCTCAGGCAAATACAAGCAAATAAGCATGACGTCGACCATCAAAAGAGGAGGATATTCGTCATAGAGTTTTCTGCTCCTGGCGAAACGAACATCGTCCAAAAAGAGGAAGAGAAACGGACTAAATATCGAGACTTACTCTTTGAACTCCGCAGGCTCTACCCAAACCACTCTGTTAAAATGGTGGTTCTCATTATAGGGTTCTTTGGTGGTATGATGGACACACTGCCCTCGAACATAAAAATCATACCGGCTTGCCATAATATGGCAGAATATGGTATAATCCAACCGAATAAAAAATAAAAAAAAAAAATAATATAATAATAATAATATATGCGGTCTCAGCCTATATCCACAGGCATAACGCGGCTTTACGAGTGTTGTACTACTATCTACTATAATAATATATGCGGTCTCAGCCCATATCCACAGGCATAACGCGGCTTTACGAGTGTTAGACGAGACAACGGACTCTACGGTCTTCCTATTCGGTCGTTGAAGATGGTTACAGCACACCAAAATCTTAATGCCGCTGGGTCTCAATATCGTCTCCAACATGCTTCTTATGACTTCTCCAATCCAGACCGTCAAGCCCACAGAATAATTTTGAGATTGCCAAGTCCATGAGATTTTGGTCCAGCATCGTATCTCTCAATCTGGTGAGGCCCTCCCAGACGTCTTCATAAGACGGTTTATCTCGAGACTTCTACTTTGGATAATCATGGAATGTGTCACTTGCAAAGCGAAAACTAACGAACCTATACTATCCTGTGACAGTTGCGAACGAGCAACACACAGGGAATGCACGGGTTTGAATGCTAGTGAACTGAAAGTAATGGACCTCAAAGGGAAAAGAATTCTTAGATTATATTGCGAAGACTGTCAAAGTGGAATGAAACTTATTCCCAAACTTCTTTCGAAAATTGATGTCATGGAAATGGAAATCGATGAACTTAAAAGAGTAGTGCAGAATTTGCCAACACCAGCAAGTAATGATAATGAAGATGTGATAGGAGAAATATTGGATAGACAAAATCGTGCTTATCATTATATATAATGTTAATGAACCGAATGGGAGATCTCAACAGGAACGTAACTCAGAAGACATATCAAATATAAATAAGATCTTGGAAGGAATGCCTGTAAATCAAGATGATATGGTAGTGTTCAGACTAGGGAAATTCTTACCAAATAAAATAAGACCCATGAAAGTTGTTCTGAAAACAGTGGAGAATGCTAAATATGTCTTAAGAAACAAAAACCTTATTAATGGCAGAATTCCAAGTGTTCGTTCAAATTTATGGGGACCAAACCAGAGCTCAACGGGACTATTATCAAAAGGTCAAGGCTCAACTTCAAGAAATTGCAAAAAGGGAAAATAATGATGAGACGATTAAATATATTAACAATAGACCAACCATAGTAAGTAAAATAAATGAGAGAAAAAACCAGAGTGCTATCCTAATATACCAATGAAGACAGAGGCACAAAGTGTCTTGAAAAATCGGGATGAAATTCAAGAAAGCTTAACGTGCTTCAATCCCAAGAGTATTCTTTTGAGCGAAACAAGAACAACAAGTGACATTGAAGATGCCGAATTACGAATTGACAATTACAAATGCATCCGTTGCTACTCCTCAAGCAGACACACAGGTGGTGTCTTACTTTACCTAAAAAATAATGTAAGCTTTTCTTTTTTCAAATCTTTTGTTCTAGACTACTGGTGCCGAATCTTAAGAATAAACTTATTATCTTCAGTATGGTTGATCGGTTGCCTTTACCACTCACCATCCAGCTCAGATGCTAAGTTCATCGTAGACTTTGAAGGAATTTGTGATACTTTATCCTCTACAAATCATAGTTTTATATTGGATGGTGTCTTTAATATAAATCTTCTTCAGACAGTTTCTACAGCAATAAAAGAATTTCTCTATTAACAACACATAGAATATCTCAACTAGTGTCAGAACCAACCCGTGTTACTAATTTTAGTGCAACACTAGTGGACTACATCCTATCTAACCAAATTAATATTACAACAAGTGTACATGATTCTCCAAAAATTACAGATCATTCTGTCCTTTCAATATATGTAATAATGGTGGTAATAGTAATGTTATCAACAAAAGGTATAGAAATCTATGCTCTAAAAATATGGATGTCATAAAAATTAATTTGATGATGTATAATTGGAATTTTAACTCTATTGATATGAATGTATTGTACAATGAACTCGTAGAAAATGTGGATAATGACCCACAATGTAGTAAACAACTACTTCCCTGGCTAATACCACGACGGATATTGAATTACACCTGACAGATATTTGTGCAACGTTCCTCCAAGAAGACTCAGTTGCAATTGCTTATTATAATTATACAGCAAAATATCCTTCATCTGGCTGGGGGAGACCACCTGCAGACGCGTTTCGCGGTTCTTGCCGCTCGTCAGTGACAGGGTAGGTCGGACAACATTAAAGTTGTCCTGCCCCAGCCCAATGAATTATAATCCACGGTATAACTAATATTTCCTTACAAATGAAGCAGCGACTTACAGTAAAAGTCAGTCGCATTGCCACCCGCGGTGAAAACAAATTTAACAAATATCTGTCAGATGTAATTCAATGTCCGTCGTGGTATTAGCCAGGGAAATAGTTGTTTTCTGTCAGATTTTTTCCTCATATTTTCCACATTGTGGAAATATATGGAGAGAAGGATACTTCGACTTTGTCGAATTTACTATTTCATTTATTTGATACTCTCCGGCAAAAATACTCGAACTAAAGTACCATGGTTCAACAAAGAGATATACGATAAAATTAAACAGCGTGACAAAGCTTATAGACTGTTCAAAGCATGTAATGATGGCCTATGGATAATAAATGGGCAATCTTCAAAAAACTCAGAAATGATGTGGTTAATCTATTGAAATTAAAAAACAACAATACCACTTTGACAAAATCAATAGATTCAGAAATAATGCTAAGGAAATGTTGAAAAATATAGTTGACACAAAGATTGAAGACTGCCACAGTCGCATTCAGTTTGAAGATGGTAACAATAAAATAGTATTAAAGGAAAATGTAGTTATAGCTGAAAAGTTCAACAGTTATTTTATTGAAAGTATAAGTGATATCATTAACAGTTTAGACTCCTCAAAAATATGGAGTAATTCAAATTTCAATATTTATCCTATAATGAATAAATTCAAAGCAGTATCAATGAATGAACTACAAGAAATAGTCAATAGTCTAGATTCAAAAATCTCAATATATAAGTCGCTCAATCCTAAAATATTGAAAGAAATTTTTGAAACAATAGGTCATGTTATATTGAACATAGTCAACACTTCCCTCTATACTGGAAAAATACCAGATACACTCAAAAGCAGTAACATTGTTACAATCCAGAAAATTACAAAAACTGTCAAGGCTTTGAATTTAGACCAATAAATATACTTCCTCCAATAGAAAAAATTCTAGAACTAGTTGTTTACGATCAGTTGTTGGAACATATTGACAATAATAATATTTTAAGACGGCGCCTCTGTCAAATTTGGCAATAGATGGCGGAACAAGCGTTTTTATCGGAAATGCTAGGTGTAAAAACTACTCATTCAATAGGAAACGCGGGGTACGATTATATTCTATAAAAGCATACAATTTTTCTAAGCTATTGTGTTCGTTACTTCAATGTCCCCTCAGAGATTATTTTGTGATTTAAGGTTTGAATTGTCTAATGATTAACCGAGCTGTTACCTACATTTCCGAATGAAATATTAGGCTTATTGTGTTCAAGAGTTCATTCCTCATCGATGGATGTCATATACATTACTTCACTAACTCCTCAATTCATGCCTATCATTTCCGAAAGAACCATTGTTTTGCCGCAAAAAACGCCAATGTGTGCTAGTGTAGTCGAAAACCCAAATAAAACCCAAATAGGTGTAGACATTGGTGGACAGATGTCGCAAGGTCAGTTCTTTGGAATTCATAATGAACCGGCATTCGGCAACCTGCTAACCTGCTTCATTATAATTTGTTTTGGCTAATTTGATTTTTGAACGGTTGAAAAATTGTGATTTTGGGGAAATATATGACATAGTTGAGAGGAATAATAATAATACTCGATGAATTGTTAATTATTCAATATTCATTAAAAAAAAGTAATCATAATGTGAATGATCTAATATACAGGGTGCTATGTAAATACGTGGCCAAACTTCAAGGGGTGATTCCATGAGTGATTCTAAGACGGAAAGTTCATATGAATATAGGTCAGATAATGCTTCGTTTTAAAGTCAACTTTTTTTTTTTCGTAAATATTTTGAAAATGCTTCAACCGATTTTGTTGATATTTGGCAGTGTTATTTGTTATTCTAGTATTAGAAATTTTTATCAAAATCAAAACAAGCAGGTAGACATATATGGAATTATTGAATAATTAAAAATAGAGTGTATGCAGCACAAATTTACACTAAACTACAATTAACATTTACACTTCAACTTCAACTAAGAAGATGAACCTCTCTTTTGACATAGTTCATTAAATATGAATTGATAGTTAGCCAACTTTCATCTTTCTAGTGTAAATGTTAATTATTGACACCACTGCGCAATTGTTGGCGCATTTTTGAATTCCGCGGGCTGAACGGATAGGTTAAAAGATCTATAACAAACACATATCCCGCATGAGTAATTTATCTTATTTTTTTCGCATAAATTCCATACAAACTAGAGTTTAATTTTTCCTTAGTTGAAGTTTAGTTCAAGTTGCAGTTTAGTGTAAATTTGTGCTGCCTAAATCCACCCTATAACCATTTTATTAAATTCACAAATGATGTATTGTGTGGCCATCTATTTTGAAATAGTGAAAGCTGATCTGCATCCAGCTAGACATGGCTGTGTCTCACTGTCGGGTTGGGACTTTGCTATAAATTCATTTTATGAAAGAATTCGCGACAGAAGCGCCTCTGCTGGATCCCATTTAAATGATATGACCGCGGCGCCGCCTTAATGAATAACCAGTCGGGCTTCAGGAGTAAACATTCTTGCGAATCTTCTCTTCAGCTCACCTTATGTAAATTTAAGAACGATATAGATGATAATAAATATGTTATAACAATTTTCTTGGATCTGAAAAGGGCATTTGAGACAATTGATCGCAAAATACTATTAACTAAATTATTTAGATATGGTGTAACTGGTAGTGTTCATGACTGAATGGATAATTATCTCAGTAACCGTAAACAAAGAGTACGCTTCATTGGATCTGTGTCATCTGAAATTATGAATGATGTGGGAGTTCCGCAAGGAAGTGTCCTTGGCCCATTGCTCTTTATATTGTACTTAAATGATATTGAGCTATTTGTTGATTGTGCATTCATTAATCTTTTTGCTGACGATACTCTGTTAGCTTGTAGTGATTGTAGTTTGTAAAATGAATGCAGTTTTGAGTGATGTCCACGAATATTCAACATCAAATAAACTTAAATTGAATGTTTCCAAAACTAAAGGCATGGTTTTGACAACTAAATATAAATATAATAATATCGATATCAATAGTATCAACTTACATCTTAATAATGAAAAAATAGAACTAGTTTCGTCGGTGAAGTGCGATAACTACATGATTTTGAAACTCATTTCGAATACATGCAAAAAAGTTATTCTTTTTTTCTAGAATTGCACAAACGCTCTCAACTGAAGCGAAAATAACGGTTTATAACACAATAATTCAACCACACTTTGATTACTGCTCACCACTATTGTTTTCTCTTGACCTTAATAAAATGAATCAACTTCAAAAGCTACAAAACCGTGGGATGAAAATTATTTTAAAAACAAATAGACATACACCTATTGTTACTATGCTTAATACGTTGAAATGGTTTTCTGTCTCACAAAGAATCTACTATCTCTTTATTATTTTTGTTTACAAGATGCTGAACAACTTGGCACCAACTTATTTTCTAAATTACTTGATTTTCCATAAAGATATACATACCCACCACACCAGAAACCGGGATAATTTGTATATCCCTAGAACAAATCGTAAAAGCACAATGAAACCTTTGTTCTTCAAAGGATTTCATGAATTTAACCAGTTGCCTCCATTGGTGAAAAGTAGATTCAAAAAAAATCTCAAGAATTTCATAATTAATCAGTGAAATTTTATTGCTGTCGTTTATCATTATTATAAGTGATCTATTCCTAGTTTGTTGTAAAGAAATGTAATCTTAGGTGAACTTATTTGATGCAACCATTCTCAATTTTGTAAGTTTAACTTACTAATTTACTACCTCATTCATGTAGGATTATGTATACTTGGTATATGTGTGAGCGCCTGTACACCTGATTATCTGTTTGTGAATATACTCACTTTAATTTCTTTTAAATACCAGTAATGTATGTATATTGTCTTATTAATTATTTTTAGTGAATTTGTATATTAGGATTCATATTTCAAATAAAGATTTATCTTCTTGGTTACCAGGTAAAAAATGTTTCTCTGGCCTTTCTTTAACTACAACGCCCCTCCAACTTCTGGGTTCTGTTTCCGCAGTTCCTGGAGCTGACCAAACTTCTTTGAGAACACCACAGCTATGCCTCTGGACATTCGGAGGTCTTCTGCCCGCAGTGCGCTAGCGCGTAGTCAGTAGGTGTCTGGAAAAGATCTTGAATATAAGGCCATGACCTACTAGAAGGTCATCTCACCCTCTGGTAATCTGAGAGTGCGAGTGCGAACTTGTTCGTGATTTCCGGCATAAGGAGCCAACCTGTTGGAATGGACGACTTTAGATTTTCCTCGGGGTGGCTTTTTGATCCGGCAGACGAGGTCATTTATTACTTTCATGATCTTACATGGACCTTCCCACGAAGCAATTTCGGTGAGAAGCCGCGGCGACGCTTGGGGTTGTACAGCCAGACTAGGTCGCTGGTCTTGAATGTTCTAGCTTCTGCGTTGATGTTATAGGTCTTCTTCATATGGTTGATGGCACTCTGGATATTCAAACGGACTCGCTCGTGGATGTCGTCCATTCTCTGCAGGAGTTCGCTGACATACTCTTCTCCCGCGGTGTCGTATCCTGGTGGCGTCCCAAACATCAAGTCACAAGGCAGTCGTAGCTCTCGTCCCAGAATAATACTTGCAGGAGTTTGGCCGGTTGACTCGTGCACTGCTGAACGATAAGCCATCAGGAAGAGATGAAGATACCGGTGCCAGTCTCTTTGATGGGCAGAGACTACTTTGGACAGGTAGCGGTTTATTGTCCTATTCATTCGTTCTACCATTCCGTCGGATTGTGGGTGTAGAGCTGTTGTTCTGGTTTTTCGAATATCCAACACTTTGCACATTTCCTGGAACAAGTGGGATTTGAAATTTCTGCCTTGGTTCGAATGCAGCTGCAATGGGACACCGAATCGGCATATCCACTCCTTGTCCAAGACATCTGCGACGGTAATGGCTTCCTGATTGGATAGGGTAGGGTAGGACGTAGGCTGAAATAGTCCATTGCCACAAGGATGTATTTG
Source organism: Chrysolina haemoptera (assembly GCA_958298965.1). Lineage (NCBI taxonomy): Eukaryota > Metazoa > Arthropoda > Insecta > Coleoptera > Chrysomelidae > Chrysolina > Chrysolina haemoptera. The sequence continues at coordinate 30,886,447 of OY282595.1, read as the reverse complement.
TTTCCATGATCAGATTCGGGGAACGGGCCAGCGATATCTATTGCAATCCTTTCAAATGGGCTGCCTACGTTATATTGACTCATCGGGGGGCCTTAAGCCTATTTCGAGGCCCATTGCTGGCAACACATACGGCACACTTCTTGCACCAGTCCTTAACGTCAGCTTGACAATTGGCCCAATAGAACCGTTGTCTCAATTTCTGCAGTCTTCGTTACTCCCAGATGTCCTCTGGTGATTCCATCATGTACTTTTCGGAGCACTTTCTGTCTCCTGGACTTGGATACCACTGTCTGGCGTCTTTCCTCTCCGCCATCCTCGGACTCCGACACACGATTCAAGACTGATGAAATATACTATTTCGAGTCTAGAATATTTCGATTTGAAAAGCTGAATTAAGTTTTGTAGACGTTTTCAAAAACAATATATTTTGACAACCACTAAAACAAATATCAGGCCTAGTAACTTGTGCTGCGAACATCAACGAACCCACAGCTTCCTGGTAGGGTATATTGTCCATATCTGCAATTTCCTTCTGGTTTTTCGGACTTTGATAATTTTTGATTTGTATCCAGTGGTGTCGAAACAGCATTGCAGTCACCCATACCAAATCGGTTCAAAATTGTCTTCAGGTAGGAATCAATTGAAATTGTACCTTGGACTGGATCTCGTAAAATTTGCATTCCAAGTACAAATCTTGCTTTTCCCAAATCTTTCATTCTGAAAGTTTGGAATAATTTTTCTTTCAGATCATTTCTCAACTTGTGATCATTGTAAAAAATCATCAAATCGTCCACATAGAGTGCTACAATGAGGAATGTATTTGCATGATTCTTGAAATAAACACAAGAATCAACTCTTGACTGGATTAGTCCGAATTCTTTCAACTTAGAATCCAATTTTATATTCCAGATTCTACTCGCTTGTTTCAAACCGTATAGAGATTTTTTCAAACAACATATTTGGTGTGAACCATCATCAAAGAATTTGGGCTGGAACATGTAGATTTCTTCCTCCAAATTTCCTTGTAGAAATGCTGTAACCGCATCCATTTGGTCAATCTCTAGGTCAAATTTCGATGATAGTGCCACCAAAAAACGAATTGACGTGTACCTGACCACGGGGGAATAAGTTTCCTCGTAATCAATGCCCTTCTTCTGAGCACAACCTTTGATTACTAATCGTGCCTTGTATCTTATTATCTTTCCATTGACATCTTGTTTTTGTCTTGAATACCCACTTATTGTCAATTGGCTTACGGTTTGGAGGCAGGTCTGTCAAAATCCAAGTTTCATTTTTGATAAGTGCATCGTATTCCTCTTTCATAGCTTCTTTCCAGAATTTTGCGTCACTTCTAGATAGTGCGTCTTCAACATCCACGGGATCATCGAGTTCTGAAATCGTTTCAGCTATATACAACAAAATCTTCCATGTTCACTGGTTTTCGTATTCTTGTTGACATTCGTACACTTTTCAACGGTTCATTGTCACTATCAGCAGAAGATGGCAAAATATTCTCGTTGCTATGAACATTCGATTCCAAAATATTTTCAGAACTTTCAACAAAATCAGAGGGAAGACAAACGTTTTCGGCAGATGGTACATCTCTATATTCTGGAAGCGCCTTCTCTTTATCTTCTGAAATCATCCCGTCCTCGAAAAAATTGTTGAAATTTTGATTTTCGATGTTTGTCAATTCAGATTTGATAGTTTTTTGACAATTCTCAAAAAATATGACATCTCTACTCGTCAGCACTTTTTTGGTCTCGGGATCATACAAACGATATGCTTTAGATTGGTCACTGTATCCAAGCATAAGACATTCTCTAGATTTGGAATCGAATTTTGTTCTTTTCTGTTTAGGAACGTGTACCAAAGCTTTGCATCCAAACAATCTCAGATGTTCCAAATTTGGTTTCTTGTCTGTCCATAACTCTTCAGGAGTTTTATATTCTAAAACACGGCTCGGAGAACGATTTATCACATAAACAGCAGTTGAAACGGCTTCTGCCCAAAATTTGGTATTCAACTCGGCATCAAAAAGCATGCAGCGGGTTCTCTCTACAATGGTACGATTCATTCGTTCCGCTACCCCATTTTGTTCTGGTGTATATGGAGCTGAAGTTTGATGATGAATTCCACTGTGGCGCAGAAAGTTTTTCAAAACTTGATTACAATATTCGGTCCCGTTGTCAGTTCGCAGTGTTTTCATTTTCAAACCAGTTTGATTCTCGGCAAAAACTTTGAAATCCTGAAATTTCTTGAAAACTTGATTTTTGTTTTCAAGGAAATAAACGAACACTTTCTTGCTAAAATCATCCACGAATATGAGAAAATATCTTGCACCTCCCAAGGAACTGACAGACATTGGTCCACATACGTCTGAGTGGACTGACTCGAGCATTTCAGTGGAGTGTGTTCCAATGTGGTTGAAAGGAAGTCGGGTTTGTTTTCCTTTCAAACAAATGGTGCACTGGTCTCCATCACCTGGTGTAAAATGTACACCATTCACAAGCTCTTCAATTTTCTTGAGACTTTGAAAGTTGATATGCCCCATTCTTCTGTGCCACAAATTCTGATCAACTTTTTCGCGGATTGAAAAATTCGTTGCCTGCGTTGGACGATCCAATTTGAACATATTCCCACATAAAGTAGCTGTTGCAATTATGCGATTACGGGAATTGAAAATCTTGCAACCTTTTTCATCGAATTTTACTTCATTGCCATTTTTGATCATTTGACTGACAGACAGCAAATTTGTACAGAGATTTGGTACATATATGACGTTCTTGACTGTTACTTCAGTTATGCCTTCTCCATTGAATAAATTCAATTTCACATTGCCAACAGATTCTACTGACAAATGTGTGTTATCTGCTATTTGAACTTCAGTCAAATCTGGTTTTCTTGGATTTTCTAGCAGTTCCCTTCTCTTGGTCATATGTGAAGAAGCACCGGAATCTATGAACCAGTCATCGGAATTGAGCTGACCGATTACAAACGATGAGTACAAAATGGTCTCCCGTTTAGTCTTATCTTTTTTATTCGGAAATTTACAATCACGGGAAAAATGGCCGAATTTGTTACATGAGAAACATCTTGGACCCTTTCCTTTTGCATGGAATTTCTTGGTATTCCTACCAACTAGCGCTACTGTACGATTTTCAGAGATATCAGGTTTCACATCCTGCAACAGCTTAGTCTTGATCGCATCTGCACTAATTACGATTCCGGAACTCTCCAGTCCCATGATCATAGGTTTATATTCTTCCGGTAAACCTGCCAGTAAGAGTGTGCCGATCCATTCGTCACTGATTTTCATGCCAATTCCAGATAATTTGTGGGCTGTTGAAATTATTTTATTGACATAATCTTCGACAGATGAACTATCCTCTAATTTGGTACTGATTAGAGTTCTCAATAAACCAACTCGTCGGGTGAGACCGGAATCTTCAAAAGCCTTTTGAAGATTTTCCCAAACTTGTTTGGCAGTTTTTGCCTGCTGTACATGAACATAGTTGATCGGATCGATGGAAAGGATAATTTTGGATTTCGCCTTGGTGATTTTTTTATCGTCTTTCTCTTCCTCGGTGATACAGCCCCAGAGCTCCTCGTGTTCCAACAAAGTTTGTATGGAAAACTTCCATGTGTCGTAGTTTTCCCGGCCTCTGAGCTTCTCGATCATAGGTAATGAACTATTTGACGGCATTGCCTAAATCAAAACGACAGCTACAACTATTTATCTTCTTCGACGGATCGAAATACTTATTTCGCAAACAAATATAAAATATTATCGGTGCGACTTCAGTTCTTGACTCAATATACCCTACCAGGAAGCTGTGGGTTCGTTGATGTTCGCAGCACAAGTTACTAGGCCTGATATTTGTTTTGCGGTTTCATCTTTGAGTAGATTCAATCACGATCCCGGAAAAGCACATTGGATGGCAGTAAAAAGACTATTTAGATATCTGAAGGGAACCATCGACGTCAAACTGACATATGCCAAAAATGAAAATTCTGAGATACTCGGCTATTGCGATTCCGACTGGGCGAATGATATCAATGATAGGCGATCCACAACAGGCTACGTATTTCTGATGCAAGGAGGAGCCATTTCGTGAAATTCGAGGAAGCAACCCACGGTTGCACTGTCTACAACTGAAGCGGAGTATATGTCTTTGACTGCTGCCGTTCAAGAAGGATTATGGTTGAAAGGGTTAGAAAATGAACTGGTTGAAGACACCGGCCAGTGCATTATAATCAACGGAGACAATAAAAGTTCACTACAATTGGCTTTAACCAATGCTTTTCACGCTCGCACGAAACACATTGACGTGAAGCATCATTTTATCCGTGACAAAATATCTGAAGGAAGAATCAAATTAAATTACATGAAAACCGAGTTGATGGTAGCGGATACTTTGACAAAACCCGTGAATTTCATGAAGCATTCATTTTGTACTTCCAATATGGGCTTACGCAAAAATTAGTTCTAGGAGGAGTATTGAAATGAACAAATTTAGTAGTCCATATTTGTTTATTTCAATAAAGACCCCATTTTCCAACGTAAGGGAATTCCATTGGGCCCGGTATGATTTAACCACTGGAGAATAGCGTGCGACTTCCTGCCATGACCAGACGAAGATTTGGATCTTTTTCTTGGTCTTTCTGGATTTTGTCATCTTTCCAGTAATTGTCAACCACCGTGGTCCTACGAACGACTGCATTCTTCTCGGCTCGACGAAAGTGTGAGCAGTCGTCCGTGATAGTCGACAGTGTCCGTGATAGTGCATCGGCGTTCTTGTCACTTCTTCCTGCACGATCTTCAAATTCTTGAAGTCGCTCGATCCACCGTGCTACCTGTCCTCACTAGGAATCTCACTAGGAATCTCCTTCCGTAGACGTATTTGTAAAAATGTTCTACCCCTTTTACTACAGCCAACAGTTCCCGTCTGGTGACACAATAATTACGCTCCGGTTTGCTGAGGATTTTGCCGAAATACCCAATGACCTTCTCTTGTGTTTCCTGGATCTGAGACCGGACGGCTCGAAGCCCTACGTTCAGTGGCGCAGCCAGGACTTCAGTTTGGGAGGGGCTGAACATACAATTCATCAGTTACCAAATCTTTTTTTTTTTTTCGTCATCCGAGTGTTATGAATAACAGTAGTAATTTAGTGGCTTCCCCCTGGCTGCGCCAATGCCAACGTTACTGGCGTCAGTATCCAAAACGAATTTTCCATTGGGTAAGGGATAGCTCAGGATCGGTGCGTTGATCAAGGCTTCTTTGAGCTTCTTGAATGACTCTTGGGATTCCGGAGACCACTGGAACTGAGTCTGTCTGTTTAGTAGTTTGGCGATGTTGGCAAACCCTAGCACGTATCGACGGTAGTAGGTGCACAGACCAAGAAAACTCCGAAGCTCCGGATGTCTTTTGGAATGGGACACTCTCTGACAGCTTTGATTTTCTGGTCATCCACTGCTACTCCTTTTCCAGAGACAATGTGGCCACGGTAATGGACTTCCTCCTGAAACAGATGGCATTTGTTAGGGCTCAGTTTCAGTCCAGAGTTCCTCAGGCGCAGGAATACCTCCCCTTGATTTCTCACATGATCTGCGAAAGATCTGCCAACTACGATGATGTCGTCGAGGAATATCATGCACGTTTTCCATGAGAGTCCTTTCAATATAGTCTCCATCAATCTCTCAAAGGTAGCTGGAGCGTTACAAAGGCCGAATGCCACAATCCTTATTATAGGGGTCCTTGGTGGTATGATGGACACACTGCTCTCGAACTTAAAAATCATACCGGCTTGCCGTAATATGGCAGAAATCTTAGCCGGACGAATGCAGAAGGCCGTCATCCTAAGTTCACTGCGTCTGCTCAGAGCACATGATTCTCGGACCCAGTAATCACTTACCCCATGGACGTGGGGAGTGGTTATCTGGGTAAAGGATCCAGCGCGCCCTCCGGATGTATCGGGGCTTCGGAGACAGGGCATGACTGGAATATCCTTTGAAGAAAAAAAAATTGAAAAAAATAAAAATAATAATAGCTTTATTGCCCAATAGTTTTGTTTGTGACAAAACGAATACTGTTTCAATTATCCGCGCCTTCTGTGTTTGAAAGGACAAACTTCATTTTCCCACGTCGAAGTGCGCGTGTGTCGAAAGAAGAGAAAAACCGAACAATTATTATAAACAGTCCGACTTGGTAGCTGTCAATGTCGAGAAGCAAGTCAAGCAACATTCACGACAAATTTAGAATAAATACAGTTGTTCTTTTCATCAAATAAATAGTTATTAACGAGCCGAGTTTATTTGGAGTAACATCCACCCATCGACAAGTTCAAGCCTGAACATTTGGTCCTTCGAGCCGGATTGAAATTCAATGAGAATCTGCGATTCAAGGGCATTCTGATTGTGTTGCCGAGTTGCCGATTTACATAGTCGAGTCTGGACAAGTAAGCAGAAGAAAAGATAGCGACGAACATTCTGAAGAACTCAAAGTGAGTCTGTTCCTTTTTCCTTTTTCCCGATTCCTTTGTCCCGATTGCTTTGTCCCAATTCCTTTGTCATTCGAATTACCTGTCTCGTTCTGTGTTGGAATAGTCAAAAAATGCTAAACGATAACGATCAGATCGGACAACAAACCGATATTCAAAGCGAATTGAGAGATTTAAAACATAAACGAGGATCAATAAAAGCGAATATTACGCGATGTAGAACTTACTTAAGTAAATTAGATTTGCAAAACGTCAGTAAAAGATGTTTTTTAGAATTACAAAGACGACTTACTAATCTAAGTCCGATTATATACGATTTCAATTCCGTACAAGAAAAAATTGAATTTCTAACCGATAATGCAGAGACCGAACAGAGCGAGAGAGATAATATTGAATCCGATTACTATGATATTTGCTCCACAATCGAAGAAATTTTGGAAAAATGTCCCGAGCTGAATAAAACCCAATCAATTATTAGCAATGATAATGTCACATTGACAGTACAGCCTTCACAAATACAATTGCCTACTTTAAATTTGGAAACTTTTAATGGTGACTATAATAAATGATTTGAGTTTCGCGATTGTTTTCAGGCGATCGTCGGGAAGAATGCGACGTGGTCAGGTGTTCAGAAATTATATGCCACCAAAGAAAATGTTTGAAACGCGAAGTTTTATAACCTATCGTATCCCTTTCTCTTACAGATGCGAACTACGAAGTTGCTTGGCAAGCTCTTTCAAAACGATACGAAAAAGGTAAAGTAATTGTTGAGACACATGTTAGAAAAATTATAGACTTCCCTTGTTTAACAAAAGAATCGTCAAAGGATCTACGAAACTTGTACGATACGATATATAAAAATTTACAAGCTTTGCAGATTCTACATCAATCCTACACCATATTAGTCCCCATTATAACAGATCGTTGTGAAGTTATCCACGAAATATGTGAAGTTAGGGACGAATTCTCATCCACGAAATCGAACACAGGAAATTTTTAGTGGGATATAGTACCTCATGGTGAAATCAATCGCCAGTAGGAATTTTTTGATAGATATGAAAGCAATACATTAATTTTAACTTTCAATATCATTCATTTTGATTAATAAAATATATCTACGATATTTCTACCATAAAATAATTTTCATACATTCTGTAGACTTGCGCGTTATGTCAAATTGTTTTTCGTCACTCATTCTATAAGACTGTAACAACGAAATGATTGTCACCCCCTCAGTTTTTTTATCAGAGGGGTCGAAAGTTGAAGTGTCAAGTGTATTCACGATATTTCGATAAACAAAGAACCACAAAAACTGTACCATTCGTTCTGCGGAGTTGCACTGCATACCAAATTGTTGCTAATGAAGTACTCCATCGGAAAGTACTAATTAAATGATTGTCACCCCCTCAGATTTTTCATCAGAGAGGTCGTAAGTTGGAGTGTTAGGTTAGGTTATTTCAACAAACAATGGACCGTAAAGCTTGTCATTTTCGTTCTGCAGAGTTGCACTACATACCAAATTGTTGCTATTGAATAACTCCATCGAAAGGTAGTGATAAAATTATTGTCACCCCCTCAGTTTTTTTTTATCAGAGTGGTCGAAAGTTAGATTGTTAGGTGTCTTCACGTTATTTCAACAAACAATGTAACGTAGAAACTGTAATTTTCATTCTGCGAAGTTGCACTACATGCCAAATTGTTGCTAATAAACTACTCAATCGAAAGGCAGTGATGAAATGATTGTCACCCCCTGAGTTTTTTTATCATAGGGACCGAAAGTTATATAGTTGTGTTTTCAGAGAAGACCTTGTAGGAACTCTGCACGGAAATGCATTACATGGAATTCAACGTTCGTCGTGGTATCAGCCAGAAAAATAATTATTCCTTGATGGATGCTTGACCCAATTATTCTTAATGTATAGGATTATGGCAATGAGCGGTCCTGGTAGGGCAGGATACCTTGTTTCTTTCATGAGTTTTCACGGTATTTCAACAAACAATAGACCGTAAAACCCATAATTTTCATTCTGCGAAGTTGCACTGGAAAAGTAGTGATGAAATTATTGTCACCTCCTCAGTTTTTTCTTAAGAGAGGGGTTGAAGTTAGATTGTTAGGTGTATTCACGTTATTTCAACAAACAATGTAACGTAAAAACTGTAATTTTCATTCTGCGGAGTTACACTACATACCAAATTGTTGCTAATGATCTACTCTACGGCAGTAATAAAATGATTATCACCCCTTCAGTTTTTTAACAGAGCAGTTGAAACTTGGATAGTTAGTTGTATTCAAGTTATTTCAACAAACAATAATGGCGGGTAAAATTATAATTTTCGTCCTGCGGAGATGCACTACCTACTGAATTGTTGCTAATGGATTACTCCATCTGAAGGTAGTGAAGAAATGATTATCACCACCCCCTCAGATTTTTATCAGAGAGGTAGGAAGTTAGAGAGTTAGGTGTATCCACGTTATTTCAAAGACGATGGACCGTAAAAACTGTAATATTCATTCTGCGAAGTTGTACTGTATACCAAATTATAGCTAATAAACTACTTAATCCGAGGGTAGTAATGAAATGATTTTCACCACCTTCAGTTTTTTATCAGAAGAGTCGAAATTTATATAGTTATGTGTTTTTTTCCGAGAAGACCTTGTAGAAAAGAAATACATTAGATGTAATTCAAAGTTCGTCGTGGTATTAGCCATCAGCAATGAAAACGACCCGCAATGATTATAAATATCAATCTGCATCTAGCAACCATTTGAATACGAGCACATTGTCTTGTTACTTTTGCAAACGCGATCACACGATTTACAAGAGCGTTGATTTTCTGAAACTTAGTGTTCCAAACCGAATTCAAGAAATAAAAAACTCAAATATTGTTTGAACTGTTTACGACCCCATGATTCTTCAATAACAACATGCTTTGCAGTCAAATGTAAAAAATGTAACAGGGCTCACAACACCCTTTTACATCTAGAAAAATACCGCTAAGCTGGATGAAACCACCAACGAATCACAAAAAACGATTGCTTCAGCTGACATTCAAACGATTCCCGAAATCGCCTTGTCCAGTGCTCTAGTAAAATCACGCGTTGACAATAAATACCGAGAAAAAAGCGTTTCTCTGTTTATTGGTTCGCAAGTCCTTTTGTCTACCGCTATTATTTTTGTGCAAGACTATGAAGGTCGATTACACGAGTGTCGATTGCTTTTAGACAGTGACTTGATGATGAATTTTATTCGGGAAGAGTTCTGTAATGAATTTAAACTTGAAAAATTTTCGAGAAAACATTCGATTACAGGCGTAGCCCAAGTTTCTTCTACAGTGCGATTCAAAACGAATGTAATTATCTCTGCAAGAGATAACACATACGAAGCTAAATTGTCTTGCCTGATATTACCACACATTACAAGTAATATTCCTCAAATTTCGTTCAAAAAAGATTATATGTAAAACTTCCTAGTAATGTGACCCGTCGACATTTTATTAGGAGCAGGAACATTTTGGGAACTAATAAAATCAGAAAAATTACAACTTGAAAATTCGAGATTAATTTTACAAAGTTCCAAACGTGGATGGTTAGTATCTGGTGAAATATCGAATAAATTACATCTTAAGTCTATTAATTGCTTGAACACGATTAATTTAGGTTCTCAAATTAAAAAATTCTGGGAAATAGAAGAAATTATTTCCAAAAACCTTTTTTCTGAATGCGAAACTTTTTGCGAAAACCATTTTTTGCAAAATTTTAGACGATACGATAACGGACGATTTATTAAAATTCCTTTGAAATTAAATCATAACGAATTCGAGAGAATTTGCCTTAAAAAGATTTTTCAGTCTAGAAAAAAGACTTTTAAATAACAAACCTTTATACACCGAATATGTTCATTTCATGGAGGAATATAAATCGATGAATCACATGAAAGAAATTTCTGTGTCTCAAACTGACGAAGAATTAAATTATTATATTCCTCACCACGCAGTAGTCCGCGAATCTAGTTGCACTACAAAGTTGCGAGTAGTTTTTGACGCCAGCATGAAAACGACAAGTGGTTTATCACTGAATGATGTCCAACACGTCGGACCGACTATTCAAAACGATTTATTTACTATTATCATACAATTTCGATTATTTGAGTTTGTAGTAACAGCTGACGTCTCGAAAATGTACCGTATGGTACAAATACACAACGATCATAGACCTCTTCAGAGACTATTTGGAAGAAACTCTCCATCTGACGAAATAAATGTTACGAATTATGTACCGTCACCTACGGCACTGCTTTGGCAACGTTTCTAGCGATCAGATGTTTGCATCAACTTGCCGTCGAACATCAAAAGCAATATACCGCTGCCAGTAACGCGATAATGAATAATTTTTACGTTGACGATTTTTTATATGGTTCCGATTCAGAATTTGAAATTTTAGAGATTCAACGCGACATTATGACAATTCTAGGTAGCGCAGGTATGAATCTGGTTGTGTAATAAACCTGATTTGATTGATACATTCAAAATAAATAAATTGCCAGTTAGTATATTGAATATAGCCGAAAATGAATCATCAAAAACTTAAGGAATTTCTTGGAATTCTAGGAATGACACTATTCTCTATGAAAGTTCACTTTCCAATTTCAATAAAAATGAGCTAACCAAGCGTTCTATTCTGTAGCAAGTTGCGCAAATTTTCGAACCCCTAGTATTGTTAGGACCAATCATAATTATATCAAAGATTTTGATTCAAAAATTATGGCAAGAAAATTTAGGCTGGAACGATAATATTCCTGATAATTCAACTCATGTATAAAATAGTCCATAAGAAACGTCGGTTTTGGCAGTTTGATATCGGATAAATAGGAACGTAACTGTTTGCAAGTGGATAAACTGTTATTTACCTTCACCACGGCAACAACTAATAATTGTCGTAAGACTTTATTAACTTATATTTACGTTAGATTTGGTAGTGCAACTACTCAAATAATAAATTCTGCAATAGACAACGCCACTCCAAAAAACACCAAAAAAACCAAATCATCAATTTGGAGGCAGTTTGAATTATTTTGTCGAGAAAAGGGGTATGAACTATTACCTTCAACGTCGCAGCCGGAAATCTCAAGCATATTGGCAGATTAGGCGTATAATATATTAGTGTGAAGTTATCCATGGTTTTCCAGCCATACTTTTTATGAATTGGGAGAATTCACATGCGGCCGTACTGCGGCGTTGCCAAGTTTTTTGAATATCCCTGAACTGAATACTTATTTATTCGTTAATATTTTTAGCAGAAATTATTTATTATTGTTGATTATTTTTCGACCCTGATCAATGCATTCAATCTGAGAGAGCAATTTAAATATGACTGTTGTTGCATATGAGTGATTTATGATGGATTTGAACTGGAATATTGGTAATGATTTGGTAGGGAATATTTTGAATATTATAACTGAGATAATCCTGGTAATCCGCACCTACAGAGTCATAAATCAATTTGGAACGCCTTTCGGGAGACTGACAGGGATAAAAACTGTGAATTTAAATAAATATTTTTTTAATAAAGAAACGTTTGGACTGACCTAAAGAGGGCAAATATACCTCCAAAACAATTTGGGGCGCCGTAGGAGAGACAGGATCTCTCATTTTTTTCATATTTTTCCTGGTAATTCATAAAATGCCCCTGTATCCTCAGATACATTTTTAGCGACTCGAAATTTCATCCATGGTTTTATATCTGGAGTTATCTCGGTTATTAGTTGATGTGTTAGGATTATTCACTCATAGAGAGGTTTGGTTATATGAAAGGAACACGAATCAATTCTAAAATCAATTTGACACCACGTCGATCAAGTAGAAAAAACGCACTTTTCGAAATTCATGGTTGGGCATTAGCTCGATTATTAGTTGCTGTGTTAGGATGATTCACTCATAGAGAGGTTTGGTTATATGAAAGGAACACGAATCAATTCTAAAATCAATTTGACCCCACGTCGAACAAGTAGAAAAAAACACATTTTTCGAAATTCAGGGTTGGGCATTAGCTCGGTTATTAGTTGCTGTGTTAGGATGATTCACTCATAGAGAGGTTCAGTTATATGAGAGGAACACGAATCAATTCTAAAATCAATTTGACCACACGTCGAACAAGTAGACAAAACACATTTTAAATTCATGGTTGGGCATTAGCTCGGTTATTAGTTGCTGTGTTAGGATGATTCACTCATAGAGAGATTCGGTTATATGAAAGGAACACGAATCAATTCTAAAATCAATTTGACCCCACGTCGAACAAGTAGAAAAAACACATTTTTGGAAATTCATAGTTGGGCATTAGCTCGGTTATTAGTCGTTGTGTTAGGATGATTCACTCATAGAGAGGTTCAGTTATATGAAAGGAACACGAATCAATTCTAAAATCAATTTGACCCCACGTCGAACAAGTAGAAAAAACACATTTTTGGAAATTCATGGTTGGGCATTAGCTCGGTTATTAGTCGTTGTGTTAGGATGATTCACTCATAGAGAGGTTTAGTTATATGAAAGGAACACGAATCAATTCTAAAATCAATTTGACCCCACGTCGAACAAGTAGAAAAAACACATTTTTCGAAATTCATGGGTGGATTTTACTACTGGTGAGATTGCATTTTTTTTTTCACAAAAATATTTTGAAACCATGTAATTTTGCGAGATGAAACGTATTTTTTTTTTTTTTTTTCAATGGCAAGTCTATGTAGAAAGTGCTCGTGCGAGCCAAGGATTAACAAGGTCATACCTTTTAACGTGCGATTCCTAGCACTTTGTTGGGCCATCAGATAAAAATCTGTTGTCTGTAGGATTTCATATATCTGAATAAAACTTCCTATGAGGAGTGAGTGATCCTAACACAACAAATACTGACCGAGCCAATACCCTAAATCCATGAATAAAAAAAAATACGTTCCTTTCATATAACTGAACCTCGCTATGAGTGAATCATCCTAATACAGCAACTAATAACCGAGCTAATGCCCAACCGTGAATTTCGAAAAATGAGTTTTTTTCTACTTGTTCGACGTGGGGTCAAATTGCTTTTAGAATTGATTCGTGTTCCTTTCATATAAGAACCTCTCTATGAGTGAATCATCCTAACACAGCAACTAATAACCGAGCTAATGCCCAACCATGAATTTCGAAAAATGTGTTTTTTTCTACTTGTTCGACTGATTGATTTAGAATTGATTCGTGTTCCTTGTTCGACGTGGGGTCAAATTGATTTTAGAATTGATTCGTGTTCCTTTCATATAACCAAACCTCTCTATGAGTGAATAATCCTAACACATCAACTAATAACCGAGATAACTCCAGATATAAAACCATGGATGAAATTTCGAGCCGCTAAAAATGTATCTGGGGATACAGGGGCATTCTATGGATTACCAGGATTATTGAGGTGTAATTTTTTCTTTGATTCGTCCAGTATTAACCGAGTTATCAGCAAAAATATGTAAAAAAATGAGAGATCCTGTCTCTCCTACGGCGCCCCAAATTGTTTTGTAGGTATATTTGCCATCTTTAGGTCATTCCAAACGTTTCTGTGTTAAAAAAAATATTTATTTAAAATCACAGTTTTTATCCCTGTCAGTCTCCCGAAAGGCGTTCCAAATTGATTTATAACTCTGTAGGTGCGGATTACCAGGATTATCTCAGTTATAATATTTAAAATATTCCCTACCAAATCATTACCAATATTCCAGTTCAAATCCATCATAAATCACTCATATGCAACAAAAGTCATATTTCAATTGCTCTCTCAGATTGAATGCATGGATTAGGGTCGAAAAATAATCAACAATAATAAATAATTTCTGCTAAAAATATTAACAAATAAATAAGTATTCAGTTCAGGGATATTCAAAAAACTTGGCAACGCCGCAGTACGGCCGCATGTGAATTCTCCCAATTCATAAAAAGTATGGCTGGAAAACCATGGATAACTTCACACTAATGTATAATATAAAGAAATCAGACGGAAATGTCTACAAAAGGAATACGTAGTTAAAACAATGTGGAATACTGTGGCCAAAATTGTGCAAGAAAAATATTATATGGATTATAAGATTGTGTTTGACCCATTCAAAGATGCGACATTTCAAGCCACTAGAAACGCTAAAAATGCTAAACGCAAGCAACTGCAGAGCAATTTAGATAAAAGAAGACAAGGTTCTATAGCATTAAGCAAAGAAGAAGTTATAAAAATGGCAGAGCAGTAGGATTAAAAAAACTTTTTCATATCGTCGCTTTTGAATTAGCCTGGAGATGTGGTAAAAGTGATGTGCAGTGTAAAATTTATTATTTCAAAGCCGAAAAATACAATAATGGAACATTGACAGGCAGAGTGGAGTACAACACGGTCTTTTCTAAAACAGCTTAAGGTGGAGATAAAAGGTGCAGTGAAAGTAAGTGGTTGACTACAAATAAAGAAAATCCGAACGTGTGTCCTGTAAGATTGTTGAAAATGCTTCTAGAAAAACGAATCAAACATATTTCTTCAGATAGATTGTTTCTTACACCAAATCCTTTTGGAAAAGTGAAAATGCCAAGGGATGGTACAAAAATATGCCCATTGGTGTAAACGAAATTTCAAAGTGGACCAGAATTTCTGCAGAAAAAATTGGTTTAGATCTGAAAAATAAAATTACTAATCACTCCCATAGGGCTAGCAGTCTCAGAACAACAAATTATCAAGCTGACCAGACATTCGAACGCCAATTCTCTGAAGCCATACCTTCAGTTAGACTCACAGCATCATTCCACTTTAGTGACAAATCTAAGAGAGGAAAATAATCAAATTCAGCAGTCTTCTTCGGGTAGGATTGTATACCAAAACTGTACTTTCAATAATTGTACATTTAAATAATATTTCCTGTTAATAGTTATTTATGCAACAAGTGCAAAAAGTAAGTACAACACGTTGAGTGCAATAAACAATTTTTGCACGAGTCGCATACAACATTTTTTCTACGTTCATGCAAAAAGCAAAAAATGATTTACTAAGGTACGGCCCTAGGTGTTGGAAAATGAAAAGCACAACTTAAATAATTGATTATTATTATCGATTTGCATTGAAACAGATCACTATCATTTATTTTTTATTAATAATAATACTCATTTTAAAACTTTCAATTCTGTAATTGTCAGATATAATTTTTGACTGACGTTTCCATAGCCACAGTTGCATTATAAAAATCAAAATCGTAGTAGCCGTGAGCGCATATGTTATCATGAGTTGTGGTCATAGTACAGACAGTTTGCTCTATGCAGGTAGACGGTTTAGAACAAAGCGGATCAGTTTTGATAATGGAGTTTTTTGCGGGAAGACTTTGTCTGTTTAGCTCTGGCTGCTAACATTAATACAAAATAATATAGAATATGTAACTGTTTAAAACGTATTGCCAATCTCACAGAATATCTGCTAAATATCTAGTGGGTTTGAACATTTATGTTTGTCATGATGACATCACCTTGAAGTTAAATGACAGATGAGTGCAATAAGAACTTTATTGCACTAGTGCAGTAAAGAACTTCTTTTTCCACTAAATATAGTTCAATAAAGTTTTGCTTTTTGCATGGATGTAGAAAAATGTACTTTTTGTTCAATGAATCATGGATTTAATTTAATAAATTATGTTCTATTCACTTTTGTTCAATAATTCATTTATTTGATTCGTTAAATTATCTCACTAAATACCACTTGAGATTTTGTTTTCATCGTATAAACTTTAATTTTGTTCCACTCAAACTTGGTAGCTTGTAATATGACTCGACCAAATAACATTAGATAAAATAACTCCATCTTCGGTGTCGTGATTTTATCATGTTATTTGCTCTCGTCAATTACCAAAGCAACCAAGTTTTCGTGCAAAATGAAAGTTTATCCGATAAAATAAAAACCTCTTATGGTATTACCGTCGACAATCCCACTCATGTATAATAATTCCTATTTGCGAGTACAAAAATCGTAGTTTGCTATCGGCTAAATAGGAAGGAACAGAAATGCAAGTGGATAAAAATATCGGATAAATTACGTTACCATAGCAACGCCAGCATTTACTGTTCGTTCATCAAGCTTTGCGCGTCGCATCAATTTGACAATTGTAATTGTCAATTGATAATCTTACCTCGACGTTACTTTCATCCATAAGAGAAAGGTTTTGGCCGATTCGAGGAAGACACTTATCGAAAGGCGTAGTTCGAAATTGCATAACATGCTTCAAGGCCAATCCGAGAACCCCCGAATATTTAATGGGTAACTTACCGAAATCTCGAATTACCGCTAGTCCTCCATTTTACAATGTGGGTATCGATTATACTGGTCCATTTTTATTGAAAGACAGAACCACTAGAAATACAAAGCTGGTAAAGGGTTACATTTGTTTGTTTAGTCACGAAAGCTATACATCTCGAGCTTGTATCAGATCTATCAACCGAATGCTTTTTAGCAGCGTTAAGGCGCTTTATTGGTAGACTAGGGAAGCCACTCAACATTTACTCAGATAATGCCAAGAATTTCGTAGGACCTTCCAATCAATTAATAATAATAATATAATAATAATACTCCCTCATAAACACTCGTAGAGTGTACCCAAAGGCATAGCCTGTGTGGGTAGAGGACGGCTATTGTTATTTGCCGTGGCGCTCCGGGGCAACTTACTGATTTTTTGGTGGCGTATTCACTTTTCAGCTGCAGGAAAATCCGGAAAACCTACAGCACCACCTTGAATTGAAAGAAATGTTTGAATTTGTAAATAATAACGCTGAAGCCATCCGCGATGAACTAAGTAGCAAACATTTTTCATGGCATTTCATAACAGCACGCACCCCATCATTCGGTGGCATGTGGGAAGCGGGCATAAAGAACGTAAAGTTTCATTCAACAAGAATACTGAGTAACGCGAATTTAGTATAAGAGGATTTTTCCGACTTTGATTCAGATTGAGGCGGTAGTAAATTCCCGTCCACTTTGTCCCATATCAACCGATCTAGACATTGTCCCTCTAACCCCAGACCACTTTCTTATTGGTCGAAACTGTACTGGTTTACCAGACTCAGACTTCAAAGATTTACCAGAAAATTGTTTGAAAAAATATGAATGACTTCAGAAACTTGTTCAGCATTTTTTGGTACGATGGTACAAGGAGTACCTTAACGAATTACAAATCCGTACAAAATAGAAGCATCCAGATATAGACAATAACAACATCAAGGTTGGCAAGGTCATTCTTGTTAAGGAAGACAACTTTCCACCCATGCAGTGGCCCCTAGGAGTCATCGTGAAGCTTCATCCTGGCAAGGACGAAATTACTCGAGTAGTAAGTTTGAAAGTCAAGTGCTTAAGCGTGGAGTGACAAAAATTTGCATTGGCGGAAGAATAAGAAACTTTCTTTTAACGGACAATTTATTTTGGACTCGTTAACAAAGAATTCGAATTGTATTTTTCTTTGCATTTTATACTTTGTTCATATCAATTAACTTATAATATATTGAAATAATGTATTTCAAGGGGGCAGGTATGTTTGTGACAAAACGAATACGAATTATCCGCGCCATCTATGTTTGAAAGGACAAACTTAATTTTCCCACGTCGAAGTGCGCGTGTGTCGAAAGAAGAGAAAAACCGAACAATTATTAAACAATCCGACTTGGTAGCTGTCAATGTCGAGAAGCAAGTCAAGCAACATTCACGACGAATTTAGAATAAATACAGTCGTTCTTTTCATCAAATAAATAGTTATTAACGAGCAGAGTTTATTTGTAGTAACATCCACCCATCGACAAGTTCAAGCCTGAAACGACAGTGAAGTTATTCACATCCACAAAGTACACTGAGAAAAAATATCGAAATTTTAATTTCTATAGTGGAGACTTTTGTATACCTCTAATCATTGAAAATGGTTTTCCCGGCGGTCAAATCAGTAAAAAGAACATGGTGCCTCGGTTTTTCAAGGGGTGGAAATGGGGTTAAAAAAAATGTAATTTGAGCAGTTTACTTTGTACACCATTCATTTTTAAATATGTTGTTTGCCTGAGTTCGTCAGGCCGTCTAAGGGGGTGAAAATGGGGTTGAAAACTTGAAGAAAATTATAATTCGTAAAGTTGACTTTGTTTACCTTCCATTTTCAAATATGTTGTTTCCCGTGATCGAATTGACTAGAAAAATACCGGAGTTTGTCCGGCCGTCTAAGGGAGTGAAACTGGGGTTGAAAACTTGAAGAAAATTATAATTCGTAAAGTTGACCAGAGTTGACGTAACAAGCATAGTAAAACCTTCAACACCCTAAGTAGGGATGTCACCCCAACATTTTTTTCAAATGGGAAGGAGGGTCAAGCGATACCTCTTTAGAAGAGGCTTGTCATGCCCTATACAGTGCTTTCAGAAAATATGGAGCGTTGAAACTCCAACCATCATGTGGGACGAAAAATACAAAAATCGGTTCGATTGTACTTTATTGCAAATGAAATCGCTGTTTTTGCCGATGCACAGATTTTTTTAGGCTCATTTTAGAGAGTGAAAAATAAATCGGATTCATTTGTTCACGTTTGAATTAGGTCAAGTAGTTGCTAGATACCTGTCGTGGTTGAAGTGTTTACGAATTGTTGACTTTAAAATTTATTATTATGGTTGGTTGTTTAACAAACAGCATCCTGACAAACATGCCTCTGGAAAAATAGTTCGCGACTTGGTGAAAAAATTTTGAGAAACAGGTTCAGTTCATAACAAAAAGAGAGAGCTTGAAAATCCAGTACTAAATGAACCTACGGAGATAGCAGTATTGTGGCAAGTTGCAGTTGATAGTACGCTAAGTACAAGACAATTGGCCATTGCGACGGGTATTGAAAAAATACAAATTCCATCCTTACAAAATTCGCTTAGTGCACGAACTGAATGAAGACGACTTTGATCGTCGCTTGCAATTTTGCGAAATTATGAGTGAGCGAGCGTTACACAATGGTAATTTTCTATTCAATGTGTGTTTTTCGGACGAGTGTTCCTTCTTCCTCCATGGTTTAGTGAATCGCTACAATTGCCGGTACTGGGCTGACACCAATCCAAGGATTTTCTACGAGACACACACGCAACATCCCCAGATGTTAAATGTGTGGGCTGGTATTTTTGGAAATTCCATTGTAGGACCTTTTTTCCTTCCTGGAAATTTAATAGGCGATATGTACTTGGATTTACTACAAAATGCCATCGACCCAGCTCTAACAAATATCATTCAGAACGATCCCGCATACCATGAACAGGAACTGATTTTCCAACAAGACAGAGCTCCTCCTCATTATTCCCAAAATGTGTGCAATTATTTACATGACACATTTCCAGGACGATGGATAGGAGACAGGGCCCAATAGAATGGCCTCCTCGGTCACCCGACTTAAGTCCTTTAGATTTTTTTTGTGAGGACACATCAAAAGCCTTGTTTACAAAACACCACATTAGAACATATTAGAACAGTTGCAACGAAGAATCATTAACGTGTCGCGAAGTGACACCCAAAATGCTTCAGACTGTACGACAACGGTTTGAAAATAACTTATACCACTGTATGCAGGTTGACGGACAGCAATTCGAACATTTACTTGACTAATAAATGAGTTTTGAAGTACAATTGAATAAATTTTTGCATTTTTCGTCACACATTATCGTTGGAGTTTCAACGCTCCATATTTTCTGAAAGAGTGGATCGATTTTGAAAATGTAAGCAGCACTGTGTAGGGAATGACAAGCCCCTTCTAAACCCCCCCATTCCCATTTCAAAAAAATGTTGGGGTGACACCCCTACTTAGGGGGTTGAAGGTTTTGCTATGCTTGTTACGTCAAAATGTGTCCCCCTGACAAACAAACTTGACCTGTTTTCGGATTTTATCGAAAAGTTCTTTCCCAGCCTGTAATGCCTTGCGGTACGTTTTCGATGAGCCACCTTGTATGTCTCCACTATGAATAACAGAAGAGACATTTTTGAAGAAGTCATTCGTGTGGATTTTCCGGCACTGAATTTCCCGATACTTTTACCTTGCATGGAACCGGCATTTTTGTATTCGCGAAGCTCACGTAGTGGACAAATTTCTTATAGTGTCAATAAAATCGGGTTCAGCACATATTTTTTCAAAAAAGTCACTAGTGAGGCGGGCGAGAAGCATCGTGGAAAACATGAAGTTCTGCGATAAACCTTCTCGCTTATTCCAAGAGCCTCCACGTGTTGTCGATAATCCGCCGGCCGCTGATCGGGTGGAAACCTTCCGGAAGAACATCTATGAGTATCCGCAACCACTCAACGTACACTCCAGCCGTAGCGCAGTTTGAAGCTTTCTGCAGGAAGCTTCAACAGCCTGAGCTCAATGATCTGCGCAATCCGATAACCCCGGAAGGAGTTCGACGAGCCCTCAAAGGCTCAAAGAACTTAGCTGCTCCAGGCCCTGATGGGTTAAACAACTATTGGTGGAAAAAATTCCCCAGTACCCACCACCATTTGGCAAGAGTTTTTAACTCTTGGCTAGATGGGGAGCAGCAGATTCCTGATTGGTTTGTCGAGGGGCGAACCGTGCTTATCCCCAAAAAACGGAGATTTGTCTGATCCAAAGAATTACAAGCCGATAACATGCTTGAATTCGTGCTATAAGATGTTTACGCGCATTTTATACGTGCGAATACTTTTCGCAGTTGATCCGGTGTATGAACGGATATATGAGCAAAAAGGGTCAAAGAGGGGGGTCGCTGGCTGCAAGGAGAAACTGCTCATCGACAGATGTATAACGCAGGACTCCGTGCAGAATAAGCGGAACCTTTCGATGGCCTGGATCGATTATGGCAAGGCATTTGATACAACATCGCATGAGCTAATCAAGTATTTGCTCAGATGCCTTGCGGTGCCCGATCAAATAGTGAGATGCATTGAACAACTGATGCCACTCTGGAGGACTCGATTCACCATAAGATCTGGTCAAGTCAGAGTCCAAACAGAGCAGGTAATCTTCAGAAGGGGCGTATTTCAGAGAAACTCCCTCAGCCCTCTTCTCTTCTGCATCTCACTATTGCCATTGTCCGTTGCACTCAGGGAAACCCGTGGATACAACTGCGGCACCCCTAACAACCGGAGGCATAAGGTCACTCATTTATTTTATATGGATGACCTCAAACTGTATGCCTCTAGAGAAATGGACCTACATCAGTCCTTAAGGGTGGTGCAAGAGTACACGCGTGCTATCGGAATGGAGTTCGGGATTGACAAATGTGCCACGGTTCATCTCAAAAGAGGACGGAAGCATCCTACATCATCTTGATGCCGGAGAGACGTATACCTACTTGGGAGTGGAGCAACGCCGCTCCCAGTTAAAAACTCTCTCCGCGGCAAGTATCAGCACAAACTCCGACAGATCGGGTCGTCACTGCTTTCGAACTTAAACTGCGTCTGCTCAGGGCACATGATTCTCGGACCCAGTAGTTGCTCACCCCACAGGCGTGGGGAGTGGCTATCTGGGTAAATGTCACCAGCGCGCCCTCCGGATGTGTCGGAGCTTCGGAGACAGGGCCCGACTGGTATAATCCAACCGGATAAAAAAAATAAAAAATAATAATAATTCATCTTTATTTATATCATAAGATACAAAAAGGCGGAATTCAGTAGCTGCGCACATGAAAATGTAGGCTGCTCTTCCATTCTTCATATCTTCTGTAATTTTTTGAGAAGAACTCTGTAAATTCCAGGCTGAGTCTGAATCTTACCTATGGTTGATCTGAGTGAAATACAATACTCGCCAGGAGCCATGAACTTACCCAGTTTTGCGAAAAATTACATTAGGGAACAATACACTTAGGCTCACAATTTCAACGGATCCGGAATCAGGACAACAATATTACTACCAGTATAGATTTTCGATGAAAAATTTTCACTTCTGAAAAACCCAGTTTGTCTCACTTTTCATGGAAACACCCCCGTTTCTTCCGTAACTATTGGAGTGGAACTCTGTAAATTTCCGGATTGGTAGATGCACAATCGATGAGTCTGAATCTTGTCTTAAGTTGATCTGAGTGAAATACACTGCTCTCCATGAGCGATGGACTTACCCAGCTTTACACAGTTCTTCTCGAATGATTACGGAAGATACGGGAGTGTTTCCATGAAAAGTGTGATACACTGTATGTTAGTTAAGGAGAAAAATGCTTTATAATTTTAGTTTCAACACGCTGTATTTCTACAAGAAAGCAGCTTTGTGAAAAAATGCATGTGAAAGTAGCATTGATATTTTTGGTAGAATATCCAGTACAAATTTGAAGCAGTTATTTGGATTGTACAATTCACTTCAGCAAAACAATTTTTTCATTAATAGTAAAAAACTACTAGAACTCATGAAAGTTATTCAGTATTTAGCGAGCTTAGAGCTCGTTGTAAGACTCTATCTAGGGAGTGTTATTCGAATTACATCAGAGGTGTTGAGGTCAATATCGGCGATAACATAAAGGCCTTCTGGGATTTTGTAAATGGCGCTAGGTCAAGCTCTACAATGCCTGATAAAATGTTTCTTGGCGATTCTGTTGCCTCCTCCGGCACTGAAGTCGCAAATCTGTTTGCACGCCACTTCTCCTCAGTTTATACCGATCATATCCTAAACCACAATGACTGTGATATCGACACTCAACTCAACATTTGCTCATACCATATTCCTATCTCCACCATATTTGAGAAGCTAAGCAATCTCGATGTCAGAAAGGGTCCGGGACCTGACGCTATTCCCCCCATTCTTCTTAAAAATTGTAAGTATATATTGTCTAGACCACTGTTTCACATCTTCAACAAATCCTTGGATACTGGGATCTTTCCAGACTACTGGAAGCTTTCCTACGTAACACCCATATATAAATCAGGTAATAAATCTGACATTAGTAATCATCGCCCGATCTCAATTCTTAGTACCATCCCTAAATTGTTCGAGAGCATCGTTACAGATTATATGACTTTCGACTGCTCAGGGCTACTGAACTCAAATCAGTTTGGCTTTACAGCCGGAAGGTCGTCAGAACTCAACTTAATCACCTATACCAATTTTTTGTCTAAAGCTCTTGATAGAGGTAATCAGGTCGACTCCATCTATACCGACTTCTCCAAGGCCTTTGACAGGGTTAATCATGAGCTTCTAACCCATAAACTCAGTAAGTATGGCTTCGGAGGAGCGATTCTGAAGTGGATTGCGGATTATCTGACAGGCAGATACCAAATAGTGAGATTCAAGCACCATTACTCCTTTGACTTTCCTGCAACCTCGGGCGTTCCCCAAGGTTCACATTTGGGCCCCTTACTTTTCAACATGTTCATTAATGACATCACTTCATGCTTCCACAACAGTAATGCCCTACTATTCGCTGACGACCTAAAGCTCTATCGTATTGTGAATTGTGTAGATGACGCCGCTGAGTTGCAGAGCGATATATGCAGACTTGCTACTTGGTGCTTGACAAACGGTATGGACTTGAACATAACCAAATGTCATATCATACGTTTTACTCGTTCCCATCAACCTGTCATTTTCGACTATACCATCAATGGACAACCCCTGGATGCTGTCGACCGTGTCAAGGACCTTGGAGTAATTCTTGACGACTCTCTAACCTTCACTTACCACATAACCTCCATTGTCAACAGGTCTACCAAAATGTTGGGCTTTATAAAGAGGACAACTCGTGACTTCACTAGTCTGAGTGCCATTAAAATCCTATACTGCACACTTGTTAGAACTCATCTCGATTATTGTTCCTCTGTCTGGTCACCACATTATGTAACCCATATATCCAAGATTGATCGAGTTCAAAAAAGTTTTCTTAGATACGTTTCATTCAAATCTAACATCTTTAATGATTACGCCTCAATTGAGAGCTATCTCAATATTCCGACTTTGGAGAATAGACGTAATCAGCGTGATCTATTGACTCTCTACAAGATATTAAATGGTGAATATGACTGTCCTGATCTTCTATCTCAAATTAGTTTAGTAGTCCCCACTCGCCTTACTAGACAGATAGCTACTTTTCACACTCCCTACCATCGTACCAACATTGCTTATTTCAGCTATATCCCAAGATCCCTTAGAGCGGCAAATTGCCTCGATATTGACATCTTCTCAACACCTCTACCTAAGTTTAAAAATCAAATGTGTCAGTGACCATCTTTTCATTTCATTTCCCACTTTTACACTGACTGGACTTGTACTTTTACTTTTCATTGATCTTTGTTTTTTTTCTTTTAATGTCTTCACTATTATCAATACCATATATGTTATGACTGTGTTTGTATTACTCACATAATGTACATCTTGTAATATCTTTAACTGGGCTTGCCCGTATATAAATAAATAAATAAATAAATAAATAAGTATGTATTCATAAAAGCGCAATTATCTTGAAAACGATTTTTCCGGGTTCAACCAATTACACATGTTTTACTTAAAATTGAATGAAGAAATCAAAGAATAATAATTTTCCTGATTTTACCAGTGGCGTAAAAAATAAGGGAGGAAAGGGACCAATATACCCTTTTTGTATGCCACTGGTGGCAAATAAAAATGTAATTTTTCTTTTAAAATAAAGCTCTTATTGAAATAAATATTTCTTCGAATTAAACTGTAAAATTTCCAAAACTGTGAAAGTTATGAATAGAAAATAGATTTAATTTTTCATATTAAACACCCTGTATCTGTGCAACCCACCGCTACTCAAGGATCTGATGATTGATTTTGTGATGAGTATCACATGATCTACCAACGATAAAAAATTCAGCGTGCATACTATGACGTATTCCAAAGTGACAGTACCTCCCGGGCTATAAGTAAGCACATATATGTGTATAAAGCGGACAATGCACCTATATATAATGTAAAAGAGAAAAAATTGATAATTCAATTCACGAATTTTTTAATATGTCAAACAATTAAAATAAACTACGGCATATCTATGTAAAATGTAAGATAAATAAATTAGGAATAAAATTTTGACAATACCACACAACAGATTTATACACATATACATTACAATACATAAGTCATATCACATAAAATTAAATAAAATCAGGATTCTGACAGAGTGTCATTATAAAAATTTTCCCAATTATAATAGGCTTTCTTTAATAGGGCCTGTTTAACACCATTTCTGAATTTATTATATGTATTCTCATTTCTTAGGGTTGAGGGTATGTTATACATTTTTTACTTTCATAGATTAAAGAATGCTTTGTCAAAGCTGTCTTTGGGATGTGAAGTGATATTTTTCTATACGTAATTTGTGGGGTAATATGGCCTGCTTGTTGTAGAGATTCTGGGGTGTTATATTTTTTATAAGTCAGGCAAATAGATTCTAAAATAAATATACGGGAGCGTTAAAATTCCTTCTCTTATAAATAATGGTCTACATGACGTTCAATTTCTTTTTTATTGACTAGGTATAAATACATGTTTTCATTATGTAACACATCGACAGTATTTACACCATTTCCATTAGACGGTAAGTATACGCTGTTAAAATATTCACCAAACACCTTGACAATATCCTGTGCGTCATGGAAAACATTATCATCATATATCATTTGACCAGGGATCCTAGAAGATCTATTCCTATTCTTCGAGTGTATGTAAGACCACAATTTTTTGCTTCAGTAAGAATTGAGTGTTGCACATCTTCAAGATAATTATTATAAGAAGTCTTGATTTCGATTTTTATAATTCGCCTTAGTCTTTTAAATTCATACAAGTTTCGTTTTTTGTTTTTGCTCCTAAGGTCACCTATTTATGCACTTTTCACAAAGGGTTTCAATCAGGATTTTTCACTTGTTTTGTGAATTCGCTGAACATTTTGGTATAAAATTCAACTTTTAATTTTTATTTGAAATACTTATACTTATATTCAATAGTATCGTCTGCTATACTTTACCGAAAAAAAACGTAAGTGAAAAAAAGCAAAGAAATTTAATTCTTTTACACGAATATCCACCAGTTTGTCTACTGTTACAAAGATCACTGTATATAACACCATAATACAACCGCATTTTGATTTTTGCAGTACTTTGCTGTATAGTTTTGAACAGAACAAAATGATGATGCTGCAAAAACTTCAAAACCGGGGCATGAGGGTGATTCTGAAAAGCAACTGATATATTAGCATATCATTCATGCTTGATTCGCTACAGTGGCTATCAATACAAGATAGATTTTGCAGAGCAGCCATGATATTTATTTTTAAAATTTTGAATAAGATGATGCCGTCGTATTTTGATGAATTTATTAGTTCTCGAAGTTCAGCTCATCATTATGAAACAAGACAAGTTAATGATTTCCATTTGGCAAAATGTAGCTGTCTAGTTCTATGAAAATTCTGTTTTATTTTTGTAAGGGCCTGAAAATGTACGTCAATTTAAATCGAAACTAACCGATTTTATGAAAGCATAAAAGTGAATTCACATGGCTAGTTACTATAATTTATGTATAAATAGTATAACCAGATGCAAAACGTTTTAGTTTGTGTCTTTAATTGAGTATAAGTATTTCAAAAATATTAGTGTAGTATGTTATGTATATATTAGGATATTTCAATAAATGGATTCGCATAAATACTGGGTTGAACAAATTAATTTGGGTGAATCCGTTCCTGCAAACTCAGATCTGAATATCAACACACCTTCTCTAACAAAGGAACGATTTTGAAAAAAATTTAATCGTGAAAACTTTCAAACTTTTGTTCTTTATCATTCGTCATTATATCAGATCCGGCAATTGATTGGAAGTAACTATTAATCTACTTACTTAAGTGGGAATTTCCAATTTCTATTTTCGTACGGTTTATAATCCATGTCGTTCGGCTCATTTCTAACAAGGCGTGTCCTGGAATAAGAAAAATATGTTTAATTGTTTCAATTCAAAATCAATCCTCTTCTTCTCGTTTTTTGCTACTGCTAATTATTATTGCACACCTTGCATTACCATGTTCTTTAATGATCCGGCATGGCTACCAAATAAACGATAATGATATGTACAAAACGTGTTGTTGAATTCTCCTTCATATTATGTTTAACGTGACCTCTCAACAATCGGGAACTTGACAATGTTTTTTGTGCCTTCAATATATTTGTCTATCTATAGAACCAGCACATACCAAATATCAGCCTTCAATTCGCAATATTCAATTTGCAATAAACAATTAAAATTATGACTGCCATACGACACGAAACGCGCGGGAATGGTCGTGACGTCACGCTGCTCGTTCGATCGGAAGACTAAAACCGTTCTCTGCCGCAAGGCGCTCTCAACGAACTGTATGAGCTGTCTTGAACAGTGGTTCTTTTAATAGTATAAAATTTAGTTTGTGGATTTTTTTAATTTAATTTTTGGGCAAGTTCCCCATTGGGCATACGTAGAGAGAAGTAATTGCGCCCGCCAGAAGAGCACAACATTTTTTACCGACATTACTGCTTTCACATCGTTTTAGGAAAACAGTATGGATGGTAGACGAGACGCTATAGGAGAAATAGAAAAATATTTTTAAACACCTTTTTAAAGACAAGCTTTTATTCAAATGCGCTAAAAAGTGAAAATATTTCTTTAGATGTATAATGTAGGTTATTCTGTGAGTTACAGATTCTAAAGATTGCCGCACAAAGTTTTTCAGTTTCAATACGAAAGTAGCAAGCTTTCGAAGCTGTAACTAACTATTACACATCTAAAGACATTATTTTTTACTTTTGAAGGGTGGACCTTAGTCGGAGTACTTTCTGTGGTTCCTATAGAGAGCTCTGTTGCCCATACTTTCTTCGTAGGTAATGTAATCGTAGGACCACTCGACGAAAGCGAATGCAAATCAAATGCAGGATGACGGATAACTGCATACCCGGTTAGAGTGGAGAGCTAATGGGAGAGAGAGAAATATATTTTATTGTCGAAGAAACAGATTCTTATTGACAAAGCTTGTAGATAATATTAAAAATAAACAGACATTGAAACGCAGTTACACACATAAGTATGTCAAAAAGTTAAAAAATATTAGTAAACACATATACATATATGTAAAAACAGACAATGTATAAGGTGAAAAAATATTATTGATTCATGATTCAATTCACAAACTAGTTATATGTCAAACAATTAAATTATAAAAAATTGCATATGTGCCTAAAATGCAAAAATAAATAATTTAAAAATAAACATTTTACAATTATACAAAACAACAGATATATACAATTCATACAAATAAAATCAAGATTATACCAAGATATATAAAATTCATCTCGAGTGTACTAGGCTTTCTTTAATAGGGTGTGTTCAACAACATTTCTAAATTTACTGTACATATCCTTTTTCTAAAAGTTGCGGGTACGTGATAATATATTTTTTTTACTTTCATGGATTTATGAGACATATTGGGTGATATGAATAAAAGCTAGCAAATGCTTGTACTATAGGTTTGTCTCTCTCATAACTCATCAAAATGAATAGGTCTGTTTCAAGAAATTTGAGTAAAAGCATTTGCTTAAGATTTATTCGTAAGACCCATTGATTCACCGCTCCCACAAAAAACGTAAGCTCTGGAAAAAGTATCGATTAACTAAGTCAACTGAAGATTTTGATCAGAAAACGGCCAAACAGAACTATGAATCAAATCCGGCGGGAAAAGGTTCCAAGGCCATTTATAAATACTGTAGAACTAAACTCTCGTCAAAGGTCTCTATATTAATGATTCGCGATAATGATGGAAACGTATGCGAATCCAATGCTGCAGCTGCTGAAATGCTTGCTGAAAGTTTTAATAAATCTTTCTCGCCAGTTGAAAATACACCACTTCCTCAAGTAATGTCGTAAATATGCCAAAACTCTTTAACCCATGTGTATTTTCCACCTGAAATAGTGGGGGAAAACTAAGGAATGTCAAAACAGGTGTTTCACCTGGGCAAGATAATATACCAGCATTCATTTTGAAAAGACATGCATCCGTTCTTGCAAAGCCATTCTCGAATACTCTTTTCTATACTCCTGCCTTCCCACCTAATGGCGGTTAGTCTCTGTCACCCCTATTTATAAAAAAGGAGATAATTAGCCTGGTGTCCGAATGAGCCAAAATTATAGAGAGAATAATTGTAGATAACCTCTAACCCTTTTTGCTTGAAAATGATATGATTACCCCTACACAACATGGTTTAATTCCTGGAAGATCAACAACTCTACTGCTTGGATTGCTTAGATAAATGGACAGGATTCCTAGACTCCTCATACCCCGTTGACATAATATATCTCGATTTTTCCAAAGCTTTCAACAAGGTTCCACGAACTAAGCTACTTCACAAACTTGAACACTTCGGTATAAGAGGTCAGCTACTCAACTGGATCGAAGCATTTCTTTCTGACAGGGTTTTCAAAGTTAAGGTTGGTTCCAGACGATTAAATATTTAGGAGGAACTATCGATAAACATCTAAGATGGAACATACATATTTTGAGACTATGCAATACCCTGAGAAGTATCTTATACCGATTCAAATATATCGCCAAATTTTTCGAAGAAAAACAGCTCAGAATGATTTATCACGCATTGGTTGAATTCAGATTGACGTATGGGATAATAGGGTGGGGAAGTGCACTAAAAGAACATATTAAAAATTTAGAAGTTCTTCAAAAAACCTTTTTGAAAATTTTACTGAACAACCCCTCCCGATACTCATCTGATTTAATATACTCCGAATCTAAAATCCTTGACATTCGTCAACATTATTTCTTTATATCAACCTGCTTTAAATTCAAAGCTAAATCTAATCTTCGGAGACTAGAACATTCTTACGAAACAAGACACAAGTCCAAATATTTCAAAACACCGCTTGCTTCAAAATCTATAGGACAAAGATGCTTTTCGTATTTAGTACCAAGATTTTTCAATTTTATTCCTATCGAAATAAAAGAGATATCTTCTTATAGAGGATTCAAAAAAAAGCTAAAAAAATATTTACTTGATTCAAACAGACTTACTGTTCATGAGCTGGTGGAGGCTGGTATAACGGTGTGAAGATATTTTATTCCATCTCAGCTCATTTACTTCTTATGTATTTTCTATGTTTTAAATTGCATGTTTATTTTGTAATTTTCATGTTTCATATTTATTGACCACTATGTTGGTTGTATTTCTTGTTCTTTTATGTGAAAAAAGCTGTGTATTAAATTGTATATGTTTTGTAATTTACATTTTCGCATTTGGTGATCGCTTTATTGCTTTGTTGCTTGAATACTGGACACGTGTTCTTTATCAAATCCAGTAATGTTAGAGAATCTTAATTTGAATTTAAACATTTTTTATTTTACTCAGTATTTATCGATACTAATTTTAAGCATAGGCTACACTCACACCACAGACAGTCTTTGACTTTGTGGTTTTCTGTTTATTTGTGAAAAAATTGTTATCATGAAGTCATCTAAAGAGTTCCACAAGGTTCTCTGGAACCCACTTTTTTCTTGGCATATGTCTCAGATCTGCCCACTGTAGTCCACTCAGACCATGCTTTTTCAGCAGACGACAGCAATTTCTTTGGAAATCCCCAAACTAGTCATGCTATTCTTCAGTCTGATCTCATTTCCAAGCGAACGTGGTGTGAAACTTGGAACATCTGAATGTCGGCCCAACATTTGATTATCTTTTGGGAAACAAATCGATTTCCGAAGTAGACAGCCATAGTGGCCAGGGAGTTATCTTCAACAAAAAACTTACTGCTACTAACCAAGTGACAGTCGTTGTCAAAAAAGCTAACAGTCGTACATATCTATTTAACAAATGTTTTGTCCAATCCGATATAAGACTCTTTGGTAAACTTTATAAGAAATACATTCGCCCCCACCTGAAGGCTGTCCAAATCTGGTCCCCTCACTTGGTGAAAGACATCCATCTCCTTGAGAGGGTCCAACGCAACGCCACCAGGATGGTAAGAGAATTCAACCAACTCTCCCACGACCAACGACTATCTCAGCTCAATCTACCCTATCTGAGTGACAGACGCAACAGAGGAGATGAGATTTTAACCCACCGAATACTGCACGATGACTTCTCTGTAGATCTCGTGAGCCTATTTCTACTTCAAGATGATAGTAGGTCAAAAATACTTCACAAACAGAATCTTCACAAAGTGGAATACTCTACCTCCAGATGTTGTGACAGCCACAAGTACAAACATCAAGAACCATTATGACTCTTTTGTACAATCAGTGAACATCGTCATATAGTTTATACATTATTATTTCATCATTTTGCTTCCTTTTATCTTATATATAAATTCATATCATTTGTAAACTCATAAATTCATATTTTACTGGGCAAAATAGGCTATGCCTCTGCCCTTGTATGTGAATAAATAAATAAATAAATAAATAAATAAATTAGAGAATCTTTTGTCAAGGCCGACTTTGTAATTTGTCGGGTAATATGTCTTACTTGTTTCAGAGATTCCATTGTGTGGTATTTTGTGTAAGTTAGGCTAACAGTCAACAGATTCTAAAATTAAAATACAGGTGAGGCTTAAAACTCCTTTCCTTATGAATAGGGGTTACATGACGTTTGCATCACAACTTTGCACAAATATCTAATTGCTCGCTTCTGTAAAATAAATACTGACTGAAACAGATATTGATTACAGAATCCCCAAAAGGATATACCATACCTCAAGTGAGACTCAATTAGAAAGTGATAACCCATCTTCGCCGTAGATGAACTCAGTTCATTTCATACGACTCTGAGCGTGTAACATCCTGATGCCAATTTTTTTGTTAATGAAATGACATAATGATCAAATTTCAGTTTGCTATCTATGAATATTCCTAGAAATTTGGAGTATATTTTATTTTCCAATATGTGTCCGTTAAGGTTTAGATTATCTTCATCAGAGCTAAATGAAAGTGAGTTAGTTTTATTTGTATTGAAGCACAAATAATTAGAATCGCACCATTTTTTTACTATTTCCAGATCTTTAATGATAGTATCTTTCATAATTTTCCTATCCTTTCCATGCCAAATGAGGGTGGTATCATCAGCGAATATTGTGAATTGTTCTTGAATAAGTGTCAGGTCATTTAAATATATAAGGAAAAGAATCGGGCCCAGGACAGATCCTTGTGGTACGCCCCATAAAATGTCTTTGCTGTTAGATAAAATTCCATTAGATTTAACCAATTGTTTTCTGCCGCTTGTATAAGACCTGAACTATTTATTACATACTCCTTTGAAGCTATAATAGCTAAGCTTATTGAAAAGGAGTTCATGATTTACACAGCTTCTCCAATGTTGAGCATCATTTGTGCTTTTTGATCACTGAAACCTAAATTGCGAGTTAAGAGGGAGTTAACTCTATTCGTGGCTATTGGTGAAACAAGGAGCAAGAGAAATCAAAATACTCGGAGCTCACTCAATAAATTCGAGATTTTTTTCACCATCTGAATTCAAAAAGCTGGATCTAGGCATCTCTCAGGGTAATTTAATTTTTTTTTAATGACTGGAAAAAAAGCGCATAAATTTGACCAGATTCACATTTTTTATCTCACTAGGCATTTTTTTTGTTGATTCATTCATTGGAATTTGGAAATAACACT
Organism: Chrysolina haemoptera; assembly: GCA_958298965.1. Lineage (NCBI taxonomy): Eukaryota > Metazoa > Arthropoda > Insecta > Coleoptera > Chrysomelidae > Chrysolina > Chrysolina haemoptera. The sequence continues at coordinate 30,853,308 of OY282595.1, read as the reverse complement.
GAAGCTATTCACGAAATTTCAGCACAAGAGACGTTGTAAATGGGTTTATTGAAGTTTAGAACATATACCGAATTAGGTAACTTGAGAATAACTTATATAGAAATAATCATGGCTTATATTGTCAAATTATAACCACTAGATATTCAATATTGCATAAGAAATATGTCAGGCATTCGATAGCAGATATGCAAGGTATTGTATACTTTTTGTCTTAGTAAACCATATGGTGAAACGTTCTACAAACATAGGAAAATCCTTTATGTATCTATGACTTGAGCAAATAGTTCTTTATTTTAACATTCAAAATTTAACTTGAAAATTTGTTTTCTGGAAATAGGTAAAACAGAAATGATTTATTGGAGGATCATGATTATATTCCTTCAGTCACCCAATTCGGTATTAAAAACTACGCATGTGTGTGCTTGACACAAAGATGCAATAACCCCAAAATGATATACCGGCGGATAGTGTCAGATTTTGAGATACGATTCAACTCAGTAGGGGACATTGTCCGTATATCCTCATGATAATGATTCATGAATCAAAGACACCAGAGTAGTCTTGGGTTCTTCACATTGGAAAATTATTCGTAATTTTTTCGAAAATTATGCGTTTCGTTAATGAAATAAAAAATATAAAATCCCCGGAAAACCATGCATACCAGCCCTTCGGACCCACCCTAAGTACCAATTTACACGGTCAAATGAAATTCATGATTAAATGATCATTAAAATTGACAAATATTGTTTGTATTTACACAAGACAATTTATTCGTCAACTCTGGTGTTGGTTTCTCAGACACACCAACATAATGACATGAAAATGTTCAACTCAAGAACTTTTATTCAACGAACAGGTATCATAACAGACCGAAAGTTACTATAAACTGCTGTAAAATTCAAGAATTATTGAAATTGAAATATCTAGAATCTTCAGAAATTATCAATTATTGACAATATGGTTTCCAGCATCAGAGATCAACTGGTGACCTGCCTGCTTATTCCTCACATATTTGGCAGTCAATCGAAAACTATAATGAAACTCTGTCCGTGGCCTCCTAGCCAAACTACTACCTTAGAATAGAATCGAATATATTACATCCATGGTTTACAAGTTATGGACACGTCGTACAAAGAAACAGATAAATTACAAACAAAAAAGTACAAGTGATAAATCTTTCTCAGCGCTTTTTTAAAACGATCTAACGGCAGATCCCTGATATCTGTAGGAAGAGAATTGAAAAGAGATATTCCTATGGGTTTGCTCTTTTCTAATCTCCTTCTGTGAAATACTGCTACTACAATATATTTCTTTAAATCAATATCTATTTTCCATTTTGACAATGTAACTTGTAGGGCAGTTTCACAGGAATAACTAGATCGGAATAACTGAGTGAAAACTCCGGTTTCCAGAAAGGTGTTAACAGACTTCAAAATAACAGGGCCAATAACATCAAACACATTTTTTTAAATTTTGTTGTTGATAATATCCGAATTGCATCTATTGTCCAAGTTTTACTCATGTGATTTTCAATTCTTTTAGAGTCAGTGATTTAAATGATGAGAATTTACATATAATTCTGGGTAAATTGATATGAGACCACGGGAGAGAAGGTAGAATTCCATCTCTAATTGATACAATACTTTCAATGAAAAATGAATTACCATTTCAGCTTCATCATGGCCTGTTACAGCTTTTGTTGTTCTTTGTCATGTTTCAAAAATTATTTGATTTTGGGATAGAGGGATCTGTTGGTTTTATTAGAGTTTTTAGTGTTTCCCATATTTTTTTGGGTTCTGTGAACGATTATCAATTTTTATTTTATAATACTCATTATTACTCTTATATGTGATCCAGTTCATTTGTTTAAGGTTTACATCATCACTATTAGTAAATGCTTTATAAACCCTGTCCCTCAATTTGCTTAGGTTAACAACTTAATGGTTATGTCAAGTCAATTGATTTCCCTTAATTTTATATGATATTAATGGAGAGATGATATTCACTTGCCTCCCAATATTTTCCATAATGTTTTCGTAAATCACATCAACATCTATTGAATTTAAACTCCAATTGCAAAGTATCAATTATTCAGTAAATCTAGATTGCTTGTACTAAAATTTCTATATGTTCTGATGTCATAATTAGATATGGATGTATTTCTGATAAAGACTGAAATAATGCTATGGTCAGTTATTTTTGGTGTTTAACGTATCTTATAAAAACAGTCAGCTTTATTATTTAAAACATAATCAATCAATGAGCTACAAGTGTTAGTTACACGAGTGGGTTCATTATCTAGTTGATCAACCCCATTGATGATTGTGAAATTTTTAAACTGTTGAACATTAATGTCATCGATGTTGAAGAAGTTCAAATTGAAGTCCTACCAGAATACATCGATTTTTCACATTGAAAAAAAATTCTGCACAAATTTCAAAGTGGTCAAAAAAGTTACTGAAATCAGAACTAGGTGAACGATATAGGCATCCTAAAAGTGAATTTTCGCCATGAATTTTGAGTCTGATTACTAAGCACCAATAAACTTTATCTATACTAATATTTTTAGACAGACTCATTTCTCAAATATATCACGACCATGATCTCCAGTAAATCTGTTAAATAAATCACATCTCAAAATTTTGTATCCATCAATTTCAAATTCAAATCTTCCATGTCGCAGGTTGTACGTGTTTCACTAATTAAAAAATCGATGGTTGATAACATGATGTCATGGATCAGTTGGTCGTGGTTGGCCATCAAACTTTGGATATTGGCATATATTGAAGGATATATCAGGATATTCAGTAAGTAATTAGTTTTTTTTTTCTGTCTTGGAGATACATCTACTATTGCTGGTATATTATTTATATAACGAATTCTTTTGTTATTTATTCCTTGGGAAGTGAGTTTAGCAAGTTTAGCCTTGACCGAAAGATAATAGTCTCTTTGTTATTTAGTTTGATCCCAAAAATTACGATTCCAGGAGCCATAATCATATATTTATATCCAGACGCTATTCACTTTATTTTAATCATATTTTTATTTCTAAGAATTTTTAGGGCATCCTCACCGTTGTTAAGAACAACTTTAATTGGTCTGTTTCTACCATTTACTAATTTACCAATTCGGAATGTTTTCTTGATCGTTACTTCTTCAGCAAGGTCACCGAGTATTTTCTTTACATTTTCAGTATCATCCTTCAGTCCGTTTGGAAGACTGTTTTGACTGTCTTGAATAACAGTATTAAGATTTCCATCCATATTCTCTTCTTTAGCTTTCAAGAGCATTTCCTGTAAATTTTTATTTTCATCCATTAACTTTTTGTTGATTTCTAGTACTTTATTTAATTTTTCAACAATTCAATTTTTTTTTTTTATTTTCCTTACAACTGGTACAGAAGGAAGGTAGATTACGTTTTTGAATTTTAATAAATAGCTCTCAATTCAGAGGGACCTTTTTCATGAACAATTTCCGCAAAGCAATTATCTTTTCATTATCATTTCTGTTTAGTTCTGAATCACACATGTGTCCTAATTCCCGCCCTGGTCAATTTATCTGTAAATGAATTCACTTATTTTCTTCTTTTTTTTTTTGGCTTGGAGATATGTTTTTTTTTGCTAGTGACAATAAAAAGTGGGAACACAGTAAGTAAACAAGCCAATGATTTTGTCAAAACGGATTTAAAATTAAAGAAACTGGGAGAAACAAGCTTATGGTCATATACATTTCACTAAAATATCTAACTGTAATTGAAAAAAAAGTCTGTGAAAAGATGAGTTAGTGGCGGCCGGTCAGAGAGGACGAAACCGTCAAAAGAAAATCAATATAAGAAGGAAATGGACTGTCACATTCATATTCAACTGAAAATATCAAACTTTTATTGGAAAACACACAGTGAGAATGTGAATCAGTAACAGAGGCCGTCAAAGGGCCGAAATCGTAAAAAAATTAAAATAAATCGGAAAACCAAGAAGAAAATTTAAATAATTCGAAACACCAAGAAGAAAATGGACTGTCACATTCATATTCTACTGAGAAAAATCAAACGTCCATTGGAAAACATACAGTAAAAAGTGAATCAGTAACGAGCCTTCAAATGGGTCGAAATCATAAAAAAAAATTAAAATTATTCCGAATACCAAGAAGAAAATGGACTGTCACATCCATATTTCACTAGAAAAATTATACTTTTATTGGAAAATTCATAGTAAAGAAATGAATCAGTTACGGGCCCGTCAAAGGGGTCAAAATAGTAAAAAAATAAAAATTTAAATAAATCAGAACACGAAGAAGACAATTTAAATGAATCGAAACACCAAGAAGAAAATGGACTGTCACATCTATATTCCACTAGAAAAATCAAACTTCCATTGGAAAACACACAGGGAGAAGATGAATCAGTAACGGGCCGTCAAAGGGGTCGAAATCGTGAAAAAATAAAAATTTAAATTAATCAGAACACGAAGAAGAAAAGCTAAATAATTCGAAACACCAAGAAGAAAATGTACTGTCGCTTCCTATTCCACTAGAAAAATCAAACTTCCATTGGAAAATACACAGTGAAAAGATAAATCAGTAACGGGCCGTCAAAGGAGTTGAAATCGTAAAAAAAATAAAATAATTCTGAAAACGAAGAAAAAAATTAAATAATTCGAAACATCAAGAAGAAAATGGACTGTCTGTCACATCTATATTCCACTAGAAAAATCAAATTTCCATTTTTATTTTTTTTACGATTTCGACCCCTTTCACGGCCCGTTACTGATTCATCTTCTTACTGTGTGTTTTCCAATGGAAGTTTAATTTTTCTAGTGGAATATAGATGTGACAGTCCATTTTCTTTTTGGTGTTTCGAATTTTTAATTTTTTTTTTCTTCGTTTTCCGAATTATTATATTTTTTTACGATTTCAACCCCTTTGACGGTCCGTTACTGATTCACCTTTTCACTGTGTATTTTCCAATGGAAGTTTGCTTTTTCTAGGGGAATATGGATGTGACAGTCCATTTTCTTCTTGGTGTTTCGAATTATTCAAATTTTCTTCTTCGTGTTATGATTTATTTCAATTTTTATTTTTTTACGATTTCGATCCCTTTGACGGCACGTTACTGACTCATCTTTTCACTGTTTATTTTCCAATGGAAGTTTGCTTTTTCTAGTGGAATATAGATGTGACAGTCCATTTTCTTCTTCGTGTTTCGAATTATTAAAATTTTCTTTTTCGTGTTCTAATTTATTTCAATTTTTATTTTTTTACGATTTCGACCCCTTTGACGGCACGTTACTGATTCATCTTCTCACTGTGTGTTTTCCAATGGAAGTTTGATTTTTCTAGTGGAATATAGATGTGACAGTCCATTATCTTCTTGGTGTTTCGAATTATTCAATTTTTTTTTTTTTCTTGTTCTGATTTATTTCAATTTTTATTTTTTTTACGATTTCGACCCCTTTGACGGCCCGTAATTGATTCATCTTCCCACTGTGTGTTTTCCAATGGAAGTTTGATTTTTCTAGTGGAATATAGATGTGACAGTCCATTTTCTTCTTGGTGTTTCGAATTATTTAAATTGTCTTCTTCGTGTTCTGATTTATTTAAATTTTTATTTTTTTACGATTTCGACCCCTTTGACGGCCCGTTACTGATTCACCTTTTCACTGTGTATTTTCCAATGGAAGTTTGCTTTTTCTAGGGGAATATGGATGTGACAGTCCATTTTCTTCTTGGTGTTTCGATTTATTCAAATTTTCTTCTTCGTGTTATGATTTATTTCAATTTTTATTTTTTTACGATTTCGATCCCTTTGACGGCACGTTACTGACTCATCTTTTCACTGTTTATTTTCCAATGGAAGTTTGCTTTTTCTAGTGGAATATAGATGTGACAGTCCATTTTCTTCTTCGTGTTTCGAATTATTAAAATTTTCTTTTTCGTGTTCTAATTTATTTCAATTTTTATTTTTTTACGATTTCGACCCCTTTGACGGCACGTTACTGATTCATCTTCTCACTGTGTGTTTTCCAATGGAAGTTTGATTTTTCTAGTGGAATATAGATGTGACAGTCCATTATCTTCTTGGTGTTTCGAATTATTCAATTTTTTTTTTTCTTGTTCTGATTTATTTCAATTTTTATTTTTTTTACGATTTCGACCCCTTTGACGGCCCGTAATTGATTCATCTTCCCACTGTGTGTTTTCCAATGGAAGTTTGATTTTTCTAGTGGAATATAGATGTGACAGTCCATTTTCTTTTTGGTGTTTCGAATTTTTAATTTTTTTTTTCTTCGTTTTCCGAATTATTATATTTTTTTACGATTTCAACCCCTTTGACGGTCCGTTACTGATTCACCTTTTCACTGTGTATTTTCCAATGGAAGTTTGCTTTTTCTAGGGGAATATGGATGTGACAGTCCATTTTCTTCTTGGTGTTTCGAATTATTCAAATTTTCTTCTTCGTGTTATGATTTATTTCAATTTTTATTTTTTTACGATTTCGATCCCTTTGACGGCACGTTACTGACTCATCTTTTCACTGTTTATTTTCCAATGGAAGTTTGCTTTTTCTAGTGGAATATAGATGTGACAGTCCATTTTCTTCTTCGTGTTTCGAATTATTAAAATTTTCTTTTTCGTGTTCTAATTTATTTCAATTTTTATTTTTTTACGATTTCGACCCCTTTGACGGCACGTTACTGATTCATCTTCTCACTGTGTGTTTTCCAATGGAAGTTTGATTTTTCTAGTGGAATATAGATGTGACAGTCCATTATCTTCTTGGTGTTTCGAATTATTCAATTTTTTTTTTTTTCTTGTTCTGATTTATTTCAATTTTTATTTTTTTTACGATTTCGACCCCTTTGACGGCCCGTAATTGATTCATCTTCCCACTGTGTGTTTTCCAATGGAAGTTTGATTTTTCTAGTGGAATATAGATGTGACAGTCCATTTTCTTCTTGGTGTTTCGAATTATTTAAATTGTCTTCTTCGTGTTCTGATTTATTTAAATTTTTATTTTTTTACGATTTCGACCCCTTTGACGGCCCGTTACTGATTCACCTTTTCACTGTGTATTTTCCAATGGAAGTTTGCTTTTTCTAGTGGAATATGGATGTGACAGTCCATTTTCTTCTTGGTGTTTCGAATTATTCAAATTGTCTTCTTCGTGTTCTGATTTATTTCAATTTTTATTTTTTTTACGATTTCGACCACTTTGACGGCACGTTACTGATTCATCTTTTCACTGTGTATTTTCTAATGGAAGTTTGATTTTTCTAGTGAAATATAGATGTGACAGTCCATTTTCTTCTTGGTGTTTAAAATTATTTATATTTTCTTCTTCCTGATTTATTTAATTTTTTGTTTTTACGATTTCGACCCCTTTGACGGCCCGTTACTGATTCATCTTCTCACTGTGTGTTTTCCAATGGAAGTTTGATTTTTCTAGTGGAATATAGATGTGACAGTCCATTTTCTTCTTGGTGTTTCGAAATTTTTATATTTTTTTCTTCGTTTTCCGAATTATTTTATTTTTTTTACGATTTCATCCCCTTGACGGCCCGTTACAGATTCATCTTTTCACTGGGTATTTTCCAATGGAAGTTTGATTTTTCTAGTGGAATATGGATGTGACAGTCCATTTTCTTCGTGGTGTTTCGAATTTTTTATTATTTTTTTTTTTTTTCGTTTTCCGAATTATTTTATTTTTTTACGATTTCGACTCCTTTGACGGCCCGTAACTGATTCATTTCTTCACTATGAATTTTCCAATAAAAGTTTGATTTTTCTAGTGAAATATGGATGTGACGTTCCATTTTCTTCTTGGTATTCGGAATAATTTTAATTTTTTTTATGATTTTGACTCATTTGAAGGCTCGTTACTGATTCACTTTTTCACTGTATGTTTTCCAATGGACGTTTGATTTTTTCAGTAGAATATGAATGTGACAGTCCATTTTCTTCTTGGTGTTTTGAATTATTTGAATTTTCTTCTTGACGGCCTCTGTTACTGATTCACATTCTCACTGTGTGTTTTCCAATAAAAGTTTGATTTTTACAGTTGAATATATATGTGACAGTCCATTTACTTCTTATATTGATTTTCTTTTGACGGTTTCGGCCTCTCTGACGGGCCGCCACTGATTATCTTTTCACGGTGTTTTTTTTTAATTACAGTTAGATTTTTTAGTGGAATGTAGAGACTATAAGCTTGTTTCTTCCAGTTTCTTTAACTTCAAATCCGTTATGACAAAATCATTGGTTTGTTTAGTTACTGTGTTCCCGTGAGCTATTTTTCATTTCTTTTAAATGTATGTATTCGTAAACAAAACATATTATTTTCGATCATGAAGTTTATTTTATATTCTTGTAATACCTACCAACCACTGAATTTTTTTTCCGATCGAGTATTTTTTATCTTATATACGAGACACTTTATTATATTCATAATTATAATAAAATATTTCCTTTCTATTCCATTGAAAGTAATATGATGTTTCCATAAAACTTATCAATATACTGATCATCTATGAGCTCATTTTACCTAAATAAAAAAAGGAAGTACGTCTATGGACGTTCGGTAATCTTCGGCAATTCGGCCGCTGGAAATTGGCCGCTATTTTCATATCGGTACTGAAGAATGGTCTATTCTACAAATTTCGTCACTACCCAGTATATCCAATTAAACCTCCCAATCCCACTCCCCAACCTTGCAGTAAATGCAATCTGTTTACCCACACAACTGAAAAATGCGTTTCATCTCCAAAATGCACTAAACGTTTTGGCTCACACCACTTCTCCAAATGCTCATCAACATTACCACCAAAATGCAGTTCATGTGGAAGAGAGGATCACCAAGCATGATCACATAAATGTGCCAAAAGACCTACGGCTCCAGTACCAGGTATACCAAACATCCAAGTTAAAACACTCAACAAGAAATCACACCAAATCCCAGCAGAGAAGAAGTCTAGAGTACACAGTCCTGTCACAATACATGATTTAATCATAAACACCTATGTCAATGAAATCAACAGGCCAGACACAAAAAATAGAGAACTCATACAAAACCTCAGAAAAAAATCCATCAACGATTTCAACATGGACTCAGTAACAGTATTTTCTGGTAATAGAGTGTATATACTTATATTTGATCTAAATCAAATTAAATCAAATCAAAATTACTTTATTGTCTGAAGAATGATAATTCCTATTACTACACGTCAAGTTATTTATTTAGCAAAAGTCATAAATATATACAAAAAATAAATACATAGAATAAATTTCAACATTTCATCTAGGAAACAAAGAACAGATATCACCTACAGAACCAATCGACAGCACCTACGTCTAGTTCCTAAATTGTAGATGACTCATCGTTCATTTTCAGGTATTTACGGGATTTGAAAGTGCGGGGCGATGTGAGAAAGTGGCAAAGTAAAACTTTAAAACCTATGTAGCTAGCTGATTTCTGTTCCCTTTCTTGTCCTGCTTATAAATGGATGTTCGGGTCAATTCTGTTTCTCATCAGCAAGATTGTTACCATAGCAAGACAATTTTCACAGCAAAATATATCTCAATTTTGTAGAAGGCTTCATATCTACGATATTTTTTCAAGCCTTCTACAAAATTGAGATATATTTTGCTGTGAAAATTGTCTTGCTATGGTAACAATCTTGCTAATGAGAAACAGAATTGACCTGAATAAACCACCTTATAGAAAATCAAGATTACATTGTGCAATGTTCGTGGAAAGCAAAACCAAAAAGGAAACAAACACCACAAACATCAGATGAATATTTCTATTTTGAATCTGAATATCCAATGCATAAGGAATACAATTTTACAGTTGGAACATTTTGTAAACAACATAGATGATTTGATTGTGATTGTGTTGTGTTTTACTGAGCACTGGTTGTCGTCCTGTTACAATATAACTAATTTTAAGTTGGTATCTAAATTCTGCAAGTCAAAACACATTCATGGAGGTGCGTGCGTTTATCTGAATAATTATTTTGATGCTAAAGAAATTACTGATTTACAACAATTATTATCAATAAAATTCCATTGTGAACTTTCCGCAGTACCTATTTATAAAAAAATTGAATTTAGTTGTGATGTGTGTCTACAGGTGGTAACTCTGATCTTACTATATTTTTGAAAATAATAACAGAAGCGCTTCTGTATCTAGAAAAACATTATAGCAAAGCTAATATTGTGTTATCTAGAGACCGATAACAAATCAAATATGGTAATTGATCTTCTCAACCAGTTCAATATGGACCAGAAAATTCATTCTGCAACTAGAAAAATGGGAAACTCCAAAACCTGCCCGGACAACATATTTACAAATATTGAAAACTCAAGCTCGAAGGTACTTAGTGCACCACTATCAGACCATGATCCCCAGATACTAACCTACAAGATAAAAAATCAAAAGAAAGAACAAATCAAGTCTAAATTGAACTACTCAAGGGAAAATATTGAAAGCTTCAAAGATAACCTCACTGTGGAAACATGGATTGATATGTATAATGAATCAACAGCAGATAATATTGCTCTAACATTCTATAAGATATTTATGAATCATTTTTAAAAATCCTTCAATCGTATCGACTCGAAACACTCGAAAGAAAACAAATAATATTTATTGGAGAACCCCTGAAATTGAGGAACTTCGACATACTGTTCAATTCACATATGATATGACTAAAACAAACCCAAGTGATTACAATAAATCCCAATTTGATTTGATAAAGAAAAGATATAACTCTAATCAAATATCTCAGTCTGATAACAAAAATAAAACAATTTGGAAAATTATAAATACTGAAAGAGGAAGTATTAGTACCAATGGTCACTATGATTTTGATGTGGAGGATTTCAATGAGTTCTTCACAAACCATACACAGGATATAGTTAATGATATTGCAACTCATGAACTTATCTCATATAATCATGAATTCTATAAATTGCCAAATTCTTTCTTCATGTGCCCCTTAAATGAAGAAGAGATCAATTCAATAGTGAGTAGTCTGAAAACTAAAAATACTCAGGACATATACGGTATAAGTACAAATTTGTTTGAGCAGTGTGCATTACTCTTCATTGAACCTTTAACTATACTTATAAACAAATGTCTTTCTGGTGGAATATTTCCTTCAGTGTTTAAACCAGCCAAAGTTCTTGCTATCCACAAAAAAGGGGATGAAGAATTGGCTGAAAACTACAGACAGATTCATATTTTACCCACGATATCTAAAGTAATGGAAAAAGCAATTTTGATCCCATTCAGTAATTATTTGGAAAAATTGAAAATTGAAAAATGTTAGACTCTCATCAATTTGGATTTAGAAAAGGAAATAATACTGTAGATGCTGTAAATAGTTCAGCTAACAATATTCTCGAAGCTTTTAAGAATAAACAATCCTGTCTAACTATATTTACAGACCTGTCAAAGGCCCCTTCACACATGCTATTAAAACATGAATTACTGACAATATTGTATGCATTGACTATATTTCAGCAGACGTTACTGCCCATGCAAAACAATGGTTTGATAATAACGAATTATTTAAGAATGAAAAAAAAAACAGAGGTATGTCTATTCTCAAATTATCATAATGTCCACTCCACTAGATCACATTCAATAAAATTCTTGAGAGTTTATCTCGATCCATCTCTCACCCGGGCCACACATGTTGATAACATCTGTAGAAAATTAGCAAATTCAGTTTATGCCATCATAACTTCAACTGTGAGCTGAGAAGCTGCTTTAACAGCATACTATGCAACGTTTCATTCAGTGATGAGCTATGGGTTGCTATGCTGGGGTAATTCGAGCTTTACACACTTACAAAGAGTTTTTACACTACAAAAAGCGGCTGTTCGAAGCATTGCAAAGGTTAATTATACTGAACATTGCCAACCATTTTTTCAAGATCTAGGTATTATGACCTTATACTCACAAATTGTCTATGAAAATCTCAAGAATATACATACATTCACTACACATTTAGACATTCATGATTATAGTATCAGATATGGTCATAACACTGTACCTCACAGAAGGAGATCAGAAAAGAGCAAATTCATAGGAATACCTCTTTTCAATTCTCTTCCTACAGATATCAGGGATCTGCCGTTGGATCGTTTTAAAAAAGAGTTGAGAAAGATCTTGTCAGAATGAGTCTCTACAGAATTAACCACTTCAGTGAGATGATCAACGAGACTTGTAGACAACTGGTGCTATTTCAATTTCAATTTCAATTGATTTTATCACTTGTACTTTTTTGTTTGTAATTTCTCTGTTTCTTTGTACGACGTGTCCATAACTTGTATACCATGGATGTAATATATTCGATTCTATTCTATTCTATAGAAATTGGGACACCATACAATTCAATGGAAACAAAATTCACAACAAAGCAAGAGGTGGATCTTTAATACAGCACATCCAAAATTCAAAATGGGAAAAGCAAATCCGTCTTCAATCAATCACGAACTTAACGAATGCCTTCATTTTACCATTCCTTTTCCGATGACAAACTCCACATATTCCTCGTTTATATACACAATTATGGTAGAATAGAAGAAAATATATTTACCAAGGCCAACTGCTATAAGTACTGATAGTAGATTTCAATATCAACAACAGAGAGAAAAAAAGGCAACTAAACAATTTCCTGAAAAACTCCAATTTCAAAAAATGAGAAACAGCTCCAACCTTCATTGTGCCCAAAATCACAGACACGACCCCAGATAGAATCTTATATACAGAGAACATACAGAGAACATACAAAACAACATCCTATCGGTAGAAGTAACCCCGGATCTGGGATCAAACCATCTAGGATTCATAATTTCATTTGATTTAGAGAATAAACCAAATCAACAGGAAATCTACCGATACAATTTCAAAAAAACAGATATGGAAAAAGTTAACGAACACATGATTCACTACTCAGAACAACATGAAAATGCACAGATAAGTGAACAATGAATAACAAACTTCAACCAAACTCTAACTGCCAGCATTATAGACGACACCCCCAAAACAAAATCTGGATACATACTACAGTTTGCCGATGACACTGCTCTAATAGCACATGACAGAACTATTGAACAAACCATGACCAATCTCCGAAATTTAACCATAAATACCAACAGCTGGTTCAACAAATGGCGACTCCTACCCAACCCCACAAAGTCACAATTTATCATATTCAATCACCGGCTCAACAATTCCTCTCCAACACTCCAACCCTAAGGAAACGAATTATATATAAATATCAAATACTTGGGTATCACTTTCAGCCAAAATATGAATTTTAATGCACATATCGATATCAAAAAGAAAAAGGAGCATTGACATGAAGACAGCAAGCCGCATATACAGAACTTTATGCAGACCCATGATAGACTATGGACACACATTGTTTCTAAACTGCAAACAACAAGCCTTGCACAAACTCAAAGTAGCAGAAACAACAGCTTTGCGGAAAATTTCCAAAATACGCCACCCAAAAAACCCTCTTCACAACCCTCCCAACCGCTTGTTATACCAAACCCTGAATATCACTTCAATGGATGAGAGGATACAAGATCTTGCTAAAAAATTCAGACAAAAAGAAGGTAATATAGGTATCAAAAGAAGATACTGCCTCAACAGGGATCCCAACAATTAACAATGAATAAAATGATGTCTCTTGAAATCGAAAATGACAGGGGTTCCACAGGGTAGTGTTTTAGGTCCACTGTTATTTCTTTTATATGTTGACGATATAGTGAGTGCAGCTGGACATTGTTCCATACATCTACTTGCTGATGATACCCTCATATATTTTGATTTTGCATGCTCAGATAATGAAGAGTTGGTAACATCACTTAACCCTACTTTGGAAAATATCAACAATTGGTGTTCCTCTAACCAATTGAAGATAAACACACAGAACACCAAATTTATGATAATTAGCAACGAAAATAATTACAGATTGTTTTGCGAGAGTCAGCTAAATATTACTGTAAGTGACGAGTCAATTGAAATGGTACAGAAATTTAAATATTTAGGAGTATTTAAAGATAGACAGCTGAAATTTAAAGAACATGCAAACAATTTAATCAAAATCATTTCATATAAAATCAACTACTTATAAAGATGTTCTACTTTTCTGACAAGATGGGCCAAAACTATTCTGTTCAACACCCTAATATTACCTCATTTAACCTACTGTTCGACAATACTTCACCTACTCAATCAAAATGAAATGTCCAGATTTAGGAAACTTCAAAATCGAGCTATGAGAATCATACTCACATGCTCAAAGAGAACATCCATTGGGCATATGTTAAAGGAAATGCAGTGGTTGTCAATAGATGACTTCTTTGAGTATAATACACTAATATTCATATTCAAAATAAAATCAGGTACTGCTCCAAGTTATATAAGAAATATAGTTAATTACAATTCTGATGTGCATACACACAAGATCACGAGATGATCTCCACATTCCACTGGTGGCTAAGAGTCATACACAAACATCCGTATTTTTCAAAGGCCTGAAGAGATTCAATCAGCTGCCCCTAGAAATCAAATCCTCAAATTCTTTAAACAAGTTCAAATGGAATTTAAAAATTTTTCTTAGCCCTCCTAATGCTGGAGCTTGAAAAATAATTTTTCTTCTTAATTTTATTTCAATATCCTGCACAGGTATACTTATGTTTCTCCCTTCTCTTCACCTGATTATAATGTGTAGTTATATGAGTGACATGTCTATTATTAGTTTCATTTATATGACAAAATTTTAATGTGTATTTAAATGATTATTTGTATTAGTTTATATAACTAAAGGAATTATATATATAACATGCAAACCATCATCAGGTGTCCAAACCAAACCACATTCGAGAAAATACTGGAATTATCCAACCCTCAAACCTAAGAAATCGACATGCTACAATCAAGAAAGAAATCAAACATTTCGAGAAATTTATTTAATTTTAATTTTTTACTCGGCTCACACTCTCAACCTAAACAGATCTAAGATACTCACAATTACGGCTTACTAACCGAAACACATGCACATTATGGAAATAAACAGAGAAACCATGTTGTAAACTTTGTAGTGACGAGGAGCAAACAGCCTCTCACATCATCTTCAAATGTGACACGCTGCACAATAAGCGCTACAGAATATTCAGACAGACCAACCTAGAAATAGGCATGAATCTGAAACACCTAGTAAATAAACTACTATGCCTGGTAAAATACACAGGCCTATTTAACTAGGAACAACTGACGACAGAATAATTCAATAGAAATCTCTAGAATATAAAAATAAAATTTCTGGAATATGGAAAAGAAAATTCTAGAATGTTCTAGAACCTTCTAGAAAGTTCGAAATATTTCGAGATCTTCATGGAATATCCTAGAGCAGAGACTCTCTAGAATGTACTGAAAAGACACTCAAGTAAAGTTCTCGAAAGTTCAGCGAACAGGATGAAGGGCGTGGTAATGAAACTTTCTAGGTACTTAATTTCTGGAATATGAAAACCAAAATTCTAGAATATTCTCGATATTTGTCAAATTCTAGAAAATTCTTGGAAATCGTGAAATGATCAAGAACAAAATCTTCGGAAGGTTCTAGAATGTACCCTGAAAACGCCGGTTGCTGCAGCTAGTTTGTTACTAAAAGTAATGTTATTTATTTGATGTTGAAATAAGTCAAATGGAATTTGTCTACTTCGCTGATGGATATTGAATGGTAAATAATTTCACTATTCTTTAAAATTTATTAAAGAGCACTTACCTGGAAGTATAACAATTATTTATGTGAAAGACTACTTCATCATTTTCCTCCGACATTTTCGTCACCTGAAACAAATATTTCTGCTTGAGTGTTGGACATAAGTTTTCATCTCACTATTTTTTTAATTCGTATATTTTGACGCTATTATGTGAAACATTCTGGACAGGGGCAAAAATCAGTACATGCAAAGCAACACCAGAAAGTATTTTGCTCGGTATTTTGTAAATATTGAAAATATAATTTTTTTATCGGTAAGCGCAAGTCACCTACAAAAAAACTAAGATGTTGATTGTCTAGAGGTAGAAACTCTGAACCCTGGTCCCAAACTCCCAAGCCTGGTACTCCTTGGTGAATTCAACAATTCGATTTTATTTTGAGTTTATGGATAGCACCAATCCGCACCAACAACTTTTCACACAACATTCAACCTGTTGGAATGTTGGAAACTTGGAAATACAGGAATAGGGAATAGGGGTGATCACTATGATCAGTGTTGCCAAGATGATTTTAACTAATGTAAGTAATGTACCAACCTGATGTTGAGTACAGACAGCTTATAGCTTAAAGCAGAAATGGGTGGAAACTTTTCGCATACGAAAAAGAAATTCAGAGCAGACTGTGATTTAACAGTTGGCTTCATCATTTTTGTTGTTGAAAACACTAACTGGGAGTTTTTAGGCCACTTAAAAATGACAACTTTTGTCGTTATCGGTATTTGTGCGACTGCGCAGTAAGGGAAGTGGAAATGAGGGCAGCGTTGCCAGGTGGAAAAAATTATCCGTACCACAAACTCGATGAAAATGTACTAAATTTTACCTCAGCCAACCACTTCATATGAATGAAAAACATATTATTCGCGATCATCATAGGTACCTGGTAGCGCTCCAAAACTCCGGGAAAACATAGCAAATGTCATTTATCGGTGTGTTGTTAACATTTTTTGAATTATTGAACTTTCACTTCTATCTCCCAACTTTTGAGTTCCACTTTATATAAATGCATGTGGTAAAGATTCATTTTTAGACGTCATATTTCAGTATTTAAGTGGAAAAAGTTTCTATGAATTAATTTCTGTAATTTTTTGAGATGCAATGACCTCTTTGACCTTTCATAAATCGTTTCAATGTCACCTTTTGTATCCAGAAAATAGTTGAAATAGATTTACACCATTTATAAACAAACATTATCTTTGCTCATACGTTTTTTAGTCTGATTCCACATGTTTTAGATATTTTCTGAAAGAGGAGTGCATAGATACATTTGAAGATGAATAATTCTTGCATTGTGGATTGTGGCACTGATCCTTTTTTTTATTGAATTATTCCACAGGCTATCGGTGATCGTTTTTTTGTTGACACGTTGCTATTAAAATTTTATTTTTGAATGTTTGAAACACTGAATATTGACAAATTGACAAGTGCCATAAGTCAGCACTTCAAGCTTAAGTGTCGACCTTGGTACTGACAAGACGTACGTACGACTAGTGAAATTGGTGAAAACTGGGGTGCTATTCTCGAGTTTTTACATATGCCAATTCGACTAACTATTTCATACCAATACACATGAAACATGTATGTTTTTTCTCTTTTTTTTTCGTATACGATTTGAAACCGAATGGTTCAAGAATAGACCCCCTGGTGAAAACCAGCGTTGAGACAAAGAGTAGAGTTGAGATTTTGGGACTATGGCTTTGTACTAAATCACCGAAACAAAATGTACTAGATTGTACTAAATTCAGCGGGAAATTCAAAAGTTCGAAACAATCGGCATCTTTTTCCGGTAACTTATGTGGTTTACTAATACAACTTAGGGCCGGTATTATAAAACTATTTTGACGGAAAACTAGAAGTGGAATGACGTCACATCTTGCAGTTAACTTCTAGATGAAGGCTGAAGGAGTTAACTTTATCCGGTGGAATGGGTATCAGTTGAATTTAAATTTGTAGGAAATGTTGGTTTTCGAAGTTTTTCTGTCAATAATTTAGCACATACTTGAGTTTATTGTTGTATTATTTTTCTGACTTTGTTAAAACGATATCCACTTTATTTTTGAGATGAAGATACTGGTTGAAGGCCCAGGGCGACCAATAATGTATAGATATCGGTTAGACTATTTCCCAAAATAAGGTTTATGTGTTGTAGCGTTTTTATGGTGTTTTAAAGCATCTGTGAAAATTTCGTCAAAATCGGAATATTACCCATATTCTATACCTTTACCGCTGTAATTATTGATTTGAAACGATTCAATCGTAAAGTTATATCAGATGGCAAAAGTGAATATGTACCCACAGGTACCGTTCCATTTACATTCGAAGGCAAAATATTTCTTCGATATGTGCATTTATATACAATCGCCATGCCAGTTGTCCCATGTGTGTCACCTGTAACACAATGTTTTTCTTGTTTATTATTTGGTCATACTAAAACCCAGTGCAGGGAAAAAACTAAGTGTTCTACTTGTGGATCAATTCACGAAGATGTTGAGGATGGAGATGGAAGGGAAAATATATTAAATGTGAAAAATTGCGATTTACGGGTCTTGAGGAAGGCAGAATTGTTGAAAACTATAAAAAATTACTTTTTTATGTGTCTGACAAATCAGACCAAGGAAGCTTGCCAATTTGGAGGTTATGATACTGTCAATATGCTCGCCAGGGAGCAAAATATCCGAGCTGTCACTAGACGCTTGTACAGCAACTACAACCATATTTTTAGAGGGTGTGAGTAATCTCAGACACACTTTAGGGTGGCCCTCAAAAAAGCAAAACCAGGAGACGACCTGGCTAATTTCTCCGACGAGAAAAGGACATAATTATAGAAGAAGTTTAACTAGTTTGTGTCAAATTCATACTTTTTTCAATTTAAATTATTAACAAAAATATTGAAATATTTGAGAATGACTGGATTTTGGATCTTGTACCAGTATAAATAACAAGATAATGTTTTGATTATTTCAAATCAAACTTTGATTGAAGTACATTTACTTCTGAAAATTGAGGTTTTAGATACCAGATTTCTGAAAAATGAAAAATCTGGAAGTCATATCTTAATTATATTTGTATAAGTACATGTTTTTGTCGTGCCCTCCCCATGCTGTTCAGAAAACCAGCGAATAATCTATAAATGCTTTCCAGCTGTCGGGTTGTCTTACCTCAGCCATAACTGTGTTTCTCACTACAGACACCAATTGCAATACTACATTAGTGAATTGTTCATGAGGTGATTACGAAAATTCATGTTTCGCAATTCTTAAGCTGTTCTGAATAAAATAATGATGACAATAATTGAAAGAGCAATACCAGCAAGAGAAAGAAAAAGTAAAGTAGTGG
This sequence comes from Chrysolina haemoptera, assembly GCA_958298965.1. Classification (NCBI taxonomy): domain Eukaryota; kingdom Metazoa; phylum Arthropoda; class Insecta; order Coleoptera; family Chrysomelidae; genus Chrysolina; species Chrysolina haemoptera. The sequence continues at coordinate 30,834,176 of OY282595.1, read as the reverse complement.
TGAATTGACGAATTGTTCACAAAAGAAAACTGAATAGTGGCTCTTAGCAAAAATATTGGTAGTAAGGTTCAAAACACCGAATGTGTATGTAGTCTTTCGAAGAGACAAAAACGTGCCCCATTCGGACAAGCAGGGACGTGGAATAAACAATACATGTATAATTTTTCTCTACAGTCACTCCTCTTGCTTTTGTTTCCTATTGCAGACAACAGAATGCATTTCTTCAGTCCAGAGTAATATTACGATACGCTTTAAGTGTAAAACTCATGTGATGACTTTGTAATCTCTTAAGTGTACCCTAGTATTGTATATTAGGCAGGTGCAGCTCATTAAGACACATGTTTTTTTTACTCTTTTGTGATGTATTTGTTTATACACATTAAAATTATATCATTTCTTTCTCCTCCACTAACTTTTATAGTTTTATATTTTCACTTTTGTACTTCACTTGTATATTTGCACTTTTATATTGTTTTATGATTATTTATGACACTTTGTCAATAAGAATTTATTCTTGGACAATAAAGTATATATTGATTGATTGATGGATATTGTTACTTGTTTTATATTATATTTTTGACAGGTTGGGAATTATCCCAGTGAACTAGCTAAAACGGGAGAATCTATTTTGCAGGTCTGCAGGTCAGCAAAGTGTTATCAGTGCAGAAAATTCACAAGTCGGCTGAAATTCTTACAGGTTCAACCGATTTTTGCGATGAAACTATAGACCATATCAGTACAGTTTTGACAATAAAATTCTATACACCCACTCTCAAATATGAGATTTTGCCATGTATTGAAGACAAACTTTGCAGGTCGGCCGAAATTCTTGCAGGTTGGACTGACATGAGATGAAACAAGACCATATTAACACATTTTTGATAAAAAACCTCCATACCCCCACTCCCGAATATGAGATTTTGCCAAATATCGAAAAAAAACTCTGCAGGTCGGCTGAAATTCTTGCAGGTTGGACTGACATGAGATGAAACAAGACCATATCAACACATTTTTGACAAAAAACCTCCATACCCCCACTCCCAAATATGAGATTTTGCCATATATTGACGAAAAACTTTGCAGGTCGGCAGAAATTCTTGCAGGTTGGAAGGACATGAGATGAAACAAGGCCATACCAACACATTTTTGACAAAAAACCTCCATACCCCCACTCCCAAATATGAGATTTTGCCAAATATCGAAAAAAAACTCTGCAGGTCGGCAGAAATTCTTGCAGGTTGGAAGGACATGAGATGAAACAAGGCCATATCAACACATTTTTGACAAAAAACCTCCATTCTCCCACTCCCGAATATGAGATTTTGCCAAATATCGAAAAAAAACTCTGCAGGTCGGCTGAAATTCTTGCAGGTTGGACTGACATGAGATGAAACAAGACCATATCAACACATTTTTGACAAAAAACCTCCATACCCCCACTCCCAAATATGAGATTTTGCCATATATTGACGAAAAACTTTGCAGGTCGGCTGAAATTCTTGCAGGTTGGACTGACATGAGATGAGACAAGACTATAATAATACATTTTTAACAAAAAACCTCCATACCCCCACTCCCAAATATGAGATTTTGCCAAATATCGAAAAAAAACTCTGCAGGTCGGCAGAAATTCTTGCAGGTTGGACTGACATGAGATGAAACAAGACTATAATAATACATTTTTAACAAAAAACCTCCATACCCCCACTCCCAAATATGAAATTTTGCCAAATATCGAAAAAAAACTCTGCAGGTCGGCAGAAATTCTTGCAGGTTGGACTGACATGAGATGAAACAAGACTATAATAATACATTTTTAACAAAAAACCTCCATACCCCCACTCCCAAATATGAGATTTTGCCAAATATTGAAAAAAAATTTTGCAGGTCGGCAGAAATTCTTGCAGGTGGGACTGACATGAGAAGAAACAAGACCATATTAACACATTTTTGACAAAAAACCTCCCATACTCCCACTCCCAAATATGAGATTTTTCCAAATATTTAAAAAAACTTTGCAGGTCGGCAGAAATCCTTGCAGGCTGGACTGACATGAGATGAAAAAATGTGTTAATATGTTCTTGTTTCATCTCATGTCAGTCCAAACTGCAAGAATTTCGGCCGACCTGCAAAGTTTTTCTTCAATATATGGGAAAATAATCTCTTATTTGGGAGTGGGGGTATGGAGGTTTTTTGTCAAAAATGTGTTAATATGGTCTTGTTTCATCTCATGTCAGTCCAACCTGCAAGAATTTCTTCCGACCTGCAAAGTTTTTCTTCAATATATGGCAAAATCTTATATTTCGGAGTGGGGTATGGAGTTTTGTCAAAAATGTGTTAATATGGTCTTGTTTCATCTCATGTCAGTCCAACCTGCAAGAATTTCTGCCGACCTGCAAAGTTTTTCTTCAATATATGGCAAAATCTTATATTTCGGAGTGGGGGTATGGAGGTTTTTTGTCAAAAATGTGTTAATATGGTCTTGTTTCATCTCATGTCAGTCCAACCTGCAAGAATTTCTGCCGACCTGTAAAGTTTTTCTTCAATATATGGCAAAATCTCATATTTGGGAGTGGGGGTATGGAGGTTTTTTGTCAAAAATGTGTTGATATGGTCTTGTTTCATCTCATGTCAGTCCAACCTGCAGAGTTTTTTTTCGACATTTGGCAAAATCTCATATTCGGGAGTGGGGGTATGGAGGTTTTTTGAAAAAAATGTGTTGATATGGTCTTGTTTCATCTCATGTCAGTCCAACCTGCAAGAATTTCTGCCGACCTGCAAAGTTTTTCTTCAATATATGGCAAAATCTTATATTTCGGAGTGGGGGTATGGAGGTTTTTTGTCAAAAATGTGTTAATATGGTCTTGTTTCATCTCATGTCAGTCCAACCTGCAAGAATTTCTGCCGACCTGCAAAGTTTTTTTTCAATATATGGCAAAATCTCATATTTCGGAGTGGGGGTATGAATTTTTTTTGGTCAAAAATGTTCTTATTTATACCAGTTACATCTCAAATCGGTCCAACCTGCAAGGATTTCTTGATCTGTAAGGTTTTTGCACTGGGAACATTTTGCTGACCTGCAGACCTGCAAAATAGTTACACCCAGCTAAAACTAAGTTCTGCAGATGACTGGTTGAATACTTAATTTGATTCACTTTCGGATATGAGTTGATGTCTTTAATTGAGTGATTGTGGACAACACTTATGTTGTGATGCAAATCGAGATCCATATTTTTGTCTCTGCACTGTAGTAAACAATTAATAAACTAAAATAATATATATAAAAGACGAAATGCTATAGTTTTTATTCATCTTGGTGCACAGAAAACAATACTTAGTGAACAGAAAAACCAAATTTTATTTTTCCATAATAATTATTTTTGAGTTGTGAGGGATGAATTTTGTGGGGAATTTATTGAAATATTGATTACAACAGTAATACGAGAAACAGAAATAGCACCTTCAAAATTTAGAATGTGAGCGGCCACATTTTCAATTGCTAAACCTTAACCGCAGTGTTAACAATTTACTGATGAGAACATGTGAAATTGATTTCATGAATATTTTTAATGCCTCCCTACTATCCTTCATAAGTGATTTTTTGTGTTTATTGGTTAGTGTGAAAGGGAAGTTACCAACGATTTATCAGCAACGTTTATGGAAAAATGCTAAATTGACGTACAATGTTGCCAAACTTTCACATATTTCCTAGCAACGATTTTCAAACATTTTCGTTTATATCTTCGTTTTTATTTTATTGTGGATGATTCATCCACTGAAATACTCCCAATCAAGATGGATAGAAACCCTGGTGCGTTCATTTATACCTGTGAAATCGGCCTACCAAAACTGTTAAGGTACGGCCTACGTGATTCTTCATATTTTATTAGATCGGATTAGCTTCACGATCGTTCGTAGATGGCGGTAAAGTCATTACAGATTGATAAATGAATAATTGTCATGATGACGTTGGACAATTGTCATTGTCATGACATGTTTACATTTCGTATTCATTCAATTTTGTTAAAAAATACGACATAACATGTTTAACATGCTTATTTCATCAAAAATCAGAACAGTAATTTTAAATTAACTAGTTGGATATGTGATATGTACGGGATATTTAAACAATGATACTAACCTTAGATCTTTCATACAAACGCATCCATGTCCAAGTACAAACTTGAAAAAACATTATGCACTACAAATACAAGAATTATAGAAAACTCAACAATAAACAAATAACTAATCATTGCGAACTAAACGAAAAGTAGTAAAAGAACAGAAAAAAAACGATAAATATCCCGATGAAATGTAAATCACAGTTAATCAAAAATTATAAACATAGTCATAAACAGTAAAATTTCAAATATTCCAAAAAAATATGACAGTACTTCGGAACGTAAACTCGGCTATTTTTTGATAATGCGCCATCTACTGACAACGGGAAAGCTAATCCCATCTTATTACAGCATTAACAACTTTGGGTGAAACAAAAGCGAATCAGTCAATCCACCAGGGTTTCTATCCATCTTGCTCCCAATAGAGTACCCGATTCATGCAAAACCTTAAAGTAATTGAAGGTTTTTTTTTAAATGCTCTCCATATTTCACTTGATTTTGCCTGTTCGTTGATGATTTTTTGACTGAAGTGAAGATAATGAAGAGGAGAAACAGAAAAACATGTTATCGAATTTGTACCACCGTAGGGGAGACTGGAGAAAATAAATTCGGGTATTTTTACATTTCACCCTGTATATCTCACTTGATTTTACGTGTTCGTTTATGATTTTTTGACTGAAGTGAAAAGAATGACGAGGAGAAACAGAAAAAAAATGTTATCGAATTTGTACCACCGTATGGGAGACTGGAGAAAATTAAATTAAATTGAAGTTTTTTATAATAAAGTGAATGTGCTGGTCCCATCCAAGGTTGCTATCTAGTACTACTCCCAGATATTTGAAATGGTTTGTACTTTTTATTGGGAAATCCTGTGTGATGCAGATGAGGGAGGTATAGGTAGGTAAAGTATTTTTAGTAGAACTGATGGGCAAGAATAACGTTTTATCAGCATTGATTGTAAGGAGTCTGCTTTTGAACCAGTGATAAATGCTTTTCATATCTTTCTCAATGAGTGTTTTTAACGTGAGCCAATCACCTGCTGAATAGAGGATTGAATACCCGAGTTAATTTTCTCCAGTCTCCCATACGGTGGTACAAATTCGATAACATTTTTTTTCTGTTTCTCCTCGTCATTCTTTTTACTTCAGTCAAAAAATCATAAACGAACACGTAAAATCAAGTGAGATATACAGGGTGAAATGTAAAAATACCCGAATTTATTTTCTCCAGTCTCCCCTACGGTGGTACAAATTCGATAACATTTTTTTTCTGTTTCTCCTCTTCATTTTCTTCACTTCAGTCAAAAAATCATCAACGAACAGGCAAAATCAAGTGAAATATGGGGAGCATTAAAAAAAAAACCTTCAATTACTTTAAGGTTTTGCATGAATCGGGTACTCTATTGGGAGTATTTCAGTGGATAAATCATCTACAATAAAATAAAAACGAAGATATAAACGAAAATGTTTGAAAATCGTTGCTAGAAAATATGTGGCAGTTTGGCAACATTGCACGTCAATTTTGCATTTTTCCATAAACGTTGCTGAGAAATCGTTGGCAACTTCACTTTCTCACTAACAATAGTAACAATTCAATATCTACCTAAGGATCTAAGCCGCCCACAGACCTCATTCACAGCATAGTAAACAACCTCACTGAGGTCTGTGAAGCTGCCTCAATGTGCAGTTAATTCTTTTTTATATTGTCATATTTTTATTTATTTATACTGATTACAGACAATGTCTAATAATATGTAACAGTTGGAGGAATAAAACCAAATAATGTAGAGATGTTAGCCTTCAGATACGTACATATTTGGTATATTAAAATATAAAAACCAATAAACATAAAAAACCACTTACAAGGGATAGTAGGGAGGCATTAAAAATATTCATGAAATCAACAATTTCACATGTTCTCAGTAAATTGTTAACACTGCGGTTAAGGTTTAGCAATTGAAAATGTGGCCGCTCACATTCTAAATTTTGAAGGTGCTATTTCTGATTCTCGTATTATTGTTGTAATCAATATTTCAATAAATTCCCAACAAAATTCATGCCTCATAACTCAAAAATAATTATTATGGAAAAATAAAATTTGGTTTTTCTGTTCACTAAGTATTGGTTTCTGTGCACCAAGATGAATAAAAACTGTAGCATTTCATCTTTTATATATATTATTTCAGTTTGTTAATTGTTTACTACAGCGCAGAGACAAAAATATGGATCTCGATTTGCATCACAACATAAGTGTTGTCCACAATCACTCAATTAAAGACATCAACTCATATGCGAAAGTGAATCAAATTAAGTATTCAACCGGTCACCTGCAGAACTTAGTTTTGGTGTGGGTATATATTCTGTGTGGTTTTGGCTAGTTCACCGGGATAATTTCCATCCTGTCAAAAATATAATATAAAACAAGTAACAATATTACTCTCGACTGCAATAGGAAACAAAAGCAAGAGGAGTGACTTTAGAGAAAAATGATACATGTATTGTTTATTCCACGTCCCTGCTTGTCCGAATGGGGCACGTTTCTGTCTCTTCGAAAGACTATACATACACATTCCGTGTTTTGAACCTTACTACCAATATTTTTGCTAAGAGCCACTATTAAGTTTTCTTTTGTGAACAATTCACCACTACTTTACTTTTTCTTTCTCTTGCTGGTATTGCTCTTTCAATTATTGTATCATTATTTTATTCAGAACAGCTTAAGAATTGCGAAATCTGTAGCCAAAAACAGTTGTCACGGAATAGTGGTCTATCGTTTAAAGCAGGGTCGCACTCAGGAGGAAATGATGCCAGTTATTCAGCTGAAAAACTTTTAGAAAATATGAATAACTTCGGCATTTCGAGTACTTCTGACTACGGGGGTACTCAAAATGATATACCAAATCAAGAAAACTCTTTGAATCCCCCAACACAGTCCTATTCTACAGTAGCACAAACATTCGAATACCCATCAAAGGAACAAGCCATCATATTCCCCGCTATTGATGAAGTGAAAATCCACGAATACATCATCGCTCTTGGAACCAAAGTTCCACCGAAAGATATAATTTTAAACTTATGTGCTACAAATGTAAGAAGAATGGTCATATTTCTGTTAATTGTCAGGAGACTGCTACTGAACCTATAGCCGACACTCCACAAGAACAAACAGTTGAAGATATAATCCCTCAAGCTCAAGAAACTCCCTTGAATGTTAATGAACCTATCAACCTTAACCAAGAAAACACAACTGAAGATTCAGCCGCTCAAAGCCAAGAAATCTCTATCTCAAAGAACACCTTCCCGCATAAACGGACTCATTCAGAGATCAGTCCTCCGATTCAGAATCCAGCGGAAAAGTCGGAACCCCCTTTCATCATTCCCATCTCTCAGGTTCAGAAGAAACCGAAGTCCCAAACACAAATCCAGTCCGTTGAATCCATGGTTGCCCCAGCCAAGCAACTCTTTGAGGATAATCTATCTAATTTTTCATTGGACTATAGTCAAATTGTCAGTTTCCTGGAGGACTCGTTTGGTTCCCCGTATGGCCCGCAGGTATACTGGGGATGTCCACTCGCTCCTAACTATACTTACTATAAGATATATCCAGCACTCACCGAACGTAGCATTAAGACCAGAATCACAAAATTGAAAAAGAAAATTACGAAACAGCTCAACATTGAACTAGAAACTGGCTCTAACATCTCTGTGTCCGGAAGCGAAAGTGATATATATCTCTAGAAACATACTAAGGCCTCCCAATTCCATAAATAATCAGAATCATTCATCTTGCAATGGAATATAAATGGGGTATTTCCCCATTTGGAGATGCTGCAGATTGGTAAATGGTGAAAATCCCTCAGTAATATGTCTACAGGAAACCAACTTCACTGAAAACCGAAGGTACAATTTGAAACACTACGACTCCGTCCATAAAACCAGAAACAATCAAATCAGCGCATCAGGAGGGGTAACAATTTACACAAAAAGATCCCTTGATGCTAAGGAAGTCCTACTTGTAACTGAACTTGAAGCTACGGCTGCTTTATTGAGAATCCCACAAAATATGTGCATATGTAACATCTATATTCCACCAGATACAGAAATTAATACCAATGACTTGGATAACCTGATAAGACAATTATACCAAAGCCCTACGTCATCTTGGGCGACTTTAATGCCCACAACCCAATATGGGGTTGTACGTCAACTAATCGGAGAGGCAGTAAACTTGAGAAATTCATGAACACTTCAAACCTCGTACTTCTCAACTCTGGGGAAATAACAAGAATAAACACAGTAACCGGAAACCATTCTGCTCTCGATTTGGCACTGTGTCATTCAAACCTTTCCAGTTCTTTGTCTTGGACTGTCTTATCAGGTCCGTACGGCAGTGATCATCTTCCTATTATTCTAGGAGCTGATATACAAGATACATCGCCTACATTTCGTCCTAGCTGGTGGCTGAAAAATGTTAGCAATGACGACTGGACACGTTATGGAACCCTTTTGGAGACAAAAATACCCAATGTACATCTCAACCGGGTACAAGACATCAATATGCTTGTTGAGGAATTTTCTGAGATTATTGTCGAATCAGCAAATGTAGTTATAGGAAAAACAACTCAGGTTATGCATCATCTACCGGTACCGTGGTGGAAAAAAGAATGCCAAAAAGCAACCAAAGAAAGCAATAGACTCAGAGCCCGTCAAAGGTATATAATAAAACAAAGTAAACGTACTTCCTGGGCACAATAGGTATCAACTCTGAACCACTCCACGCCGATGTCTGAGGTATGGCAGAAAATCAACCGCATAAAAGGGTCGAGAAGTCATATTGGAATAACATCTCTGATAGAAAATGGAACTACTATAACAAATAGTCAGGAAATTGCCTACATGTTAGCTGACAACTTTCAACAACAATGGAGTAATGTGAATTATGATGCCAACTTTTTACAGATAAAGGAAACAACGGAGACATATCCTCAGATATTGAAGCTGAAGTAGAGAACCCATTGAACTATGATATAACGATCGGCGAATTAGAAGATGCTTTATCCAAAGTTAATAAGACCACCCCTGGATCAGATGACATTCCCTACATTTTTCTTGTAAAACTTCCTTCAGTAGGAAAACGATACCTCCTTGGTGTATACAATGAAATATTCCGATCTCAAAAATTTCCTTCCCATTGGTCAGAAGCAGTTGTAAAACCTGACAAACCACATACAGATCCACAGTCCTATCGGCCCATATCTCTAACAAGTACTATGTGTAAACTTCTAGAAAAAATACTGAACGCTAGGTTACAGTACTACCTGGAACAAAATAACCTGATTATTCCCCAACAAAGTGGTTTTCGTAAGAATCGTTCGACCATAGACAATCTAGTGAATCTACAGTCAGATATCCACGAAGCCTCTGCAAATAAAGAAAAGCTGATCGCAATATTCTTCGATATACACCGAGCTTTCGATACGGTCTGGAGATGCAAAGTACTTAATCAGTTGAACCAATGGCGAATTCAAGGAAATATGCTAGCTTTTATATCCAATTTTTTGAAAAATAGATCTTTCTCGGTTAGAGTCAATGGTACATTTTCAGAAACTAAGTCTCAAGAAAATGGCCCTCCTCAAGGATCCGCTCTTAGTGTGACGCTTTTTCTCGTTGCTATAAATGACATTTTGGACAACATTAGAAGGCCTGTCATGGGTAATCTATAGGCAGACGATTTAGTTCTGTACGCATCAGGAAAAAATATACACACAATTTGTACCCATCTTCAGAATGCACTTAACAACCTACAGTTATGGTCAGAACGCACTGGACTCAAGTTCTCTACTACAAAAACAAAATGTGTTCTTTTCTCGAAGAAAACGGAAGAGACTACACCTTCTCTCGAATTGAATAACTACCAACTGGAATTTGTGGATGAAGTTAAATTTCTTGGGGTTACTTTTGATAAAGAACTAAAATGGGATTCGCATATCAGGAATCTCAAGAAATCCTGCCAAAATGGCCTAAATTTAATGAAGGTACTAGCCAATCACACATGGGGAGCTGATAGTATTACCTTGCTACGGATTTATCGCCTATTAATTAGATCCAAGCTGGATTATGGGGCCATTGTTTACTCTACAGCGAGGGCATACCTTTTGAAATCCCTAGATGTCATCCAGAATACGGCTATAAGAATTGCTATGGGAGCATTCTGTACCAGTCCTGTGGAAAGTTTACTGGTCGAAGCGGGAGAACCACCACTCGAATTGCGTAGACACAATCTAATTTTAACCTATGCAGCAAGAATATCAGCCAATACAAACAATCCCAGTCACCATAATACATTTTCCAATCGTTTTCACGAAATATTTGAACATCACCATAATTCACAACTCCCACTTTGTCAAAATTTCCAAAATACCAAATAATCCAATTTTCAATGAGAACATTCTCCCCCTGAATATAAAGATACCTCCCCCATGGACAATAGCCCTTCCCAAATGCAACACCCATCTCACTCAATATCCCAAGAATGATACCCCAGCAGTACACATAAGAAGAGCTTTTACTGAAAGTAGCCACCAAATACGAAAACTTCTACCACATATACAAAGATGCATCAAAAACCAGTGAATGTGTAGCGGCTGCAGTAATCTCAGTCAGGGCAAACTATAGTTATCGACTTCCATTAGAAGCAAGTATTTACACCAGAGAACTGTTTGCCAGAGCCAAAGCTCTTGCGCACTGCACTGAATACGTCATCTTTACTGACTCAATGAGCGCGGTGCAAGGCATTCAACAGCTTTATCACAGAAATGCCCTTCTCCTCATCATTAAATCAGAACTGGCAAAACTTTCTGAAGAGGGAAAAAGCGTTGAAATTTTTTGGGTTCCATCACGTGTAGGAATTGTTGGTAACGAAACTGCTGATTCAGGATTCTCTAGCCAGAGAAACAGAAACAAGTTCAAATCCCCTCTCTCAACTGATACACCGAGTGCCACATGAAGATTACACTCATACCATCCGGAAACTAACAATGAATACATGAAGGGAAGATGGCAAGCTCTTGAGAATAAAAAGCTCAAAACAATCAATCCCAGCTTGAGCCTCCCAAATTACGCATCACTCTCCCGTAGACAGCAAACAATTCTAACCCGCCTTAGGATTGGCCACACTAGATACACGCACCAGTTTTTACTGAAGAAAGAAAACCCCAAAAGATGTGTCTTCTGTTACGAAGAACTGAACGTTAAACACATAGTCACAGAGTGTCCCGACTATAGTGAGGAGAGGCTAACTTCAGGACTGCCCGAGAATCTAAGTGATGCTTTGAACCCTGATAACATCGAGTTGTTACTAAAGTTTTTGGAATCAATTAATATAATGAAACTAATATAAGTCACCCTGTACCTCACCGCTAATAACATTCGTGGTTGATGCGGTTTTCTCTTTGAATAAAAAAAAATATATAAAATGTTGAGTACCTATATGTTCCTCAGATATGTCTCAGATAGAGTGATTAGAGGAATTTTCGAGTACCAGCCAGTGAGCCTGAGCACGTAAGCGCTTAGTTGAATACCTTTTGACTAAAGTGGTATAAGCAATTGAATAATGATCTGATATAAGTGGCAGGATTCGCACAAGCGATAATGGAGCACCCTGTAACGATGTCAATAAATAATTGAATTTTTCAATATCATTGATAGAGGAATTAGTATGCACAAGAGCATCGAATAGATCTAAATATGATGGAAACGATTTATAATCGCCATTGAATTTAGGAAGTTCTATTTTTGGCAAATGAATATGCGGATTTGAGTTCCCCATAGCGGCAATAGTTGAATTCAATGGTGAAATTTGAGTGACATTTTCAAAAAGGTCGGAATAAACGCTCTTGATAAAATAATAATCCTCTAAAAAACCCTCGCGCGCGCCATTCTCCGTTTCAACATCGGTATTAGGATCCGTCAAAAGCTCCGCGATCACACTACTATGTTGTTTCTGAAAATCTTCGCGAGTTGTTTCTACATCATCGCAACAAAGTTCTAAGAGATCGGTCAGCCTTAGCACGTTGAGCCAACGATCGTAGAATATTTATTTCGTTCAAACAAGTTTTCCTGTAGGTTTGATATTTTTGAACTTATCCATTTTCCTTGAAGCGCAAATTAGATCAATCCGCTGAAGCAAAGAATAGCCGAGAAACAATAATACTAGTAATGTGGGATCGGATCGGTGCATTAATTAGCCCTGCCTCCTGACAAATACTATTAGCGCTGTGTCCACGTCTGCTGCCGACTCGAACTGACGAAAATCGTGATACCGCTTGTTTAAATGGCGAACTATGATTTTGAGGTAATTGGACAGCCCCGATCGTAAATAAATTCGAATTGTAGTTAGGAAAAATATTAGTTATTACACCTGAAATTATTGATAATAAGACGAGAATCACATAAAATTTGCGGTATCTGGCCGAAATAACTGATCAAGAAACTTTTTAAATTTCGACAACTGAAAAACATGCTAATGTTCTCAAAATTAACTGGGCTATCCAGTCTCGAAGGACCAATGTTAGCGGTTCGATAGCCTTTGTGGTTCGAATAAATATGGACGTTATTCCAAAATTGAAATTAATTGTATTGTTACGTTTGATTCGAATTTTACTATATAACGACTTATCAGATACGTCCTTGACTCCTTGTTTGGGGGGGTCTTCCAACTTCTCAAAGAACCCTTTTGGTCTGGAAGATTACGTATTGGTGAAAGCTACAAGATCGGCATGGGACTGTTACCAGTGTGAAGCGGCAGCTAAAGCTAGCGGCCAAACATTCCCGATTGATCAGTGGCGTGTGTCCCTCTTTTTTTTTCGGGTACTGAAATTGTAATGAATTCAGGATTTCATGAAATGAACTGGTGGATACTACATGGTGTCAATTATTATTTAAATATTGAAAATTATGTGAAAGTGATGGATAATCATAAAATGGAACTGGTGGGTGCAAAATCTGGAACATTAATATGTATTTATGCCCCGATGGCCGTATGCACGGATGGAAAGAACATGATGTAGAAAAATTAAGTTTAGAATAATGGCTGTGTGGATTTTTTAATTCATCCGAGGCTTCCACAATGAAAAAAAAAATTATATTATTCTTTTTTCACCTTTTTTTCCAACGACTGTTCAGACACTATTGAGCCAGGTGCAACTTCAAATTATTTACAGGTATAGTCCATTGCACAAAGAGTCTAAGAGTGTCAACGAAATTCTCTGCCAAAGCTGACTACAGGGTGGAGACTTGAATATTTTAAAAATATAATAATATTATTTTCTCACAAACTAGACATACTGTCAACTTCAAATTATGTATAGGTATAGTCCATTGCAAGAAGATTATAAATGTATCAACGAAAGTCCCTGCCAAAGCTGCCTACAGGGTGAAACTGAAAAATAAACAAAAAATGAAAATTTAATAAAATTATTTTCTCAGAAACTAAACATACTGTCAACTTCAAATTATGTTTAGTCCATTGCAAGAAGATCCTAAATTTATCAACGAAAGTCCTTGCCAAAGCTGCCTACAGGGTGAAACTAATGAATAAAAATTTTTTTCAAATATCATAACATTATTTTCTCACAAACGAAACATACTGTCAACTTCAAATTATTTACAGGTATAGTTTTCATTCTAAATGTATCAACGAAAGTCCCTGCCAAAGCTGCCTACAGGGTGGAACTAATAAAAAAAAATTGAAAATATAATAACATTATTTTCTCACAAACTTAACATACTGTCAACTTTAAATTATTTACAGGTATAGTTCATTGCACAAAATGTCTGAAAGTATCAACGAAATTCTCTGCCAAAGCTGACTACAGGGTGGAGACTTGAATATTTTAAAAATATAATCATATTATTTTCTCACAAACTAGACATACTGATGTCAACTTCAAATAATGCAGAGGTATAGTCAATTACAAGAAGATTCTAAATGTATCAACGAAAGTCCCTGCCAAAGCTGCCTCACAAACTAAAAATATTGTCAACTTCAAATTATATATAGGTACAGTCCATTGCAAGTAGAGCCTAAAAGTATCTAGGAAATTCTCTGCCAAAGCTGACTACATGGTGGAAACCTGAATATATTGAAAAAATAATAACATTATTTTCTCACAAACTAGACACACTGTCAACTTCAAAAAATGATGTATGTGTATAGTCCATTTTAAGAAGATTATGAATGTATCAACGAAAGTCCCTGCCAAAGCTGCCTTTAGGGTGAAACTAAGAAATAAAAAAAATGAAAATATAATAACATTCTTTTCTCACAAACTAAACATACTGTCAACTTCAAATTATATACAGGTACAGTCCATTGCAAGTAGAGTCTAAAAGTATCAACGAAATTCTCTGCCAAAGCTGACTACAGGGTGGAAACCTGAATATTTTGAAAAAATAATACATTATTTTCTCACAAACGGAACATACTGTCAACTTCAAATTATTCACAGGTATAGTCCATTGCACAAAGAGTCTAAAAGTATCAACGGAATTCTCTGCCAAAGCTGACTATAGGGTGGAGACTTGAATATTTTAAAAATATAATAATATTATTTTCTTACTGCCTTATTTTTCCAGATTTTTTTTTATTTTCAAGTTTTCACCCAGTCGTCAGTTTTGGCTGATAACTTTGTACATACTTTAAGACTCTACTTGCAATGGACTATATATGTGAAGATTTTGAAGTAGACGATTAGTTTTCGAAAAAATGTTTTATTTTTTATCTTCATGTTTCCACCTTGTAGTTAGCTTTGGTAGAAAATTTCGTTGATACTTTTAGACGTCTCTTGCAATAGACTATACCTGTGAACAATTTGAAATTGACAGTATGTTTTGTTTGTAAGAAAATAATGTTATTACATTTTCAATTTTTTTTTCGTAGTTTCACCCTATAGGCAGCTTTGGCAGGGACTTCAGTTGATACAATTAGAATCTTCTTGCAATGGACTATAACTATACATAATTTGAAGTTGACAGTATGTCTAGTTTGTGAGAAAATAATATTATTATATTTTTAAAATATTCAAGTCTCCACCCTGTAGTCAGCTTTGGCAGAGAATTTCGTTGACACTCTTAGACTCTTTGTGTAATGGACTATCCATGTAAATAATTTGAAGTTGCACCTGGCTCAATAGTGTCTGAACAGTCGTTGGAAAAAAAGGTGAAAAAAGAATAATATAATTTTTTTTTCAGTGTGGAAGCCTCGGATGAATTCAAAAATCCACACAGCCATTATTCTAAACTTCATTTTTCTCCAACATGTTCTTTCCATCCGTGCGTACGGCCATCGGGGCATAAATACATATTAATTTTCCAGATTTTACACCCACCAGTTCAATTTTATGATTATCCATCACTTTCACATAATTTTCAATATTTAAATAATAATTGACACCATGTAGTATCCACCAGTTCATTTCATGAAATCCTGAATTCATTACAATTTCAGTACCCGAAAAAAAAAAATGAGGGATGTGGTTATAATTATTTTTCATTCTGGTGTTATTCTCATGGGCCATTTTGAAACTGTTGAAGTACCACTCATGTGTAATGAGAAACTTGATGTTCTCGTATAAATATACACTACTGGTACTCTTGTATATTGTTATTTTTGAATAATCCTCTGGACGAGTTGTCTATCTTCAAGTCTGACATAGACAATTTTATCCCCTATCCCAAATTTCATTCTTGAATAGAAGTTGGCATAGTATTCCGGTCAACATAATTTTTTAGTACCCCGCTTATGGCGTTTGTTATTAAAGACAGTGTACTGAGTAGATTTTCTACCTAAGTTGTCCACGTCATTTATATGAACTAAAAATTTCACAGAGGTATTACACGTAATGTCTTGATCGGCAATAATAATAATAATAATGGAATGGGGCTTGTTTATAGTAATGTTGATTCTTTTTCATTACTGATAATGGAGGATTTATAGATTCAACCAAACTAATAAGAATTAAATTAACAACTGAGAACTAAGAATGTTGAATACAAAAGAACGCATGAAGGTTTATACATTTTCGTCTGTCATTTAAATTAAGAATTGATAATTACGAAGATGGTTAACTTTCAACTTAGCAACTAAGTGTCGGTTTTTCAGTCCGAGATGATCCCCAGATTAACCAATCTTGGTTTCGTTGCTAAGGAACTAGCGATTTGATTGGCTACTACCTAACAACTAAACCAAGACTAGTTGATCTGAGGATAATGTCGGAATGGAATGAAATGAACAACTGGCCCTAAGAAAACTCAAAATTGAGAATTTTTGTCAATAAAAAGTGCAGAACGTGACCTTTTAGAATGCTATCAAATTTCATTGTTGAATTTGGTGGGTTTGGTACACAATAGCTCAGATGTAGTGAAATTTCAAGTTAAATTTTTCGTGTTATTTTAATTAAGATAATGTTCCGTCCACACTTTTTTATTATTAGTTAAGTTATGAGGATTGAAATTTTGTTTGTTTCAATTTCCCCCGTATCATTACTGTATGGGTTCGCAAATGAGTGCTCATGTTTGCGCCGAAATCTGCGCCTGTCCGACTAAGCGAGATGGGCGAGAAGAGAAAAGACAATAGACACATATCAAGCCCCTCGCGCTATCGATATCAATCTTCAATCTCACACAAAGCGATTTTCGTGGAATTCAAGTGAATTAAAAGTGAATAGACTATTTTTGAAGCCGGCCGACCCCGCGCCACCCAGCGCAGTGTTCCACAAGCTCCAGAAACCGAAAGTGCCGATTCCATCATCGACAGTGCAGTTAGGTAAGAGCATGAAACACTCGCTACCCTTACAGTCCGCTTTATAATTTTTTGAAAGGTGCAATACAACTGCAATTCAGTTATTCACCCAAACATTTTGGTCCTTCGAGCCGGATTAAATTAATAGTGAATCAATAAAATCATTTCATTCCTTCCGTGACCGTCGTTTTTGCATCATTCATGAATAAAATACAATTTTCGGGTACTGAATTCATGGATCAATAAACGACTCGATAGTTCTCCACAAATAGATAGGTAAATAAATGATTTTCTTTTCAGAATAGAATCAAAATACTGAATTTTGAATTTGAAGTGGTACCTAGTATTCTTTAGTATTCGGTCTTATTAGAGTTTGCTTTATTTTGCGAATTTTTTATAGAACTATTTCGCAAGTACAGGGTGTAACATTTTCTTTTCAGAATAGAATAAAAAAAAACTGAATTTTCGACTTGAAGTACTTAGTATTTGCGCTCACAAGAGTTTCCTTTGATTCAGTGCGTTTTTTATGGTTGGAACTACTTTGCCAATACAAGGTGTAAACACTTTCTTGTCATAATATAATAAAAATAAATATTATTCATTTCATATGTGCATATATATATATATACCTTGAACACAACTTTAGTTATTTCTCCTTGATAACTGATACAGAGTGGTCTCTCAAACAAATAGAAGAAAAAAATTTACTCGTCATTTAGTTTTTCTAGATTGTTGTTATTGTATGACCATTTTTTTGGATTACAGGGTGAGTCACATCATAATACTGGATTTGAGTGTTGTAACTTTTCAAAAATCATTTATTTAGTTCATTGTTGTTTGGATTATCATTCACATTTTTGATATGGCTGAAAAAAGCAAAAAGTATAAAACTTTGAGATTGATCGAAATCAATCGCATGGATGAAATATTACAGTGTGCTACCGAAGCTCAAACCGATAAGACTAAACACCCTATTTTCAAAATGAGACATCAGTTTACTGACGTAGTCAGGGACGAGTTCTCCAAATTACACAATTCTATAGTTTCGTTGATATCATAACATGATGAATTTCAACTTGAAGATGCAATACGAAAACAGTTCGAAACCAATTTTTATACTGTTAAAGCCATAGATTTCAGTTTATTTGAGGACAACATAAACTCGAATACCCCAGTCGCCTTGTCACAAGCGAAGGTCATTGTAAGCCTTCCAAAACTCCAGTTACTCACCTTCAGTGGGGATGTAACCACTTTTTCTTCTTTTCTGGATATGTTCGATGCCATGATACATATAACCAGAGTCTTACAAATGTAGAAAAATTCAATTATTTAGTATCAGCTTTGAAAGGAGTACCCTTGGCACTTGTTCAAAAGGTACCAATGACTTCCAGTAATTACGCTATTGCTTATGATACCCTCGTCAAGAGGTACAAAAATGATAGACTGATAGCCGCTGCTCATTGGTCAGCTATTGAAAATACTGCCTAACTCACCTCAGACAATTCTCAGGATATGAGAAATCTATTAGATACATTTGAGGATCATCTGGCCGCTCTCAAGCTTCTGAAGCTACCCATTGATAAATGGGATTTCATTTTAGTCCAAATGATTTTGAAACGTGTTGACATTTCTATAGCAACCAAGTTTGAACTCAATCACGATTCATCTGCGATGCCTACTTATAATGAACTCACTACTTTTTTGACTAAGCGTTGCAGTGCTCTTGATAATATAACTTCGACAAGAAAAGTAAAACCTGCCAAAAAACGGAATACTCCAAACCCAGCACTTCCATCTCTCGGTCATTTTCTTTGGTTACCAACTCAACCTACTCAGCTGCATCCTTTGCAAAAATAACCATTATATCTACCGGTGTCCGGAATTTGCACATAAGTCAGCTACCTAGCGGTATAAAATAGTAAAAGATAACGGCTTCTGTTTGAATTGCCTGAGCAACTCTCATACGATCAGGCAATGTAAATCCTCATTTTCATAAGTCAGAAGTGTCAACAAAAGCATCATACTATGCTGCACTTTGATCAAACCCTTGTCCCTTCTAAAAGTTCTTCGTTGACATTACCGTCGAACCCTAGCGCCACATCTTCAGAAATATCTCAATCAAATTGCTCTACTTCTATGCAATCTCTCACTCTCACAGAAATCTCATCACCTCGATTTGGCAATGTTCTCCTGTCCACTGCGATAGTGGAAATTTTAGATGCGACAGGTCACTACCAATCAATACGCCTCCTTCTGGATTCTGGTTCACAGAGCAACTTTATCTCCCAGAAATGTGCCATATACTTAGGTATTACTTCTTATAAAATGAATTTCTCCGTGCAAGGGATCGGTAATACTTCATCTCTCACTAGCTCTCAAGGTATGTCATGCACAATTAGAACTCGTGGAGAATCCACTCCCACCTTTGACTTGGACGCAGTAATAATTCCTCGGATTTGTGGGGAACTGCCCTCCTCTCCTTTTCCAATAGATTCATGGCCGCATATCAACCATCTGCAATTGGCAGATCCCAACTTCAATACGCCCGGTGCCATAGATCTTTTACTCGGTGCCGATTTGTTCCCTCACATTTTACAATCAGGTCGTTTGATAGGAAATCACTCGGAACCTGTTGCTCTGAATACTGTCTTTGGTTATAATGCGAAAAACTAGTTCATCAGATTCATCCGCTCTACTTAGTTGTAATCAATCTTTAGAAAATACCCTCCAAAAATTCTGGGATGTAGAGGAAGTTCCACATTCATTGCTTATCTCCAGAAGACAAGAGGTGCGAATCTTTATTCCTTGAAACTACTTACCGAACTGGTTCGGGAAGATTTGTAGTCTCTCTTCCCTTTCGTCATGGCGAACCTGAATTTTCAGACACCAGAACAATGGCTCTAAATCGGTTTTTGTCGTTAGAACGCCGCCTATTGAAAAATCCCGATCTTTATAATAGTTATTCAGCATTTATGAACGAATACATAGACCTTGGTCATATGGAAATAGTTCAAGACACTCGAAATTTCGACAAAATTTTCTACATTCCGCATCACGCCGTATTGAAACCCTCCAGCTCTACAACTAAGCTCAGAGTAGTTTTCAATGCGTCTGCTCATACTCCTGGCCAAAATTCTCTCAATGACACCTTATTGACAGGTCCGAAACTTCAACGTGACTTAGTCAGTATATTATTGAATTTTCGCCTTCATAAGTATGTCTTCACAGCCGATATTCGGCAAATGTATCGTCAAATTCTCGTCAATCCTGAGCACACTAACTATCAGCGTATCTTATGGCGTTTTTCTCCAGAAAACCCTATTCAAGATTATCACCTTCTCACCGTTACGTATGGATTTTCATGTGCTCCATATCTATCGTTGAAATGTCTCTCAGTTTTGCCTGAGGAAGGACACGCCACCGTACCGGCTGCAGCTAAAACTCTTCAATCTCAAATCACCACTCTGCTCTCGAGAGGTGCCTTCGAACTCCGAAAGTGGGCCTCCAATGACCCACGACTTTTAGCACATATCCCTCGTTCGCACTTGTGCGACGAAACCCAATATGTGAACTTTGAATACGATAATCCCTTGAAAATTCTTGGACTTCAATGGAATCCATCTTCGGATTGTTTTTCCTTCTCAGTCCAGCCGATAGATACCACTTGCACGAAACGCAATCTTCTCTCAAACTTAGCCAAAATATTCGATCCTCTGGGCATTCTGGCTCCGATCACGTTTTATGTTAAATATATCATCCAAAGATTGTGGAGTTTACAGCTTGACTGGGATGATCCTCCTCCCATTGACATTACTCGTATGTGGGAACAGTATATTTTAGAACTACCCTCCCTGGTCCAGTTAAAACTTTCCCGTTTTTTGCTTCCTGATAATATTCAGACTTGCGAGCTGCATGGGTTTTGTGACAGTTCAGAAAAGGGATATTGCGCCGTCATCTATTTGGTCTTCGTATCAACAGTAGGTGATATTACCAGTCATTTTATCTGTGCCAAATCTAAAGTGGCACCACTCAAAAGTCTCACCCAAATTAGAATTGTGCGCAGCAGTCTTACTAGCACGACTACTTCCCTTTGTTGTGAACGCATACCGCCCAACTATCAAAATTGATAAGATTTGCGCATGGTCAGATTCTACTGTAGTTCTCAGCTGGTTGAATTCCTCCCCCCACCGATGGAAAACCTTCGTGAGTAATAGAGTTTCCTTCATTCAAGGAAAAATTCCCATATCTAATTGGTTTCATGTGTCTTCGGAGAACAATCCTGCCGACATTGGATCTCGGGTCTTCTCCCCTCGGCATTACTCAAATCTCGCCTTTGGTGGGCAGATGCTCCCTTTTTGAAATCTGCCGATCGCAATTGGTCTTCCTTTTCTTCAGACTCTTCCCCCAGAGAAGCCTTGGACGAAGAACGCGCTCTCACGTTAACATCGATTAATAACACACACTTCTTCGACTTACTGTTGAAAAAGCACTCATCTCTCACTCGACTAAAGCGAATTTTCTCCATAATTCTTCATTTCCTTCATAACTGTCAGCACCCCGCCCAAAGATGTGGCTGGATTCTCTCCGCGGAACTCAATACCTCTTTGATGGTTCTCGTAAAACACATTCAATCTTAACATTTCGCAGATGAAATAACCTTAACCTGGCACCCCTGACGGCACCCCCTGAACCTGATGTAACAGATATTTCGTTAAATCGTTTGAACCTTTGGCAGTTGTTGCAGCGTATGCATCAGAATTTCTGGTCTCGATGGTCCCAGGAGTATTTGTATACGTTGCATCAACGAAGTAAATGGACTTCCAATGACCAAAATATCAAATCCGGTAGCTTGGTCTTGATTAAAAATAATACATCCCCTCCTATGTGCTGGAACTTAGCACGCGTGACTGACTTGCATTTGTTTTTAAATGTTTGCAACACTGTATTTTGTTAACACTGTCAACTGTCAAATTCAAATTTGTTCAATTTATCTTCAATTTGATTTCATTGAAAAAATAATAAAAATATATGCAAAAAATGTCCTAGGTTAAAAATCAAGCGTGTTGGAAATGTGTTCCACTTTGTGGGAACGTATACGATTATAGAAAAAAAAAATACATATAACAGATTTCCGTAATATAAAGAACTGGCTCAATCAAAAATGGTTGTTCAGTTTCTTCTCACCGACGCGACGAACATAACTTGTGATCATTTCCAGGAAAGTCAAAGGCTGAAGAAGTGAAAGACACCTTTATGTCTAAACGCTGTGATGATGGTGAATTCATTCTCATGTCATAGTCGAAGTGAATTAAATTCGTAACTAGAGAAAACACTTTCATTGTCTACTTTCTATACCTCATTTCTGAAAATGATCCCAATACTTCAACCAAAGAAGATGAAAGAGTAATTGATGATTATGTTTTTCGTAACTCAGAAGTTGGTAAAATCTACTCTGATGTTGCTGAGCTGACTATATTACTAGTCGAAGAATTTCTGTTAGGAAATATTACTGAAGAAAGAAGCACTATTGGTTGTGTAGAAGAACTCAAACCCATGGAGGAGTCTGTTGACTGTAGTCTCTGAAGATGGTTAGTTAATGAATGCTGTACTAGCTATAACATAACAAAGACATTTTTTCCAGATTCTCATGCATGCTATAAGAATCTATTATCACGAGAAAAAGTGATATTAAAATCTCAAATGCAAAATGGACTTTATTAGTAGCAAACGATATAGCACAAATCAAAGGAGCTTATAGAAACTGATAACCTGAGAATTAGATATTTTACTGAACATTAGTTCACTCTCAAGTAGATGAAAAGTATTATACAGTGACCGCCAAAAAGTATGTACCATATGGAAAAAAAGTTGTATTGGAAAAAAAATTCTGGGAAAAGTTTGTACATGTCAGATAACCTAAAAATTGATTTTGATTATTTGAAAAAGTTGCTTAGAATTCAATTTTATACTCATAAACAAAGTTTGAAGAGATAAAAGAAAAAAATTGAAAATAGTAATTTTTTTGGAATATTTTCCTGTCTATATGAAAATATCAATTTTTTTCTTTATGAATAGCTAAACTATACTGAAACATTTGTATTCCAATGATAATGACGAAACTTTCGCGTTTTCTCCACACCAGAGAGCACTAAATTAAAAAAAATGGATTTTTTCAGAACCCTGGCTGTTACATTGGTTCGTATCTAACCGTTATTCAGAATTCGTCAATTATTGCGATGATAGGGCAATAAAATAATATCATGTTTTTCTAATTATAATCAATTTTCAATGATAATCGAACCCAAGCGTTTCACTTCGCACATTATCTTGAAAATGGTGCATCAAATTAAAGTTTTCAAGATTGTATGTGAAGTGAAACGCTCTGGCACGATTATCATTGAAACTTGATTATAATCTGGAAAACACCACGTTTTCTGAGTGTCATGTCGTGGAATTCTGATATAACTGTCAGATACGAACCAATGTAACAGCTAGGGTTGTGACAAAATCCATTTTTTTTAATTTGGTGCTCTCTGGTGTGAACAAAATGAGAACGTTTTGTCATTATCATTAAAATACAAATTTTTCAGTATAGTAAAACTATTCGTAAGAAAAAAAACTGGATATTTTTATATAGATAGGAAAATATTTCAAAAAAATTGCTATTTTCAATTATCTCGTATTATCTCTTGTTTTTTGAATGTAAAATTGAATTCTAAGCAACTTTTTCGAATAACTTTTTGATATCTTGCCCCATCTTACCCCACTTTTTCCCTTTTCATAACAACTTTTTTTAATTTGCTGCCATACCAGTTACCACGTTACATGTGTCAAAATCGATTTTTAGGTTATTGGATATGCACACTCTCTTCCCCAATTTTTTTTTTTTTCGATACTATAATAATAAACTGTATATCAGGAATTGATCAGCATGATTATAATAAAAGATATAAAAGAGAATATTCTAATGAAAGTATATAGACCGAGAGATGGTAACACAAAATTTGTATCAAGTATGGCGACCCTTCAGGGCTCTGATAATGTAATGATGAAAACAAAAATGATGGTCATAGCGCTGGTACTGGCGGCCCAATCTCGTGGGCGTTAATCGAACGTGTCGGATTAATTACGAAAGTCGAACAGTTTGTCCCACAAAAATTCTTGTATTTTTCGAAAGGCGATGGAAAAAGAAGTAGGCGGTAGCGTAATGCCATTCTTCTCCGGTGTGACTTACCGCCCGCCAGACCGACGAGCACAAGTTAATTAAAAATTTAATCATTTGTACCAGGTTAATTTGTACACAGCTAATCCTCGTCGAGTAGCAATTCACGAAAAATCACCATGCCATACTTTTCCGACAATTTGGCGTCATTATATTCGGTTCGTTTGGATACAAATCTACCTAAAATATATTATCACAAACTGTAACCATGGGGCGAAAGACTTCACATTAGAGCCAAAAAGTAAAAAAAAAAATGGAACGAATTGTTACAGTATAGCATTTGAAATTTTCGAAACTTGAAAAAAAAAACTATGTGTTGGGAAAATAGTACTATACTTATGAGTGCAAAAGTGGTGCCATACTTGAAAAAATTATTTTGGGGAAGGTCTTTCAGCTACAAATGGTCTAACTGACATTCATGAAAATGAAATTTCCTTTAGAAGTGGTTACTTCCACACATCTTACTTGTTTGTCCCTTACAGGAAAAGTTTTGACTATTCTAGCCAACCTCCAATAATTTTTTAGCTTTGAATTTGGGAAAGCTACTACAGTTTGGCAAATATATAAAGGACTATGAAATCGGCACGCCTATCGATGCGCGGTAACAGAAGAGCTCATTATAACTGAATGTACAATTTATACTACCCTCTTGATCGTCCGTTCTCATTCTAATTCGCGCAGCTCATACGTTTATCGACATTCCTTTATAGATTTGTCAAAAGCCATATATGTTGTGGGTCGCCTGACAAGCAGCTGCCATATACTTGTGTTGCCATACATAACACGATGAGCCGAGGCCTCCACAACTCGAGGAATCGTTCGAGCGGTGGTAGCCGTAGAATGTTATACAACAAAACATCTGGTTATAAAACAAGATTGCCGCCACATATATGTTTGAAATTTCGTAATCATTCTTTGAACGTCAAACTTACAGGAAGAATTAGTGCCATACTGTTACAAATCGTTCAAAGTACGCATACAATTTTACAATTTTGAAATAGTTATTTACGTAATCAGTTATGAAAAGACCGATATTGTTCGATGAGTGTAATATTTGTCAAAACGAGCGAACGAAGGGAGTGAGTTTTGCAAATTACGCGAGTCGAACAAATAAATCTTTTCATAACGTATTTCGTACAAAATTTTATCTAATGATATCATTTCATGAATATAATACAATGGTTTTCTCCTGATATGGGACAGTGGCACTTGTCAGAATGAATATTTAATAAGCAATATCGAACGTGTCAGACTTATGTCAAAAATGAGTAGTTGTTCCGACGAAATAGCGTCGGATACAGAAGAATCGGCAAATAAAGCATAAAATGAATTATTAATACCACAAAAATCTAAAGTTGGATATGACGCAGCAAATCCTGTTTTGAATATTTTCAAAGATAAAATTATTAGTTTCTTAGTCTACTTCATTACACAACTAGTTGGTTAATGAATATTACACAACTCATTTTCACTTGTTTCAAGTGACAGTTTTGAAAAAACTGACGTTTCATAATTCACAAACGTCATGTAAAACCTGACTTTTCGAAACTGAATTAGATAAAAATATTGTACACGTTCGCCACCTCCCACAGGTATGGCATTATCAGACTTCTATTTATGATCATACAAAGAACTGGTAAAAAAATTCATAGGGTGGTACAAATCGTTGTGCAAAAAAATTAAAAATTACTCCTTTGCGGTGGTATGGCGGCCATTTGGAATCGTCGAAAAAGTATGGCATGGTGATTTTCGTGAATGTCTATTCGACGATGATTAGCTGTGCACAAATTAGCCTGGTACAAATGATTGAATTTTTAATTTTTAATTAATGTGTTCTCGTCGGTAAGTCATAGCGGAGAAGTATGGCATTACGCTACCACCTACTTCTTTTTTCATCGTCTTTCGAAAAACACAAGAATTTTTGTGTAACAAATCGTTCGAATTTCGTAATATGACACGTTCGATTAACGTCCACGAGATTGGGCCGCCAGTACCAGAGCTATGACCATCATGTTCCTTTTCGTCATTATATAATTAGAGCCCTGAAGGGTCGCCATACTCGGTACAAATGACCAAAAATTTTGTGTTACTGTCTCTTGGTCTAATACCTGAATAAAATATATAGAGATGAATACCAAATTGAGAATACAAGTAGGTGCAAAAACATTTGATGAAGATATAAACTTATGAAACAAAGTGGAGTCGCCGTTCAAGTCTTTCCGGTCTTAGTTCCATATACTACGTATATTCAAGTCGACCCCGACTTCGAATTGATTACTCAAGAAAGTAACTGCAATGAATCCAATATTTCATTATTGTGATCAAAGTAAATAAAGTCTGACTATCAACTCAGTATTAATGTAACAACTTAGTTCACACTTTTATTCATATCACAATTTCTTATAAAATTCATAAGTTTGGAATAATTCCATATCTATAACTAATAAGTCATTATTTCAGATTGACTTTTACACCGTTTTTGGATCTGACCAATTGGGAATGGAAGAACTATAAACAAAATTTATGAATATGTGAATATATTCAATTTTATAGAAGTATAGACATTGATGTGTATCAATAGTGATTGAAATACAAAAATAATTACTGTTTGGTTGGTTTAATGAAGAGGACATCTAAAAGTCGCAATTCTGAAAGTAATATTGGGTGCACGTTCACATAAAATTAATCTTTAATCCATTTGAGCCGTTGACTTTTTTTGCTTTTTTTTTTCTCTGATTCTGAATTGCACCACCTGCTATGTGTAATCTTGATGCAGGAAAGTTCCCACTAGTGTAACAGGCACTTGTGAAATGGAACCGAAACGTGGTAAGAGCTACAGGCACTTCAGACAAATTTCAGAGACAAACCATGTCTTCACCTGAAATAAAAAAAAAAACATATATTAGGGAAATGTCATAAACAAATAGCTAACTTATTTCATTTGTCTACTGTGGATTATCAATAAAATTTCATCTTGAGGTCAATACAATATCATTACGTGTGATTGCTCCATTAGTAAGAATTGCATTTCATTTAAATTTTCTTGGCCGCTACGCCACTGTCGGATAAATCAGAAAAAATCTAACGTGGTTCTAAAGAGAAAAAGACTAATTAGTAGTCAGTTGAAATTTTATGTTAAATGGTGCATCTGTAGTTATTATGCTGTGACAAATTGTGATTTCCTACGGGTTTTAAAGTGCATAATAATAATAATAATTTCACAATCTTATTTTTCCTACAATCTGTCCTAA
This sequence comes from Chrysolina haemoptera, assembly GCA_958298965.1. Classification (NCBI taxonomy): domain Eukaryota; kingdom Metazoa; phylum Arthropoda; class Insecta; order Coleoptera; family Chrysomelidae; genus Chrysolina; species Chrysolina haemoptera. The sequence continues at coordinate 30,806,784 of OY282595.1, read as the reverse complement.
CTGGTCCAACTCACGCAAAATATCTAAAAAGTATGAAAGTTGAACTTTACAGGACACTGTTTTCCACAGTTGTGGTGGTTAATAGTTTTATGTCACATAATTCAGCTAGGTTTATTTTGTATTCGGGTAGTCGAATAAATTTGCTGACCCAAAAAATTAGGTTTGGGTAAATGTTCATCGGTTCAGGGTTTAGGTGGTAATTCTCAGGCGGTGAAAAGTAAAACTTCCTTGATAATTTGTGCTAAAACCCAAATAGAGTCGGTATTTGTTCTGCAAAAAAGAGCACTTAGATACTTATGCAAAGCCAAACGACGGGACTCTTGCAGGCCTTTATTTGCTACGAACAAGATTTTAACGGTTCATGCTATATTCATTTTAGAAACAGTTTCTCTATTACACAAACATAAAACAAATTTATCCTCTGCCACTTCTACCTATGCCACCAGACATTTCAATGATCTCAGACTACCTTTACCTCAACCCTCATTAATGACTCAATTGTGTATAATGGGCTCAAGATGTATAATGATCTACCAGATCACTTGAAAACTTTGGATAACATTCATTTCAGAAAAGCACTAAAAAACCTTCTATTATAGTCTAGATGAGTTTTACAACGACAATTTTTGAAAATAATTTTATAGCTTTATACCTTTATACTCTTATCTTTCATCATATATTTTAGTGACCCTACAATTTTAATTTTATCGAAATACTAACTGTTTTTATATATTTTTTAATGACATTATTGTTATTGGATTCTGCTACCTTTTTAATGTGTTTTTCTATGCTCTACAATTTTAATTTTATCGAATAATGACTGTTTTTATATATAGTATAAAAACCTCTTCTTTCTTTAATCATAAAATTACTTTGTCAATAAGATTATCTTCTTTGGACAATAATACTTATTTTTTTTTTATCCGGTTGGATTATACCAGTCGGGCCCTGTCTCCGGATCTCCGACACATCCGGAGGGCGCGCTGGTGACATTTACCCAGATAGCCACTCCCCACATCCGTGGGGTGAGCAACTACTGGGTCCGAGAATCCTGTGCCCTGAGCAGACGGAGTGAACCAAGGATGGCGGCCTTCTGCATTCGTCCGGCTAAGATTTCTGCCATATTATGGCAAGCCGGTATGATTTTTAAGTTCGAGAGCAGTGTGTCCATCATACCACCAATGACCCCTGTAATCAGAACCACCATTTTAACAGAATGATTTGGGTAGAGCCTGCGGAGTTCAAAGAGTAAGTCTCGATATTTAGTCCGTTTCTCCTCCTCTTTTAGGACGATGTCTCGCCAGAGCCGAAAACTCCATGACGTAAATCGTCTTACTTTGATGGTCGAGGAGGCTTATTGGCTTGTATTTGCCAGCGGGTGGGAATGAGTAGTTCCAATATATTCTGCACTTCTCATTCTCCACAACGGACTCAGTATCCCCCGGAGCATAAGGCAACACCGGTGTCTCGTCTATACCGTACGAGTGTCGTGGATGGTAGAAAACACTCGTAGGGCCGCGTTATGCCTGTAGATATAGGCTGAGACCCCATATGCTGGAGCACTTTCCGTGTATTCAACTTTTTGGTTGTGTCTTCCAATAATTGATCGAAGCGGATCAGATCAGATACTAACGTGTCCTTGAATAAACTTTTATATAGTGGTTCAAAAGTGCAAACGGATATTAATACTTTGCTATTAAATTATCGGTTTTTCAGAATTGAAATGACAGCGGATATCAGTCAAATGTACAGACAGATAAATTTAGTGGCGAAGCATTAGCAATAGCAGTTTATGGCGATTTGATCCAGATATTGAAATACAGACATGCCAGTAGTGTCTTTCGGCTTGAAGTCCTCTCCTTTTTTAGCTTAGCGGATGGTGGAGTAATCGATTCAAGATGAAGGAAAAACCGTTCCTTCAGCTACTAAATTTATATATCGTGATCTTTACATGGACGATTTGTGTCTGCTTTTATATTCTGAAGGTGAAGCGGTTGAATTGTATGAGCAATCGATAAAATTATTTCGGTTAGGTGGTTTTGACCTGACAAAATGGTATATTAACTCGATTACATTATTGGAAAATATACCAGGATGTAGTCTTCAATTTAGATACGAAAATATTAGGAATTCAATATGATATTTGAAGTAATATTCTGAGGTTTCAGGTCAAAATTCCTGATGAAAAATGCAAAAAACGTTGAATTTTGTCTACAGTGTCAAAATGCTACGATCCTGTCAAAATGCTACGATCCTGTCAAAATGCTACGATCCTATTGGATTATTTGCACCGTTTATTATTTTTTTTAATAAAAAACTGTGCTTACTGAAATTGATATGGTATGGGATGAAAAACCTCCTAACCATATAATAGATATTTGGAATGAGGTATGTGCTGAATGGAATATACTAGAAAACTTTGAGGTGTCTATTAAAATTAACCGGTTGTGATTTTAGATTTCGTCGATGCCAGTTTGGATGGTTTCAAAGCGGCGGTTTATCTAAGAACTTTCTCACACGGGAGATAAGACTTATGGAGTAAGAAGTTTCATATAAAAACGTTAGCATTTTCTGATTCCACAATCATTCTTAGTTGGTTAAAGACACCTTATATGAAAGATATTTTTGTTGCCAAGCGAATCATGCCGATCAAAGAAAACATTCCTAATGTTTTATGGTATCACATTCAAGGTGAAAAAAATCCTGCGGATTGTCTCTTCAGAGGCATCACACTGACTCAGTTATTATAACATACTATGTGATAGAATGGTCCTTCGTGGGTGAGACTTCCTGAAAAATAATGGCCTAACTTCATAAATGGTGTTTCAGAACATTCGTCCCCCTTTGTAGTCCTTGTATTTCAGTCGACCATACATGGACAATTGCTGAAGATCTGTATGGAACCGATCATTTTCCAATTATAATAACCAACAATAGCTGTACCAAAAGCACTCACATCCTGATCCAAAATGGAAACTGGAGACAGCTAACTGGGATCTCTTCCAAGAACGTATCAAAACAGAAATATCTACCATATCATTGAACAATTCCATCGATAAAATCCTTTCACAGTTCAATAAAATCCTAATACCTAGTACCTTGGTGGAACCCTGAATGTGATCGTGCAATAAAAGAGAGCAAAAAAGCCCTGAATACCTTCAAACGCTACAGCAGCACAGACAATCTGATTGACTTAAAAAGAAAAAGAGCGATTGTCAAACAAATAACCAACAATGTCAAAAATAAATCTTGGTGTAAATACGTGCGAAGTATAAATAATAATACTCCACTCACCAAAATTTGGAGAAAAGTAAAGAAAATTGCTGGTGCAAGCACTCATCATGGCATTCAAGAACTAGAATCCCAAGGAAAGACAATTACAAATCCATCTGATATTTCTGAAGAACTGGCCACAAACTTCAGCAAAATGTCAGCGAATTGCAACTATGATCGCACATTCTTAGCACATAAAGAAAAAGAAGAGCGAACTCCACTACAAATAGTTCCAAATACTGATTTCATCAATGCACCAATCTCTCCAAAGCCGGAAGATACATCCGCTGGACCCGACGACATACCTGCCTCATTTTTTAAATACCTTCCCGAAGAATCTATCGACCTTCTACTTGAATTCTTCAACATAATCTGGATCCAACATACATTTCCTAAATTATGGAAGTCAGCTCACATAATCCCAATATTGAAATTGATGAAACCCCCCCAACAAAGCAGATTCTTATCGACCGATAGCTCTCACATGTGCCTATGTAAACTACTTGAGAAAATCATCAACAAACGTCTAATGTGAAACCTGGAAGAGAACAACCAATTGATCATGGAACAGAAGGGCTTCCGTCCTTTAAAATCTACAACAGACAACCTTGTTGACCATGAAACCAATATCAACGAAGCTTTCTCAAACAACCAGAAATGTATGGCAATATATTTCGACTTATGTAAGGCTTTCGATATGGCATGGCATCATAAAATAATCAAGACCTTGGAGTCCTGGGGATATCAAGGAAACATCTTGGCCTCCATCCAGAATTTCCTTTCAAGCAGACATTTCCAAGTAAAAATAAACGGCACTTTGTCTAACGTCGATTATCAACAAAACGGCACTGCACTCCGCAAGGTTCTGTGATAAATCCTACCCTATTTCTCATAGGAATCAATGACATACTCGGCACCCTTCAAAAACCAGTCCAAGCGAGACTGTTTGCCAATGACCTTAACATTTTCACAAATGGTAGAAACATCCAAAGCATGGCCAGCCTATTACAACAGGAACTAGCAAAACTTGATTCCTTGTCCTCGAGAAGCGGATTTAGATTCTTTCCAGAAAAAAAGAAGTGCAATGTTTTCACCAAACGACCAACGCAACTCCAGGACCTACCTACCAATCTTAAAACTCAAAGACCAAATGTTGTCCTACACTACAGATATAAAATACTTAGGACTAATAATCGACCAATCTCTCACCTGGAAATCTTATATTCGATACCTATCTCTAACATGCCAAAAAAAGTTGAATCTTCTTAAAAGTCTTTCAAACAAACAATGAGGTGCAGATGGCAAAACGCTACTGACATTATACAGGACACTAATCCGCTCAAAGTTAGACTACGGCTGCATATCCTTTACATCAGCCTCCACTACTACCGTGAAAGTCCTGGACACAATCCACAACAAAGCACTCCGCATTATCTCTGGTGCTTACAGACCAACTCCCATCGATAGTCTACTCTGCGAACTTGGTGAGCTTCCTTTGAATCTGAGAAGACAAGAGCTGAGTTTATCATATGCAGCAAAACATCAAGATCAGAACATTCATCAAATCCGGTACTTTTCAATTAGTCAACATGCAAAAAAACACCTTCCTTTACCTCCAACCCAATCCTCTCATACTCACACAACTCGACCATGGCTCACTTCCCAACCATCTTTAAATATTCAATTACTCTCCCTAAACAAAAATGAAACAAATACGCAACTTATCCAAGCAACTTACCATACCATAATATCCCAGTATCCCTCACATCAAGAAATTTTCACCAACGCATCCAAGACAAGCAGTGGTGTGGCTTGCGCATTCGTCACAAATGAAACGACACTGGAATACAAATTATCCGAAACCGCTGCCATCCTCACTGGAGAACTCTATGCAATCTGCAAGGCTCTGTGTCGCATAACAACACCTAGTGGGGACTTCCTGATCATAACCGACTCTCTCAACTCTCTACATTTAATATCGAAAACATACACCCACCATCCCTTAGGAAAATTGACAAAAGAAGAATTGAAACTACTCGGTCCAACCACTCAGTAACTTTCTTATGGGTTCCCTCTCATACTGGTATAACTGAAAATGACCTAGTCGACAAATACGCTTGCGAGGCCATAGACAACCCAGCACTCATCCCCTGTATGAGAACACTAGCAGCAGATTTGAAGCCTTACTTCCACTCTAAAACAGTTGACATATGGAACCATCATTGGCAAACGAAAGTCTCAAAACTGAAAGAGATCAAACAAACTGTTCAACCAACCTCTTCCATCAAGTAATCATCACTCGACTTCGACTTGGTCACACCCGCTTAACACACGAACACCTAACCGGAATGTTTTGCATGTGAAGTGCCCTTAACTATAAAACATGTTTTAGTGGAGTGTCCTCTTTTCGAAGCAGAAAGACTAAATAACGGAATACCCAGTGATCTTAGCAAAATCTTTAACAACTGTACAACAGACAATATAATTTAATTCCTACGAGAATCAAATATCCTGTTCAAAATATAATTAATGTCATAATTATTAAAATTTGGCCGCTATTAGCCACTTGGCTGATGCGAATGGATTAATAAAAAAAAGAACATTCGTTAATGAATAAAGTGATTCATTTTTTGAGATATTTCAGCAAGTTTTGTCGTGGCACAAGACTGCGGATAACGGTTTGGGTTTTAAGATTTGTCAAATTGATTCCATTTGTACAATAATTTCAGAGAGTGATTTCCCACGAGCGGAATTCGTTTCGATTGAAATTTTGCAGCAAATGCATTTTGGTTCGGATATCGAGAATGTATCAGCAAATAAGGAATGTCCAAATATCTTCAAAAATTAAGATATTTTCTGCAGTTTGGCCAGAAAAGTGTCGAAAAATTTAAAATTGAATATGGATTCCATCAGTAAACTACCAGAAATATTCCTAGTATCAAAAATATTAAAATGCCATTACAAAAATGACATCCAAAAGTATATATACAGGGTCAAATCAACTTATTATATCTTTTTGGTAATGTTTTTGAAACCATAGTGGGTGTTGGATTGACCAGAAAAAAGAAATTATATGTCATTATAGTTGAAGTTTATACAAGTTTTTTACGAGTTTTTACCTTTTTTATTTCAAATAAATGTATTTTAACCGTTCCTGAAGTTGAAGAGAAGGCCAGAACATTGCAGTACAGAAGGTTCGCGAGATAATATAGTTAAAAGACATCATTTTCTGTATGACACCTTGGAAAGCATCAAAATTGACAAAGTGGACCTGTCCGACGAAGAAAATTCTTATTTGCTGTTAAAGTATCTAACAGATCGAAAATTCGAAGCAATATAGTCAGTACCACAAAATGATACAGAGACGAAGACACCAAATGAAACCAACTCCTATATTCAGTGTAACACTTGTGAAAAATCTTTTTCTTCACAACGCGGCTTGAATATTCATTTTGGAAAAGTTCACAAAATTTGTGAAGAACAGAAAAATACCCAAACCAAACTTGAAAAATCGATTTCCAAATCTAAAGTTGACGATGTTGAGTCATCCCCTTCAAGGAAGGCTGGTTCCGAATGTTCCTTCTGTGGAAAATTCTTTATGAATATACCAATTCATTTAAGTAAATCACTTCCATCTGAATACCGACAAGTGATAATGCAGAAATATGATCCGAGAAAAATATTGCTGAAGAAAATGTTACTCAAAAATCTGACAAATTAGATGATAGTTTCAAACGGAGATAACTGAGTGCAATGAAACTTTTTCAAAAGAATTTGAAAACCATATTTATTTCGACGAATCTATTTCAGGTTTCATATTCTTTTGAAAATAATGACAAAATTATCAGGTCCAAAACATCCAGCTACACGATACTATGAAATGAGGCGAAAGAAAAATGCAGTTTCCCAAAGCAGATCTTACAAAAATGTAAGAAATCCTTAAAAACTAACGCAGAAAGACCGACAAAAGAGGAAGGAGAAGTATCAATATGAATTGGCTCAGTACCTTTACCATAATCAACGGAGAAAAGCAATAAGAATGGTTATTGGTAATTCAAATAAGTCCTGCAACATACCCCTACATGATATTCACACTCACTTTAGTGATAGATTTTCAATAGAGAATGGTTGTTTGAGAGAGGAATATCCCAAAATTAACTAGTCAAGAAAGAAATAAAATCAATCAAGAATACGATTCAAACATCACACCTAAAGATATCGAACTGTCTCTAAAACAAATTAAAATTGACACCTCACTTGGCCCAGACCGAATTATATTGAAAGTACTCAAGAACAAACAAATTATCGACGTGGTGTCAAAAATAGCGAGTATTATATCAAAAATAGCGTGTATTATATCAAAAACAGGTTATGTACCACAGAAATTCAAAGAAGCAAGAACTATATTGATATATAATGATTGATATAGAATGAATAAAGTTTGATTTGATTTGATAATAGTGGTAATGATCAAATGCCATAAAATTGGAGACCTATTAATTAATAGGAGAGTAATTGAGAAAGTGTTCGACAGAAGATTCAGAAAATATGTTAATTTCAACGAAAACCAGAGAGGATTCACAAGCCTTCCAGGAGCTCATATCAATACTTTGATTCTAAATGGTCTTTTGAAAGATGCCAAAATCAATAAGAAGAATATTACAGTGGTTTTTGCATATGATAATATCGGACATAATCATCTTAATAAAAGTCTACTGTCATCTTCATTACCTGAAAAATTGCACAAAGTTTTGGTAAAGTCAACGGAAACTCAACTCAGGTAGAAACATCCGAAGGGGGGTAATGCAAGGAGCACCTCTTTCACCTGCCTTATACAACTCGGCCACAGTCTTCATCATGGACGAACTGTCTGAACTTTCAACTGCAACACTTTCGGCTACCGTATGCATGAAGATATCTCACCAGCAACAGTTTTAGGATTCGCTGATGATACTGTCATAATTGGTAAAGATGAGAAAAGTGCCCGATCTCTTCTAGAACTGGCAAAGGCAACATTTTTAGAAATAGGTCTTAAATCAAATACAGAAAAAACAAAAATTATAAATGTTAAGAACGGGAAACTGAATCCTGTTGCATTGTTTTGTTCTGAATCCATTCAATCCATATCGGAAAATGAGAAGATAAAATATTTGGGAGTGTCTTTCAGAGATAGATACCTTTGGATTCTAGGAAAGTTATTGATGATTTGAAAACAAATCTAGAAAAATTATTCAAATCTCCTTTATTAAAATGCCAACAAAAATTTCAAGTGCTCAACTTTTCCATATGGCCCTCATTAGTGTACTCCTTTCAATCTACTCCTCTTGACAAATTACCAACGAAATTCCTAACAGACATTTATAAATTAATAAAATCATCCCTCAAGGAAATTTTGGATTTACCATCCGATATTTCAGATAGTATGCTCTATTCCTCTCCGAAAGTTAAAGGTCTTGGTCTTTTTCGTGCTTCATGGGAAGCTTTTTTACAAAGTTTCAACATTTGTAAAAAGCTGAGAATACAGGAAAATTGTTTTGGAAGATGACAAGTGGACTTGAGATGAATACTCCAAATGGAAGAATTTGAAATAAAAGGGAAGAGGGGCAGAACTTTATAATCAATACACACCTGCAAATTCATGGACCAGAACACAAGAACTTTTGACAACATCTGAGTGGAAAGAAGCTATCAAAATGACAGGATATGTGTACAACTTCACCAGGCAGATCTCATGACGGTAACCAGTGCAGACACTGTACTGAGATTGAAACCCTTCCTCACGTCTTGGGATCTTGTCAATATGGTAATCTCTTGAGAAATACAAGACATAACACAATTCGCCATTTAATAGCAACTGAACTTTCCAAATATATTGAAGTTTATGAAGAAATCAAATGTACAGCTACCAATGACAGTCTTCGAAGGATTGATATCATAGCCATTGACAGGAAGAAAAACCTTGCTTATATATTAGATAGATAGATAGATAGATAGATACTTTATTGTCCAAGAACAAGTTCTCATTGACAAAGTGTAAAAAGAATACAATATAAATATTCGTTAATTATGAATAAAAAATAAAAACCACTGCAGATACAGTTACATCACGATTAATCCCTGTAAAGTACATGAACAATTTGCTAAACACACACATATACAATATATCTATAAGTAAAAATGGATTTTAAAATTGTAAATATAAATCTCATGTTAAAATTTAATTTAATGTGCCTATGCACATTTGTTATAGAGGAATAAAATATATACATATGTAAAAGTAAAAACCAAAACGAAATATCATAGGTACACTTTGAATTGGTTAACATTTTTTAACATCATTGACATTCACAGTCTGTCATCATGATATTCCTGCAGGCTATAATAAGCTTTTTCAAAAAGCAAATCTTTAACGGACTTTCTGAATTCTTTCTGAACCAATGTATTTCTGTAAACCTTTTGTAAATGGTTATAAATTCTTTTACCTTCATACATATTAGAATGTTTTGTCAATGTTGTTTTTGGTATGGGTAAACTAATATCTTGGAAATGTCTGGTATTATGAGGTCTCTGTTCTGGTGAATTGGTAACATGTCTTTTATGAACTAGGCATACCACCTCTAGAAGCTGGCCTTGCATAGAAACCTCAGTGATCTTTTCTGTAGCACAAAGACTTGATTCATGAGTTGTTGACTACAGAATCCCCAGAAAGCAATGCCATAACGTATATGAGATTCTACTAATGCATAGTAAGTTAGTCTTGCTGAGGATATGTCAAGTTCATTGGAAACGATTCTTACAGCATATGAACCTGAAGCCAGCTTTTTACATAAAAGTGAAACGTGTTCATGGAATTTCAATTTGTTATCGATATACAAACCCAGAAATCTGGTGCATTGTGTTTCTTCAACCGTGTTGCCATTTAGTATCAACTTGTCATAACTGAATTTGAAATTAATAATATTACATTAAAACAAAGGAAGTTTGAATCACAACATTCCTTAACCTTTGCTAGATCTGAGCATACTGTTTGCTTCAGGTTTACGGTATTTTTTCCATGCCATAGTAATGTAGTATCATCTGCAAATATTGTGAAGTCTCCTTCAATATCAATTGTAGGTAGGTCGTTTAGGTATAATAGGAAAAGAATCGGCCCTAGAACAGATCCCTGAGGTACTCCACAATATATATTTGACGGATTGGAATATGTATCACCAATTTTCACTATCTGTGTTCTATTATCCAAGTATGATCTGAACCAGTTGAGGCATGTATCTCTTATGCCATAGCAACCCATTTTTTTCAGCAGTATTTCATGATTAACACAATCAAAAACTTTTGAGAAATCACAGAAAACTGCTGCAATGGATTGGACCCAACAATTAGATTCTAATCAGATGAATCCCAACCTTTTGATGTTGATATGGAGAAAAGGCATATTTAACTGGTGCTCGAGGAACCATCACTAAATTCTTTATAGATTTTGCTAAAAAATTCTATTTACCTATGAAAATTGTTAAATTTATAGCACATGCAGTTTTCCATAAGAATAATGAGAGCACATATTTATTGTCAATGACCGAAAAATAATCTCTTCGATAGTTTTAAGATGTTTTGAATTTATTATTTAAAGTATTCTTATACGTTTTTATAGTATTCCTTGTTATTTATACAGACCACATATGTTGGTAGGATGTTATTATTTTTTATAATAAATATATATATATATATATATATAGTTAGGAGAGAGGAAGTCTTTGCTGACCAGTTAAGATAAAGCTAGGAAAACTTGTTGGGTACGCAGCATGCAGGAAGTATACTCTTATAACACTTGTTCCAATATTTCGACAACGTTTATTGTCATCCTCAGGGAAAGCTACAATATTATTAAAATACAATGAAACAATGACTAACAGTGGATTCCAAAACTACTTACAGTGTCGGTGAGGTTATGTGCATAGATATTATAAAATAGACGTTAACAATTGCAATGTACATATTAAAACAATTTGTGAGAGTCCTTAAAGGTCATCATCAACAATTATTGAACTTTTATAGTTAAAAAACATTTATTATAATAAAATTGAAAAATTATTTCCTCATACCGGTATTTTAACGTCGGCATGGGAGAAGAAGAATTTAATTTAGGTTAACAAGTGAGGTTAGGTACGATCCTGCATGGAACAGTACTAAAAAGAGGAACATTGACAGACTGAACCTACCATGGAACGAGACCTTGTCATTCAAACATGGAATGGCACAGAACACCATAGAAAAGACATCATATCATTAATTATTTCCACCTATAGAGGGAGTACTCCGAATACTGAAATTATTATTAAAAGTAAAAACAGATAATATGAATAGTAGACAAAATTATGTAACAATTATTTTGATTGAAGAAGTCTTAGTGACTCCTCAGATATATAGAAAAAATATATTGATAAAGATTTACGTTATAAATTTGTAAAGTTTAAATTACTGGAAGAGTAAAACATATTTTAAATAGATTGGGAGTTAAGGTCCCTTTCATTATGTGGATTTTGATCCAAGTGCAATAAGAATGAATATATTTCACTTAAATGGTTAATGTCAGTTTTTTTGTTCATACATGAGGATGACTGTGAGATGAAGGCCATCTCTAGAAAGAGTCTTTTATACTTGTTAGGTTCTTTGGCTAAGATTTTCGCAGCCTCAAAGTTGATATTATGACCTTCTGTCTGCACATGATCACTAAGTGCACATCTTTCTGGGTGCAATCTACAATCACTCTTATGTGAACAAATTCTATCTTTTAATAACCTGTTAGTTTGTCCAATATATTCATTCGAGCAGTTAGAACAAGGAATACAGTAGACTACATGTGATTGATGAAGTAAAGGAACTTTGTCTTTCACTTTAGTGAATAGAGAATTTATCGTTAGAACAGTTTTATTTGCAATTTTGATGTTATCAAAAGGTTTAAAGATTCTACTAAGTTTTGGAGTAATATTTGATATATAGGGTAGAGATGTATAAAAAGTATTAACTATGTGTTCTGGATCAGCAACATTAGCAATATCCAAATCTGTATTATTATTATTTACGACAGGTTCCATTGTGGAGCTAAAAAGAATTTTATTAAGAAGGACATGAGGGTATGAATTATTTCGAAATAGGTTGTACAAAATGCCCAAGTTTTTATTGTGGAAAGTACTATCAGAGATGCTGAGAACACGTTGCTTCATCTGCTTGACCAGGTTCACTTTTATATTTTCCTTGTGGTACGACAAGTAATTCATATATCTACCCGAACTCATGGGTTTCCTGTACCAATCGATGATAATACTGTTATCATGTGAGCGAATGAGTTTCATGTCCAAGAAGGGAACACTACGCTCATCATCTTCACATTCCAACGTGAACTGTATATATGGGTCATAGCTATTAAAAATGTCAAGTATCTCTGCAGTACAGCCCGCAGGTAACGAGAGGATGATGTCATCAACATATTTCTTTATAAAAAATAAATTGAAGGGAAGAACATTAATAACTGTATCTAAAATGTCATCCATTACATAACAAGCAAGTATAGGACTAATTTTAGCTCCCATTGGAGTACCAAAAGTTTGCTTATAAATTTCCACTGTTAGTCATTGTTTCATTGTATTTTAATAATATTGTAGCTTTCCCTGAGGATGACAATAAACGTTGTCGAAATATTGGAACAAGTGTTATAAGAGTATACTTCCTGCATGCTGCGTACCCAACAAGTTTTCCTAGCTTTATATATATATATATATATATATATATATATATATTCAATTAAATATAATAACGCCATGGATGGAAGTGAATTTCTTTCCCACAGCTTTGTCAAAAAACTAGTTTTGAATTATATGTTGGCATTATGAAGTTCTTTGAAGGCTTCTTTTGCCATGCTACATATATTTCAAGCTTCAATATACAGTGTTTCCATAAAGTAACCCCCCCCCCCCCCTGTTAACTTTTGAAAAGATTGGAATTTTCGCATGAATTTTATTTGGAGGAATGGCAGTTCATAAGCTTCTTTCTGTCGACAAAAAAATGTCTATCTTTCAAAATGGCGGCCCGACGCCATTTTGAAAGAATTTTTTAAATGGAATGGGGGGTCGAGTGATACCTCATTCGAAACGTCTTACAATTCTCTATACGTCCCCAAACTTTCAAACAAAAATATACATCCAAAACAAAATGGCGCTACATAATGTAAGAACTCTCTTAGAGTAACCCCACCCATGTTAACTTTTGAACGGATTGGAATTCTGTTTTGATTTTTTTTTTGGTTTAATGGTAGTTCATAAGCTTCTTTTTGACAACAAAAAAAAATAATTTTTTTTTTAAATGACGTCGGCCATTTAATTTTTTTTTAAAAGGCTATGGGGGTCGAGTGATACATCGTTTGAATTGCATTTCAATTCTCTACACAACAACAAAATTTCAAACAAAAACATTCGTCCAAAACAAAATAGCGGTACATAATGTTAGAGCTCTGCTATGAGGATCCTTCGGATACTTTAGTTCTGGAAAAAACATCAAATCTTCTAGGTACCCTTCTACAAAAGTATTCTGTAATTGATTTATCATCAACAAACAGATAATCAAGCAAAATGAATAATATTAATATCGACCTAGGTAATCGGGGCAATCAGTTATAATAACATTCCTTAATTAAAATTAATTCCTCAAATTAGAACAATCCATCAATTAGTCAGCATAATATGGTACCTGTGTAAAGGTTTAAATAAGAAATTTCCTTATCACAACTCATAGTTGTTAACTCAATCTTGCACTTCACCAGTTTTTAATATTGAGGAGAGGGATGCGAACAGTAGGGGAAAAAGTTTTTGCTGTTAAAGTTTACTACCAGTCTCAAGCGAATGCTCATGCAGCTGTGAGATTATTCAATGAGATGTATCCAGGCAATCCCATTGACAGAAAATATTTAAGAGAACACAACTGTATTAGCGGATAAAAATAATATGCCACGTTCGACAGTACATAAAATACTAAAAAAAAAAAATTACATCCCTATAAAATAGAACTGGTTCACGAACTTTCTGAAGACGATCCTGATCGTAGAATTCATTTCTGTGATCTGATGAGCAACTTCGTCAAAATAGAATTCACGTGACCAACATTTGTTTCAGTGATGAGAGCACGTTTTTCTTGAATGGACATGTGAATAGACGTAATCACCGCTATTGGAGCACTGAAAATCCTCATGACTTCAAGGAAACACATACTCAGTACGTCCAAAAAGTTAATGTTTGGGCTGGCATACTGGGCAACCGTATCATAGGTCCATATTTCTTGAGAGAAAATTTGAACGGAGTTCGATATTTGAGGATGCTACAAGAAAACATCTTTCCGAAAATAATTCAGGTGGCTGGAAATAATATAGAAAATATTCATTTTCAACAAGACGGAGCACCTCCTCATTATTTCAGGACCCGTAACCAACTTTTTAAATGAACATTTTCCGGAAAGATATCGGTAGGAGGGGTCCTATTGAATGGCCAGCTCGCTCTCCTGATTTGACCCCTTTGGATTTTTTCTTGTGGGGATATCTCAAATCTCAAGTATATAGAACCGCTCCAGGAACGATAAATGAATTGGAGGAACACATAAGAGACGTATGCAGGAATCTTACACCAGAAATGTTTGGAAATGTAAGAAGCGAATTTCAGAATCGTCTCTTCATGTGCTAGGAAGTCAATGGCCAACATTTCAAACATTTAATTTGATTTTCTTTCTCAATTTTTCAGATATTTATGTGAAATAAACATCGTTCTTTATTCTGGATGGTTTTCTTAATTTTGCTGAAATTCAATTAAAGAATCACCTGCCTTCTCACTAAATTTCATTTGAAGATGGCACTCTTTTATCATTTTTATCAAAAAAACTTTCATTCAATGATACCAAAAAAGATTTGATGATTTTACTAGAGCTCATTAATAGCAATCGAAAAGATCCTCATATGGCAGAGCTCTAACATTATGTACCGCCATTTTGTTTTGGATGTATATTTTTGTTTGAAATTTTGGGGACATATAGAGAATTGTAAGACGTTTCGAATGAGGTATCACTCGACCCCCCATGCCATTTAAAAAAGAGACATTTTTTTGTCGTCAGAAAGTAGCTTATGAACTGCCATTCCTCAAAAAAAAATTTCATGCGAAAATTCCAATCCGTTCAAAAGTTAACAGGGGGGGGGGGGTTACTTTATGGAAACACTGTATATTATTCTGCCTGATTAACAGGTCTTGGATTTTGACGCCAGCTATAATGTATTGCTTGTTTATGAACGACAACTCTGAATGCGTTTTTATGGAACCGTGGTATATCAAATTTTTGATTGTTGGGTTTGATATGTACATCTTACATGCCCAACAAGATTTAATAAATCGCATCGGCACATCATGTTAAATTTCTGAAAGATAAATACCTATACTAATTACAAAGAGAAATCCGTGAAGTAAACCCAGTTTGCAAAATTGTAATTACATAGAAGATGTGGTACTATAAGGTCAGAGATCGTAAGTTAAGCACAACCAAAATGTACATGGAGTTGAATGTAAACAAATGCAATGTTATGTCTTTTTATCGATCACTTGAACATATTGAGTTTGGGTATAATATTAATGGTTAACCTCTCACAAGGGCAACTTTGTTTGGGATCTCGGTGTTCTTTTTGACACCAAGATCAAGTTTTATCTCCACTTTTAGCAGGTTGTCAATAAGGCGATAAAAATGCTGGGCTTTGTGTGAAGGACCACAAGAGAATTCACTAATGTTAATTCAATAAAAAAATATTATTCTTTGGTTAGATCAATATTGGAGTATTGTTCATGGGTATGGTCACCAACATATTAAATTCATATAAATAATATAGAAAAAACTCGTAACAAATGTTTGAGATATTTAGCCTATAAATTGAATATACCTTTAAATCAAAACTCACAGAGAGAAGTTCGCACTACAACAGAAATAGAGTAACTTAGCACTTGTAGAGTTTATGCAGACATTAGATTTCTACATAAGATTTTGAACTATAATGTTGTTGTCCACATCTCTTGTCTTTAATTGGCCTACATGTTCCATCTAGAGTAACTCGAAACACTCAGACTTTGGCAATTGATTTCCATAGATGCAATTATGGAAAACATTCACCATTATCCAGAATTATATCGAATGCTAACAAAATTCAAGTGGATTTTTTTAATATCTCCGAAAGTAGCTGGAAACAATGAATGCAGTCGTTTATTAATTTGTAAAAAAAAATTATATTATATTCATTCGTATAGTTTTTAGGTTTAATCTTAGTTATAAGTATTCATTTAAAAAAAATTATTAAAATTGTTTTTTCCGCTATCCAGCTGTCGTCCCCTTACGAACGGCAGCCCTCAAAAGTCGAAACTTGTGCGAGCCAAGGATTAACGAGGTCTTACCTTTTAACGTGCGATTCCTAGCACTTTCTCGGGCCATCAGATAAAAATCTACTCGCTAGGATTCAAACCTAGTCGAACAGCAGACAATGTATCATATACTTTTATAAAACATATTTTTGAATTGGGTGCTACCCATTAATAAATGAATAAATAAATAAATAAAGACATGTGTTGATATATTCCATTCTATTTTTACAGCGAAATTTTCCTTCATCCTTCATCCGGCAACTATGCCATTTACTCTTGAAATCGTAATGTGAAATGCTACAGGCGGTAAATTTTTGAATTATAAAATATTGACATTCTCGAAAGAAAAAAAAAACTGCAAAACATTTGCAGAAATACTGTCAAGAGTCCAACCAACATGGTAGAATGTGTCGAATAGTCGAATAGTACGGGATTTTAGAACAAAGACAATTATCAGGAAAAAGACTTCTTGGTTGAAGTTCCTGTTGTAGTAGCAATAATCATGGTGGACACTATCGGGAGAAAAAAATAAGCACACAGTTCTTTTTCATAGGGGTCGTATTTGGTTGTGAGAAAAAGATCAAATATAAGTACTGTTTTTTGATAACAGAAATGCGTGTAGGTTGGCTCTGAGCTATTTGATACCTGATGATGATAATTTCAGTGATTCAGTCGACTTTGAGGAATAGAAACTTAATGAGGGGGTTTAACATATCCTTCGATTTATGAAAGTAACGTTTAGTGGAATAATATTTTGATTAGGAACAAAATGGCAATTCAAAATTTTTTTCAAAACTTTACAGAGAAAACTGTTTACAAAAGATATCAATCAATGTGGTTGAATAAAAAAAAAATACCTTGGTTCATTCAACTGCAAAACCACATGTTTCTTCAACAGCTTGAGTGAGTTTATCCAGCAAAACTTGATAAGATTCATAGGGAGGTATATCTATTCTATTGAAACAAGTGTGTGCTTTCGGTAAATTCTGCAAAGGTACATCAACACAATGTATAGTAAATAGCCTTGGACCAGCTGCCCCTGTACTACCTTGTAAAGCTTTGAAACCTTGTAGTGGCACTCTAGAACTTCCAGTGACAAACTGTAATAATCTGGCTCTCATTTCTTCTGAGTAAGACTCAACTGCTTGCCAGAACCACTGGACAACTGGTGTGTCTGGTGTACAATGTTTCAATCGTGTATGTGACTGCCAGTCTGCAATGTCAATTGAACCTATTCCACTTATTACAAGCTCCAATTCTCGTTCATCGAATGGCCTGAGTACAGTCGAAGGAATGAGTTCAGAAAATCCTTTCTGTAGGGCTAGGAACTGTTGTTCAATGCCTCGCATAAATCTATAATTGACATAAAGTTTCACATACTCTCGTTTGTTATCTTCAGTTACTGTGATTGTAGCACCTCCTGGTTTTAACTCATGAACTTTTACTGCCCCAAAGCTATTATTCTCTACCGAGAATGTTGTATCCAGCAACCCGTTGATACTATTTTCCCTGTAAAAAAAAGTTCAAGCTTTACTGAGAAACTGGAATACTTTTGTTATTAATACAACATACAACATTTCAGTAATTATTTTGAAAAACATTAAAATGTATAGTAAAGTATTTTGTCAATAATGTAACTATCGTATTCTGAATTTGCCTATATGAATAAAAAAAATAGGTAAGTTCAAATTAACTAAAAAATACTTTTCATTTTCAAAAAACTTCAGAGACAATATCTGTCTCCGTTGTCAAAACTCGTTGAAAAAAATCTATTGCTATCAGGTTTGAAGATCGTTTTTGACAAAGTCAAATGAAATTTTCCCAGAAATTGTCTAGGGTTACATTGGCTGTCTCTAAACATAGGGTTTTTGATATCGATCAATCACCATTTTGTTATTTCTTATGGTCAATTTATACATCTTACCCAAGAACTAAACTTAAGACTAGATCTGAGAGTTCATCAATAGCGAAATAACGCGAACGTTTATGGAATTTCAACTTGTACTTAGAACGTTTGCATTGTTTCACTCTTAGTTGAAGTTCTTAGTTAGTTAGGTTTATTTTTCTTCTGCACTGAGAAGAGATAACAAGGTATGACCCGTTTCTACGGAGTTTGTTGAAAAACAGTTCTTTGATAAATGGATGCACATGGTTTATTTCAACTTTTTTGGTTTGATTTTCTCAATACAATTTTTGTTTCATTCTATTCCACTATAAGATCGCCATCCGATGTGAGAATATTTTCAGATATTTTTGAACCAGCTGTACTTCCACCACAGGAACATACAGTATCAGAAACTTTTCATCTGGGGTATAAACAGAAATCTACGCGAGCAACAAGGAACGCAATGATATGATAATACCACATAAATAAGAGAGACGCACTACTGTGCGCCTCTCCTGTTACACCACCCGACGTATAAACGGACCACGTGGCAATGGACACACCGTACTCAGCTCACGTCGATATCCCTTCCTCGAGCGTGTAGAGGAGAAATTGTAATGCTCTCTCAACATATAGCAAGCTATTCTTTACGCTCTCATGAAACCACCATACCCAAGATGAAAACTTTCCGATACTGTAGTTTATTATAAACACTATTTTTTGGTTGTAGAATGAAAGCTTTCACGGTCGGAAGTAGAATCAAGAAGTATGGATTCGAAGAGGGACGTAAAACTGATTATGTGGTTGAAAAGTATTCGCAATTTATAGTCACAGCCTGGCTATGTACTTTGTTTTGAATATTTTTTTTTTGGTTTGGCTTGGGGTGACTGGGTAACCTGACCGGATGGGATGTTGCCATTGTCTACCTGTCTAATTAATTAGTTGTGATTTGATGGTTTTATTTTCGTGTTTTTCAGGACTGGGTACCAGGTTTTGCTAAACTTCAGGGATTCCTCTTTTCTATTGAAATTATTTTTATGTTTGTGTATTTCTATGGCTTCTCTACTAAGGCGGGCATGGTATTGTCTTGTGGTTGAAAGCATTTCAGTATTTTGGAACTGGATATCATGGTTACCCTCTTTGTAGGGGTGCAATGCCACGGCAGACGTCTCTGTCTGGGCTAGCCTACATTGCCTATTCATAGAGCCTGGTTTTTACGCTGCGGAGGGTGGTGCCGATGTATACAGACCCACACGAGCACGAGTAACCAGGTGATCACGTAGATCTTTCGCTGAACGGAGCAAAAAACCAATCTGTCTGGTCGGTTTGTAAAAGGCTTTGACGTCGTGTTTTGCCAGTACTTTTCCAATCCGGTCAGTGACTCTCTTGATATAAGGCAGGAAAGCTCTACTTGACGGTGTTGTCGGGTTGTTGCCGTCATCTCTAGGATTACTAGCCCTAGCAATTTCTTGTCGGGTATAACCACTGGCATTATTGAAATGTCGTAGCTCTGATTTTAAATGAACCGACTCACAGATGCGTTGGTTGCGCTCTGGTGTTTTAAAAACCAAATTGAAATTCATCAGTACATATACAGGGTGTAACATAAGTACGTTTAAATAATCAAGTGACGTATTCCTGAGACAATTTAAAAAAAATAATAAATAAACTTGTGTCCGGAAATGCTTCGTTTCGGGGATACAGGGTGTTGAAATTGATTTTTTTGTACGCTTTTTAAAAATAACTTTTGCAAAAAATAAGTTGGTACCGGGTTTTTTTGACGTGGGAAATCATAATTTCGTATTAATTTTCATGTAACATCTAGAGGGCGCTGCGTTAGCTGTCATTATTTATTTCTGCAGACAGAATTTTGATAAAAGTTCTGAAATTGAGTCGTGCGTTGATTAAATATCATATTTTTTTCTACAAAAAAGATATACATGCACATTTATTAATGTTGAGTTTCAATTTATTGAGGTTACAGTATTCTAAAAAAAGCATTGAGGTCTTCTTGAATCTTTGAGCAATCTCTAATCGTCGTTACTTTTCTGAAGATTTTCAAGTCATCAGCATATAATAGTACTTGTGAATGCTTGAAGCAATATTTCAAATCATTTATAAATACTAGAAACATTAACGGATCCAGATGTGAACCAGGAATCTTAGAGTAGTGCCCTCAGCCATGTTGCCATATACTTGCTGCTGGCTTTAGTTATATTTTTTTTGGCCTGCTCAGGAGGTTGTTTTGAAGTTTGGGTTTTCGATTTCATTTGAGGTGTCGTTTTGGCAGACGGTTTTAGATAGATAGATATGTTCATTGAGCCTTAAAAATCATGGGCATAACATGGGATAGGTCGATATAAATATAAATAAATTAATAGGACTATTGAGACATACATATAATATAAAGATTACGAAAACAAGTAGAAATAAAACGTAAAATCAAGAATGAAAACAATGTAAGAATAAGAGTTCAGCACAGTGATTGAATAGTTTGAGTGAATTCGACTAGCGACTAAAACGAACTTTCCTGGAGATATTTTTATGAGGTTCATCCAAATGGTTTCAAGAATTTGCAGCAATTTCAGATTTTTTTGTTGGTGGCACACCTGTTTTATAGCTAGATTCAGATTTGTAGTGCTTCCTGTTATTTCTCAGTGGACTCCTCTTTTGTCGTGTTTAAGGGCTTCTGCTGAGTCTTGCCCCCAAATTTGGGAGAATTTGCTGTGTATTCAATTTTTATGGCTGGAGATGGAGACAACGATTTTCGAAATTTTAGAAATGTGCAAATTTTTTTAAATATGCAGCGACTTCCGATTTTTATCATGTATTGGCTACAAAAAATGTTTATCCAGATCAATTCGTAAAACAAGTAAAACATACATACAATTGAGTATATACTCCAACACACATCTAACAACTCAGATTATCTGAAAAGATGAAACGGCCATAGGTAAGGCATAAAATCAAAAGACATGAAAAGGTAGAATGTTAAAAAAATTGTGTTCACAACACAGCTCTTTCGGGTGGTGAAAGTTTTGTATGTGAAACATCGAGACTATACTAACTCTGCGCCAGGAAGAATATACAGGTCGTATTTTTTATGTGGTACCACTATTGGCATCTCGAAAACGGCAAATGATACGAAGTTGGTTAAATTAGACAAAAGTTGCCTATTTTAGTGAACAATGACACGATGTTTCCAAATCGGAAGTATTACGAACCGTTTTCAAAATATACGGGGAAAACCAAAATTACCCGTTTTCTTTTCTTTGCGCTGGCGCCTCTATTTTTAGGAATAGGGAAATGTGTTCAGGAAACTTTCTTCTCTGTTTGGAATTTGCTTTCATGTGCTATACTCCAATTTTCAAAACGACGTTTCGTTCCTCGGGGCCACCCTCAACTCTATTTTTTCGAATACGGACCTGCATTTTTTTTTAAGAATTTAAGTAGTCCTTATCTTACCGACTTCAGATATGTATCTTACCTTGTATTTGTTTCTACATTTCTGCCCCTAAATGCCATTATCAAGGTCCGAACGATAAAAATTCCAAAAAAAATCCACTGATTTTGCTCTCACCTTTGCAAGCAAAAGGCGATATTCCACTTTGAATTATACATTAAATTTGAAACTATTTATTAAAAATTCAGATAAACAACAATTGATATCTTAAGTACACATTTTTTTTAGTCATCGCTGCCGACGTCTGACAAGGTGTTCAAATTGACGCCCACCATTTCTCAAACATATTTTGGCCCTAAAAATGGTATGTTTGTGGCAATTTTGAAGCATTCGGTGAGTTATAGCCATGCATGCTCGTGTAATTGAATCTTTCAACTCTTCCACATTCTCAAAAGTTGTACTGAAGACTTTGTCCTTGATGAAACCGCATATCGAATAATCAAAAAGAGTGAGGTCAGGTGAACGGGGTGGCCATTTAATAGGACCGTTGTTTCCTATCCATCTTCCTGGCATGGTCCTATCGAGAAATGATTTACAAATTCGTGTTCGATGTGGTGGTGCTCCGTCATGTTGGAAATATTCATATTTCCTTAGGATATTCAGAGGCAAATCTCCCAAAAAATCATCTAGAATCTCCGATAAGAACTCAAGATATAACTCTCCCGTCAAAGGAGTATCAAAAAAGTAGGGACCAATTATTTTGGTATCCAAAAAACACCAACCCAGACATTAATTCCGAACCTCTCTTGAAAATTAGTGGCTCTATGTAAATAAGCATTCTCCTGGCGCCAGTGATAATGAATATTTCTGTTGAACCATCCATTATTTGTAAACCATAAAATTTTACTACAAATTTCATCATCTTGCCGAAAATGTCTCAGTAGCCATGTGCAAAATACTATCCTTTTATTGTAGTCTGTTGAACGCAAATGATGTACTTTTCTCACTCTGTAAGGCTTGCATTTATGTTTCTTCAAAATTTTTTTGGCTGATGAATGCGATATACCACTATTCAACGCTATCTCTCTAAGTGATACTTCCTCATTCTGATTTTTCTTGTATTTCACGAATCCTGATTCAAATTATCATTTTACCATGTGTGTTACCTAAAACGTCGATTTCATTATCACCATTTCCAGTAATAGGGCAAATTTTATTTTTTGGTTTCACAAATGAACCATGCTCTCGTAAATTTCTTTCAATACGTTGAAAAATTCTGGCATTGGGCTGACGACGTTCGGGATACATTTCTTAATACATAGCCAGAGATCTGGTGCTATTTCTCAAACACCTCGAATACACGAACAACATATCCACTTCCTCATCATTAGATAACTCCATAGTTTTTCGTTCAACTTGTAAATAATTCACCCTTCAGATATGGATTCATTAATTTGTAATTTGACATTCACTTTTTTATTCCATGGCTCACTACATACTTCATGATGTTTCAAACTTTCCGTTTTCATTTGAAAAAGGTTCGTTTGGGAGTACGTATTGGACTCAAAGATTAACAAAAGAATTGCCTATTGCCTACAAATAGATACATAAGAAAAATGCCTTTCGGATCTTTGACTTAAAAAAATGAATAAAGTAAATGTACCAATCGTTGTTCCTCGTTATTCCTCTGCTTTCACATTTTCATCACATTGGATTTGATCTCGATTTGATTTCGCATTTGAGTATTCATTGGAGGTAAATTTATTTTGAAATTTTTTCTCGCAACTTGAGTCAAATACCCTTTCAAATACGAACAAAAACAAAATCAGGACCGTATTCTGGAGGGAAGGATTTTCATTGTTCGGACCTTGATGATGGAATTTATGGGCAAAAATGTAGAAACAAATACCAAGTGAGATACATACCTGAACTCGGTAAGATAAGGACTACTTAAATTCATGAAAAAAAATACAGGTCCGTATTCGAAAAAACAGAGTTGAGGGTGGCCCCCGAAAAACGAAACATCGTATTGAAAATCAAAGTACAGCACATAGAAGCAAATTTAAAACAGAGAAGAAAGTTTTCTGAACACATTTCCATATTCCTAAAAATAGAGGCGCCAGCACAAATAAAAGAAAACGGGTAATTTTGGTTTTCCCCGTATATTTTGAAAACGGTTCGTAATACTTTCGATTTGGAAACATCGTTTCATTGTTCACTAAAATAGGCAACCTTTGTCTAATTTAACCTACTTCGTATCATTTACCGTTTTCGAGATGCCAATAGTGGTACGACATAAAAAATAGGACCTGTAGAAATTATAATAAAATATAATATTATAATAAATGACTTCAAATAAAAAATATCTGAACAAATTCTCACACCTGATTGCTATCATAATATGGAAACAATGATCCCGCTTTTCCTTTTAGGTTTGTACAATATGCCTTATGGGTGAGAAGGTGGTCTGTTAAGAGCTATTATTTGAGGAAATTCGAAGTATTAATGATCCAATTAAATTTTCCAATACAAAAATATGTAAACTTACAACATCCAAGTGAGACTTCTATGCAATTCAGGATCCACTCCCTCGATATCTTGCAATGTAATAGGTTTGTTCAACAATTGTTTGTAAAAAGGTAATGTAAATCCTCCTTCCAGCTGGTGATTATGAAAAACCGCAATTCCCAATATTCTGCCAACAAAATGAAAATAAGAGAGATGTTCTGGGTTCACAGACGAGTCCGGATTAATTTGTAGAGTATAATGGTCATCTCTACTGTACTGAAACAAACCATATTGGGGATTTAACATTTCTCTTGATAAAAGATGTAACCACTCTCTTGCGATACCACCATAATCCAAGCCCTCTTCACCACGAAACTTCACCATTAGCCTTTTTCGCATATCTTTGGGTCTCATTTTCATTATTAGTCTGAAATTAAAAACAGTCCATTTATTACTTTTAAAATAGCAGAATAGAAAAAATAAATTATAAAGTTTTGCTATTTGGAGATTATAAACGACAAAGAAAGAGCTTTCAAAATCACCCCTAATACGCACTGCGGTGGGTTTTCTCGTTTTTCTCAGAAACCATTGGTCACACAGAAAATTATCTGGTTACTAAAATTGTTCCACGTAAAATTTTCTACGAAAAAGATATCCCTATTTATTTAATTTTTTAAAAACGTACAGTGCTGTTTACTTGACGAACTAACTTGTTGAAATAATTGTATCTTTTCTCGCAAAGGCTACCTTCGGATAGTTGAATCTGTCACTGTAGGTATATGAGGTTTTTATACTTTAACCTTTATGGTCCTCAATCAAGCAAAAATCCAAGAAATCGAAATTTTCTTGAGCTGAATACGCCACAAAAAGTCAGTAAGTCGCCAGGCTATTGAGTACACTTTACGACTATTTTTGAGAAATGATTACTATTATCAATATTATTATACCAAGAAAATAATTCTGACAATCAAAGTTGAAGGTATTTGCTCAAAATACATAATATAATGTGCTGAATATAAATGTAATAATATTTATTATTTACAATCTATATCTAAACTATTTATGAGTTCAAATGGTATATGAATTCATCAAATAAATAACCTAAAAATTTATTTCTTCAGTTTGTTTTTAAATGTCATTACAAAATGGTAACTTCTTATTTCATTAAATGTTGAATTTTTAATCACTATGATGCCATTATGATATTTTTATTTCCATAATTAGCTGGCAGCTAATAGTTTTGTTTGCCTGGTGTTATGGTTGTGAACACTGTTCACTTTAGTAAAAACTATATTCAACTCTAATCGAGTGGATGAAACAACACATTTTTAGCTTATAGAGTTCAAATAAAGCATATCATTCAGTAGATAAACTAAGACAGCACGACTAACAGCATAGGGCAAAACTGTGTGTATGAGAGAGTTCGAGCGTGTGTGGGTGTGTGTGTGTGTAGGTGTGGGTGTGTGTGTGTGTGTGAGAGAGTTCGAGCGTGTGAGGGAGAACGAATGCGATGCGACGCGACTGCGCGACTGCTAGACGTAGATGACGGAGATCCGTTTCAAATATAAGATTCTTCAGTCGAGAGCGTGAAATGTATTTCGATGAATATGAAATGTATTTCGATGAATGTAAAATAATAAAAAAAAGGAGATTCGTGGGGATCGAACCAACCACCTCGAGATGTAGCTTGACATGTTGGTTATACAGAGAGTGGCGTGCGGTGTATCATTGAAGACATAAAGATAGGTCCAAAAAGCATTATTCAAAAATCGATACACTATAATTGGAAAACGAGTCAAAGAAAGATGGGTCATTGGGGATGTCTATATGGGGGAGTGCAAAATGGGCCATTGCCAAAGCCCGCTTCACATTCAGCGTCTTCGATGGCAACTACCACATCATTTAAGAGAAAAGCACATACGGGGTGTCCCAAAATAATCATAAGAGAAAAAACATATACAGGATGTTTCAAAATACACTGTTACAGAAAAAAACATGGCGACATACCATACAAGGTGTTCCAAAACGGGGCAAACATATAGGGTGGTTCAAAATACATCGTTAAAGAAAAAGACATGCCATACAGGGTGTCCCAAAATTAGTGCAAAAATCAACCAATCTAGTGTATGACACTTTGCTAGAACGTATGGAGTATAGGAAAAACATGATGTCATATAGGGACGTCCTAAAATTATTCATTTCATAAAAACTTATGGCAGCTGTCATTAAGTGAATTAGGTATATGAAGTGTTTTGAATGTTATCAATGAGGAATATGTCACTGCCATCCAATATACGAGTCTGCGATATTTTGGATCTGTACGAATCATAAAAAAATAAGCACTTGAAAACTAATGCTGGATTCAGATTGGAGGAGATGCCGAATCTGCAATAAAATGCTCACCTCCGGTTTCCACTTCCGGTAGCCCGATTTCGATAATTTTGACATCAATGAATTCATCTAGATGTCAGGAAACATCTTAAAGCATTTTTCAATGCTTGAAGGGCCTAGGAAGCTAACATCGTTATAACTATTTTCTCCGTTTTTGTTTACGTTTCACACGTGAAAGTTCCTATCAAGGTATATCCAAAAATGCATTCACTCTGAGATACGGGGGGTCAAAAGTACGAAAAAAAATTATATATTTTTTTCTCCAAATCTCCTGAAAGAAAAAATATCAAACTTGGTACACTAATCAAGGTTTATCAATATGACAATTAGAAGTTATACTTTTCATATTTTCTTTGGACAAGTTGATGGACAAATGAGCGTTTGACATCAGTTAGGCTCATTCATACTCAACATTCCATGTGCCTAAAAGTGGAGGTTTCTGAGATAATTTAGAAAAACCGAAGATATGTCCTGAGTAGCAACGTAATTTCATATGTGCAATAATCGTATTATGCTTTCTCCAGCAAATCGGAATATTTGCCAACTTCCTGAACAATTTTCAATGTTGGAAGAATCGGAAACATAGTACGGGTGAGTCAGAAATGTCAGAATGAGACCGACAACTCCATTTTTTCATTCAGCATATTATTTGATCAAATCGATGTCGTGGAATCTCTGAGTTAGATCTCATTCTGACTCGCCCGTACGATGTTTCCGATTCTCCCAACATTAAAAAATGTTCAGGAACTTGACAAACATTCCAATATGTTATAAGAAATTAGTGTTATGCGATTATTGTACAGAGAAAATTATATTGCTTCTCAGGACATCTTCAGTTTTTTTCAATTATCTCAGAAACCTCCACTTTTATTTTTTTTGTTTATATTTATATCCAAACAGATCTGAAGGTCTAATTACTATTGATATAATATGTTCTGGGTAGGCCTTGTTACTTACTCCATACGCCCTTAGGAGCAGCACAGTTAATTATTAACGCAACAGTGAATCCTGGAGGGTTATCCCCAGCCAGCAACAAAATTCAATCACTTAGATTTATATCTGAAACTGAAAAAATCTTGCCCTGCCTGGGGATCGAGCCTGCGACCTTTCGATCACGAAGCCCCGGCGTTACCACTGCGCCAATTTTAGGTACATAGAATGTTATGACTTTCAGGTCGAGTATCGTTGATCCTAACTAACTGATATCAAACGTCACTTGTCCATTCACTTGCCCAAAGAAAATATGAAGGAAAATATGACCACATATCAACGTAACTAGGCCACTGCTTTACTAAAATTGAAAATTATAACTTCAAATTATCACGTTGATAAACCTTGATTAGTGTAACAAGTGTAATGTTGTTAGTTACATCTGATCACCCAGGCTAATTCAGTGGAAAACGGTGTGGTGTTCTTTGGATTGGCTTGCCAGTTTCAAATTAGCTATGTGTCGAGCAAGTTTTTGAAAATTGTTATTGGCTGGACGTCAGAGATTTTTTGTTTAATAAAAAATAGGATAAAAATTCAAACTTCCCCGATATAGATAGATAGACAAGTATAGATAGGTAAAAGCTTCTGAACAAGTTGAATTCCTTCTAATTTTGACCAGCAATAAAACATGGGAATTTCTGTAATAATACATTAAAAAAATTAACAATATAAGAATAATAATAATAATAATAATAATAAGTTTATTCAGATTCAAAGTATAACAAACACAATGTAGAAATATTATGATTGAACAAACAGAAGAATCACTGAAGCTGTTGTAGTCCCAGCAGCTTGTGAGTGATTTTACAAATATAAATATAATATATAATGTGACATCATGTAAATATATAGATATTAATTTAAAATAGTCCTAGACTTAAGTAAATGATTTAATATTAGAAGTATCTGTATTAAAGCTTAAAGATTAAGGATTTGTAGTGATTGGATAGAAATAGAATAAAAAATAAAGTCTGTAATAATATTTTTTGTTTTCTTTGGCATATTTCTAATAATTTTGGGGGAGTGGATGCATCACAGGGTGTTTTCAACTTCAATGACTTAAGCCTTAGCTTGTGCGTCTGGAAATCGAATATACCCCGTGCCATCTTTTCTTTGGGCAATTTTTCCTAGTTTTCAGGAGATTATTTTATTTATATTTATTTGTCCACTATCAATGAAATTTTCTATGACATTGACATCTTGTTTTGATAACCATATTTTCATTTCTTTTTTGTATTTTATTGGGTTTGTTATTTCTTTAATATTTTTAGGTAATGTGTTATACAATCGGGGGGCTAAGTAGGAAAAATTTTTCATATCTATGGTTTTTTGAGCTCTTGCTACTTGTTCATTCACGTGTGTTTTTGCTCTAGTGGAATATTGGTGGGATATTTTGACATTTTGGTTTCTGTTTTTGAAATGATTGTTCAGAATGGATTCACTGTAGACAGTTCTTAGGTGAGGGATTTTGAAATTTTGGTTTATTATAAAGTATTTTTAAAAATCTTTTTTGAATTTGTATTAGTGGTCTCATATGTGTCTTATTTGCAGCTCCCCATCCTATTATTCCGTATTTTATAATTGACTCTATCATTCCAATATACACGATTTTTGCATGTTTTTCGTTGTTTACAGTGTTGCATATTTGTTTGAAGCAGTACAATAGCGATCTTAGTTTTTTTACGGTATTCTTTATATGACTATCCCACTTCATATGTGAGTCCATTGTAATACCTGATATAACTGATTAACATTTTATAATTAGACTTCGTTGCTGATGGTTCAGTTTTAGATAGATTGTACCTTTAGGTTGGTGATGGGTCGTTTACTCTTATGGGTTCCAGCCACTAATCGAGAGAGAGAGACAGATACAGTGAGAGTTACTCAATTCACCCTCCTTGGAACGCCGACTTCTACCTGTAATCTGTAGCTCTACAGATGTGGGATTTGGATCTTATTCTGGGATTGATTGATTCCCTTTTCTATCCACTACGTATTAGGATCGTGGTCGTTTCGATGAATCTCTCGGATGAAGTGGTGATGCTAACTTCAGCTCTGTAGTTAATTCACAGAATGAAAGCCATCGCTCAGTTCTATCTTTGTGGAAAAATGTAGGTAAGGTAATTTGATTTATTTATCAAGTCAAGAAAATAACTGTCGGACAACAAAATACGATATAGCCGGCTCAATGGTCTACCAAGAAGAGAGCGAAGTGGGTAGTCCCTTTGCTTCGTCAGGAACGATCTATCTTGTCATGCGCATTATTGTTCATCCAGAATTGACATTGCCCTCTGTCTCAATTCGTAAACATCATTGAGTGCAGGTAGTTTCTGCATGACTCAGTAGTCTCCCTGTCTTAGACTAGATGTTGTTGTAACATAGTTTCGAATTCGATTTATATACAGGGTGTTAATTAGGTACGTTGACAAACTTCGGTAGGTGATTCTTTGAAAGTTTTCAGGACGAAAAGTTCATTTGAACATATGTTCCAAACGGCTTGGTTTTCGAGATAAAGGGTGATAAAAATACATTTTTTTAAGATTTTTTGGAGAAGACTTCGACATTTTCGTCATTAATCAGTTCAAATTAGACAAGTACAATCCATTCAATAGTACGCATGATACAAAACATTTATTATTTGTCTCATAATATGTCAGTGATGGCGGAAAAAAAATTCTGAAGGTTTGAACAAGGCTTGACTCTGAAAAATGAAGACCCTGTGAGTTATTTGAGAAATGAATTATTTTGTATCATGCGTACTATTGAATGGATTGTACTTGCCTAATTTGAACTGATTATTGTCTAAAATGTCGAAGTTAACTCCAAAAAATCTTGAAAAAAATGGATTTTTGTCACCCTGTATCTGGAAAACCAAGCTGTTTGGGACATATGTTTATATGAAATTTTCGTCTTGAAAACTTTTAAAGAATCACCTCCTGAAGTTTGTCAACGTACTTAATTAACACCCTGTATATCATCTACGTAGAAGTTTGACTACTGACCGATAGATATCTTCAAGCACTATAATCGAGATATTTGTTACTAATGATTTGTTTATACGATTATTATTTATGTGTAATCAATGTGACGAATATTATCGTTACACAAGTTTGATATTTTTACCATCAGGAGTTTTGAAGAAACAAAAAATATATTTTTTCGTACTTTTGACACCCTGTGTCCTCGATATGAGGAGAGAAATCTGTGTTCGAGGTTTGTCAGTCTCATTCTGACTCACCCTGCATACGAACATCGAGAATCTGATGATCCTAATACATTATTAAAAATTGTTGTTGTTGAAATTGTTGTTTCCATCAACCGGCTGCCCCCTTACGAGCAACCCTCAGAAGTCTTTGAGATACTTGTGCGAGCTAGGGAAGATGCAGCCCTTACCTTTTAACGTGTGATGCCATGCACGAGGTCGGTGGGCGCGGCGATTAGAACCTGCGTACCTTGTCATAGCAAGCGAGAACACAACCTATGCGCCACCAAGACCTATAATTAGTGCATCGATTGAGAAATCTATCTACAGAAGATGAAGAATATCATGATTCTTAAATTTATGAACTCAGACACCGTGGTTCGATTGTATAAATTTCAATATATTTCAAGTTAGCGAGTTTGTGAGCTGACCACATCGTTTCATGTTGGTCGAAATAGTCGCAAATACCTTGATGATTTCTTCAATCAAGTACATGTCTACCATTTCATTTGATGGTGAGTTCGAATCCACGGTCCATAAACTTTTTTCAGTGTATTTTGAAACACCCTGTATATTCTTCTTCTTCTTTATATTATGATTATTTGTTTTTCTTTTAACAATTTATTATGAAATACCATGTATATGTTTTTTCTGTAATGATTATTATGGGAAACCCTGTATGTGTTTTTTCCATCAACGTATTTTGAAACACCCTGTATATGTTTGTCGCATCTTGGGGACACTTGTATAGATAATTTTTTTCTTTAATTATGTATTTTGAAACATCCTGTATATGATTTTTCTGCTAAGTTTGATCTTCATTCTACTTGGCACATTCCCATATCCCAAATGACGCGTTTTTTCTTT
The DNA here is from genome assembly GCA_958298965.1 of Chrysolina haemoptera. Lineage (NCBI taxonomy): Eukaryota > Metazoa > Arthropoda > Insecta > Coleoptera > Chrysomelidae > Chrysolina > Chrysolina haemoptera. Next base: position 30,774,832 of record OY282595.1, on the reverse strand, counting down.
GGCTTTTTTCTCTTAAATGATATGTTGTACACCTGGTATACCATTTGACAAACAGTCGCCATGTATTTTTTTCTTAAATTATGTACTTTGACACACCCTGTTGTTTTTTTCTCTTAAATGATGTGGTAGTCGCCATCGAAGTCGCTGAATGTCAAGCGGGCTTTGGCAATGGCCCATTTTGCATTCACCCATGTAGACATCCCCAATGACCCATCTTTCTGTGACACATTTTTCAATCATACTGTATTCATATCTGAATAATGCTTTTGGGAACCCCTATGTTTATGTCTCCAATGATACACAAGGTTCGTAGCCTGGGGTGTTAATGTGCGCTCCATAATCGGTTCAGAATGATTCCCGATGAGCAATTCGGTTTCCGTCACAACACAACCTCGCAGGTGGTCCGGTTTGCTCACGAGGTGAAAGAGGGTTTCTTGGTCACATTCATGATGTTGCTGGATATGCAGAAAGCCTTCGATACCGTCTCGGTCGAAAGTTTCATTGCCAAACTGCTGAGGGCAGGTATGCCCACATACATGGTGAAACAAATGGATTTCTCTCAAAAGCGCATGCAATCGAGGCAGGTATTCCGCAGGGCTCGAGCCTATCGCCACACTTGTATTCTATACCGGGTGTCCCAGAGCTTTTAGGCCATACTGAAAAAAATCGAAGTCGTAGGAGACCATAAGCACTTCCATTTAGGAGAGCAAATTCCACCCCCTGGCAAATCACCCCTGAAAAACACCCCTAACTTTTGTTTTTCAAATTGCACCCTCATGTTTGTTTTTACACAACTTTTAGCTCTTTTCACTTCTTAAGGCCGATTCAGATTCAGATATATGGATGCCCACCCAGGGTTTATGACGCACGTGCAATTTACAAGCATAACCATTTTTGACCCGTGTGTCTGAAAACTACAAGACTATTCACATACGTGCCTTTCACTTGCGGTTCTATCACATTGTCATATTTTCTCTGGTTGTGTATTATAAATATATATAAATAACCAAAGAAAAAACTCAATTTAAGTCCTAATATACCATATCAATCCGATGTAATATATCTCAACATTCAGAGTGTGCTTGCCCATAGAGACCATCTTATATATGAAATTAGGTGCTATAAACCTATTGTAATACTATTGAGTGAAAGTAGACAAACTGAGGATATTAATGACTTTGAATTACAACTGGATGATTATAATATGATACGGTGTGACTCGAAAAGCAGGCGGGGAGTGTTTTGATATACGTCAAGGAAGAGTATGATTACAAATATTTAAAAAAATTTGTTCTTGATAAAATTTACTGGTGTGTTTTCATCAAGATAAAAATTCATTGTGTTAATTGAATAATTGGGTGTCTTTATCGATCCCCAAGCTCCGATTCAGCTGTATTCTTGGAAGAATTTAATAATTGGAATGAGGAATTATTCAATGAAAGGAATAAATGTCTTTTAGTAGGTGATTTCAATATAAATTTCATGGATTCTAGTAGTAGGCATGTTATAGATTTCAAGTCTTCTATAAACCTCATTGGACTTGAACAACTAATAAAAGAACCAACTCGTATCACTAATATAAGTTCATCGTTAATTGACTATGTGCTGTGTAATCAAGATAATGTGAAATGTCTAGTGCACGATGAGCCTAAAATTACTGACCATTCTATTATTTCAGTGTCGATAGGTTAGACGAATTGAATGTGAAATGTCTAGTGCACGATGAGCCTAAAATTACTGACCATTCTATTATTTCAGTGTCGATAGGTTAGACGAATTGAATATCAATCTCATTGACTGCAATTGGTTACTTGATACGATGGATATTGGGTAATTTACTCTAATATTATTGATAATCTAACATCAAATGTTGAAAGAATTTCGCCTTTGAAGTCTTACATGAGCTCAACTCAGCTTCCATGGTATGATTGGGAAATATCAAATTTAACAAAAACTTCTGAAGATCTGAAGCAGATATGGTGGGAAGAGTACAAAAACTTCAGAAATCTAATTGTTAACAGTTTAAAAAGAAAAAAGATAGATTACTACACCAACAAAATTGATAATCACATAAACAATCCCAAAAAAATGTGGCAAACACTAAAGCTTCTCTTGAAACCGAAAATCAGCAAGATAACAAATAACATCAAGTTTGTGATCGACGATAATTTGATAGTTGCAAGAACCGACCTTGAAAAAGCGGAGAGATTTAACTCATATTTTGTTGATAGTATTTTGAAAATTAAATCAAATATTCCACCATCACTAGAATGGAAAAACACGGACTTACCTGTCATAAATTGAAAATTCTCGAGCTTTCAAAAATTAAACTTGAGCGAATTGAAATTAATCATTAATAGTCTGGACAATAAATGCAACTCCGATCCTTAGCAACTGATGAAATACCACTTCAACTGAAAATGAGTACCATAGTCCCAGTACCAAAAAACAATATTATTCATGACCCTAGTAACTATCGTCCTATAAATACCTTACCACCCCTGGAAAATATATTAGAAGTGGCCGTTTATGAACAGATTAGTAAATATATTAATGATAATGATTTATTAATGGAATATCAATCAGGCTTTAGATCGAATCATTCCTGTGAGACAGCTTTGCAACTGACAATAACTAAGTGGAAGTTTTTAATAGATGAAAATAAATTTATAGTAGCAGTGTTCTTGGACTTTAAACGAGCATTTGAAACAATTGATATTGATATCCTTTTGATTAAACTGCAGTATTATGGAATTCACGGAACCGTTTTAAAATGGTTTGATAATTATCTGAAAGGTCGTTCTCAAGTAAGCAAGGTGAATGATGTAATCTCTAGTGAAAAAAATATAACCACCGGCGTTCCCCAGGGCAGTGTCCTAGGACCCTTGCTATTCATTCTGTACTTGAATGATATTAATTTTGTTCAAGACTGTGAGTTCATTAACTTGTTTGCTGACGATACTCTCATAGCTGTCAGCAGTCCGAACCTAGATGAGGCCATAGAGAAAATGAACAATTGTTTGGAAACTATCACTAACTTTTTGAATATTAATAAGCTCAAATTAAATACTCTCAAAACCAAGGCCATGATAATAACTTCAAAATACAAATATAACCAAATCAACTTAAATAACGTAAATATATCAATATATAATGAAGAAATTGAAATAGTGCAAGAAATAAAATACCTTGGCTTCAAAGTGGATAACTTTATCACTTTCAAAAGTCATTTCAATTATGTTCATAGCAAAATAAGTAAAAAAATATTCTTTCTCTCACGAATACGCCAACAATTATCGTTCTCTTCATCTATAACGGTCTATAAAACTATAATCCAGCCACACTTCGAATATTGCTCAAGTTTACTATCGTTACTAGATTCTAACAGTATTACGGCATTACAAAAATTGCAGAATAGAGCAATGCGAATCATTCTCAAATGCAAGAAGTCCACTCTCATTGATACGATGTTAGTTGTACTGAATTGGATTCCACTAAAAACCCGATTATATTATCTTTCAATGATTTTTATTTATAAAATGTTGAAAGGACAGTTACCTCAGTATTTCGATCAATTTATCACATTCAATAACCAAGTTCACAATTACCAGACCAGAGGAAGTTCAAACTTTCATGTAAATAGAACCAATTACAAAAAAAACATGAATTCTTTGTTTCACAAAGGATTACTTCAATATAATAATTTACCCATTGATATCAAGGATAGTGCAACACTGAGTTCATTCAAAAGCAATCTTCTGGGGTACATCAATGTAAACTAACCCTCATCATGTAAATGTATTATTGATTCACAAACTATTGTATTTAGTAATAGCATTCATTTAATCAATTAATTAATCATGTAATAGTTATTATTAGAATTTTGTATATTAGGATTATTTCTATTTCAAAAATAAAGATTATAAGATTATTGATTTTCTTAATACTAGAGGTTGTAACGTTTCCATTTTCCTAGGCAGTATTTTTTCATAAACGTTACATCTATGACGTTTTTCAATTAGTTAATTCAAAGAAATCGGACAACATATTCTAGTGATATTTGTGCACAAAGAAAATCTTTCTTAATTTATTGACGAATATTGTTTCCCCCTGTACACACAGGAAAGTAAATGCACTCTGATTTGAAAAACGCAAATAAATTGATTATTCAAATAGTTTACCTTCCCTGTATGTATGTATATATAACACATTATCAAGATTAGGTGTTAGGTTTTGTCTGAAGATTTTATTCAATTATCAATATTTGTAAATATATATTATGGCTATCCTGTTATATTCCGTAAGAATATCATTCAATCTCCTATTTCAACTGAAAAATATAAATGTCTCCGACACTGTCGAGATAGCCACTTCTTTCGCTCATTTGAGTTCTAAAGTTTTTGTAATTTGAACGAAGGAGAGAGGATGGGCACGATCCATTTTGGTCAAGTAAAGAGAATGCCGTGTGTGGACTTGAGCAGAAAGTTGAAAACTGAATCTAATTTATGAAGTGCTACAACTGGCACATTATATTCTTTTGGGTCATTTTTTTGGTCAACTAGTGGCATTCCATGAGCATGTTTGACGCTGTTATTTTATTATCATTAGTGAGCATTTTGCATTGTGTAATGCTAAAAACCCTCTCTGGAACAGAGGTGAGTAAACTACATCCAATTCAAAAAAAGAAAAAAAAAAGGGCGTGCCAAATTCAGTGAAATGAAGTCCTGTTCATTGTTTTAGGGTTTTATTTTATGGCCCAAGAGTTTCAAATTGTTCGACATTATTCTGGTTGGATTCAACAATTTTCATCTCTATGAAGTCATCTACCAGAAAATTAAAAATGTCTTACCTACATGGTTTTCCATATGGCAATCTCCGATGTCATTAGGCCATGTATGCTGCCCTATTTCTGATGCTCCAATGACGTTTAACGTCCAAACTGTTTTTGTAATTTAAGAAGAAACAACAGCAAACACCATTCGAAATTTAATGAGATTATTGGTATTCTGGAAATGGTTCGACGTTGGATAACAGGCCAGTTTCAAAAGTTTCTTGAGTTTTTATTTCACTAATATTTTCGGTTATTTTTTCTTATATTTATCTAGATTTTTTTACGATAATTATTGTTATAATTTATTGGGTACGGTTGATATTCATATGCCTTTCAGCCATCTACGTTTGATGATTTTAGTGTTATGTAATCACCAGGTAAAATTCATGAATTTTCCCTGGAGTCGTAAGTATTTACTGAACATCTCATGTCCATATGAAAAAATCAGGTTATCATCTAGGTATGTTTTTGAATTTCATTACTTCAAGTTGGTTTTGGAGAATATTTTGTATTAAGACATGCAGGTAAATGAGAAGTCATCTATTATTACATGAAAAATTCAGGTACCATAAACATATGCATATTTGTACATTTATATATTTTCCAACTTCATGTAAATGAGGGTAAATTTGGGTTTGGATTATAAAATGTGTAAAAGCATTTCCTTTTTTTATTTCACTCACATAATCTCTACTTCTCCACTTAGGTTTCTGATTTCGCCCGAGCGAACATCAGCTTAAATAAATTAAAAAATCAGTGGCGTCCAATTTTGTTTCTTTCAATAAATTTTTTTGACTTAAGTCTTTTATATTTTATTTTGTCTTTCAAAAATAAAAAGCGTTAAGTGAATGAAAAATATTGCAATCACCCACAGCCCAATGCCACCGACGTACAGTAGCCGTTCGCAACGTTAGTGATATCATTTGTCTTATTATTTGGAAAACATTCTTTCTATAATATTTCTTCAAGGTATTTGAAACAAAAGATATCGTTACAAGGTACTGCATTTGAATTTTTCAAATCAATCTGTCGCATATTTCACTGAATCTTTCTTTATGTGAACTAGAACATGTTCCGTGCTCACCCCGCGTTTTTCACGCACGCCGACATGCACAAGTGTGAACGTCGATGGGTATGCATTTCTAGTGCATTGTCAAAAATGCAGGGTGGACACCCATGTATCTGAATCGGCCATTAATCAACAATATATCATAATATGTAGTTGGGAAGATAGTTAGTCGAGAAAATTGAATTCGTTAGAGGGTACTATTGATGGGACTGAATTAAGTGGCCCACTTTGTATAGACAAGAAAAAGTGGAAGTTAAAGAAAATGTTAGAACTTTTTGTACTCTGTTTGATTCCTACGGTATCAGGATGACAAATTGCTATCAGTAGCTATCAAAATGCCTTTTACCTTCACTCCAAACGAATACGTTAATATGCTTCCAATTTTGGTGAGTGCCAAAAGAATAAACGTGTTGTAAAAAGGCTGTATGAGCAGCGCTTTCCTGATCGTCGACAACCAGATCGCAATACTTTTTAGTATGTAGAAAATACAATGCGAACAGAATAATGTCTAGGGAAAACACATCAAACACATCCTACTCCTATGCGAACTGAGAAAAATTGTATAAATGTGTTGGCACATCCTCATATTTCGGTTCGTGCATTAACGGTGGATATTGGGTTCAGTAAGACGTTTGTGCAAATGATTTTTGAACAGTAAATTTACACCAAGGACCCCGACTTCGACAGATTTCGGAAGACGAATGGCATTCGTTGCTCACATTCAAGTTTTAGTTCATGACAATCCCCACTTCCTTAATCAAATCTTGTGAAGTGACGAATCCCGAATGGCACTGTTAACCGTCATAATATGCAGTATTGTTCACAAGACAACCTTCACTGTAAGAAAAACCAATTTCCAAATAATGTGGGATGTGAACAGGTGGTGTTGTTTACATAATGGATGTCGCCTCGGTCCTTTTTTTTTTCTAAGACACTTTAATGGGCCCCCGATATTTACATTTCTTGGACTACTAGAAGATATTCCAATTGAAGAACAACAAAAAATGTGGTAGCAACACATAACCATAATACAGTTACTACTTTCCTCAATAATATCTTTCAAGACCGTTGAATTGTAAATAGAGGATCTGTTCGATGGCCTGCACGTTCTCCAGTACTCACGCCTCTGGGCTTCTTCCAATGGGGATATTCGAAACTCAACCAACGAATATTGAAGAATTGCCCCAGAAAATTTCAGAGTCTTGTATAGTGCATTTCAAGTTTAACGTAGAGTAAATTCTCAGAAAACAAACTAATTTGGTATGCATATTTCAGTATGTGTGCTTATCGTACAACGGCAATATTTCAGCTCAATTTACATTGTTTTCGACTATTTAGGTATACAATTTCGAACACCACCCAGACTATCATAAAAAGTGTTTGGCGGCTATTGTTAGGATAAAAGACTAGCCGAGTATTCCACCAGTCATAGGCGTACTTCCAGGAGAATTATTTTTACTGCAGTTTCGTCCTATAAAACTATAATTCAAACTGATGTTTGATGATGATCAGTTTGAATTATAGTTTTGAAAATGTCCATATAGGACGAAACTGCAGTAACTAAAGGTTATAAATATAAAGTGGTACAAAAACATAGAAATTTACTTTTCCCATTTTTCATGATGATCTCCTCTACCACATAGTAACGGCTACATCCATCAATTTAGAGAATTACTTTATTTGTTTGGGTTTCTTCATTATTATCAAACTAGTTTTGTCCAGTTGATTAAAATCAAGGTGAAAAGATCTGACGTAGGTAATTATGATTTTTGCGATAGTTGATTTTATCGAATATGAAATTAACCAGAGAAAAAATTAAATGTGAACCGTTCATCACGTAACGAAAAGAGTGTTATGTTGGGTTTACAGATTCAACTAAACTAACAATTATGAATCAATAATTATGAATTATCATCACAGAATTAAGAAGGTGTTTATATGCATCAATTAAGAATTATGAACTATGCATTTTAATATGCCAACTGTGAAGACTGTTGTCAGATAAATCAAAAAAGCACCCATTATTTCTAGAAAGTCTTGATCTCCACAATCCATATCAAATATTTAATGAAATAATCAAAATAACACGAAAAATTCAACCTGATATTTCACCAAATCTGAGCTATTTTATACCAAACCCGCCAAATTCAACAATGAAATTTGATGGAATTCTAAAATAACACGCTCTGCTCTTTCCATCCACAAAAATTCTCAATTCTTAGTGGTCTTAGTTGTTAAGTTGAATGTTAAACTACTTAGTAATTATTAATTCTTAATTTAAATGACAAGACGAAAAAGTACAAACCTTCATATACGTTCTATTGTATTCAACATTCTTAGTTCTTAGTTGTTAGTTTGATTCTTAGTTTAGTTGAATCTAGAAACCTAACATTATACTGAATATTATAATAATTTCTCTTCGTCTGAAACAGAATACGAGGAAGCATACTCAACACCGTAAACTGTAGCTCAGAAGTGTATTTTACATTTTCTCCAATTAACATTGTTTATATGATTTTGATTAAAAAAATCGTAATATTTTACATATTTTTTGTTTTTTGTTTCAGTATAATAGTTGTATAGATTTTTTAACACTCTATATTAAGCTTACGTATACAGTATGGGCCATAACGTTTGCACTATATGGGAAAAAAAATTATTATAAGAATTACAAAACGTACGTTATAGGGGATCGTTTCTACATATTGGAAAACCTTGTTTATGATTTAATTTTAGGTCCTCATACGTGAAGATACGAACCACTGCGGCAACATTGAAATTTTGCACCACCATTTGGAAACAAACTTAAAAATTTACATTTTATTATTCACAGTTTATAACGTTCCCTAAAAATTAGTGGAGACCAAAAAAAAACAGCTTTTTTTAATGAATAAAAAAATATTCAGAAAAAATTGCGATTTTCAATTTTTCAAATAGATATTTCAAATCCCGTATGTGGGCCTAAAATTAAATTATAAAGAACTGTCTCAAATAACTTATTTAACTATCTGTACAAATAACCCCACTTTTGCCAATTCGTAATACATTTTTCCAAAATGCCGCCATATTGTTAGTCCTGCGACATATCAAAATCGATTATTAGATTTTTTAATATGCAGAAACGTTCCCATATAAAGTATTTTTTGTAACTCTGATAATAAAAATGTTTCCCAAACCTTATTGCCACACTGTTTATTAAATTTGAAGTAGGTAGTTTTAGAAATATCAAAAGTTGTAAATAATAGTAGAAACCTATAATTCTATATTTTCAAATACTAAGAAATTACAAGAAACATTCTTCATACACTTTATGAAATATACTTTTTCAACGTTTATTCATATTAAATAAAATGAAGCATTTGTAAATTATGTACGCCTATGTATTTCGAGGTTACGGCGATTAGCGTTCTGAGAATTTACTCTACGGTGTTCTTGAAATGGACTATAATACCGTTACTCCGGGGCTTATGACTTATTATTTCATTTATATTTTTATTTGCCAGAGTTCTGCATATCATTCTAGATGCCATGATAATATATCATTGAATGGGAAAAGAACAACACTGTAAGTTGAACGAAAACAAACATGGGGGTGCAGTTAAAAAGACAAAAGTTAGGGGTGGTTTCGCGGGGGTTGTTTACCAGAGGGTGGATTTTGCTATGCTGCATGAAAGAGCTTATGGTCTCCTACGACATGTATTTTTTTCAATTTTTTTCTTCTTCAAATATTTGATTTCCTTCTACACGAACGAAAACGGCGATGTACGCGGATGATACCACAGTATATTGCCAATCGTTCTCCAGTGATGTAGCTGCATATCAGATCTGGCTGAAGCTGGATATGGAAATTCTGCCGTATCTAGAGGAGAACAAGGTCGTGGTAAATCCGGCAAAGACCGAGATCATCAATTTTAGGCGAAAATATAAATTTACTTTCTCCCTAGGGGTCCCCTGACTACACATAACCAGACTTAGGATCCATGATAATGAACCCCGCAAATACGGCGGGGTTCTTTATCAAGCGCACGAACTCTTCCGTGAGCCCGGGAAGAACTGGCTGCTTAGAAAATATAGGTTTTCGACTAAACGATCAGTATCAAGATCCGGTTGTTTGCTTATAGCCTTTTACGGAACGACATCCAACTAGCACTTTACGATAACTGCCGTGTGAAGGAAAAATATCCAGAACGTGCTAGAATTAATCAACAACTGTAGTGCGATGGCCATGTACTAGGCTGTATCAGGTAAACTTTAGTCACCTAGTGGTGGTTCTAGGAAGTTAGAGTTTGTTCTGAGATATACGATCTCAAATATGTATCTAACTATGTATATAATAGCACACGTTAAAATGTAAGGACCTCGTCTGTACTTCCAACGAAATTCCATCTAAGTCCAATCCCCTAAATTTCAAGATGAATTTCACCAACCAGCAAAATTTTACAACCTGCAACATCTACATTCTACTTGACAAATCCCCATACCCCCCCAATGATGCATTTTTTCTTTGAATCTTTTTCTTCTTTCTTACTCTTAAATGATATGTTGGTACACCTGGTATAGCATTTGACAAACACTCGACACGTTTTTTTTCTCTCTTAGATGATGTGTTTTAAGACACTCTGTATACATTGCTTATGATTTTTATTGACAAGCAGCCGTCAAGTTTTTTTTTAACCGAGCATTTTGAAACGACGACCCTGCCCTCTAATTTTACAATTGGTAACACCTACGTGCCCCCAACCTACATGCTTCATTTTACAACCGGCAACACCACGCTCCACTATGTTTGAACTGGATCTCCTTCGTCTACGTCATGATGAGCGCAGCGACCAGACTAGCGAACGATCTTCTACCACTTCCGCCACAATCCCTCTGTTACTCATCTACGGTAATTGTAAGCAATGACCCCAGAAAACGATTCCATAGCGAATATGAGATTTGAAGCAAAGTAAGCCATTCTAGATGTGGTTTACCCCAGCCCACTTGATATCACTCTAATTACATAACATCCACAGGAAACTTGTTTACTCAAATTTGTTGCGTGTTCTTTAAAATTTAATTTATTGTCTAGGTAAATATCTAGGAATTCAGTATGCTGTTTGTTTTCTATGTACTTATTATCAAATTCTAAATCGTCTAGTGGATATTTGAAAGTAGTTTTGTCTGAATTGAAAGATATATAGTTCGTGTTACACTAGTTTAAATATTTTGAACATCTATTTTTGTCATATTTGATAGCTGATTGATTTCTTTATAACTCCAAAAAATTATAGTGGTATCGTTAGCAAAAATAAAATCGTCTTGCTATGCTAATGGTCATTGAGTCATTTGAATAGATCAAAAACAAGACTGGTCCTATAACAGACCCCTGTGGTACTCCATGTTTTATGACACTAAGATCAGTCTGCCCACTTGATATTTTCAGAAATGTATTGAACCAGGTCAAATTTTTTCCTCTTATCCCATAATGGCTAAGCTTCCGCAGCAGCGTTTTGTGATCAACACAATCATGTAAACAGTTGCCTTGAAATAAAATTTATATTGAAAAGAAGTGTATTTACAATACCACTGAAATTTGTCCTACCCATTAGTATTTGTACCTAATTCAAGTGTTTACGTAAGGGTAGTTTGTTCTGGTTAGAACAGACTGAGAATTTCCTTCTCACAATTTCCTCACACCCAAGTGTCACGTAAGGTTATTTTGTTTGGGTTGGAATAGACTAAAGAACATTGGCGCAGCCAGGAGAAACACCAAATTACTATATTATTCATAATATTCGGCTGATGAAAAAAAAAAGCTCTGGTAACTGATAAAATGTAGTAGTAGCAGTAGTAATCATGGGGAGGCCGCTGCCGCAGCCAGGCAAGTAGGCCCCAATGGGCCCTTTTTGCCATCCCCTGCCCTCCACATAACTACATCGCCTCTTCTAGTCTTCCTTTCCGAACCTTTGTGACCTTCTAGTGAAGGTCAATATGTCCGTCCACTCTAGTTCGATGAGTTCCTCTTGTTGGAGTTTTTCGGCTCCAAAGATTTCGAATCTTAGCCTCCCGTACGCCTCACACTCGCCAAGGAAGTGAGACGAGTTTCTTCGTCTTCTTCGCACATATGGCAAGTGGGATTGTCTTTTATACCCATTAGTGACAGGTGTCTACCTAGTTTGTTATGGCTGTTAGTATTCCTACAAGGAGGCGTAGTGTTTGGCGATATCTGCCTAAAAGCCACGTCATCCTTGACTTGCTAGAGCCGGCCACAAAGTCTTTTGACTGCCTGCAGCCGGCGGTATTCCTCCAAGATTCGTTTAGTTCTCTTTCCACCCATTCATCTAGGGCAGAAGAGATTTGACCTCTTGCAATGCCTAGTACTGGCTCCGGTCCACAGAACGGCGCAGCGGAACCGGTTCTGGCAAGCTCATCTGCCACCTCGTTTCCCGGCACCCCCATACCAACTCGACTTCCTTTGTTTCCGCTAATTTCTCAAGAGCATCTCCGCATTCCCAAAACTGAGCTTGGTCTAGGATGACAGATAGCTTTGAGCGCTGCCTGACTATCCGAACAAATATTAATTTTCTGTTTGGGCCCTTCTTTCACCTCTTGTCTCGTAGCTACGGTTAGAATGGCGTACACCTCGGCTTGGAAAACTGTTGTGTATCTTCCTAGAGCGTAGCTTTTTCGTATATCTCTTCCTTCCAGGTAGATTCCTGCGCCAGAAGCCTGTTTGTCAGTCAGACGCGAACCGTCCGTGTAACATACTAGGCCTCCTGGACGAAGCTCCACTGTGTTTCCTTCCCATTGTTCTCTGCTCGGAATAGTAAGCGCAAACTTCCTATTCCATCGCAGTGCGCTTTTCACTCTGAGGACGGAAATAGGAATTTCCTGCTCCGCCCACTTTGCGATTTCCGCATGTCCTATCATCTCTCCTTCGTTTACCCAGACCTCCTTCTTGATCCAGACCGGAAGGGGTGGTAGCCTCAACAGTACCTCCAATGCCGCAGTTGGGGTCGTTCTCATTGCACCCGTTATTAATAAACAGGCCAACCTCTGGACCTTACTGAGCTTTCGACCTAAAAAATGTATGTTCAACCCCCAAACTGACATCCACTGAAAGCCACTGCTAAAGAATTTAACAAGTATAATTGGGCCTTCGCAGTGGCCGGTGTACAAAACAAGAAGCTGAAAATTCGGTAATTAATTCAGTGTACCAAAAAAGCTGTTAGGGACGCGAGTGAACTTAACAAGAACTAACCGACAAGAACCTTTTGGCAGTTAAGAGGGTTAAGATAAGCTAATTGCATAAAAATGCAAGAAAACTTTCAAGTGTGCACTATCGAAACGTTACCATTGAAACATGTGTCACTGGTCATGGCTTGGCCGCAAAAATGTCTTCTTTGACTGAGGTGCTTTCACAAACAATTCCATCAGCAGAAGTGCTGTGATTTCATATGACTACACAAATAGTAGGTACTAATATCACTTCCTTACTATTAACGGGTGATTTCAACATAAATTTCGGAAATACCAGTTGAACTCATAGTTCATCTACAAAAAATCTATTTGATTCTCTAAATCTTACAATGCATGTACATGTTCCAACAGGATATTTCCAGTATTCTTCCTCTATTATTGATTATGTATATTTTAATATAGCCAACACGTCTTGTGGTAGAGGCTGGTATATCCGACCATGAGGCAATCCTATTCACATTTCCGGTTTTAGGAACTAAAGCTATAGTGGCGAAACATTTTGGACGTATTTACTCCGCCACCCATTGGAACACTATACTCAATCACAACGATTCTTTGACTGATTTCGACACCAACTTGTTTCATAACTTTAACAAAGCTTTCCCTTGTCGCCGCATTAAAAATAAAAAACACAGAAAACCTTGGATAACTACAGGTCTACAAATCTGCTCTAAAAACCTACGGCCCCTTCATCATATCAGAAAATTTGTTTCGCCAAATAATTGGTTTCTCCCTTACTTTAATAAATACATAACTTTATATAGGACTACTATTCTTAAAGCTAAAAAAAGATACTTTAATATTAGATTATAGGAATCAAGCAATAAACAAAAGGAGAACTGGGCAATAATTAACGACCCAAGAGGAGCAAATAGTGCTTTAACCAATACCAGCATACCGTCTTGTAATGAGTTAAATAAATATTATAGTACAGTCGCCTTGAATCTATCTAAAACCATAGCAGTCACGGAAGACCCCATAAGTGTAGTTACAATTATCATAATATAATTATAGTATCACAGTAAATAATTTGTATAAAATTGAATACGGAACAATCACAAAATATATATGAATATACTTACAAACTAAGATAAAAAAGGTACAAAGAGACATGAGATATTGCATAGAGACATAATTATTGCAATAATCATTCGGTGAAATTGAAGTTCGACGGATCATAGTAAGCATTCTTTGTTAGATACTGTTTCAGTTTCCTTTTGAAACTAGTCAGGGTTGCATTTTTCATTGATTGGGGAAGTGAATTATAAAGTGGTATGTAGGAATTCCGTCTCCTTGTCATTTCTAGTCTCTGGGTTGGTGCTCCAATATTATCTTTATTCCTAGTATTATAAGAATGATTATTTCCATTTGTAGAATACTTATGTGAATTTTCTCGAATGTGTATTAGATTGCAGTATATTATACACGATGGTAGAGTCATTATATTAAACCTCATGAACCAAGGCGTACAGCTTTCCATTTGAACTATTCCGGCTAGGCGTCGGATGGCTCGTTTTTGAATTGTAAATATTCTTGAGATATGAACAGATGTTCCCCAATTTATTAATCCATATGTTAAAGAGCTATGAAACATTGCATGGTAAGCAATGTGGGCAGCTTGCTCAGCTACTTTATTTTTTATCTGCCTGATTGCATAGACCTTACTTGATAGATTTTTCGCTAATTTATCAAAAGTTAACTTGGAGTCAATAGTTATGCCAAGACACTTCTCACTATCTGAGGGATTCTGTGACAACGAGAACATAACTGATTGGGTATTATTTTCATTCACACATAAGCTGTTCGCATTGAACCAGTCAGTAGCTTCCTGAATAACTCGTTCTTCTAATTCTGATGATTCTTCGTCATTGTTTTTTCGAATGGCGAAGGTAAGTAGTTTTTTTTTAAGCGTTTATTTCATCCCAAGATACACAGAGTGTTACATAGGGAAACCTCTATTACTAGGAGAAACAAATTTTGATATCATATAATTTTGCCCTTTGCGGGCATGTCAATAATCAATTACTATAACTACAGGTAAACGGTAATAAAGTCAAACATCAGTATCACATAGCAGTCACAATTATCACAATTACAGTACAATAACTAATAAAATGTTTCAAGTTAAATAATTAATTAATAAGATGCATAACAGTAAAATATTTGATTAGATATATCACAGTAGCAGAAATCAGCTTATTTGGTTTCAGTTAATGACTACATAATTATGGTATAATGATATAGTTCGTTCAATGGTTGTACAAGGGAACGTGTCTCTTCATAACTATTTTAAATTTGTTTACATTCAATTTTTTTTTATATTGGAGGGGAGTTTGTTATATTCCGCTGCTCCTTTATATAACAATGAATTCAAGCCATGACGTGAGCATATTTGTGGTAAAGATATATCATTGCATTGTCTAGTTTCATAAGGATGAATTTGATACCTCATAGGGAACTCTATTTGGGTGTGTCTCACCTCAGTCAGTGTTTGATGAATAAATTCATTAACTTTCACCACATAAAGGCTATCCAGGGATCTAATATTGTATTTGTTGAACAGATATGTTGTAAATCTCATTTGTAATTTGTACAGATTTTTGATGGCTTTATTCTGTAGTTTTTTTAGTGGTGTTATATAACTCTCAAAAGTTGAGCTCCATATGATAATTAGGTATTCCAAATGGGAATGAACTAGGGAGGAGTAAACTAGCCTCAATAGATATTTTGGAACAGTATAACTTAATCTCCGAAGAACACCCACTGGTCCCATAATTTTTTTTTGTATATATTCAATATGCTCGAGCCATGAAAGCCTTTCATCTATGATCAGACCAAGAAATTTAATTTTACTAGAGTATTTCAAAGTACTATTTCCAAAAGATATTTCTTTTTTTGCGTAATCAGGCACCTTACTTTTATCAATCCACATGAAAGAAGATTTATTCAAATTGAGGGTCAACTTATGGCAAGATAACCATTCGGTCAAGCACTGGAGGTCTTGTTTGATGTTTTGGGAGATGACGTCACATGTTTCTCCAAAGTATACAATTGTTGTATCATCCGCATACAGTCTGACTTCCCCCCTAATAGTTATGTTTGCCAAAGAGTTGATGTAAATGAGGAAAAGGGTAGGACCTAAGATCGATCCTTGTGGTACACCACAGGTAATTTTTTTTCTTTTCACTACAATATGTACCGTATTGAATTAATTGTAAATTACTACTCATCAAATAAATGCATACAGACTGGAGTCCCGCAGGGAAGCATCCTGGGCCCACTTCTCTTCATTATTTTTGTTAACGACTTACCTGACTATTTTAGAAATAGTCATTCTACTTTATTTGCCGATGATCTCTCAGTGGTTGCATCTGGTTCCTCCACGAGTAACCTAAGTCGAGCCTCAACCGATTATGTAAGTGCTTCTAATGACTACAGTATAAAAAATCACCTGGTACTAAATACCCTGAAAACTGACCTGTTGCAGTTCTCTGCCTCAAAATTGGACTACAGTCTACTGGTGAGATATGAAAATTCTTCTCTTCGCCAATCAAAAGTTGTAAAATTTCTTGAAGTGAATATGGATTCACATCTAAATTGGTACACGCATATAGAGTATGTGGCCAAAAAAATTTCATCTCATTCCTTTGTGCTATGGAGACTACAGAAGTATTCTTTTAATTTACTACCACTCCTATGTAAATTCTACCCTATCCTATGCAATAACCATATGGGGAAACTCAAAGAAAATCGAATCTCTTACTAATTCAAAAAAAAATTCTGAGAACAATAACTTTCAAAGATCGAAGGTACTCGTGCAGAAACCTTTTTAAGGAATTAGGCATTTTAACTGTCACCTCGCTGTACATTTTCAAATGTGTAATATTTGTAAAAAAAAATATCTCCAGGTACAGTGCGTCTGGTGATATTGCCAATTACAATATGAGATCCAAGTCAGTAATTAAACTACCCCCACATAGACTTACCTTAACGGCAGAAAGTTGTACTGTAATGCCTCAAAAGTTATATAATCACTTACCAAATGCACTGAAATTTGTATCTAATGTCAAAACTTTCAAATGTGAAACAAAAAAACTGCTACTTCAGCACTCGTTGTACTCGTTAAATGAATATTTTAATATTAATTTCTAGACTATTAAGCGCTAATTGCTGTTTATTCTTGTACATAGTTGCGTGTTTGTAGATGTAACTGATTGTGTCATCTTTAGTATTAGTGACTTGTCCACATGTCATGTAATGTGACCATATTGGATTGTATAAATAAATAAATAAATAAATTGCTTCCTATTCGATAAGTAATCACGGAACCATGTGACATCCTTCTCCCAAACACCAATCCTTCTCATTTTTTCCAGTAAGATATCATGGTTGACCGTGTCAAAAGTCAAGTGAGACAAGGGCACACTTTTTTTTTTGTCAATTTTCATTTGTACTTCAGATATCAGATCAACAGCAGCGCTGGTGGAGTCACTTGACTTGCGGAAGCCATATTGTGACTTGGTCAATATAGTGTTTTCTTCAAGATATTTCAGCAGTTCCATGTTCCCAACTTTTTCAATTATTTTTGAAGGTATTGGGAGCACTGATAAAGAGCGATAGTTGTTTGGGTCTTCTTTATCACCGGACTTATACATAGGTGATACTTTCGCTAGTTTGAAGACTTCTGGTACTTTCCCACATGAAAAGGACTGGTTTATAAGTTTACACAAAAGACTTTGTATTTCATTTTTACACTCTTTCACAGTCTTCGCTTCAATCCGATCGCATCCTGGTGCCTTGGATGTATCCAGATCTTCTATTATTTTACCTATCTGGCATTACAAGTTGTTTCCTTTGCAGGGTCTATATATTGAGGTGTGATGTTTGCGACCAGTTTTTCCCCAATTCCAACAAAATAATTGTTTATATAGTTACAGACTTCTTCCGGATCTGTGATGTTGTCATTGTTTTCTGTATTTATAGAAGAAATGATTTGTATAGGCTGTTGACTTGTTTCTAATGATGGTGTTTATGATTTTCCATGTTTTCTTTTGATCCCCATTTGTTCTATTGAATTTTTCTTCATAATATTTCTTCTTCGCAGCTTTGACTTCAGTTTTTACAGATTTTTGAGCAATTTTGTGTTAGTTGAAGAAATATTCATTACTTGGAAATCTTTTTTTCTTTTTGTACAGATACTCTTGATGTTTTATTGCCTGTAATACTTTTGGGGTGAACCAGGGTTTGGAGTTTTTTCTGAATTTGTTTTTACATCTTTGATAGGAAGTGTTTTTTTCAAAACAATTAGCTATTTTTCCATCGTTTACATGAATGTCAAGGGTGTCCAGGTAATTTCTGTCAGCCTCTAAGAGGTCTTGCTTTAATTTCTCCATATCAATGTTTTTTTTATGTAGTACTTTTCAGGTTGTTGGTTGCAGATCTCAGTGTTCATTTTCAGAATTTGTATTTCGTGATCACTAATACTGTTGCCTATTATTGCCAGTTCAATAAATGGTCAATAAGTGTTTGGGAGTAGCCAGTAATTCTTGTGGGAATAGTTTCATTGACTATTTGAAAACCATTCGTCAAACAAATATCTTTGTAAGTGAATACAATTCTTGAATTGTCTATTATATTTATATTGATGTCACCCATGATGATCACTTCTTTATTTGTTAGATTTGCCAGTTCCTAATGTTTGTTGTCACTTGATGGTGGGTTATAAACAGCTCCAATATATGTTTTAGTTTTTCACGTATAGTAGAATGTATGACCAATATCCACGACTGACAATCTTGGTCACATTGAATTCTATGGACTCTTTAACAAATATGGCAGCTCCCCCTCCTCGTCTTTCCCAACTTGCAAATACTGCTTTATATCCTGGTATATTGAAGTATTTTTCTTCCTCTTTCGTTAGCCACGTTTCAGAAATGACAAGAGCAGTGGCGTTTTCAATTTCATCAAGCATAATTTCAAGTCTTTCAAGTTTGTTTTTTTATAGATCTAGCGTTCACGTACATGATATTCATATTTTGAGCATTGTGATGTTTTTTCTTTTATTATCATAGTTATAACTGCAGAGTTGACTGTAGATTTTTATCGCCATTGCAGAAGTCAGAGATAAGTGGTTTTTAGAAAATTAATCTGGTTCCTAGTTTCTTTCAAGAAATTCTTCTATTTGAAGGGGATTAACTATTCTGATAGCTCTTGTATTTTCCGATTCACAGCAATAGACCTGTCCATTTTTTATCCATACAAACTTGTAGTTTTTATCTGTCTTAAGTGTCTTTGCTTTGTTAAACAGAGCTCTTGTCTCTCTCGGCACATCTTCATTGATGTAAATCTTTCTCTTAGGGCCCCTTATATTACATTCCGTTGTGTCTATGACTTTTTTCGCTTTTCTTCTTTCTATGACCTTGTTTCTCAGCTCTATTTGTTTAAAAGCAACTAGAACTGGTTTATTTGTGGATTTGGTCGGAATGATTTTGACAGTATAATCTTCAGGTTGGGATGGTACATTCAACTAATCCAAAATTTTCTCTGCATCCTCTATTCCATTTGCACCAAAAAACACCAAATTTTTATTCCTCTCTGATATCTCGTCGTGACTTCTGTTTTTGAGTTGGAGATCAAGAATGTCGTTTTGAAGTTCTTTTACAATTTTTTTCATGTTTTCATTTTCTTTCTTCAATTTTGCATTCTCGTCCCTCATATCTTGAAGTGTCTTGTGCATCTCATCAACCATCTCACTGTGAAAGTTCATTGAAGTTTCCACCGCGTCGAATTTTTTATTTATCACTAATAAGAGTTCTCTCACTGATGGGTTTTCCTTGTTCAGGATTGCGTCAACATCAACTGTTTTTATTGTTCTTCCTGCTTTCTTCTTTTTATTCTTGGAATTCACCTTTACAGCTCCGTCATCGGTTGAGTCGTAGTCACTCCCGGAAGAGTTAACCTCAACTCTTTGTTTACATGTCTCACAAATCCAATTTTCTTTAGATTTTTTGGCAGCGAATATTTTGTACTGGTCTTCAGAGAGGCCTGTACATATTTTGTGAAACCCCACTTTGCACGTACCATAACACATTAAACTATAATGTTTTTTCGTGATATTCTCACTACAAAGACCACATACGTACTTAGCGGCCGCCATCCAGGTAGTGTCATCAGCGAACAGCATTGTAAATGTTGTCATTGAATTTGGTAAATCATTGATATAAATCAAGAAAAGTAGTGGTGCGACTGCAATCTGTTGTCCTACAATGTAAATAAAACCCACATTCTCACCTTTAAATGTTTGCTGAACCCGATTACAATAGGTGATAAATGTCTACTCGAATCCTCTTTGGCCAAATTTCTAGCGGTATATATTGATAATAAGTTGACGTTCAAGGAACATACTTCAAGTTTATGTACTAAACTAGCTAAAGGCTGGTATGCACTTAGAGTCATATCGAAAGAATTCGACCCGCCCATGGCAAGAACAACATATTTTGCAGCTATAGAGTCCCACCTGAGATATGGGATCTACTACTGGGGTAATCATCACTCAAGGCGGTATTTATGCTCCAAAAAAAGAGCTATCCGGTACGTTTGCAGGGCTGGCTTTAGAGATTCATGTCGACCCCTATTCAAATGACACAGAGTAATGACCCTTACCTGCATATTTATACTAGAGACTGTGTGTTTGATGTTTAAAAACACAAGTTAAACAAAAACTCCATAAGAAATTCTCGTTTTCCGACAGATGTGTAATATGGATCTCCCTAAGCCCAACACTACACAACTTAAGAACTCACTGATTTATAACTCAAAAAAAGTTTTCAATCATCTACCTCAGAACATCAAAAATCTAAATTCAGAAAGAAAAATCAGGAAAAGTGTCAACGAGTTACTGTTGGATAAAGCATACTACACTTTGGACGAGTTTTATAACAATACGCTTCAAGTGTAAAACTCATGCGATGACTTTATAGTCTCTTAAGTGTACCCTAGTATTGTATATTAGGCAGGTGCAGCGCATATAGACGCATGTTTTTACTTTTTTGTGATGTATTTGTTTATACACATTAATTTTTTCTCATGTCATTCTCCTCGTCTAACTTTTATATTTTCACTTTTATACTTCACTTGTATATTTGCACTTTTATATTGTTTTAATGATTATTTATGACACTTTGTCAATAAGAATTATTCTTGGACAATAAAGTATATATTGATTGATTGATAATAATACAAATAAGTTTATATACTTAACAGAAATTAACTATGATAATTAATATGACCCTGACGGATATGAAAAGGATTTACTTTTATATTAGCTTACCTGTAACTCTCTTCAAAAACTTCACTCCTAGATACTTCAAGCCGGCAATGTCCACTTTGAGGCTGTAAAGCAGTAAGTTCAGCGCGCAAAACCTTCAATTTTGCTACCAAATCACGTCTATATTTAGGTAAATGTTCCGATTCATTCAACAAACTTTGCGGCAAATCTTCATTCAACCTTGTTCTAGGAGACACAGGCTCAACATTTTGAGTTTGAGGAAATGCTGTACTGATGGTAACGGGTGTGACAGTAGTTGTAGATGTAACACAATCTATCGTAGAAGTTATTGATGCTGTAACATTTGTTGTGGAAGTGGTGCCTACAGGACTATTTCCTTTTTGTATTATATTATTGAGTATTTGTGAATTCAACCTTGGATCGGTGAATTGGGTAGTTCGTTTATTATGGTCCACAAAATATATCTGAAAACAAAATGAAATCATATAAATAAATTTAAATCCCCGTATACTTGGGTTATTTCTAATTCTAGTTTAGGCGTTTCGGTTTACGAGTATCTTCAATCATCTCATTATAACTGACAAAATTTTGAAGTAAATAGATCTTTATATCCGTTGCACACAAAAGTTTTTATCCTTGTTTTTCTCGTTAGATAAAATGTTTCCTTGCAAAAATAGTATTTTTGTATGGTTTTGATAATTGAACTTTGGTACATTGGGGTTTTTCTGCGACTACGTTCTCCTCTTTTAGTTGATTAGATGTTGGTACTGTTGTCATAGTATCTGATTTTTCAATTTCGGGATACCCATCAAAACGATAGAGCTGCTCGCTGTGTAATGTTTTTCTATAGCGCAAATATTTATTCATGATCTCTTCCACCGTTTAATTCTTCTTCCAAATTACTTTAGCAGTGGTGCACCAATCAAGGTTCATCAACGTGATAATTTGAAGTTATAATATTCAATTTTCGTCTGCAATTACGCGACAGATGGCGCTGGGGCACATCAACTTAAAAATTTCGAAAAGTTTAAAAATCGAAATTAGGAAAAAATTATTGAATTCTTTTTTCAACGATGTGACACTTGACCCCCCATTCCATTCAAAGATTTTGAATTGATGTGCCACCTCCCCCGCGCCCCCTGTCGAGAAATCACCATATTTTTTATTATGAAAAGTAGTACCCTAGAAACGGTTTTTTTTCTTTTAAAAGCCACACTGTATTTATATATATATATATATACGAGGGGGAAACCGCTGAGGAAATTGTGTACACTAATTCTCAAAAATCGTAAGTAATGCCTCTAGTACCCAAGGTAATTCCCGAGTAATGCCCCCAAGTAATGCCAGTAATGCCCGTCATTAAAGTAATAAAAATATAAAATCGTGTCTTAATGTTAGGTTTGTTGTCAAGTACATGCATTGAAGACCACCTTTTTTTCCCTTCAACGATTATGGTCCAGTTACTGTTTTCTCACTTCCGAATAATGTCTATAATACCCATGTAATGCTCGAGTAATACCTCCCTTTCCCGTGTAATGCCCAATAATTCCTAACTAATTCTTCTAATGCCCGAGTAATACACAAGTAATATCTGTAATACCCAATAATCCTCAAGTAATGCCTCTAATTCCCAACTAATACCCAAGTAATACCACTAATACCTAAGACATGTACACCAAAATTCCCCAGTGGTTTCTCCCTCGTATATAATAAAAACAAATTTTTAGTATCTAGTGCAAACCACTCCTATCCTACTCTTAGCACAAACGTGAGTTACCCAATACATATATTGACACTCAGAAACACCCATCATATGCAGCATAAATTACCTAATGTTACCGAAACTTGTGAAAACTTCAACAAATTTAAAAAACTTGTTAGAGGATTCCTAATTAGTTTAGAACCCTATTATATTCAGAATCATTTATCTTGTACAAATTGTGTTGACGTTTCGTTTTGTAATCCGTCTTATTTTTCTGTAAATAATTTAAACGGATTTCGAAAAACATATTACTATCCTTATTTTTATATGACAGTACCTACAAAACCCACATGCATGTTGCCAAGCTCTTATATGAATAATAATATTCAGATACAGGCTGTTTTCCCCTATCCAGTCTTGTTCTGAAAAACATTGGAGCTGATATTTCAAGAACATTATTCTATAATTCTGACGAAAATCATGTTTACCAAAAGATTATTCAAATGAAATATGAATAATTGATAATTGAACAGGACTATAAATGAAAGTTAATGTTTCAACCGACAACATTGCCCGGCGATATGATGTTTTTAACGATGAGTCACGAATCATTACGATTCAGAAATAGTTAATTTTTATTTAAAAAAAATCTATTTCACAGTTGGAAACATCAATACACATGCATTACAATAACTCGTGGCTTCTTGTCTTACTGGTTTGTCAAGCCGCAATAAAGGCAACATCAAAATACTTACTCAATGCATATTTGGTAGGTCAACACACTGAGTGAAGGATATTAGATGTTTCCTCAGAGCACAACCAAGTACTTACCCTTCCAGAGTTTGTCTGTCTCATTTCCCAACCAGGTGGGAGAGGACCAAGATGATTTAGATCAAGGCTCAGTGGAGTTAGATCTTTAGGTATTCTAGGATCGTGCCAAGTGGAAACACCGGTTGGAGTATGAAAAAAATATACTTGTCCTTGTTGTGTGGTCCGTAATTCTAGAAAAATATAAATTTTTATACTATTAAATTCACAGAAATTTATAATTGTTATAATATGTTAAGATGCACATTCTCCTTCCTATATTATATCTGTTATATTATGTTATCGAGTAAGCGGTGTAGATGACACTGTTTTAATGTCACAGTAATTTTTAATAAACTTCAATATTATATATATTAATAAAAATCATTATAAAACATGGCTTAGTCGTGAAGAAAACCTGTAACTATAATAGAAAACTCATTATGGAGTCAACAATACCAGAAAAACCATCTTTCGGTGGAAATGTTACTGAAAATTTCAGACGATTCAAGCACTTTTGAAATCTTCCTGCAAGCAACTGGCAAAGAATCGCAACCAGAAAAAACTAAAGTTGCTATATTATTGAATATTAAAGTTGAGTTTTGTCGAGCAACTGAGGTATTCAAGAAACAGATAAGAGAATTACAAAATGAAGAAAAGAGAGTTCATGAAATACAGAACAGATACCAAGGAAGGAGAGAGCAAAACAGAGAAAACTCATAGTGCACTGGAGATCATCGGTTTACTAGAAATTATCAACTCCCTGGACCACAAATGACGGAAAATTACAACCACCCTAGTTCAAGTCAAATGCATAAGAACCAATTTCACTTCAGAGGTTGTGGAACAATCCATCAACCAAGAATGTGTCCTCATATGGAAGATTTTGTCGGTGCAATTCATTCAATTATAAAAAGGGGGAACATTCTCCATGAAAATTGAAAATGAAAAATGTGATTTATTTGTAATATCTAACTGAAAACAACTACTTCCCCGGCACAAGCCACGCTGGACATTGAACTACATCTGATAGATATTATGAAAAGACTATAACTGAAAAGAAAAGAAAAAATCTGAAAGTGAAAATTCGCATTTTCATTCAGATAGCTGATTTTTTAAAATTTCGCACAAGCCACGCTGGACATTGAACTACATCTGATAGATATTATGAAAAGACTATAACTGAAAAGAAAAGAAAAAATCTGAAAGTGAAAATTCGCATTTTCATTCAGATAGCTGATTTTTTAAAATTTCACTTTCAGATTTTTTTTTTCTTTTCAGTTAGAGTCTTTTCATAATATCTATCAGATGTAGTTCAATGTCCAGCGTGGCTTGTGCCGGGGAAGTAGTTGTTTTCTGTTAGATATTACAAATAAATCACATTTTTCATTTTTCAATTTTCATGGAAAATGTCCCCCCTTTTTACAAACATGAATACCTCCCAAGAGGTTATCTTGAACGATGGAAAATAGCGACTAGAGTTTGTCTTTCAGTCGCAGATGATTCCACAACAGATTTTATGAATGTCCTATTCATATTTTCGAACTAAAATCATTCAATTATATTCAAAAATTCTGCAAGAATAAGATTGTGAGAGAAATTCAAGAATGTGAATACGTCGATGAAAATGAAAATGATACTGACGATGATTTACTTGTTAAATTCATTGAAATACATGAGGATCAGACAAAAAAGGAATGGAAAGAGAGTATAATAGTTGAGGGATCTGATTTAATTTTCAAGATTGACACGGGATCTCGTCAATTTGATAAAATCAATGGAAAGGTAGGTGGCAAACTGAATATTAATCAAACGAATATTGTACTGGAATCATTTGGTGGGTTTAAAGTTAAGCCAATGGGATATGCAACATTGAAACTCATATTCAATGACAAAAATAGTTTAGAGAAATTTATTATTGTTGATACAGATATAAAATCAATTTTAGGTCTCAGTACAAGTATGAATTTATGTATAATCAAGAAGGTGAATGAATTATGTAAGAGTATGTTGACGAAAGATGATTTTATTGAAAGAAATAAAGATATTTTTTCGGGTGTATGAATTTTCCTTAAGAGTTTTTCTCGACCCTGAATATCTAAATGAAGCTCTTGAAATGGAGTCTGATACCAACCCTGCAAGAGATAAGTGTACTCCAAACAAATAAATGTTTTTCTTCAGTTTTAGATTTAAGAGAAATTTTATCATGTTTCGTTAGATGCTTACTTGAGTCAATTATGTTCATTTGGTACACCTTTCGGTGTATATAAATTAAATACATTACCATTTTGTTTGAATTGTGCTTCAGAAATATTTCAAAAGCATAATTCAAGAGTTTTCGGGGATAAACAAGGCGTTATTGTGTATTTTGACAACTTACTCATTGCTGGATCGTCTCTTCAAGAACATTTTGGATTTCTGAAATTGGTCATCGAAAGAGCTCGAAAATTCAATTTCAAATTCAACAAGAATAAAATTCAATTTAGACAAAGTGAAGTTCGTTATCTGGGACATATTTTTGATGAAAATGGAATACGACCTGATGATGAGAAAGTCAAAGCAATTCAAAATTTAGAAATACCTGAAGCTTACTAGGCATGATTAATTATCTCAGGAGTTTCATACCCAATCTGTCAAGTCTCAATGGTCTTTTGAGGGAATTACTGAAATCAAACACACTTTGGCTTTGGACTGAACACCAGACTAAAGCATTAAATACAATCAAAAAAGTCATTAGTTCACCACCAGTTCTAGCCAATTTTGATGAAACAAAGAAAACTATCATTCATAGGATGGAATTGGGTGTTGCCTTTTGCAAAACAATATTGCGTTTGCTTCTAGAGCTCTGAGGCTGAACAGAACTATGCACAAATAGAAAAGAAATATTTTGCAATTGTTTATGCATGCCAAAAATTCCACTATTACATTTACGGAAGGAAAATTCAAATAGATTCAGACCATAAACCGCTCCTAGGTATTATACAGAAAGGCATATCCCAAGTTCATTCAGCAAGATTGCAAAGAATGAAAATAAAATTGTTCAAATGATATTCAACTTATGTTTAAGCCTGGCTAATATCTTCATATTGCGGCTTATCTTTGGCGTAATTTCTTGTTAGATACCATTGAAGAAGATAAAGGTCTATCAAAAATCATACATACGTTAGAACAGAATATAAATGTAATAGATAGCAGAAAAGAGGATTTATTGAGAACTGTTGAGAACGTAGAAAATTCAGAAATTTTAACCAAAAACAAGAGCATACCTGAATTACCTTTTAATAAAGTAGCTACAGATATTTTGGAATTTGGGGGATATTCATATATGGTTTTAGTGGATTTCTTGACAAAATGGATTAAATTGGTCAAATTAGAAAGTAAAAGGTCGAGTTCAGTAAAATGTGCATTGAAAAAAATATTTTCCATTCATGGAGTTCCACTAACTGTGATTGCTGAAAATATGCCTTTTATTTCATTTGAATGAGAGTGTGGAAATTTCAGTTCATAACTTCCAGTCCCAGATATCATCGTTCAAATGGTTTAGCTGAAAGAGCTCTTCAAACTATGAAACAAATGTTTCATAAATGTGACGATGTGGCTTTAGGGTTACTAGAATATCGTATTAAGCCAATATCAGGTTCTAGTCCCTGCTCAGTTATTATAAAATAGGAGGCTGAGAAAACCTCTAATAACCTTTTGAAATCAGAGTTAGTCAATTATCAAACTGAGAGAGACAATTTGCTGAAGAAGCGTGAAAGTGATAAATACTATTTTGTTAGGCAAGCTAGAAAGAAGGAAGAAACATTTGAAGCACGTCAAAATGTAGTCCTGTATGAGAATCATGTGTGGAGTCCAGCTAAAATTATTCAAAAAGTGAAACATCTAGATCGATCGTACTGGGTTGAAAAACGAAATGGAAATATAGTTAGAAGAAACAGTTGGCATTTGAGAAAATCTCATAAATCTCCTAATAGTGATTTTGTTAGTACTCAGAGTGACAGTGAAGAAGAGGAAGGAATTGTTGATGGAATGAAGGAAAATGGATATCATTCGAATCTAAATGGTAATGAGTGTGCAGATGGAGAATTAGAACATACTGAGGATGAAAGTAGAATTGGTGATCATTTGCATAGCTCGGTTAATGGTGACGGTATGAATGGTAGAACGTGTGGAAGAAGAAAGTGTATTCCTAAGAAGTCTGAAAACTTTGTTATGTATTATTAGGGCGTGATTTTCACCCATTTCCAGACGTCCGAATGATTTGAAATTTGGCAGGTGTTCATAGTTCCGGTGTGATTATCGTCAGATTCGATTCAAAATTGGTATGTGAGGTTTTTTAGGTCGTTTATTTCGAATTTTCTGTCAAAATTCATCCAAGGTGTCATTATGGTCTGATTCGATTCAAAATTAGTGTATGAGGGTTTTCTAGGTCAGAGATTATGAATTTTTCGTAAAAATTTATGAATTCAAGATGGCGGCCCAAGATGATGGACGAGTATTGTGATTATGGTCAGATTCGATTCAAAATTGGTATGGTTTTCGGGGTCGGAGAATTCGATTTTTTAGTAAAAAAAAATAATAGTTTAAAAAAACTAACGAGCACGCTTTACTTCCCATGGACTAAAAAGTATAAAATAATTGACAATTTAATTTCTCAAATGTAAAAAAAGCGTGGGGGCTTGATAAGTTGATAAACTAAAAAATATGAGAATATAGATCGAAAGCACGCTTTTTTACATTTGTGAAATTAAATTGTCAATTATTTTTTAACTTTTTAGTCCATGGGAAGTAAAGAGATAATTTTTTTTTTTCGAAAAAGTACTCTGAGAGATGTCTCACTCATACATTCATCTTTCTTGAGAAAAAATTGCAGTAATTAATTCATCCAAAATCGCACCGTCAAATTTTTGCTGAACCCCTGCGTACTCATTGGATCATTTTTCGTCACTGATTCGAGCACCCTGACATAAATATGAACTTTTACATGGATACTATGGATGTTTGAATGGATTGTTGATTCATTCACTGAATTTCGAAATAACACTGAAGCTATTCACGAAATTTTAGCACAGCAGATAAACCAAGAGAAGTTGTAAATGGGTTTATTGAAGTTCAGAATATGCCGAATTAGGTAATTTAAGGGTAACTTATATAAGAAAAATCATGGCTTATATTATCAAATCATAACCACTATATATTCCATATTGCTTGAGAGATATGCCAGGCATTCGTTAGTATATATGCAAGGTATTGTATACTTTTTGTCCAAACCATATGGTGAAACGTGCTACGAACATAGGAAAATCCTATATGTATCTATGACTTGAGCAAATAGTTCTTTATTTTAACATTCAAAAGGACCCCGCACAGATCAAATGCGAAATGGATCCCTGTCAAATTGTCTGAAATTCGGATATGTTGTAGTTTATACCCTTCTGATCAAAATGGAAGATGAGTTTTGGTCTGATTCGATTCTCAAGTGGTATGTAGGGGTTTTCGGGGTCAGAGATTATGAATTTTTTGTCAAA
Source organism: Chrysolina haemoptera (assembly GCA_958298965.1). Lineage (NCBI taxonomy): Eukaryota > Metazoa > Arthropoda > Insecta > Coleoptera > Chrysomelidae > Chrysolina > Chrysolina haemoptera. Next base: position 30,745,366 of record OY282595.1, on the reverse strand, counting down.
ATTCATAAATTCAATATGGCGGCTCCAATATGATGAGTTTCGTGATTATTGTCCGATTCGATTCTAAATTGGTATGTGGGAGTTTTCGGGGTGGCAGATTATGAATTTTAATTCAATATGGTGGTTCCAAGATGGCGGACCAGTTTTGTGATTATGGTCCGATTCGATTCTAGATTGATATGAGGGGGTATTCGGGGTCAGAAATTATGAATTTTTTGTCAAAATTTATGAATCTACGATGGTGGACAAGTTTTGTATTCATGGTCTGATTCTCTTCAAAATTGGTATGTGGGGTATGTGGAGTCGAAGATCATGAATGTTTTGTTAAAATTCATATGATGGGGACGACTGAATATTTAGGTGGCCTCCTCATTGAAGAGCTAGATAGCTCAAAACTCACAGGAAACTGCCCTTGTAATAACCATGCTTTCTCTGAAATCCATAGATCAATGCGTACCAACTAAAAAGCACAAAATAAAATAATATTAAAAAAAATCTTTTCAAAGACAAGCTTTTATTGAAATGCGCTAAAAAGAAAAAATAATTTCTTTAGATGTGAGTTACAGATTGAAATGCTTTATGCTTTCGTATTCAAACCGAAAATTTCAGGCGGCAAGCTTTTGAATCTGTAACACATCTGAAGGAATTATTTTTTTACTTTCTAGAGCATTTGAATAAAATCTTGTTTTTAGTTTTTTTATATTTGGTGTACTTATGTGGGCGGGCAGTGTTAGTCGATGGAAGGTGTGATTATGGTGGGGGTGGAGTTAGTGCAGATTGTATGTGCAAGGTTTGCACGGATGTTTCGCTTCGGCATGTTGATATTGCAGTCTTCTAATGTGTATATTACACAACACTGGACCGTTCAAATGTAGCTGAGAACGATACATTCTTCATGAAATCAAAAAACATAATTAAATAAGAATTGCTGCAGGGTTTGGATTTTCTTGTTGTGCTCTGTTTCCAGCATCTAGCAATGTTTCAATTAGGATAGTCGAAGATTAACGAATAGTCCGAAGACGTATTATATCCATAGGATATCCAAAATACATCGAAATAGGGATTATTTTTCTTGGATATTCCTTCGGGATATCTTATGGATATGGACATCCATCACGTACATTATTTGTAGAAATAGGTTATAGATTTAGTTCTTATTTTGCGTCCTGTAGTGTCGAATGTCGAAAAGTGCGTTTTCAACAGTTTCAACGGTTTGTAGTATTTGAGTATTAGGTTCTTTTGTTTAGATTTTTCATTTGAATTGAGGTAAGATTGTTTTCGGAAAAACAAACATCAGTCAGAAAAAGTTATTTAACCCTTCAGTATCCCAACATGGAATATATATCAAAATTATACTTTATTTTTCATTTTTACGTTAAGTAATTATATATTAAGTTATACAAATTTTTTCAAAATTTTTATCACAGATATTTTTTTTTCATAAATTTTGATCAAATAAATGGAAATAAAGTTTCAGATTTTTAAAAAAAAATTAGGTTAAAAAATCATTATCTTCCACATCTGTTAAAATATTGTTATACAAAATGCAAATCCTATAATAAAATTTGATCTGAAACCTCTTATAGTTCTCTTTCTGAGAGTGTTATGGCCGATTTATGCACACCTACCTCAGAACTAAACCTAAGACTAAGAATTAGAACTAAAAGTGAAAAAATGCAATAGTTCTCAGTACTAGTTTCAGTTCCATAAACGTTCGCGTTGTTTCCCTGCTGATGAACTCCCAGTTTTTAGTCTTAGGTTCAAGTTTAGTTCTTAGGTATAGTGCATAAATCGGCCATTATACTATAATGCCATTTGATTTCATTGTTGAAAATAGTACTTTTATTCCTGGCGGTACTTTTGAAAAACATACCGAAATCTAAGAAAATAACAATAAAATATATTGAATTTTCACATAGGAAAGTTAAACTAATAACAGTCAATAACTTAGGAAATAAAATTTCGAAAAAACCTAATTTAGTACTACATTTTCTGACCTAAAGTTAAACGTTGTGACGCGCTGTACACTGTTGCTTGACTGATGTCAGTTCTTGCAATACTTGCATTCCCCGCCGTGTGCGATAGCTCTAATTCGTTAACAGGGGGGCTATTCTCGAGCGCGAGAGAAAGGAGATCTCCCCGGCGAAAATACTCCCTGAACTTTCTCTCGGCAAATTAGGTACGCATTCTGAAGCTATGGGAGAAGTCAGGGAAACGAAAATACCGAGAGAAAATATTTGAGGCGTTGCCAAATGTTCAGTCAATCGAAATGTATCAATTTATTCATCGTTACCTAAAGATCAAATATTAATAACATTGTAGGATATGTGTTTATGGTTATATAAAGGTCGAATTTTTTGTAAAACTGTAATTTTTGTGCTTGAATTTGTGAAATATCAGTTGAATAGGGTCAGAAAGAAAAGGTAGACAAAAAGAACGACTCATTTTGTATAAAAAAAATCGTGTTTGAATATGGTCAAATTTCAAGATTTGGAAGGACATAACTTGAAAAGTCCTTGAGATTCGTGTTCAGGAGATAAAACTACATAAGTAATACCACTTTTTTTACTACGGAAAGTGGCATCTGTACCATACAAAAAAAAAATTCTAAAAATATGTGCAAAATAAGGAAAAATATTGGAATAAGAAAACAGAAATAGACATAAGAAAACAGAAATAGAAGCAGAAAATATTTTGGAAGAATTGAAACAGATTAGGTCACTTTTGCATCAAATTGTTTCATTTTCTTTTAAAGTAGTTAGTCATATAAATTAATTTTTTTTGCTGGCAATTAATTTTTTTCATATTTTCTGATTTTTGATTATTTCAAATGGATGCATGAGTAACTCATTTTGTTAATTTTCTGTGCCTGAAAGAGTTAAAAACTCAAATACAAGTGCATGGCCACCTCTAGATATGAATTATCTATATCACTTACCTATAAAGTTTCAGGTTCAGATTCTATATTTCTTTATAGCTTTTCTACTATCAAAAAATGTTTTCTCTTTTTTTAATAAAATGATACGTTTTTATCATGGTAATTCCGAAAAAAAAAAATTAGTGGGTTTGTCTCTAGAGAAGAAGCTTACTTACCGTAACCAGAGGGAAGATCCATCCTAACCCCAGCTACTATGCTATTTGGTGACATTTCCTCACTAAATCCAGACACTCCAGCCTGTACATGATATAAAGAATTTTTATTCCTCCCAGGTTTTCTTCTACCACTTCCATCTCTTCTTCCCTCATTACTCCTCTGCCTCCTCTCTTTAGAAACGGGTCTTTCGGGAGTTTGGGAACTTACAACACTTTGTGTGATGCACGTATTATCTGATACCTTATTTGCAGTACTTGTAGAGTTTACTGTGTTGCTACTTGAACTATCAGGCACATTGTGGTTAGGTACATTACAACTATTGTTATTTGGGGCAGGCACTATGGTAGTTGAAGTACTTGAGATTATAGAAAATGTTTCTTGTTCTGTTGGAGGTGGACTAGGGGGGACACTGGGTGCCATATGTGATGTTTTCTCTTTCTGCGGACTGACCACCAAAGGCAATGAAGAGGTGCTTGAACATGTTGTAATTGGTGATTGTGATACTTCCGGATTATTATTAACAAATTCACTACTTCTGTAAAAAAAGAGCAGTGTTAAACATGTATTACTATGTGAGCATAACAAATAACAGAAAATGACCTGATATATTGTCACTACAGGAAATCCATATCTGAATAAATGGTGTGAGCTCAACTTCATGGAATATTGTTAAAAAATGCCATGTTACTGTATTTTATGGATCACGTTACATGACACAGTACCTATTGATGTCATTCATCTAAATGTACAGGAAAATGTCAAAGATTTATACAACCAACATTTACTGCATATACAGGGGGTAATCTAACCTCATGCATTCACTTAAATGGACGGGTGTATAATGCCATTTTATAATGAATGTCAGGTGTGAAAAATTAGAAAAAAAATTGTGGAACTTTTAAATCTTGTTGGAAAATTCGGAAAATTTTGGAAACCGCTCTTCGAAATTACACAATTTCTTCCATCCGACAGTTCCAGTATTATTGCAGGTCTGCTCCGGTCAGCCGACGTATACAGCTGTTCCCAAAATTTCGACGAATTTTCCAACACAATTTAATCTTTCCACAAATTTTTTTCGAATTTTTCACACCTGCCATTCGTTATAAAATGGCATTATACGGGAGTGCAAGAGGTTAGATTACACCCTGTATTCAATAGTAATAAATCTCTTCAACTTTTGGGTTTTGTTAAAAGTATTACTAATTTAAAACACTTTACAAATTGTTAAAGACTTTCGTGGCCGTCGTTGCTTGAATGGGGGTTTTTTGGGTTTTTTGGCAGACATGTATAGCAAGATGTCGGCCCAAAAACCCGCAAAACCATTATTTGAGTAATACACTTAACACCTAAATTATCTTTCAATTCAATCTAACTAATATAGATTGTTCAATTCCACAATTTGAAAAATAATAATAAATATCTTTGTTTGAACTTGTACAAAAATAAACGTTGTGGGAAATGTGAAACAGCAACAGTATTTACTTATAGTTATACAGTGTATCTTTTAATAGTCCCCCCTATTAACTTTTGAAGCATTCGACGTATAAACACGAATAAAAACGAGGGGTTTTACCGATAATACTCATTGAAATAAAAAATTTGGTGATTGCTCGACAGGGGGCGCACATCAACTCAAAAATTTTAAATGGCTTGGGGGGTCGAGTGAGAACCATAGTTGAAAAGGGAATTCCATTCTCTGAATTAATCCATTCTCTTTACAATCATTTGAATTTTTTTGAATTTTGTTAATTAATTCTTTCCCACTTTTTTATTTTGAAATAAGTCATTAATAAGAATAATGATATTGAGGTATAATTTCTATTTATGTTGAAACATGGTGAGCTTTGTTTCATTCTTGAATATTCTATACAGGATGTATCTTAAATGATGTCATTAATTTCAGGTGGTGATTCCTTGTCACATTTTAAGAAAAAAAGTTCATATAAACGGGGGTTCTAACTTGATTCGTTTCCGAGTAACGGGGTGTCAAAAGTTATATAAAAAAATCACCCCTTTAAATATAGGTACTTTATGATTCACTATCACTATTTTGAATCGGGTTTGAAGGCCGTCGTGATTTGGAATACTTTCCTAACGTTTCGCTAGCGCGAGTGGATAGCTTCTTCAGAGGTCTGTTCATCTTCGTTCTACTCCGATGACTGAGCTAGGTCTGACTCTCAAGTCATATTTATGGTTCGTAAGGTAGTTCGGGGTATTAATTACCTGGGTTGCATTTGCACTTGTTATTGTGGTAGTCGAAAACATCTCCTTATTACCTGCTGTCATTAATTCGTTACTTGTCCTTTCCCTCGCATTTCTCAGAATTGGGGCCCATATGCGGTTGATATTCAGGGTTTATTCCTTTCTGTTGAAATTATCCGTATGTTTGTGGATTTCTATTGCTTCTCGTACGAGACGGCTGTGATGCCCTTGGTTGGGGGCAAGGAGTTTTACGTCGTCAAACCGTATCCTATGTTCCCCATCACTGAGTGCGTGTTCCGCTACTGCCGATTTGTCTGTTTGACCTAATCTACAGTTTCGCTGATGTTCCTTCAGCCTGGTTCCTATGGATCTTTTCGTGGTTCCGATATACACTTTTCCGCAAATACACGGTATACGATATACCCCCGCGGCCGATAGCGGGTCCCTTTTGTCCTTTGCTGACCTAAGGCTTTGCTGTATTTTCTTAGTGGGCTTGAAAACTGTCTTTATCCTGTGTTTTCCCAGGATTTTTCCGATTCTGTCAGTGACTCTATGGATGTATGGTAGATATGCACGTGCAACCGTTGGAGTGTCCTCTCTATTTTGACTTTTGAAGTCCTTGGTTTCATGGCCTTTTTGATCTCGGCTATACTATAACCATTCGATCTCAAGGCTACTTGAAGATGCTCCAATTCTTCTTGAAGATGCTCCGGTTCACATATCTTTCGAGCACGATCCGTCAATGTGGAGATAATTCCTCGTTTCTGACTCGGATGGTGGTTGATAGTGCATGCAGATACCTATCCGTGTATGTCGGTTTCCGGTAAACTTTGCGGGTTAATCTCGTGCCACATCGCTCGATGAGAACATCCAAGAAAGCTATCCGTTGGTCCTATTCAGTCTCCATGGTAAACTTGATGTTAGGGTGTTAGGCATTCAGGTGGTCTAAGAAACGGTTAAGTTTGTCGCGTCCGTGACTCCAAATTTGAAGTCGAAAGTATCGATTGCTTTCTTCTCGAATCCTTCCATGAAGAAGTTGGCTATCACCGGACTGAGTGGACTCCCCATCGCCACGCCATCTAATTGCTCGTAAAATTCCCCTTTCCATTGGAGGTAACTTCCTGTAAGACAGGCCTTGAAGAGCCCGACAATATCCTTTGGAAACATATTGGCTATCTCCTCCAGAGAATCTTCCAGTGGGACGTTAGTGAACAAAGACACCACGTCGAAGCTGACAAGAAAGTCACTCGCGCTAGCGAAACGTTAGGAAAGTATTCCAAACCATGACGGCCTTCAAACCCGATTCAAAAGTGATAGTGAAAATTTCGGCCGCGAAAGCCTTAGCCAATTTACTTTATGATTGGTACTCGATAGTCCAATTTTTCTATTTTCATAATGTCGGTGGACATCCTTTTTTTTAATTATTGCTCAAAACTGGTTTGACTCTTTGACGTAAAAATTTGCACTGACACTTCTGATAAGTTATTGATCGTTGCTATGGTAACACAGTTTTTTTATCCATCAATGCATCCTCGTATATCTCTTGAATGAGGATACAGTCAATAAAGTGGGCAAAGTTCTAAGAGCTGTCTTTATTATGTCTGAGCTTTCAGAATACTTTATTCAGTTTCAAAAGACATTTCGTGAGCTGAAATTTAATTGTCTCATTCAAAAAATTCGAAAGAAATGAGAAAGAACAAAATGAATGTCTCAAAATGGAAATTATCAATTTGACAAAGAATTGCTCTGATCGGACAACCAGCCCTAAGTAAGGATGACAACGTTAGTTGTCAATTGTTTCATTTCAAAACAAGCGATTCTAAGCAGATATGTTATTAATTTGTAAACCAACGGTTTGCAAAATATAAGAAGGTTGTTTTAGAAACGAGTTGACTAGGAAAATGTCTGTTTCATTGGTTGAATTAGAAATCAGATAATGCAAATCCGCAACGGATTTGATATTTATACATTGCATTTGCCATATAGAAATGTCAAATTTGCTACAGATAGAGTATTCATAATCGCACCCCAGAAGAGTTCTAGTCGATTATGTTGCACAACAATGGTTTAACTAAGGCTTTCAAATTCGTCTTACCTGTTCCTATCAATATTATTATTTTCAACATTAATGTTGACGTTGTTATTAATTCGATTTCTATTGGGTCTAGGTTTAGTCATTTGCGGTTTCACCCATTGTGTGGACCTTGTAATATGATTAACATAGTATATTCTACCATTGGGTGTTCTTCTTTCCTCCCACCCAGGAGGTAAGTCAATGGAGTTGGCACCTGTATTCTCATTTTCAAGTGGTCCTCTCAAATCACCCAAAGGACCCACAATGGCCAAAGGTGTACCGCCACAAGGACCATCACGGGAAAGCAAAGATATAATTATTTGTCCTCTCACAGGTTCATTATCATCTGCATTAGACTTACCCAAGTCTAAACATTGATCTGAAATGTTAATAAAAATTATGTGCATTGTATTCAGGACCAGTGCATTTTTTTTTAAATTATTATTAATAACCATCAATATCTCCTGAGATAACTCAAGGAAAATGTACTGACATAAACTAGACATAACTATAACCCTAACATAAAAATTTTCTTATAAAGATCGATTATACAGTGAGGACCAAAAATCCGTCGCCCCCCCCCGTACCTTCTTTATTTCACATGATACAAAAAAAAATTAAATACATAAGTTGTAGGGTTTCATTCGATCTATTTGATGATTTGAGTTTCATTTCCACAGCGTGTTTCAAAAAAGACTACGAGATATCGCCTATTAGTTTATTCATAAGCTCAATGAGGGTGTTCTTTTTAAAAAAGAAGCTTCTAAGTCGCTGAGCTTTTTTGAGACATTCTGTACAAATGAAACTTAAATCATTAAAGAGATCATATGAAACCCTACAACTCATGTATTCGACATTTTTTGTAATATGTAAAATAAAGAAGTTACGGGGGGTTATCAATAAACTGAAATTGTAATTAGTGTATTGGCATTCATTATTGATTTTGGAGCTGTAAATAAACTAGTCATAACGGTCCAGTATCTTTCTGTAGCCGTAAGAATATTACTACTGAAAATATGAATTCCAGAATTGATCGAGAGCTAAGGGTTATGAAATTGAGAGCATATCCCTTTTGTCGTTAGATATTACCGGTCTTTTTATATTTTAAAGACGAGAACCTTTCTCATTTACTTTTTCCAGAAGTCTATGTTTTTGATTTCGTAATGACGATACATTCCATTTAATTTTGATTCGTACCTACGAATTTGCATGAGTAACAAACGAAATACCTGCTTTAAAATCGAGTTAATATTGTTGTCATGACACTGACAGATGTCTTCAAATCATTTGAAATTTAAGCGTCCAGTTTCTATAACGTTCTTTCCAGCAGTTGCTTACGGATAACAGACCCATTTTCGTTTTAATAATAATTGTTAATTTGTATTGTTGCTCCATGTTTTACATGCATGTAATGTCTCGTTCTTCTGTTCACACGATCAATCTCAATGACATTGTGAGTACTGGTCTGGATTTTTCACTTCATTTTTTTACTAATAATCTTTAAAAATGTTAGCTCCCTGATGATGACAGTAATCACTGTTGAAATATTGGATATATAATGTTATAAGAGTACACTTGCGTTTTGCTGCTTTCCCAACTAGTTTCTGAGCTTTATATGTGTATATATATATACATAGTGTGTCCCTAGCAGAGCTGGGTAATTACTTCACAATGGGCACACGTACGTTTTTTCAAACGTGTTATAAGCGTGGCATTGGTTAAATAACCGTTTCTGGTTGAAAATTTCAACGTCAATAATTTATTGTAATCTTCAACGTTCAAAGAATACGTTATAAATATGTGTTTTCAACGTTACTTCCTCAACAACTCATTAAATATAAGTTTAATAATCGTTATGTTAATTCAAAAAGAATTGTTAATCAAACTCGCTTTATGCGATTCATTTATCAATGTTTATCATACGTTCATTAACCTTTTATTTGGTAAAAACAATGTTGTTTTATTGAGTATCTTCGACGTTCAAAAAAGCTGATTGAAATAAAGCGTACATTTTCAGGTTTACGGCCAGACACGTAAAAACACTGTCTCTTATCGCAATTGAATGCAATTCAATTATTTGCTATATATGAGGGAACGGAAATGATAGCTGATATATGTATTCGGTCGTTTTAATGGGATTAGTTGATCCTAATTATTATTCCAAACATAAACGCAGGTACATTTCCTTGTGGCTTTTGGGTAATAACAGGAAATAAAAGACTAAAGAGTAAATATATCATATGAATGTTCTATACCAGGTAGGTACTTACCAGTTGTTCGGTCAGTAATACCTGAGTAATATAGGCCAGAATTCATTATCATAAAATGAATATTTACTTCGAAATTTCAATATTTTTTCTTCAGAAAACCTATATGAAATTTGTGTAAAATGACCATTCCACAACAGATTTTATGACTATCCTATTCATAATTTCGAACAAAAATTAAAAAGGCCTAGGTAATATTATACACATACTAAAATCGAAAAATGTCCTTATTATTATTGAATGGTCTGAGGTTATATTTAAATGTAGTACATTGGACTTACGATATGTACGGGTACATGTAATTTGGTTCCTGATATTCTGGTTTACTCAATTTTTATGTGTAATTTGGTTCTCAACATTTTTACCTAACAAGCTTGAACTCATCACGAAATAAAATAATGTAGTGTGTGGACATTGAATACATACATAATCGAACCAGAATGATCAAACCTTACGTTCATTGGAGCGCGTGGAAATTGAATTGGCGAAATTGAACTGACGCAGGTAGTCCCCTGCTAGGGACTGGGGATAAATTACATATTATTATCAAGCCTCTCAAATAAATTTCTTAATAACTACCTGACGGGAACCAAATTACCAACACCCGTATGTAAAGGCGAGCTCTCTTTGTTTTCCCAATTATTCTTTTGTCAACTCTAGATACAGTATTGTACCCTGGAGGCTAGTGTTGTTCAGATCGCAATTGTGATTTAGTGACTTTTTTGGTTTTATAATCGACTTATTTGACTATCTATATCTGTATACAGTGCGGCTTTTAGAATAGTCCCCCCTCCTGATAACTTTTGAGCGGTTCGACGTAGAAACATGAATAAAAAACCGTTTCGAGGGTTCCACCAATAGTACTTTTTGAGATGAAAAATATGGTGATTGCTCAATAGGGCGCGCGGGGGGGCCCATCAACTCAAAATTTTTAAATGGTATGGTGGTCAAGTGGCACATCGTTGAAAAGATGATTCAATTATCTTTACAACCATCTGAATATTTTTTTTCGATTTTTATTCCTTTCGAAATTTTTAATTTAATGTGCCCCTAGCGCCATCTGTCGAGTAATTTCAATGTTTCTTCTCACAAAAAGTAGTATCGGTAATACCCTTCAAATAATTTTTGGTTTCATTGTTCCAAATCAAACCGTTCAAATATCGAGGTATGAGTAGTATTCAGAAACACATATTTATATTTGATATTTCGAATTTGAATTGCAAAAAAAATATGAACGAAATCCAAAAAAAATTAGATGGTTGTAAAGAGAATGGAATTTTCTTTTCAACGATGTGTCCCCCCGCCCTCCCTGTCGGGCAATCACCATTTTTTTTATTTCAAAAAGTAGTATTGGTGAAACCCTCGAAATGTTTTTTTATGTTTCTACGTCGAACCGTCCAAAAGTTAACAGGGGGGAACTATTAAAGGCCGCACTGTAAAGTGAACTGAGAGTGTTTCAATATGCCTAGAAACTTGCAGACTCATATAAAACAGAATAAAAAGTAAAAAAAAATGGTTCTCAGTTGGAAAACGGATCGAAGGTGAGTTTTTTCATTGAATTTAGAAGGACCCCAAATTCTGGGAAGAGAAGATGCCCCAGAGATTGTTTTCAATAACTTGGGAAAAGGTAGAAAATGTGAAAAATAATCAAGGCGAGAAAAAAAGTATGTCACAGACAATGAAAACATGAATGATCTGCTAAGGACAGTCTTAGTCCCTGATGGATTGACAACTTCATTTCTGCAGATTGCTTCAGAGAACACAGTCAATAATATAGATACTTGTGGCATACTTGCAGGAAACCTACAAAACAATTTGTTTTTTATTTTTTATTTTATTTTAGACATAATACATCCAACAGGCCTAGGCCCAAGTTACAGGAGTATATAATAAGACAAACAAAAAATAAAAATTAATGTTTAAAGAGTGAGAGAATTGGAAACTATAAAAATATAGAAAGCGATAGAAAAAACTTCTAACAATAAAAAATTAACTAGTTCGGTAGGAGAGTATACAGTTACTTTCTAAATTGGGTAATATTGAAAAAGAGAACATCAACCGAAGGTACATTATTTAAGCTTCTACACATAGATGTAATTGGACTATGAAAGTGGTGTTGTGAATTCGGTACATCTATTCTGAAAAACTGTTTTGATCTAGACGAAGTACGGGGTACATTGAAATTGAGTAGGGATAGTAGGGACGTTGAGTCAATGTGATTGTTGATCAGTTTATATGCGAATATTATGTCCGCTATCTCCCTACGTTTTCTCAAACTAACAAATTCAAACTCTTCCAACAGTAAATCATACTCTTAGTGACGTTCCGGATAAATGTTGTGTTTCTTGAAAAACATAAATTTGAGAAATTTTTTCTGGACTGCCTCTAGGGCTGATATATATTTGAAATGGCTTGGGTTCCATATTGCACTGCAATACTCCAATTTGCTACGTACTAAGCAATAATAGACAGACTTGATTGCTTTGAGACTCGTAAATTCCTTACAATTACGTATCAAAAAACCCATAGATTTATTGGCATTGGTTATAATTTTTTCAATGTGTTGATTGAATGTTAGCTTGTTATCAAATATTACCCCCAAATCCTTGCATTCGCTTACCCGACTTAGTTTACAGTTATCTATCATATAATCGAATTTAATAGAGGAGATTTTCCTAGAATGGCTCATGACCTTACATTTATTAATGTTCAGTGGTAATTTATTTGTTAACACCACTCGAGTAGGGTATCTAGGTCATTTTGTAGCCGAAGGCAATCAGTGATATTTGTGTTTCTGCATAAATTTTCATATCATCTGCGAAAAGAAGTTTACTCGAATGGATTGTATCGCAAATATCATTAATAAATAAAAAGAACAGAAGAGGCCCCAAATTAGATCCTTGAGGTACCCCTGATTGAACTATGAAAGTTGCTGATTGCACACCTTCATAGTCCACAAATAATTGTCTATTATTTAGGAATGACTTCAATAACATTTGAATGCTAGTAGATATACCAAATTTTCCCAATTTATGCAAAAGTTGTCTATGCGATACCTTGTCAAACGCTTGGCTAAAATCAGTATATATCACGTCTACTTGAAGACGATTATCGAGTGAATTTGATATGTATTGTGTGAACGTGCAAAGGTTCGACAGTGTGCTTCTCGATCTCACAAAACCATGTTGGAACTCTGATAAAGAGTTACAAACGTGTGAATATATGAAATCGAAGAGAATAATTTCAAATAATTTCGAAAAAACTGAGATGAGTGCAATAGGCCTATAATTGAGAATATCTCCTACTTTTCCAGATTTGAATACTGGGCAGATACGGAATATTTTCCAGACGGAAGGAAATGTTTCGGTTTTCAGAATAAGATTGAAAATCATTAGCAAAGGCCGGCAAAGGATTTTAACATGAGATTTAACTAATTTAGTAGGGATATTATCAGGACCGCATGTCAGTTTATTTTTTTATTTTTTCGCTGCCGCTAAAATGTGGTTTTCTGAAATACCCTTGATATGTGGATAATGACTGGAACTCCCGGTGTGTGCAGAAATAGTGTTATCATTCAAGGAGGAAGTATAGGACTCATAAACACTACTGAAGTGTTTTGCGAAAGCATTTACGATGGTTTGTGAAGTTGTTAGTTTTTCATTATTGTGGAACATGAGCCCAGGGATACGGGATTTATTTTTCTTAGAATTCAGAAACGACCAGAATTCACGGGGGTTACTTGCCAAATTATTTTCAGATTTTTTAATGAATTCTGAATAAGCCAGTGCTATTTCTTGTTTTACAATTCGTCTCATATGTCTATAACGTGTTAAATAAAAATGATATTTGCACTTTCTATACATTTTGCGAAAATTATGTTTTTTTCGAATATTAATTATAATATTTCTGTTGAACCACGTTGGGTATTTGCGAGTCCTGCTAACTTCGAGAGGAGTGCATTGATAAATTATATTTTGAATAGTCTCATTGAATTTTTCACACATTGTATTAACGTTGGGGATGGTTTCCAAAGAATCCCAATCCGTTTCATTAATCAGCTGTGCAAATTTTTCGAAAATTGTAACGTTTCATACCTGAAATAAATACCTTTTCAGTTTCACAGTCTAGATCCAAACTCACAACAAGACTAGGATGATGTACGTCGATTCCAACCAACGGGTCGGAGTCGGTTAGCACCTCACAGTTGATGTTTTCGGGAGACAGTACTAAATCTAGAATTCTATTTTTACCATTTTTTATAAAATTATTCTGTACGAAGTTACAGTAGCTAATGAAAGAATTGAGTATAAGAACTAAATTTGTTGACTCGTTGTTATCATAATAAATCTGTAAATTTGTGACATTGAAATCTCCAAGGATAACTGACCTATCGATATAATCTAAATTTCCCAATAATTCAAACAATTCATCATACTGGGCAAGATTAGTATCAGGGGGAATATAAATTAAGATAATATAAATTGGTAGGCCTACAGCGTTGACAATCTTTGCACATGTTATATCAATAGACTGTGAATGGGACACTCAATATCACAGAGTTCAGATACATAATAGTTGCTGTCAATTGCTAATATAACACCACCTCCTCGGGAACCATACGACCTGTCTTTACGATAGACCACAAAGTTACTCGTAAATAGTTTAGAACTCAGAACTCCATCCCTCAACCAGCTCTCCGTGATTCCAATAATTTTATGCTCACTTGCTAGAACGTTCGTAAAAAATGTGTGAGTTTTGGAGTTAAGCCCATTACAGTCCTGGTAGTATATTGAGGTGCCTTTTCTGTTAGTTACATTAGGCTTGTTGGATAAGGATATTAGTTTTTTTTCTTAATTATGGGGATGCCATTCCTGTAGGTAATATAGGCACCATCCTCGCCATTGCTGCGAAGTACGTTTAGTTGATTCCATAGATGCCGATTGTATTCCCTCTGGTTTATAGTCAAATCTGGTTTTATTTGGATATTTTCTAGCCCATTCATGTCTTTGATTTTCTATTTGTTTTTCAACATAAGAATAGCGTGACCGTTATTTGAAAAAGTTACTTTAACTGGACGATTCTTATTGGCTTGTTGGTATCCCAATCTTTTTGTACGAATACTGCTAGTATCAAGGTCGGGAATAACTTTGATACAGATACTATTGATAAAATCAGCTAAATTTGTTGCAAATTACACATTTAATTCTCCCAAAACAAAGTGGTACGTCATATTCGTGTTCAGCATCCAATGAGGAAGAACTGTTGAGACACAAAACAATTAAGTATGACCTCATCACCATTGGATGGATTCATATACATCCAACACAGACAGCATTTCTGTCAAGTGTGGATTTGCACACACAACGTGTCTATCAGATGCTCATGCCTGAGGCAATTGCAATTATTTGATTTTAGTTCGAAAATATGAATAGGACATTCATAAAATCATTGTGGAATCATCTGCGACTGAAAGACAAACTTTAGTCGCTATTTTCCATCGTTCAAGATAACCTCTTGGGAAGTATTCATGTTGAAATTTTTTATAATTACCACCATTTCCAACTCATTCACTATTATTGTATCTACATTGGAAAAATGTGAAATCTTTGTTACTCTCCAAAAATGCATATACCAAGTTTTTTTCTCAAGTAGAATAATATTCCTTTCTCATGGAGAATGTTTGAATATCATGCCGATTACAGGTCATACTTATTCGCATAAAAACAAAAGCTCATAAATACAAACGGAAATAC
The DNA here is from genome assembly GCA_958298965.1 of Chrysolina haemoptera. Classification (NCBI taxonomy): domain Eukaryota; kingdom Metazoa; phylum Arthropoda; class Insecta; order Coleoptera; family Chrysomelidae; genus Chrysolina; species Chrysolina haemoptera. The sequence goes on along the minus strand of OY282595.1, from coordinate 30,729,976 downwards.
CTGGGAAGAGACACATTATTCAAATGAAAAGCTGTATCTGTACTTGGATATAACTAACGCCTAATTTTCATGCAGATATTCGTAGTGCTATAAAAGTAAAAAATATTCCAAAACTGACCTTCACATGCTTATGAGTCTAATTAAATATATTTCAATGTTTATGATGATCAAAGACTTCTGATCGAACTGCATATACTAACATTGCCAGTACCTAACATAACTGTAAAGATAGTTGCCAAATGAATTTCATAATTTTGCAACAGAGCCGGCTTTAAGGGTGGCCAAGCGGGGCGCCGGCCCCGGTCCTCGCGCCTCCAGAGGCCTCGCGCTACCGAAGGTTTCGTTAATAAAATCAAACTAAATAGAATTTTTAAAAAACTTTTACACGTTATGAATTTTCTGCTACTACTGAAATTTTGATAAAGAATGGCGCCTCTTTGTGCACTCTTCAGAAATTTCAATTTCTAGTTAATGCTCGCAACGCCTGCTTTTCTCTAACAGAAAGGAACCAAGCTCCTGTTACAGTTGCTAGTGCGGAAAGGTCATTTTCTCGTCTGAAATTAATCAAGACCTACTTACGCACATCCACGTCTCAAGATCGTTTAAGTTCATTAGCCATATTATCGATAGAGTCTGATATAAGTGCGAGGCTGGAGTTTGATGCCATTATAGATGAATTTTCGAAAATTAAAGCTACGCGGGTGATTTTTTTCATAAGATCTCATGAGTTTCACATGTACAAATTAAAATTATTATTTTATTTTGAGTTTTGATGTTTCGTTTGAATATTCAGTTTGATTTTCATTTTTGTTATTGGTAGGTATATTACGTAATATATTATATATTGTTTTGTTTAGATTTTGTTTCCTTTCTCATATCATTTTATCTAGTATGGATTATTATATTGTCAACACATTCAAAAGTACTTTTCTCGCCAAATAAATTATTGATTTAAATTACGTGTTTTATATTTTGAACATATATTTAGTAGGCACGCCATTCGGGAGGTAGTAAGGGGAAGGTGAATAAATGAGAACATTGAGTAGGCATTTCTTCAAAGGATAAAAATATCAATTTATTGATAAACAAAATATATAAGGGCCTCGCACAACAAGTTGGACCCAGGCCTCGCGCTCACTAAGACCGGCTCTGTTTTGCAAGATTGGTATTTGGAACACTATGTGAAACAGTGCAGCATTCGATATATTCATAGTTACAAAGGCGTACATCACTACTGCCATCTGGTATGTAATAGCCAGACTAAATTTGGTAAAATTCTCGCTGGCAAAATGACGGCCATTCGTGAAATGAAGAATCAGCTACCCAAATTACTTTTCTTATCTTCTTCGTCCAAACGACTGATATTTGGAAGCTGATACTTTCCACCTCTCATAATATATTTAGAGCAGGTATTGGAAACGTTTCATCAAAACGAGACGAAAAGTTCTCAATGTTGTCATTTAAAAAACTATATGCAGCTTCATTTCTAGGCTGTACTGTGTCTTCATAACATCTCAATACCTTTTCCCAACCTTATCTTTGCACTACTCCAATCAATTTCTAGTTAAAGTTTCAATTCACGAGGTTATGATCAGCAAATACAGCTCTGCATAGCCATTTTCTTGCGTCCCCCCTCTTAATTACTTTTCAGCTAGGAATTACCCAGCTCTGGTCCCTAGAACAGTTAAATATCTCTTGAACCAATAGGAATTTTCAAAATATTATAATTTCTCATTATGACGGCTAACTTCAGGAATGATTATTTTTTATACGAGTGGCGCAAGAAAGGCTCACAAAATCGAACATAAGTTTTTTGAATGGAACACCCCATATATTTCAAAATATCCGAATTCTCATCCATTTAGGCTAATTATTATTATTTTTTTTTTAAATCCGACAAGGCGTTGCCAAGTTATACCAGTTTTTCATTAAACGAAGACATTTTTGAAAACAAACTTATTATTATTCATACTACGAAGAATCGGTAACATATTCTATCTATCTATATGAAATGTTCATCTTCTTCGAAAGTTATACAGGGTGGTCAGAAAAATGATATGATTTTCACGAAAAATTATAACAAGATTGTAATCACTACTGGCTGAAGGACCTCGGTCGAGGGCATTTCGTTTTATAATTATTACCAATAAAGAACATACATTATTTATATTAATTCTTTTGATTTTGCATTCCATTTCTTCCGTTTCTCTTTTGTTACAGAATATTTTGTCATGGGTCCACAAACATCTGAATGAATGAGTTCCAACTTCTCAGTAGTTTTTTGTTGACATATACTTTTTGGAAATGGATCATGATGCTTCTCGACTTTTACACAGGCTTGGCAGACAATTCTCGTTATGTTCGTATATAATTTAATTCCATCTTCCATTCATCTACCCAACGCGAACGTTGTACGAGTGCCTCACAGACCTTTTTTATTTTACATTTTCTTTTTCTTTTTTTTTTTCAAATGCATTGTAACAATCACACTTATTCTAAACATGTAACAATTATAATCGACATACTTATTGTATTACACAGGGCAGAAGTACCTCAGTCAATAGCCCGTTGAGCATTTTCTATTGTTTGAGTTTGGGTTTATTGAACAGTTTTCGAAGAAACAAGAAAATTACTTGGATAATTTACTGTTACAAAAATAAAAACAAAGGTTTTCATAAAGGATACATTACAAACTGCGATGACGATATATCACCGTCCTACTCTACTGTATGAAGTAGCAATGCTGACAACATTGTTGCCAACTTAGGTTATGAAATGTTCCAAGACATTTAAATATACTTCAAATACAAAACACAACAAAAGACATATTATTTCAACATGTATTTATGTTCAATAAAGTACTTTCATTATTATTATTATTTATCAACGCTGTTAACACTCCGCTCTTCATTTCTGCGTCAATGGCCTTGAGTTGAATTTTCATCTTGTTATTCAGGTATGCATCCATTCCTGAACAATTTATTTATTCATTTATTTAAACGGGGCAAGCCCAATTCAGGTAGAAGTATTACAGTAGTAAATAATAGTTAATACCATTCAATATAGTGGTTCTAATGTAAATTATGTGGACAGTACAGTTACAATAATGTAAGATTGCATGCAAGTCAACTAATAAGAGAAAAATACACATATGTAACAAAGTAATCAATCTGATTCGTACAGGCCCAGTAACACTAAACCCAAGAAAGAGCACAAGCTGTAGATGTTAATTATTGAATATTAAATGACAAGGCTTAGAATATGTTTTTGAAGCGATGGACTGATATGTTAAAGATTTGAAGTTTGTTCAAGGAGTTGGCTGATTGAAGAGATCTGTGGATGAAGCTGTAATATGAGTAGTTGAATCTATGAAATGCAACATAAAATGTTTGTACCTGTCTAGTTGCACGACTGGGGACAAGTGTGGATATTATGGAGAGAAGTTCCGGGCTGTTGCACAGTCCATTGACAATCTTAAATAGAAGTGTTAGGTCTCAAGAGAAGGTGAGTTGAATATGCGTTCTAATGCAGAGTAGTCATAGTACACAAGCATCTTGAAGGCTACATATCTAAGAAAGTTGTGCTGAACAGTCTCAAGTTTTATTTTGTATGTAGCGTAATGAGGAGACCAGACTGAGGAACAATAGTCGAGATGAGATCTAACACGGGAAAAGTAAAGGGATTTAATAGCAGTGATGTTAGTAAAATCGTAGGTAGTTCTCTTTCTAAAGCCTAGCATCTTCATGGATTTGTGAGTTACAGTGGAAATATGGGATTTGTAGCTAAGTGTGGAGTCTAGGATCACACCTATATCTTTGGTTTCGATTGCAGAATGAAGGGTCAAATTGTTTATACTGAAGTCGAAAGTGATTGGGTGGTGAGTTCGGTGGAAACAAAGAATATGGCATTTGGAGGCATTCAAACTCATTTCATTATGTGTGCACCAATTAGATAGGCAATCTATATAACTTTGTAAGCTTAGTGAATCAGCCTCATTTTTGATTATTTTAAAACATTTCAAGTCATCGGCAAATAGCAAAGCTTCACTTTCGTCGTTTATGAGATCATTAATAAAAAGGTTGAATAGCAATGGTGATCCTTGTGGAACACCCGAGTTAACTGCAATGGGATGATAATAGTAATGATTAACCCTGACAATTTGTGTAGTTATTATCATTATTCAATCAATCAATCAATCAATCAAAATATACTTTATTGTCTGAAGAAATATATCCTTATTGACAAAGCATGAGCATGAAGCATGAAAAATATCTAGTGGGTGTATATATATAAAGTAAATAAAAGTTTGGTAAAAAAAATCATCGAAAAAAAAGAAATCATTAAAAACTATTTCATCATAGTTATATACGTCCTGGTATTTGTTTAAATATATACATACATTCTCAGACAATTTAAAAGTTTAGAAACATTGGTATGTGATACAATTATCATTGTCAATTAATATCTATAAATAATTAAAGTTAGTTAATAAAAATTAAAGCAGGATGGTAAGGGTCTTCTATTAGTAGTGGGGCGATATCACTCAGAATCTCACATTTCACATAGGAAACACAAGATCCAGTAAATGATTAGAGGAGTTGAGTATATTATTGTATTTTTGAAGTCGAAAAAGTAAGATAAATTATTTGCAAGACTGGTATCATTATTTGAATGTGTTATATTGAAATCACATAAAGCTACTATATTTTCATTGAATATCTCATGAATTTGTTTAAACTGTTCAAAGAACTGCTAGAAATGTTCTAAAGTAGTAGATGGTGGAATGCGTATAACAAGTAATAAGAAAGATGACTGAACATTTGCTTCCTAATATATTTATCAATGGCAAGTTGTCTGAATAGGTCACTGATTTTTGGACTGGTCCAGAATTCTTTACGAGCTAACAGAACCCCTTCACCAGTTTGATGATAACGAGGCCTAACACAAGAGATATATTCTATCCTTGTTTTCATGGTGATAGTATAGGCCACTCTCTCGTTCGACTGGATAGTTGAGAGTACTCTTATTATAGAATCTTTTAATATAGCAGTCACTGAGTTAATTGCAATGGCAGCTGCTGTCGTTAGTCAAATCTAAACAGATATGGGTAAGATAGTGGCCCTAAAGACTGTATTCTTAAAATACGCAGAAGTTTTTATTTTCATTTTTTTCACATAGAAACCTTTTATATTCCTTCAGAATCCTTAAAACATCAAACAATTCACCCACTTCGTATGCAAAACAGTTCAAACGCAACAACAGATATATGCACCATAAGGTACATAGAAAATGAACTATCAAGCTATGTCAGTTTTGTATGCACAGTGACAGTAGACAAAATAGTTCTAGAACTATTATTAGAGTACTCTCAACTACCTTGTCAAATGAGATAATGTGAAAGCTCAGTCGCGACAGCAGAGATAGTTGTATATGCAGTGAGTTATAATAGTTATATGGTTCTTTGATTAGGTACTGTAATACTGTGAATATTAGGAAGTATGCCGAAAGAAATAAATTCATTCATTTATTCTTCTGAAGATTGCATAAAATTCAGAATTCTACCGCAAAAATTACGTAATTTAAAGGAATTTTTCCATACAAAGTGAAACACTGTAGATCTATTATGGTGATCGTACAAATCTTCTAGCTGAAGTTTGCAGCTCCTGAATAAGATGCTTATTTTGTTGGTGAAACGTGCATCGAGTGAAATTGTCGTAGTTTTAGTGTTTGGGTTCAAAATATTCATTTATTTGGTTTAGCCTTTCGGTAGTCACCCGAAATACAGTAGCAAGTTTGGTTGCACACTGTCTCTGAGATCTGGCTGATTATTATTGTTTACTTCTTTTTTTTTTTTGTTGGAACATCAACAAATAATTCAGCTGATAATTACTAAATATCTTTAAAAAATTTCAATGTTCAACTCAGTTTTTTTACCGTAAAAGAGAGTTGAAAAAAATAATTTTGAAAACGTAAAACTTCATTTTGTCATGTATGTGTGACTTGGCTGGGTGCCCTAAGCATATCAGCCTAGCCAACTTTTAGTCACAACTCACGACTCACGAACGTTGTGCACGTGTATACTAGTAAATTCACCTGTTGTAATCATTATTCTCTTAATAAGACTTTAGGCCTCAGAATATACAAAACTTACAAACATAACACTTTTAAAGAACAAAAATAAAAACTAAAAACTTTTCCACTATGAAACAGGACAAAAAAAATAATATTAAATATTATAATGAATAACTTTGGCAGGAAATCTTTCTCCAAACACATATACAGGGTGGTCCAAATTAAGTCGGCACCATTGCCAACTCCGTTATTATTGATGCTACGAATTCGGTTAAATTGGCAAACTATGTCTATACAACTCCAGGTCAAGCCGCATCAAAACAAATGCACGCTGTTACTTCGTGATCATCGACATCGTATTGGTGTTTCCCACTCAAACCTGCCTGAGAAACATAGACCAATAGCGGCCCGCCTTTCCTTGATCACGAACAAAGCACGCGTTGATCACGTCTTTACCACTATTGTTTACTGGCTTGAGTTTAACTTGAATTTACAGTAGCATTTTTAATGACCTTGATGCCGAAAACAAAAAACAAACTGACAGTCACGATTTCAAAATATTTCATAAAATGATATTTTTTTTATATGGAACACTATATTTTATCGTGCATTTCGATTCGTAATAATATTCTCAACAACAAAGCTCATATCACCTTCCTTCCGAAAATTGAAAATGAGCGACTCATGTGGAAATATTTCTTGCTTTCAGTAGTACACAAAAATTCTTTATTTTGGCGAATAAAACCTCATGATTGTCCAAACACCCAATTTTGGTACTTATACGAATGAATTTTGTTACTAACAGCAAAATAAGACAGTAAAAAGAAAAAATTGCGCTGGGATTTGAACTCGTGAAACCCGTGATCATCATGTCATACTCACTTGACACCATTGAGCTATTTGGTATTAATTTTTTTTTTATTCAATAAAACAGGATTTTTATGAGCAATCAAGTTGCCTTGAAACTTTGTTGAAATTATTCTGAAGAGCCTGTTTTATTCCAATCCTATATCAATCCTCCTGAAGAGCTTGGCAAAGCGAAATAGATTTTTGTCGACCAAAATGTATTGGGGATTAAATGCGAGAGAAGTGAACCTTGCTTCAATGAAATGAACGATTTCTGTGAGTGATATTTTTTTTTATAACATTCGCCTTATCTAATTTATTTAATGATTTTTTCAAGGAAAACTAGAAAGAATTAAAAAAGTCAGCTATCTGAATGAAAATTCAAATTTTCACTTTCAGATTTTTTCTTTCCTTTTCAGTTAGTCTTTTCACAATATCTATCAGATGTAGGTCAATGTAGAAGTAGTTGTTTTCTGTTAGATATTACAAATAAATCACATTTTTCATTTTTCAATTTTCATGGAGAATGTTCCCCTTTTCAATAACATATCTACTTATAAGTTACGACCAGTGCAAACACTAGAACCTGGTGATCCTGAGAGACAATTGGGGTTCTGTCTGTGGTTTATAAATAAATGCAGACAAGATACAAATTTCTACTGAAATTTGAAATATTATAGGGAGCGATGAGGCTAATTTTACAAATCGTGGGATGAATAATAGGAAGAATTTTCAGTATTGGAGTAGACATACTCAATTTCTAGTCCATCCTCCCAAACAAATAAGTATTGTTTGGTGTGGTCTATTTAGAGGTAGAATTATTGGTCCATATTTCTACCATGGTTCTTTGAATGGTCCTCATTACATTAATTTATTAACAAGAGTGTTGGAAGAGTTTTTCAATGATCTTGATCTGGAGGCTACTTTCAGCAGGATGGAGCACCAGCACATAATTTCAGTGGCGTAAAAAGAATGGTGCGAGACTGTTTTGGAAAAAGATGGATTGCTACAAATGGTCCTGTTAAGTGGCCCCCTCGTTCACCAGACATAACACCTATAGATTTTATTTTTTGGCGATTTCTGAAAAATGAGATGTACAAAATAAAACATAATAATGTAGATGAAGTGAAAAACTTTATTGAAACTATAATTAATACAATTGTTGGCCGAATGGTGAATGCAATACGTAGTGTCAAGAGAAAGGCCGAAATATGTGTTCAACAAGAAGGCAGTGTCTTTGGACATTTACTCGATATTTTATAGCTCTTTATCAAATCCGATTTTTATAAATGTTTCCTATTAACAAAACTGACTTATCTTCAACTTTAGGAAAAAAGTCATGGGAGCTGTGAAGTCTTGTGGTGTCGGAGTTTTGTTTTTTAGAAGCGGACTGTAACAAGTTTTATTTACCACTCGACTGTTGAATTGCTGGTAATAAATCTCGTAGATGTGTTCAATTTGAATATATATTGGATCGTTTCTTACATTTGATGACAGTAGTGAGAATTATTTGACAAGTCTCAAAATTCTTATGAAAAATAAACAACTTTTGTTACCTAACAACCCAGTCCGCCACAGGTGTATCAATAAGTTTTTAATGATATTCAACAGGAGCTTTGTTATTGAGAATGTAGTTACGAGTTGAAATGCATGATAAAATATAGTGTTCCATTTAAAAAAAAATATCATTTTATGAAATATTTAAACACATGACTGTAAATTTTTTGTTCGTTTTTGACATCGAGAAGGCCATTAAAAATGCTACTAGTTTCCCCATTAAACCGAATTCATAGCATCAATAATAACGGAGTTGGCAATGGTGCCAACTTAATTTGGAACACCCTGTATATAAGTATTACACTTATAGCAGCAAAACCTTATTTTTCTGGTTTTCTCCAATCCCACTTGGAACATAAACCTGGTGGAAGACCCTATTACTGAAAATATTAAATAAATAACGCAAAGAAAATATCGAAAATTCTATTATACTTATTGCATCTCCTAAAAAAACATAACGTAAGTAGTCGCTCAGGTCTATCACACCGGTTTATTCTGTATAAAAATGGAAACTAACTCCACAGTCGTCAAATTTGTAGTATCGCTGGTCCTTACAGCTACTGATAGAGATGGCCTGCTATCCACACTTTCAATCAAGTTTCGTTGAAAAATTCGAAAACCCAGCCTCATATACAGGTATATGACCACTGGAAGGTTAATACATATCGTCAAATTCATATTCAAATGTATGTTGTTGCTTCTTCTCATCAATGATATGATACAATAGAAGCCAAAAAAATTATGTACTGCTTAAAGCAGCTGAATTTCTAATGAGGACCTGACCACAAATAACCATTATCAAGAGGTTGTCAACAAAAAGTTTAACACAGGGTGATAACAATTGGGAAGTAGAAATTCTAACATTGTTATAATGATCCCTGTCTCCAAGACTACTTCTCTGGCTAACATCCGTGAATAAGAAATTTACATACTTACAACCAGTATCTTTAAGTCTTTGTATTAGGGAATTAACAAGACACACACATCCCAGAAAGCCACCTCCTTGTTTTTTGTGAACTTTACGGTGATTCCATATTGAAATTGTAACATTGTCTGTTTTAGCAATATACAGATCATAATGAGAGTTCCATTTTGGGTCCAGAGTATTTTTAATAGTTTCAGTTGAATGACATTGTCCACTACCATCGACGGAAATTTTTGCAAAAGGATCCGGAAGTCCTGAGAATCATTGAAAATGAATATTGATATCTCAGTTTATTGTTTAGTATACTTACGAAATAAATCCTTTCTTACTAAATTCCTAGCACACAAAACTGAAAAAAAAAAGATCTCATTTTACTCATAATTTTCGGATAATTACAACAATAATAATATTCAATGAGGCCATATTGCTTAACACTACCTTTTTATTAACATGACATTGAAGTTTTATTGCTTCTGGTTCACTTACCCGTTAATCGAATTTTTTGTGCTCCATTACGACGATTACTTGGTGCGTTGGACATTTTATTTGTTACCAATTGATCGTCTCATCATTTCATTACATCTTGAAAATTGAAAACCCAAGTTTAACACAATACACAATACACCAAAGTACCACACACCCAGGGTTGCCATTGTTGCCAACTCTTCAGGAGCTAACTATCGTACCAGGGGTGAGATTATGAACACTCGATACGAAAGCTGTCACGAACTGTAGGCTAGAACGATGTATGTTTTCGATTCAAAACGAAATCGGAATTACGAAATTTCTTTGAACAGAGATAGAATGGAATTATATCAACCATATGGACCATTGATATCGGCTCAAGTTGCAATATATTTTGAATTGTATTGGTTTTCATAATGGCTCAAATCTCACATATGTCAAACTCGATCAGATTGAGCGTTCATAATTCCAGAGCAGATATTATAAATTGAACTTATTAATTAAACGTCATGTGTGGATGCGAGGATGCGACCCGTTTCCGTCCCGTGAATCATAGAATTCTATTTTCGAATAAATGCGATGGCATTATGGTTGAATCGATGGGAGAGACAGAAATAAACCTGTTAACGGAATTATCAACTATGAGGGTCGCATCCAATATGGCGCCTAGCTAGTATGATCAATTATCAGATTTTGGTTGACAATATCGAACATATTCCTGTTTCGCCTGTACTGAATATGATTCCTCTGTGGCTTGAGCTATTCATGTTCATTGAATGAGTCAGACTATTTACAAGTTACAAATTGGGCAAAACTGGTGTTTTGTAAGTTGCAAAATTGGCAAAACTGGTTTTGTTTACAAAGTTCTTATTAGTTAACCGGCCTGTTTGGATGCGACCCCCAGGGATGGGATTCCGTGTACCATAGAATTCTATTATTGTAGACAAAGTAAGTGAGATGACATTATGGCTGAATCCATGGGAGAGACAGAGACAAAACTGATTAGGCAGTTAAAAACTATGATGGTTGAATCCAATAGGCGCTTAGCAAATTTGTGATCGTAGTGAGGTGAGACAGATTAAAATAAATTTAGTTAAGTTCAGTTTCCAACTATATTTTTATTAGGTTTTAGGTGAGTGAGTATAAGAAATGAGTATTATTAACGAGAATGGAGCATCTACTGAAGAGCTGAAGACTCATCGTTTTCTAATTTCCGTAACTGTCAGCGTCATGTGATGTGCATTTTCCAATTTTGAAAGTGGTTTTATACCAAATGTTTATTTTTCAATCTTGAATCAAATATTTTCACTTTTTGTCAAAATTATCGTATGGCCTTATCTGATATATGACACGATAATATTTCTATGACATAGATCTATTATCATATATATGATGAAGGTATATGATGAAAAAATATTATGAAATAATCTGAAACTATATTACACTACATAATATATTTGATCATATGGATCATATGGATAAAGAGAAATTGTTTGATGTTGTATAACTTCAATAGCCGCACAATTTGTATTATTTTGAAAAAAACGACGTAAAGAGATATAACGTTTGTGGCTGACGCTATGGATATTGCAAGACGTACATTCATAACCAATTATTGAAAAAGCTTCTATGTGAAGATTACAAACAACTACATGAGAATAGATGATAATACGTTTGGTTATATTAGTGACCAAAGTGTCCAAGTGTGAACTTTTTCAGTAAATTTTTCATCTTAATAATGACAGCTCAGCATGTTAATTTTCTTCCTCACATCTGCTGTTGAACAATATTATTATTAGCATGATCAATTGACGTTTATAGTATCAAACGTTTATGTTCTTATAATATCGCTATTTTTAGCGTTGTACTTAATCTGCAATATTAACATTTTTGTTGTAGCTGCTGTCCAGATGAACCTAACCGACGCCATCTTCTTTTTTAAATATGATCATAGGTTCTCTTCACGAGAACATATTATCATAGATATATGATAATATTTCATTTATGATCAAAATTACTCATTACACTGTCAAATCTTTGATCAAATATCTATAATAATATATCTATGGCATAGAAATATTACCGTGTCATATCAGCCTTAAGGTGGCCTTCCATACCAGCTTTCAGCTTCAACTTCTTTCGGAAGAAGTGCTGCTATTTCTATGTGACCATTTCCACAAGGGCAGAAAAATGCTACGCTTTACGTCAACTGTCAAATAATTTTTCTCCATTGTTAATTAATTTGATTGTCAAAAACACCGAAGAATAGTTTGATAACACTTCTTAATTCATTTGGTTTGGGTTTCATGACTTATATCATTTTATTCGTTTCATTTATATGACTTATATGTCTATAAAAAGAGATATGGCAACATATTCATAAACAAAGATAGTCAACGGCATGACGCTAAAAGTAAAACTTGAACCAACAAACAGCGGCATGACCTTGAAGAAGCGGCGGCTACTTTTGAAGTACTCTGATTGGCTAGACAAGAAGCTGACAAGAAGCCAGCGGCAAAAAGCTGGTGTGGAAGGCCGGGTTTACGCAGCAATATCGTTTAGAGTACAATTATCGTACAAAACGATAATTACCGTACACCCTGCACAACACCTCCATTAGTTATCAGTACACCCACAGGGGCGCGTTCCAATACTCAGAGGTTCATCTTTTCATTTATTTTAGCTTTTGCTTCCTTACGCCGGGTACACATGATAGCTCTCGCTTAAGGCGTATTGTTTTCTGATTGACCGCTGATTAAAAACATATCATTCTGTCCAATCGGAAAATGATACGCTGGAAGTTCAACTACAAAACTGAAGCTTTTGAAGTAAAATTACACATCAAAAGGTATTTTATACCTATGGTACACAATAACATTTTATAAAATTATGACATACGTTGTTGAAAATATTAAAATTATATAGGACTCTCATATTTATAATCGAATATTCCATATTTCTTTGAATATATGTATATTTTTTTAAATCTGTGATCAGATGTTGTTTGTATCTAGTATTGTTCTAGTGTTTTGTAAAGTTCATTATTTTCCTTTACGAAAATTACTGCTTCATATATATACAATCCCACAAGAGTAATTTCGAAAATATAGTTCTGTAGCTATCGGTCTGTTTCATATACTCAGCATATTCCTCAAACATCTTTTTTGGATTACCAAAATTCTGTGGTCATCTCTCTGTAAAATGAAATATATAATTCCAGATCTAACCCGAGATTGGACCTATGCATGATACGCACTTAATGCAGCCTCTACGTTTACTGACTGAGCCACTACCTTAAGTGCATGCCATATTTAGTGCTAGATAGTCAATGGGTGTTATGAATAAATGCTAGCAAAAGCTTCCACTATAGGTTTGTGTCTCTCATTACTTAATAAAATAGATAGGTCTGTTTCAAGAAATCTAAGTAAAAGCATTTGCTTAAGGTTTATTCATTAGACCCATTGTGTTTTTTTCAATCCAATATCTAGAATCTATTGTAATTCCTAATAATTTCACAGAAGCTGCATCTGTAATTTCATCTCCTTCATGGAGTAGTGAAAATTTGTAATTCTGTTGCGTATATGAAAATTTCATGAGTTGAGTTTTGTTAATATTCATTTTCAGATTATTCATTTGAAACCAATTTTTTATTATATTTAGAGAATTCGATATGTTATTTTTTATATCATTTCCAAATATGTCGCTGAATATTAAAGAAGTAGTGTCATTCGCAATTTGGAAAATATTTCTATTCGTTATGTATGAGTGTATTAATTCCAAGGAAACTCCTCTTATTGCAAAATATTCGAGTTTTTTCAGAAGTGTAGAGTAGTTTTCAACCCTATCGAAGGCTTAAGATAGATCCATACATACTATAGTTTCATTTTTATTGTTCAATGAGTTCAATATCATAGTAAGGGCATTTATATAACGCAAGTATAGTAGATTTACCTTTGAGACTGACTCCTGCACGATCCGACAGCTCCCTAATTTAGCGTTCGGTGCCGGTCCCACTGTGTTGTGATTTATTAAATAATATATTATATAGGTTTAATAAATGTGTATTTTTATATGAAATATTGTTTGACAATAATCTGACAATTCTAAGGTAACTATTCTTTTTAAAATAAGTTGTATAAGTTGTATACAGAATGTGATAACATAACATGACATCTCTTCCTTTTTTTTTTTTTTTTTTTTTGAAAATACCTAACAAAGAAACTATGTATAGTCCTGAAGATAAGTAGGTTTCTTAGATATGCGACCAGAACGCGTTTTATATCTGTCAATCCCCTCTTCAACATTTAAAGTTTCACCAATGTCGCTTTCATTTTCTGTAACCCCATTATCCCCGTCGATATTTATGTCATTATCATATGAATCAACATGACTTTCATTATTGTCATGATGATCTAATGGTAAATCATACTGTAAATCGGTTTCATTTGGTGAAATTAATGAAACTTTTCTCAAGAATTATCTATTTCTTACGTAAATTTTGCCATTTTTGTTCAGTTTAATAATAAAAGATCTAGGTCTATTCTGGTCAACTCTCAAGATTGTTGCTGGTTCCCAAATCTTACCAAACTGAACCATAACATGATCTGCAGCTTTCAATTCAGACAAACTTTTTGCAGTTGTGTCATAATATGATTTTTGTCTATAATTTCTATCATTATAAATCTTATTAATATTTTTGTGATAACTATTATTTGGTTTCAAAAGATTTTCTTTCACAGGTATATGTCCTTTAAGCGTGCGACCAAACAAAAGCTGTGCCGGTGATGGAATCTGATGACTAACTGGGGTATTTCTATATTCAAGAAGGGTTAAATGTAGATCTTTACCGTCAAATAAAGCTTTTTTAAACATTTTTTTTAATAGTCTGCACATGTCTCTCAATAAAACCATTAGACTGTGAATATGTAGGCGAATTAGTTTTATGAGCGACCTCCCACTCTTTGAGAAACTGCTGAAATTCTGAATTTGTGAATTGGGGGGCATTGTCACTAAGAAAAAAATCGGGTTTACCATGAATAGAAAAAACAGATTTTACCGCATCAATTACTCTTTTACTAGTTGTATCAGTATCTAGACAGCGAATTTCAGGAAATTTTGAGTAAGTATCCACAATTAATAGATATTGCCTACCTTCAAGATAAAAAAAATCAGCAGCCACCGTGTGCCATGGGCGACTGGAAACAATTCTATTCAATAACGGTTCTTTTTGATTACTATTTTGAAATCTCAAACATGAAGAACAATTTTTTACCATGTCAGTTATTTCCTTATTCATAAAGGGCCAATATACCATATCTCGAGCACGTAATAAAGTTTTTTCGATTCCCATATGATTATAATGCAACCTAGCTTTGATATCATCTCTCATAATTTTTGGAATAACCATTTGATTTCCTTTGAAAATTACCCCTTTCTGTTCAACTAATTCATCCCTTACACTCCAATATGGTAAGGCCAATTGACTCACTTGATTTTTTTCTTGGGGCCACCCATTTTTAATGTAACCCAAAATTTCTATTAGTTCAATGTCTTGTTCAGTTTTTATTTTCAAAATATCGAATTTTTGTGTACTTATGCTATTGAATTCAATAAGACCAACCTGAGACTCTAGATCATTTTCGATAATATCAAAATTTTTGTCATCATAATAAGCACGTGATAAAGTATCTGCAAAATACAGTAATGCACCTGGTTTATACATAACTTTCAGATCATAATTTTGCAAGGTAATTCTAAGCCTTTGTAGGCGTAAAGGACATTTATTCAATGGTTTTTGAAAAATAGCTTCGAGTGGTTTGTGATCTGTTTCCACTAAAAATTATTTACCATACAAAAATTGGTGGAATCGCTGGCATCCAAATACAATTCCTAACATTTCTTTCTCTATCTGGGCATAATTTTGTTGTGTTGTTGTTAAACTTTTTGAAGCATATGCCACAGGCATCCCGTTTTGGAGAATAACTGCCCCTAATCCATCTTTTGAACTGTCTACTGACAGAACAATTGGTTTATTTTCATCATAATATTGTAAAATCGGTCTTGTCATCAATAAGGTTTTCAAATTTTCAAATTCTCTCTGATGTATATTATTCCACTCCCACAAAATGTCTTTTTTCATTAAATTTCTCAAATTGGCCGTGATTTTAGATAAATTTGGAACAAATTTGGCAATATAGGTAACCATTCCTAAAAATCTGCTCAATTCTTTAGTGTTTTTCGGGACTTCTATTTGTTTGATTGCTTCAATTTTATCATCATCAACTTTTATACCTTTATCTGTCAAAATGTGCCCTACATACTTTACCTCATTAACTCGGAATTTACATTTATTTTTATTAAACCTGACACCCATTTCTTTTGCTCTTAGAAAAACTTTATCTAAAATTTCATCATGTTCCTTTAAAGTCTTTGCGTAAATTATGATATCGTCGATATAAACTTTGACCCCCTTGATTCCCTCAAAAATTTCCGTGAAAGTTCGATGAAAAATTTCTGGTGCATTACATAAGCCGTACGGTAAACGCAAAAACATAAATCTACCAAAAGGTGTTGCGAATGTTGTTAATTCAGAAGCTTCCTTTGTTAACACTATCTGCCAAAACCCTTTGTTGGCATCAAGGGTTGAAAATATTTTTGCACCACACATATCTCGTGTTATTTCTTCAAAAGTAGGTATTTTGTAATGTTCTCTTAATAATGCATCATTAAAGTTTTGTGGGTCCAAACAAATACGAATACTATTGTCTGGTTTTTTAACTATTACTATAGGATGTACAAATTCTGTTGGTTTCTTTATACTTGCTATAATATTATCAGACACCATTCTATCCAGCTCATTTTTGAGTTTATCCATGAGCTGAAACGGTACTTTTCGACATGGCACAACTTTTGGTTGATAATCACGTCTCAAATGGAAATTTACCGGACTACTAGAAATTTCACCAATACCTTCAAATAATGCTGCATTCTCATTGAATATGTGAGTATTATTCTGAATTTGGAATATATTTCTTCGAATGAGATCTAGCTCTTGTACACTTTGTATGCCCAAAACTGGAGGTGAATTCCCTTTGGTTCTCAGAACAATAAAATCAAGAAAATAATTCTTACCATTGAAAACAACCCGTAAATTGCAGGAACCAACAACATCTAACGTCTGACCACCATAATTTGTGATGTTCAAATTGGCTGCTGTCAATGAGCCAATTTTTAAATCATTCCAAATATTTTCTGGTATGACATTGACATGAGCACCTGTGTCTAACTTGAATTTTACGTTCATGTCACAATCAGGAATATACAGTGTTTCAAACCAATCATATTTCGAATTTTTCATCAAAAATATCTGAAGTGATCCTAAAACATAATTATTATCATCATATTCAGTGATAGTATTAACACTGGATTGTCTATTTCTACAAAACTGAGCAAAATGGTTAAACCTAAAACACCTTCTACATTGTTTACCAATAGCTGGACATTTACTGCGATAATGTCTCAATCCACATCTACCACAACAATGCTGATATGAATTTTCATAATCTAACCTTCCAGACTTCATTCGTTCGTTTGTTGTTGCTTGAGTGACTCTATTGGATCCAGATTGTTGAGCAGATGACGTACTTGCACTCTCTCGTTCATCATTTCCACTACTATTAGTATTGAAGCGCCTCTTATAATCAAACTGCATGCTAGTTTTCTGCAAATTTTCTAGTACTGGCTTTCCCGAACCATACCTGCTAGTTTCACTGTTGATGGTGGGTTGGTGTGTTTTATGTACTCCACTAACTTCATGACTTTCCATTTTATCAGTCATTTCTCTAATATATTTATCTGTTTGTTCCGCTGTAAGGCAAATTTCAATAGCTTTCGACAGGTCCAAATTTGGTTCACGCAACAAACGATCTTTCACTTTCTGATCTCTGATGCCACTAACTATTCTATCTTTAATCAGTCTATCTCTGAATGTACCAAATTCACAATTACTTGATATCTTCTTCAATTCTCCCAAAAAATTATCAAACGACTCGCCGTAGAGTTGAATTCTTGAATTGAATTTATGAGTTTCCACACTGGCGTTGGATTTGGGCAGAAAATAACCATCTAATTGGACGATTATCTTATCTGGATCTGCTTTTTCTTCAGCTGTCAGATCCAACGTTTCCAAAACCTCATAAGCTTCTTCCCCCAAACAATGCAATAAAACTGCTGCTTGTATTTCCTTAGGTTTTTCTTTACCTCCTGTTGCTACTAAATAGAGACTGAAATTGTTCTTGAACTTTCGCCAGTTGGAACCTAAATCTCCACACATGCTCATTGAGCTTGGTTGTTTTAAAAATTCCATTACTGCGGTATTATTTTCTATAATTCTCTCGTATTGATATTGGAAATACGTAGCTTCTTTCTAAGACTGCGCCATGTTGTGATTTATTAAATAATATATTATATAGGTTTAATAAATGTGTATTTTTATATGAAATATTGTTTGACAATAATCTGACAATTCTAAGGTAACTATTCTTTTTAAAATAAGTTGTATAAGTTGTATACAGAATGTGATAACATAACATGACACACTGTACAATAACATATTGTTTGGGGCTGGTCCGACCGTACAATAATTTTGGTTGAATAGTCGTTATAATCTTAATAACTAAATTGCACAGTTTTGAACTCACAAGCTAGGTTAGTCAGGTCAGGTTAGGTTTGGCTGATAATTAACGCATTTTCAACTCAGTTTGCATTCTTCTTGTCTTTCCTTTGACCACTCGAAGTTCGAAGAACTTGGATGCCGGTCCGACCGTACAATAACATTTTGTTCGGGGCCGGCCCGACCATACAGGTAAGAAGAAGGCAAACTTGAAAATGTGCGAATTTGTTTTTTCGCCTTCTCATGTTAAGCGCGCTTATGCCCAGCTTATTTATGTACGGTGCATATTGGCATAAGTAGTGTGATGTTTGCGATGTTTGCCGTCATTAAAATTAGAACGTGCAATGAAATGAATATTAAGTGCTTGTGTGAAGTCTGCGTAACGCCACATACTGTGGTAACACGTGCATTGCATATCATAAAAAAACTATAAAAGATTTTTTTTTTGGGTGGAGGGATTGCATCGAGCAAGATTTCCCCTCCATCCACGTACAAAGTTTTCAGTAATTACGCCGGTACCAGGCCGGGACAAGACGGATTCCCATTTAATTTACATTATATTCAATAGTGACGTTAGATAGGCTTGTCCAAGAATTCAAGAGAAGAGGAAGACCTGTACCAAGTTTTTGCTGTTTTCCTTGATTCCTTATTTGTTATTAGCAGCTTTCTATTTGGTCCTTTGAGGAGCACCGGAGCTACTCAGGGGCACGAAACCCTAACTATTGCGCGTTCTTTTTGTTTAGTGCTTGAAGCCCCTGTGCTACACCATCTACCTTCCCCTGCCCCCTCTTGCACCAACCTCTGACTAGGTGCAACAAGCCCTTTTTGGTTATGTAGCATTTATTCTGTGGTTATGTTGAATCGTTAGAAGCAACATGAACGAAAATAAAAATTTACAAATCAATGATTTTGAAAACAACAGAGTTTACAGTATTCTTGTAAGCCACGAGGATTACGATAAAGCATTATCTGGTATGATTAAAATTCAATCTTTTGTACATTTTCTGTAATTTTACCAATTTTTAGATAATCAATTTGCTAATTCGCTCTTGAATCATGCCAGAATTGCGGCTGCGGCAGAAGAGCAACCAGCAGAAAGAAATAATAATCCTTCCATTCCTTCCTGTAGTGGAATAAATAAAAAAAAAGTGTCTAGTGAAAGCTTGCCTCCTACAGAACTTTGTTTGGATTCTTTCTCTGAAAATGTTCCTTCAAACTCACAAAAGTTGAGCAACATTTGGAGTTATGAACAGACAACCTGCCTCATTCATTCTATGGCAACATATTATACAGACTTCAATGACCCGAGAAAAAGGAAACACATTTTTGAAAATATTGCCAATGATCTAATAAGTGCTGGGTTCGCTGTAGATACAAAAAACGTGCAGAACAAATGGAAGGGGTTGTTACGAAGCTATACGAAAGCAAAAGACGTAAAAAACAGAACAGGACAAGGACCATCAAGATTTTTATTTTATGAAATAATTGATGATATTGTGGGTAATCAACCCAAAAACAATTGTCAACATGCCCTAAATAGTTTACCAATGTCCACTGAAGGTGATACAGAAACTGAAGAAACTAATTCCGAAAATGTTGAAAATGATAATGAAGGAGAAATTGGGGAACAAGAATCTGAAGTTGAACCACCTAGAAGTGAAAATAACACACATGAAGAACACCCCAGGTCCCATAAAAAAAGGAAGAGGTTAAGCGAACAGCAACTTAAAAAAGAATACATTGATTTGAAGAGAGAAGAGTATGAAAGGCGCCAAAAAAGGCATGAAGAAAGGTGTACCATTGAAAAGGCACAAAATGAAATTGAGAGGAGAAAACTTGAAGTTTTAGAAGAATATCTTAGAAATAAAACTCATTAATTAGTGAGCATAGAATGAAGGCTTTCACAGCCGGAAGTATAATGAAGTATGGTATTCAGGCTTTAAGGCCGTGGTTGGTTCACCTCAGTGAAGGAGGTTCCTTTGGATGTTTCCCTCACAACTGCAGTGAGCATCTTCAGCTTGGATTCTGTCTTCTCGAAGAGTGACATAAAACAGATACAGAGGTTGAAAAGTATTCGCAGTTTATAGTCACAGCCTGGCCACTTTATTTTTCAACTGCTGTATCAGTTTTATGTCGCTCTTTGAGAAGACAACATCCAAGCTGAAGATGCTCACCCCAGTTGTGGGCCAAACATCCAAACGAACCGCCTCCACGGAGGTGAACCAACCACGGCCTCAAAGCCCGGAAACCATACTTCGTCTTTATTAATTAGTATAAAGTATTTCCCAGTCATTTGTTTCCAGGTTAAGTTTTCAAAGTTTTTATTTGAACGTTCCTTTGCTCAGTGTGTGATAAGTTAAGTTTTCTTCAGATATTTTTTTGTGTTATTTTTTTTTTTATTGCCTTGAAAATATTAAGAATGTTTTTGAGAGTAAACCAATTTTGTTTTGTTTGCAGGTTGTAGACAATGATGTAACTTGAGTACATTTTAGACTTCCATTATCTTATAATTGGTATAATCCACAACGTTTCAACTGCTTCTATCCACAGTAGTCTGTATTCACCAGAAGCCGACTGTGGATAGAAGCAGTTGAAACGTGGATTATACAAATTATAAGACGATGGAAGTCCAAAATGAATGTACTCGATTTCGTTTTGTTTACAACTATATTCAGTTGTTATGAGATTGAAGACTGTATTAGAGTTTTGTGAGACTGGAGTATTTATCAATAAACATATTTTTTGTAAATTTTATTGACATTTGCAAAAATAAAAATCTTTATAAATTGAACATTTTCTTGAAGACTAACTGTTGCCGATTACTTTTTTCTTCAACATCATTTTGCATACCAACATTACGATGGAATGGTACATTTGGTGGTTGATTTTCGTCATGCTCTTCAATATCCTCCACTGCATTTATGTCTTCATCTAAGCAAATGTTATGTAGAATACATGCTCCAAGAATTATCTTTGAACATAAGTTCAAATCAAGGTTTTCCAAACCTCTCAGTCTTCGAAAACGCCCCTTGAGGAGTCCAAAAGCATTCTCAACAACTACTCTTTTTGATGAAAGACGTATGTTGAAAAGCTTTTGTTCTTCACTTAAAAACCCTGTGTCTGGAAATGGTGTTACAATCCAATCCAAATTGGGGTATGCTGAGTCACCCAATAAAAAGAATTCACCAATAAAATCTGGGTTTCCCAAAATTTTTGCATAAAGCGCTGATCTTCTTAACAATCTTGCATCGTGCAATGAACCAGGCTCCCCACAGAAAACATCAATGAATTTTTTATTGTTGTCTACAACTCCTTGTAACAACAAGCTATGATAACCCTTCCTGTTGACATATGAATCTTGATTTTCTGCTGGTTTATGGATCTCAATATGGCTGCCATCAATGGCACCAATTGCACCACGAATGCCATTATGTTTAGCAAAAGCCTGAGACATGTTGAGTTGCTGATAGTGGTCGGGCCAAATTATGTATTTATTTTTCACAGAATACAAACAATCCAAAACACGTCTTAGACAATTGTGGGCAGTGCTGAGGCTAACCCCAAATCTATCCGAAACTTCTCTAAACGAATTTCTATTGGCTAGGTACCATAGAGATAATAAGACTGTTTTTTCAGCAGTAACAGTGTTTCTTCCAGAGGGATAAACAGGATTGAAATGTGATTGTTCAAAGAGACCTGAAATTTTAATAAATTCAAAATATATTCTCTCACCAGACTATGTCTACTTACTAATGAATTCATAGGTGGTCTTTTGTGACATACGAAAGTGAGACTTGAACTCATCATTATTATATTCCTTTACAGTTTTCTCTACATAATTTTCAATTTTGGCACGCTTCCTCCTAGGTTCTGCTTCATCAGAATCAGAAAACAGGCTGTCCGAAGAATTTGTAGAGTCTGATCCACTGAAATGATTGGCTGGTCTGTCTATCAAAGCCTAACAAAGATTTTTTTTATACTTATGAATCCACTCCTCTCCATTGTTCAACTTACCATTATAACATGCTCGTCTTCGGAATCAGACATTCTTAACAAAGAATGGCTATATTTTGAAACATGCTTCAGTGTTTGGCAAATTTCTGTTCTGTTTGGCAAATTCTGTAATATTAATACTCTTTGTTAATACTAGGTAACAAGGTAACTCAAATTTCGCCTCAATCTAAATTACACCAAATTGCAAATCATAGTTTAATTTCTATCTCTAGGTTGCAAATTGACCAAATCACCAAAATTGAAAATAGTAAACAATAACAAACTGTAACGAATCTCAAGCGCATGTGCACATGTGTCAATTGCAACTGAAGAAAGAGACCACTAAAATGCGTTCTATTTGGGAGTAGCACAGGTGCACCAAACACAGGGCAACACTGGTGCATGAAACACCAAATAGAAAGCTCCTTTATGTTTGTGATTGTGAAACAAGGTTCGTCAAAGATTGTGATAATGTGAATGTGATGTTACTTCTTGTGCGCTAGTGGTAACTTTTGTCCGAAGTCGTTGAGGAAGATGAGTGCGAGAGGATGTTACCATTTACAGCATTTTAAAAATAATCAAGCAAACTTGGATTCATTCAAGTGGATTCATACAGTGTTTGTTGTAACAGCTACTTCTTCAAGCAAGAAAATAAAGGTATGTGCTTTCTTTTGCATTGATTTCTTTTTCTCTACGACTATTGTATTTTACTTGACATTGATTACCTACATATTGATTATCAGTTGAATGAAGATGATTCCAAGACACCGTGGATCCTAACCCATTATTCAACGGCGCTCGGCCAATCAGAGATTTAGAATTTTCAGGATCCACGGTGACTGAGAAGTTTAGTATGACAAAACAGCAAATGTACCAAACAAATTTCTCAAGAATACTTGGATTCAATGCAAAACTGTGACAACAATTCTATTGAAGATCTCTTTGTCTCTATCGGTGATTCCTCTAGCCACATCATTGGTACTGTCTATCTCCCTCCCAAATCACCCATAATTTCGTTTCAAACGTTTAGCTCCGACCTTGATGCTATAGCGGAGAATTGGCCCGACGCGCACTTACATGTCTTTGGTGACTTTAATTTACCGAATGCCTACTGGACATCAGATGAATTTGGATCAACAGCTACACCTACTCCATCAGCTTCGACCACGGAAAGTGAGGCGATTACTTTTCTGTCAAACACTTGTGCTTTCCATAACCTGTTCCAGCAGAACGACATCCCCAACGAAAGGAATGTACTACTAGACTTAGCACTTTCCCATGAGTTACTATCTGTATGCCCAGCCCATGAACACTTGCTTGCTTCTGATCATCACCACCCCCCTTTGCAAACCTCAATTAATTTAATTTCCAGAGCACAGGGCGATATTAACAATGCAAGTGAGTTTTATTGTGACTTCAAAAGTGCTAACTTTGCGGAAATTCGTGCCTGCTTAGAATACATGGATTGGGACCACATTTTATCAAATAAATCCCTCGATTAAATGATAAATATTTTCTATGATGCCCTGTATTCAGTGTTCGATTTTTTTGTGCCAAAGAAGAAATACTCATCCGGAAAGTTTCCATTATGGTTCTCACCAGAACTAAAAAACCTGATCTTTAAAAAAAAAACCACATAAAAATTACAAATCTCGGAAAAGTGAACAAAACTTTCGTGCCTTCAGCGAATTAAGGTCAAGATGTAAAATCCTTGCAAAAGAGTGCTATAATGCATACCTTATTGATTGTCAAACGTCTATACATACAAATTCTAGATTTTTTTGGAAGTTTGTAAACTCGAAGAGAAAGATGAATAATATGCCCAATTATTCTGTTTGCTATTAATTTAAATAACTCAGAATGAATTGATAATATAAAAGATAACTAAATTGAGTGAATATTTATTGACAACTCTCTAACTGTCAGATACATACATATTGTCAAAGTACGATACATAGTTGAATCTGGTTACCTGATAGGAAATACAGAGAGTGATACATGTACATAACACCTTCACCACTAAACTTTTAATAATTGGAGAAAATACAGCAGATATTATTCAACATACTCAATATTCTGCTGAACTAAAATATAACAAAGAATATTCAACATAATTTTAACATTCTACAAAACGATCAGGGGCCTTCAATTGACTCCTTCTCCGCAACACTCTACGGTAGGCATCATTTTGCGTTTGTCTACCATCAATATTTAAATCATGGTCAACGTTTTGCGTTTGTCTACCGTCAATACTCAAGACATAGTTACCATTCCCTATTTGGTAATTACCATTACCTTCCCCAAACTCTGAAATATCCAGAGTCGAACGAGGAATGATATCGATCGCACTTTTTTTACCACTGGATGAGTCGTTGGTTTTTTCTGATGAGTAAAATCGTTTGATTTGATCTGTATGACGTTTCCATATCATCCCTTCATCTGTTTTTATATTATATGTTCTTTTTCCCAAAACTTCTATAATGGTACCCTTACACCAATTTTCAGCACCCTGTCGAAAGTCGCGAGCCCAAATACGATCGTTTGCCTAGAATTCATCATTTCTTTTACCCTTGAAATTTTCTATTTGTGAACTTTGATTTTTCCAAACATTTCTTTCTACAGACGGAATCAACAAATCAAATTTGCAATGTAGTTTCCGACCGATTAATAATTTAGCTGGAGTTTCCCCTGTAGTAGTATGCGGGGTATTTCTATAATGAAACAAAAAACGATTCAAAATAAGGTTTAAATCTGCAGATTTGTTATCATGGGCGGCCTTCAAAATTGCTTTTTTTACTATTTTAACAGCACTTTCACCTTGGCCATTAGTGGCGGGGTGGTAGGGTGCACCCGTTTTATGATCTACGCCACTGATACTAAGAAAATTTTGAAAAGATTCTGAGATGAAGGTAGTTGCATTATCAGTGCAAAGTTGTTGAGGCAAACCAAATCTTGCAAAGAGTTCTCTAAAAATTTTAACTGTGGTACTGGATGAGAGGTTGCTCACTTCAAAACATTCGATCCATTTTGTTGTAGCATCTTCAATAACCAAAAAGTTTTTACCAAGAACTGGACCGAAAAAATCGGCGTGAAGTCTAGTCCAAGATTCTTTGGGCCAATTCCAAGTAACTAAATTTGATTTTGGAGGGTTATTTCCATGTACGATACAAGCTTCACATGATTTTGCGATGTTTTCGATCTGGCTATCTGTTGCGGGCCACCAAAAATATGAACGAGCTAATGCTTTCATTTTTACGATTCCTTTATGTGAACTATGCAGTTCTTTCAAAATATCTCCTCTAATTTTGTATGGTATTATCAACCTGTAACCCCACATCAAACATCCTTGCTCTAAAGAGATTTCATTTTTTCTGACGAAAAATGCCTTGAACTCTTCAGAAATGCGACATTCTGGCCAACCATTCGTACAATAAAGAATAATTTTGCTCAAACAAGGGTCAACAGCTGTGGCTTGTTTGATTTTTTTGAAATCTAAATTGAAATCTGATTTTTCCAAATATTTCAAATATGAAATATTGGACAGAGAATCATCTTGTTCGGCGGAAATTATAGGTAGTCTGGACAAAAAGTCTGCATTATTGCTTGAAGACTTAACATATCGTATTTCATAATCAAAACCTGACAAAATATGTGCCCATCGTTGAAGGCGATTTGCGGCAAAAATTGGAATACCCTTTTTATCGCCGAATATCGTTAGTAATGGCTTATGATCTGTTAATAGCAAAAATTTTCTTCCGAATAGGTATTGAAAAAATTTTTTTAAACCAAAGATAATTGCGGCAGCTTCTTTTTCTATCTGCGAATATTTTAATTCTGCAGAATTTAGCAAACGTGACGCAAAACCTATAGGTCTCTCTTGATCATTTTCATAAACATGACTTATTGTAGCTCCTAAGGCAAATTGAGATGCGTCAACTGTCAATTTAATAGTTTTTTCGGGATCAAAATGAGCTAAAACTGGGGATGAACTCAACATTTTTTTTGCTTCTTCAAAAGATCTATAACATTCCCTTGTCCAAACCCACTCTGTATTGGTTTCTGCTGAGTGAATAACTCATGTTTGTCTTGCTAATTTGTTTAGAACCGCCTGGCTCTGCTCGGTCTTCATGAACTGAATATTCTGGTCCTTTTCTTGAATGACGTTGTTTGTGAAAGTTCACTGGTTCAGTTTTAATGTTTATTCCTATCGCCGCTTCCCTGGAATTGTGTTCTTGCAATGCTGATTCCTTCGCTAAAGCTAATTTCACAACTTTTTTTAAAGTAACTGTATCCGTAGATGCGTCCTCTTCGAATAATCGGTCCATAATTTTAGTTTGGTTCATTCCGATGACAAAAATGTCTCTCATTACCAAATTCAATTCTGCTCCAAATTTACATGTTGAAGCTAATTTTTTTATCCTTGCTTCCCATTCTGCTATACTTTCATGAAAATCACGTTTTGCCGTATAAAACTTTAGTCTTTCTGCGAAATACGACTTGACTGGTGAAAAATGTTCATTGAGCAAATCCACAAGTTCATCATAAGTTTTTGTTTCAGGAAGATCGGGTACACATAAATTTCGCACCAACACGTAGGCTTCCTCACTAAGTGTATTCAAAAGTATGGCTTTTTTTCGCTGTTCCTCTTTAATATCATTTGCAATGAAAAACTGATTCAGTCGTTCTTTGAACACAGAAAATTCAGAACTCTTCGGATCGAAAATGTTGAGCGAACCGAGAAGTCCAACAAATGTTTGCGGCATTTTCGATTAATTTGTAAACAATTATTTTTTTCACTGATTGTATGAATTCTGCGTGGAAACGAAGTACTCTCGTCGCCAATATTTTTGTGCAACTTGCAAGAAATCCAGCAGAGTATGAACACAGTAAAAACATTGGGTTATTTCTCCAATAAAAATAATCATTAGTACGGGTGTTAAGACTTGAAATAAAACAAATAAGTTCCCAATATGGATACTAAAATATGCTCAAAGTGTCAGAAAAATTCTGAAAGTAATAAATTGTTTCCATGTGATACCTGCAAGACATTTTTATGTGTTCCATGTGCCGGTCTTACTTCATCGGAAGTTAAATGTCTTGAGCTGAAATCTGGAAGGAAGCTAATTTTTCTATGCGAAAAATGTGAAAATGGACTTTACAAAGTACCTGAACTTGTGAATGAAATCATAGAACTAAGTAAAAAATTCACCAAATTAGAAGAAAAATTTGAATCTTTTAAATTATCTGGTAATGTCACCGACTCTACGGATGAAACGAGGATGGAACAAATGATGATAGAAGTAGCTGAAAGACAAAAAAGAGCTTCCAATATCGTAATGTTGAACATCAATGAGTCTGAACATAATACCCATTCAGGTAGAATAACTGAAGAAAAAAATTATGTAAAAGAAGTGCTGAAAGATGTTATAGATGTAGATACATCAAAATTAAAGGTTTTTAGACTTGGTAAATTTCTTGGAAACAACAAAAATAGGCCTTTGAAAATTTGTCTACCAACACCAGAAGATGCCATCACGGTATTGAAAAATAAAAAGAATATTTCTATTCCTAGTATAAAAGTCTTTGCTGATCAGACTAAAACACAAAGGGATTATTTTTTCAGTATAAAAAAGAAAATGGAAGAGTGCCAAAGAAATGGAGAAAATAAAATAATAAAATATATAAATAATATACCGACACTAGTAGATTCAAATAGGCAGCAAAAAAACAAGTGACTTGTCCTAATATACCATTTAACTGCCATATAATATATTTGAATATTGAAAGTTTTATTGCCCACAAAGATTTATTAATTGCCGAGATACTTTGTTATCAACCTTTGATCCTGATTCTTAGTGAAGCAAGATGTACCAGTGATGTAGACGATGTAGAGCTCACAATTAATAACTATGCATTCATCAGATGTGATTCTTCCAGCAGACATACAGGGGGTGTTCTCATTTATGTGCGACAGGACATCAGGTGGAAGTTAAAAAAAAGGCTAATTTTAGAACCAAATTATTGGTGCCAGTTCATCGATGTTACATTACATGAAACAAAATGGACCATTGGGGGACTATACCATTCTCCAAATGCGAGTCATGTCCCATTCATAGAAAAGATGGAAGAAATGTGTGAGGATTATCTCGTAACAGGTGGCAAGTCAGTACTAGTTGGTGATATTAATATAAATTATTTGGAGGACACTTGTTATAGTAAAAAAATTAAAAATTTACTTCAAACATTTGGCTTGGAACAATTGGTAACTGAATATACAAGACATTGTAAAACTAGCTTCTCATTGATTGATTATGTAATATCTAAAGAAAATAATTTGTTGGTTGAGGTTCATCACAAACCCAAAATAACTGACCACTCGGTGATAACTATAAACATGCAAGGTAAGATGGTAAAACAAGATATCTCACCATTTCACACAAGGAAACTAAATGAAGAAGCATTCCACAATATTAATATGAGATTGATTTGTTGTGACTGGATATCGAACTCAGTTGATGTCAATGTTTTATTAGACGATATTTATAACAAATGTTCTTCCATTTTAAATGAAATTGCACCTATTATCAGAATAAATCAAACAAATAATAAAATTCCTTGGTATGATCAGGAAGTAAAAATGGTAGCAAATGAAAGAGATAAAGCTTACAAAAAATTCAAAACGTCAATAATTAATAAAGATAGGCACTGGGAAGAATTTAAAGGGAAAAGGAATAGGGTAGTAAATTTACTCAAAACCAAAAAATTGCTATACTACGAGGGTAAAATTGATGAAAATAAACATGATTCTAAGGAGATGTGGAAAACACTGAAAATTTTAATAAAAGGAGAAAAACCTGCAATAGACATCAAAAGTATAAATTTATCAAATGATCACACTCGTTTTTTAGCTAGAAACGACCTTGAAGGTGCAAATAAACTAAATCACTATTTTATTAACAGTATAATTGAAATATCAGAATCTATTGATAAACCTACAGATTGGTCTTGTGACAATTATGAAACAATTCAGACAGAATTAACAACTTTCCTCCCTATTTCAATAAGTGATCTCAAATCTATTATATTTTCACTAAAAAATAAAGGTTCTCTTACAGAGGTATTGAGCACTAGGTTTCTAAAACAGACATTCTACACTATAGGTTTTACAATCCTAAACTTAATAAATACTTCATTAGAGTCTGGCATTTTTCCTGAAAAATTAAAATTGAGTACAATTGTACCTGTTCCAAAAATAAATAATCCCACGGAAGCTGTTCATTTGCGACCCATAAATACTTTACCACCCATTGAAAAAGTCCTTGAAATAATAGTACACAATCAACTATCAACATATTTTAATAATAATAATCTTTTCTTGGGAAATCAATCTGGATTCCGGCAACAACATTCATGTGAAACAGCGCTACAGTTCACTATATCAAACTGGAGAAAAATAATTGATGATAAAAACTATATTGTGGCAATTTTTTTGGATTTAAAGAGGGCATTTGAAACAATTGATCGTGAAATTATGATAAAAAAATTACAATACTATGGAATAGGAGGTATGGTCCTTAAATGGATTGAAACTTATTTGGAAAACAGACTTCAAAAAACCAAAATTGGTGAATACATGTCGGATGAAATTAAAAATGACATTGGAGTATCTCAAGGTAGCGTGCTAGGCCCATTGTTATTTATTATTTATATAAACGATATAAATTATGTTGATGGTTTTGATTTTATAAATCTATATGCAGATGATACTCTTATTGCCTGCTATGGTGCAGAATTAGATGCAACTGTTAATCGCGTTAATGAAGCACTGAAAAACATTGAAATATATTTAAAAATTAATAAATTAAAAGTGAATGGCAACAAAAGTAAAGCTATGGTGTTGGGGACTAAACAAAAAGTTGCAAATGTAAGGTTTGAGCAACTCCAAATTGAAATTGAAAATCAGTCCGTAGAGTTTGTGAAAAATTTCAAGTACTTAGGTTTTATTATTGACGACTGTCTAGAATTGAATGATCACTGTGATTATATTACTAAAAAAATATCCAAAAAACTTTTTTTCTTTTCAAGATTAGCTCCTAAATTGACGTTATTTGGAAGAACAACAGTATACAGTACTATAATCCAGCCTCATTTTGATTACTGTGCTTCATTGCTTTATCTTCTAAACAACCAACACAAAGATAACTTGCAAAAATTACAAAACCGAGGCATGAGAATAATATTAAGATGCAACCGGTACACCCCTATAAACTCTATGTTGGAAACATTAAATTGGTTTTCAGTGAGAAATAAATTGTTCTTAAACACCATGGTTTTAATTTACAAACTGTCAAAAAATATGCTTCCATCTTACTTCAATGTTTTCATCACCTATAATAACGAAATCCATCATTACGATACAAGAAACTCCAACATTTTCCATATAAACAGGACTCGATACCATTCCTCAATGAGAAGTTTATTTTTTAAAGGTCTCAATGATTTCAATAATCTACCAAGGGACGTGAAAAACACTGTAACTCTCCAACTTTTTAAAAACAAACTGATAGCATACATAGAATCACGTCGTGATATTCTATAGATATATATCAACTCTTTTATTGTATTTGTTAAAAATTATTATTATTGTGTACTATCAAAAGTAATCATTTATTTATATATGTATATTGGTTTTTTCTAATTTTAATCTGTTACATGTTTTATAAAATCAAACTACGTAAGGCAATTTTCAATTGTGATTTTAATTTTTGTTTCTTTTATATTAGCCATTATATATGATATTAGAATATTTGTATATTAGGACATTCCTATTTTTTAAATAAACTAAAAAAAAAAAAAAAAATATTCTGTTTGCTATTAATTTAAATAACTCAGAATGAATTGATAATATAAAAGATAACTAAATTGAGTGAATATTTATTGACAACTCTCTAACTGTCAGATACATACATATTGTCAAAGTACGATACATAGTTGAATCTGGTTACCTGATAGGAAATACAGAGAGTGATACATATACATAACACAATGAAATGTTTTTAGATGACAAACGTGTCAAATCTGGTCAGGAAATTGCTAATCTGTTTGCTGAATATTTTGCATCAGTTTATTCTACAGCCACTTGTTCCAATCCGAACTTGCCAACATCTAATAATTTAAATCTCTCCACATACAAGATCAAAATATCCCAAATATACGAGAAACTTTGCCAGTTAGATCCTAAAAAAGGCCCTGGACCTGATGCAATCCCACCTTCCGTTCTGAAACACTGCAGTTTTGTACTATCCCGACCACTCTGTCTTATCTTTAACATGTCACTAGCCACTGGAACTTTTCCCAGTATATGGAAACTAAGCTATATAACACCGATCTACAAGGCCGGAAACTTGTCAGATATAAAAAATTACCGTCCTATTTCCATTTTGAATGCTATACCAAAGATCTTTGAAAGCATAGTGACAGATTATCTTACAGTTAACTTGAGCAATATCATAATTCCTGAGCAATATGGTTTTCAATCTGGTAGATCTACAGAACTTAACCTAGCTCTTTATACTGATTTTCTTTCGGAAGCTTTGGAAAATGGCTACCAAGTTGATTCTGTGTACACAGATTTTTCCAAGGCTTTCGATAGAGTCAATCACAATCTTCTAATGGACAAACTGGAATGTCTTGGTATTTCGGGTGCTCTATTAGAATGGATTAGAGATTACCTTAATCAAAGAAGGCAACTCGTTAGGGTTAAAAACTTCACATCAGCAGAAATTTTAGTGCCATCGGGTGTTCCCCAGGGATCACATTTGGGACCTCTCCTCTTTAATATTTTTATCAACGATATAGTCTACCAGATATCCAGTGGAACAACTCTCCTATTTGCAGATGACCTAAAATTATTCTCCAAAATCACCTCTTTCAACGATGCAATAAACCTTCAAGCAGATCTTAACAACATTTCGAACTGGTGTGAGATGAATGGTATGTTGATGAATGCTAATAAATGCCACGTAATGAGATTCCACAGGCGGGATACACCAATTATCTTCCACTATCACATTGATAATGTTTTGTTGGATCCTGTTTCTAGCATAAAAGACCTAGGAATTACTCTTGATACAGCCCTTAGCTTCAATTTACACATTTCCACAATTATTAACAAAGCTCTGAAACTTCTAGGTTTTATCAAAAGAACAACTTCAGACTTCTCAGATATATCATCAATTCGCATCCTGTATTGCGCATTAGTTCGACCACATCTTGAATACTGTTCTGTGGTATGGAATCCCCTTTACAACATCCACATTGATAGAATTGAACGAGTTCAGCACAAGTTTTTCAATTACATCAACTTCAAACTACATTTATTCCGCGACCACTGTCAAACTGAGCTAACTCTCAATCTACCATCGCTGTCAACAAGGAGAAAGCACAGAGACTTGATATTCCTTCATAATATCATAAGCGGCAAGCTCAACTGTCCTGAATTACTAAGTAAGATACATTTCAGAGTGCCTTTACGCACCACTAGACACAACAATACTTTTCATATTCCTTTCTATAGAACCAACTATAGATACAATAGCTGCTTACCACTTATCCAAAGAACAGCAAATAGTTACAGTCAATTAGACTTTTTCAATTCGCCCTTAAATAAATTTAAGTTGCAACTTAAAACGATTATTATATAAAGCACTTATCATCCAATATCCTTTCTCCTCGAGTCTCTCAGCATCAAGTGATATATTTTATATTTTTATACATTTTCCTAGTTATACAAATTTTATCGTAGTGTACATTTTATTGTATTTTTTATCTTTAAGCAATCCACTCAAAAAATTTTTTTCTTTTTTATTGTAAATGTTCGATCCTACTTACAATAATTGTATTTTGTCTGAATTGGGCTAGTCTCCGTTAAATAAATAAATAAATAAAAAAATAAATAAAGTCTATTGCACGGCTTTGCAGCATCGAATGTCAGATTGAGTGTTTTCTTTCTTAGTTATAGAGCTTCTTGAACGGACGAACACAATGTGTGAAGGTTCACATTCGGGTCCACTACTCTAACTTATTTATAAATGACATATCTCTCTCAATAAGAAATTCCCAGTCTGAAATTATTTCGCCTTGTCAACTCATTTCATGTCGCTAACCTTTTGCAAGATGATATAGATAACTTAAGGAGTTTTCTGGCGCCCATGTATTCAAAACGTATTCGTCCTATGATTCAAATACATTCATTCTGGAGTTGAAACGATGACGTCACATATAAAACGATTCGAAACGTATTTATGAAGTTTTGAAACCAAGTTTTATTCAGTTTCAAAACATGTTTTCGTTGTGTAGTTGTGAGCTGCATTTAAAGAAACATTAAATCTATCAGCTACTGACAAGAGAACTTATTCTCCCTTACCAAGCCACCACAGTGTCATTATATAGTAACAGTTTTTCTGCGGAAATCCGATAATTTCCTCCTACATATTTTTTACCTAGCTCTTCACAATTGATATTTCCCAATAAAATCAGAAATGAATCTCTACTCATTCGGAATAGAGAAAAAAATAATCATAATTTATGTAATTCGGTAACCATCCTTCTTCACACAGTTTAGTTCTTTGGTGTTGTTCCCTACAAGTAAAAAGATAATGATCGGGAATCACTCAGGATGAAATTTAGACAAATAAAGATTGGTGTGAAGTTACCCACAGATTTCTGGCCACACATGCAAACGCGAACGATTTGTGGTTGGGAAATTAGGTTGTCAGTAACCGGACTAAAATCTGTGGCTGGGTTACTTATATGTACGTCTATAAATTAATGACGCGGCAAGCAAGTACATCAAATAAGTTTAAGGGATTCCAAATGGATTCATGTGATGGAAACCATTTCTATGTCACTCATACGGATTTGGATTAAACAAATTTCTTTCGTTGAGACATATCTTCAAGATATCACACAGTATAAAACTTGTAACCCGCTGATGTACGTTAATAAAAATCTCACGAAATACGGAGGATTTTATGTAGATTACAATGGTGAAAACTGTTCCTCTGTCACCCATACAGATTTTGTATGAATGATTATTTTTTTCATTGGAAACTATCTTCCAAACATAGCAAGGTTCAAAAAAGTAACCCGATGATGTGTGTTCATAAAAATCGCACAAAATGTAGAGGATTTCAAGTTGATTACCATGGTAGAAACCATTTCTTTATCATCCATACAGATTTGGTGAAAATTATTTTTTTATTGGAAAGTACCTTCAAGACATCACACAGTATAAAAAATGTAACCCGATGATGTGCGTTCATGAAAATCACACGAAATATAGAGTACCTATTTCACGTAGATTACAGTGGTGGAAACCGTTTCCCTGTCACCCATACAGATTTGATGAAAATGATTTTTTTTATTGGAAAGTACCTTCAAGACATCACACAGTATAAAAAATGTAACCCGATGATGTGCGTCCATGAAAATCTCACAAAGTATAGAAGATTTCACGTAGATTATAATGGTGGAAACCGTTTCTCTGTCACCCATACAGATTTGGTGAAAATGATATTTTTTTATTGGAAAGTACCTTCAAGACATCACACGGTATAAAAAATGTAACCCGATGATGTGCGTCCATGAAAATCTCACAAAGTATAGAAGATTTCACGTAGATTATAATGGTGGAAACCGTTTCTCTGTCACCCATACAGATTTGGTGAAAATGATATTTTTTAATTGGAAAGTACCTTCAAGACATCACACGGTATAAAAAATGTAACCCGATGATGTGCGTCCATGAAAATCTCACAAAGTATAGAAGATTTCACGTAGATTATAATGGTGGAAACCGTTTCTCTGTCACCCATACAGATTTGATGAAAATTATTTTTTTTTTTGGAAAGTACCTTCAAGACATCACACGGTATAAAAAATGTAACCCGATGATGTGCGTCCATGAAAATCTCACAAAGTATAGAAGATTTCACGTAGATTATAATGGTGGAAACCGTTTCTCTGTTACCCATACAGATTTGGTGAAAATGATATTTTTTAATTGGAAAGTACCTTCAAGACATCACACGGTATAAAAAATGTAACCCGATGATGTGCGTCCATGAAAATCTCACAAAGTATAGAAGATTTCACGTAGATTATAATGGTGGAAACCGTTTCTATGTCACCCATACAGATTTGGTGAAAATGATATTTTTTAATTGGAAAGTACCTTCAAGACATCACACGGTATAAAAAATGTAACGTAGATTATAATGGTGGAAACCGTTTCTCTGTCACCCATACAGATTTGGTGAAAATGATATTTTTTAATTGGAAAGTACCTTCAAGACATCACACGGTATAAAAAATGTAACCCGATGATGTGCGTCCATGAAAATCTCACAAAGTATAGAAGATTTCACGTAGATTATAATGGTGGAAACCGTTTCTCTGTCACCCATACAGATTTGGTGTAAATGATTTTTTTTAATTGGAAACCACCTTCAAGAAATCACACGGTAAAAAAATGTAACCCGATGATGTGCGTTCATGAAAATCTCACAAAGTATCGAAGATTTCACGTAGATTATAATGGTGGAAACCGTTTCTATGTCACCCATACAGATTTGGTGTAAATGATTTTTTTTAATTGGAAACCACCTTCAAGAAATCACACGGTAAAAAAATGTAACCCGATGATGTGCGTTCATGAAAATCTCACAAAGTATCGAAGATTTCACGTAGATTATAATGGTGGAAACCGTTTCTATGTCACCCATACAGATTTGGTGAAAATGATATTTTTTAATTGGAAAGTACCTTCAAGACATCACACGGTATAAAAAATGTAACGTAGATTATAATGGTGGAAACCGTTTCTCTGTCACCCATACAGATTTGGTGTAAATGATTTTTTTTAATTGGAAACCACCTTCAAGAAATCACACGGTAAAAAAATGTAACCCGATGATGTGCGTTCATGAAAATCTCACAAAGTATCGAAGATTTCACGTAGATTATAATGGTGGAAACCGTTTCTATGTCACCCATACAGATTTGGTGTAAATGATTTTTTTTAATTGGAAACCACCTTCAAGAAATCACACGGTAAAAAAATGTAACCCGATGATGTGCGTTCATGAAAATCTCACAAAGTATCGAAGATTTCACGTAGATTATAATGGTGGAAACCGTTTCTATGTCACCCATACAGATTTGGTGAAAATGATATTTTTTAATTGGAAAGTATCTTCAAGACATCACACGGTATAAAAAATGTAACGTAGATTATAATGGTGGAAACCGTTTCTCTGTCACCCATACAGATTTGGTGTAAATGTTTTTTTTTATTGGAAACCACCTTCAAGAAATCACACGGTAAAAAAATGTAACCCGATGATGTGCGTTCGTGAAAATCACACGAAATACGGAGGATTTTATGTAGATTACAATGGTGAAAACCGTTTCTCTGTCACCCATACAGATTTGATGAAAATGATTTTTTTTATTGGGAAGTACCTTCAAGACATCACACGGTATAAAAAATGTAATCCGATGATGTGCGTTCATGAAAATCACACGAAATATAGAGGATTTCATGTAGATTACCACAGTGAGAACCGTTTCTCTGTCACCCATACAGATATGGAGTGAATGATTTTTTTCCATTGAAAATTATCTTCAGGACATCACACGCAATGAAAAATGTAACCCAATGATGTGCGTTCATGAAAATCACACTAAATACGGAGGATTTTATGTAGATCACAATGGTAAAAACCGTTTCTCTGTCACCCATACAGATTTGGTGAAAATGATTTTTTTTTATTGGAAATTTGCAATACTCAAGTACCTTCAAGACATCACACGTTATAAAAAATGTAGTCCGATGATGTGCGTCCATGAAAATCTCACAAAGAATAGAATATTTCACGTAGATTATAATGGTGAAAACCGTTTCTGTCACCCATACAGATTTGATGAAAATGACTTTTTTTATTGGAAAGTACCTTCAAGACATCACACGGTATAAAAAATATAACCCGATAATGTGCGTCCATGAAAATCTCACAAAGTATAGAAGATTTCACGTAGATTATAATGGTGGAAACCGTTTCTCTGTCACCATACAGGTTTGATGAAAATTATTTTTTTTTATTGGAAAGTACCTTCAAGAAATCACACGGTAAAAAAATGTAACCCGATGATGGACGTTCATACGGAGGATTTTATGTAGATTATAATGGTGAAAACCGTTTCTGTCACCCATACAGATTTGATGAAAATGACTTTTTTTATTGGAAAGTACCTTCAAGACATCACACGGTATAAAAAATGTAACCCAATGATGTGCGTCCATGAAAATCACACGAAATATAGAGGATTTCATGTAGATTATTACCATAGTGAAAACCGTTTTTTGACCTTTCTTTAACGTTAGCCTATTTTTGCCAGTATAGGACTAACCCAGGTAGTCGAGTGAGGGCCAGGTACGTGAGTGGTTAAAAGCGCTGTCTTTCAACTATTTCTGGCTGACGGTCGTCGGTTCAAAGCCTAGCGACTGCAGATTTTTTTCTGATGGCCCGAGAAACCATTGTAATCTACGTTAATATTCTATATTTTGTATGATTTTCATGGACGCACATCATCGGGTTATATTTTTTATACCGTGTGATGTCTTGAACGTACTTTCCAATAAAAAAATCATTTTCATCAAATCTGTATGGGTGACAGAGAAACGGTTTCCACCATTGTAATCTACGTGAAATCTTCTATACTTTGTGAGATT
The DNA here is from genome assembly GCA_958298965.1 of Chrysolina haemoptera. Lineage (NCBI taxonomy): Eukaryota > Metazoa > Arthropoda > Insecta > Coleoptera > Chrysomelidae > Chrysolina > Chrysolina haemoptera. The sequence continues at coordinate 30,691,654 of OY282595.1, read as the reverse complement.
TTCATGGACGCACATCATCGGGTTACATTTTTTATACCGTGTGATGTCTTGAAGGTACTTTCCAATAAAAAAAAATAATTTTTATCAAATCTGTATGAGTGACAGAGAAACTGTTTTCACCATTGTAATCTACATAAAATCCTCCGTATGAACGTCCATCATCGGGTTACATTTTTTTTACCGTGTGATTTCTTGAAGGTGGTTTCCAATAAAAAAATATCATTTACACCAAATCTGTATGGGTGACAGAGAAACGGTTTCCACCATTATAATCTACGTGAAATCTTCTATACTTTGTGAGATTTTCATGGACGCACATCATCGGGTTATATTTTTTATACCGTGTGATGTCTTGAAGGTACTTTCCAATAAAAAAAAAATCATTTTTATCAAATCTGTATGGGTGACAGAAAAACGGTTTCCACCATTGTAATCTACATAAAATCCTCCGTATGAACGTCCATTATCGGGTTACATTTTTTTTACCGTGTGATTTCTTGAAGGTGGTTTCCAATAAAAAAATATCATTTACACCAAATCTGTATGGGTGACAGAGAAACGGTTTCCACCATTATAATCTACGTGAAATCTTCTATACTTTGTGAGATTTTCATGGACGCACATCATCGGGTTACATTTTTTATACCGTGTGATGTCTTGAAGGTACTTTCCAATAAAAAAAATCATTTTCATTAAATCTGCATGGGTGACAGAGAAACGGTTTTCACCATTGTGATCTACGTGAAAAAATCCATATTTCTTGTGATTTTCATGAACGCACATCATCGGATAACATTTTTTATACCGTGTGATGTCTTGAAGGTACTTCCCAATAAAAAAAAATAATTTTCATCAAATCTGTATGGGTGACAGAGAAACAGTTTTCACCATTGTAATCTACATAAAATCCTCCGTATTTCGTGTGATTTTCATGAACGCACATCATCGGGTTACATTTTTTTACCGTGTGATTTCTTGAAGGTGATTTCCAATAAAAAAAAATCAGTTACACCAAATCTGCACGGGTGACAGAGAAACGGTTTTCACCATTGTAATCTACATAAAATCCTCCGTATTTCGTGTGATTTTCATGAACGCACATCATCGGGTTACATTTTTTTACCGTGTGATTTCTTGAAGGTGGTTTCCAATAAAAAAAAATCATTCACACCAAATCTGCACGGGTGACAGAGAAACGGTTTTCACCATTGTAATCTACATAAAATCCTCCGTATTTCGTGTGATTTTCATGAACGCACATCATCGGGTTACATTTTTTTTACCGTGTGATTTCTTGAAGGTGGTTTCCAATAAAAAAATATCATTCACACCAAATCGGTATGGTGACAGAGAAACGGTTTCCACCATTATAATGTACGTGAAATCTTCTATACTTTGTGAGATTTTCATGGACGCACATCATCGGGTTATATTTTTTATACCGTGTGATGTCTTGAAGGTACTTTCCAATAAAAAAAATCATTTTCATCAAATCTGTATGGGTGACAGAGAAACGGTTTCCACCATTGTAATCTACGTGAAATCTTCTATACTTTGTGAGATTTTCATGGACGCACATCATCGGGTTATCTTTTTTATACCGTGTGATGTCTTGAAGGTACTTTCCAATAAAAAAAAATCATTTTCATCAAATCTGTATGGTGACAGAGAAACGGTTTCCACCATTATAATCTACGTGAAATCTTCTATACTTTGTGAGATTTTCATGGACGCACATCATCGGGTTACATTTTTTTTTACCGTGTGATTTCTTGAAGGTGGTTTCCAATAAAAAAATATCATTCACACCAAATCGGTATGGTGACAGAGAAACGGTTTCCACCATTATAATCTACGTGAAATCTTCTATTCTTTGTGAGATTTTCATGGACGCACATCATCGGGTTATATTTTTTATACCGTGTGATGTCTTGAAGGTACTTTCCAATAAAAAAAAATCATTTTCATCAAATCTGTATGGGTGACAGAGAAACGGTTTCCACCATTGTAATCTACGTGAAATCTTCTATACTTTGTGAGATTTTCATGGACGCACATCATCGGGTTATATTTTTTATACCGTGTGATGTCTTGAAGGTACTTTCCAATTAAAAAAAATCATTTTCATCAAATCTGTATGGTGACAGAGAAACGGTTTCCACCATTATAATCTACGTGAAATCTTCTATACTTTGTGAGATTTTCATGGACGCACATCATCGGGTTATATTTTTTATACCGTGTGATGTCTTGAAGGTACTTTCCAATAAAAAAAAATCATTTTCATCAAATCTGTATGGGTGACAGAGAAACGGCTTTCACCATTGTAATCTACGTGAAATATTCTATATTTCGTGTGATTTTCATGAACGCACATCATCGGATTACATTTTATATACCGTGTGATGTCTTGAAGGTACTACCCAATAAAAAAAAATCATTTTCATCAAATCTGTATGGGTGACAGAGAAACGGTTTTCACCATTGTAATCTACATAAAATCCTCCGTATGAACGTCCATCATCGGGTTACATTTTTTTACCGTGTGATTTCTTGAAGGTACTTTCCAATAAAAAAAAATCATTTTCATCAAACCTGTATGGTGACAGAGAAACGGTTTCCACCATTATAATCTACGTGAAATCTTCTATACTTTGTGAGATTTTCATGGACGCACATTATCGGGTTATATTTTTTATACCGTGTGATGTCTTGAAGGTACTTTCCAATAAAAAAAAATCATTTCCATTAAATCTGCATGGGTGACAGAGAAACGGTTTTCACCATTGTGATCTACGTGAAATAATCCATATTTCGTGTGATTTTCATGAACGCACATCATCGGATTACTTTTTTTATACCGTGTGATGTCTTGAAGGTACTTCACAATAAAAAAAAATCATTTTCATCAAATCTGTATGGGTGACAGAGAAACAGTTTTCACCATTGTAATCTACATAAAATCCTCCGTATTTCTTGTGATTTTCATGAACGCACATCATCGGGTTACATTTTTTTACCGTGTGATTTCTTGAAGGTGGTTTCCAATAAAAAAAAATCATTTACACCAAATCTGCACGGGTGACAGAGAAACGGTTTTCACCATTGTAATCTACATAAAATCCTCTGTATTTCGTGTGATTTTCATGAACGCACATCATCGGGTTACATTTTTTTAACGTGTGATTTCTTGAAGGTGGTTTCCAATAAAAAAAAATCATTTACACCAAATCTGCACGGGTGACAGAGAAACGGTTTTCACCATTGTAATCTACATAAAATCCTCCGTATTTCGTGTGATTTTCATGAACGCACATCATCGGGTTACATTTTTTTTACCGTGTGATTTCTTGAAGGTGGTTTCCAATAAAAAAATATCATTTACACCAAATCTGTATGGGTGACAGAGAAACGGTTTCCACCATTATAATCTACGTGAAATCTTCTATAGTTTGTGAGATTTTCATGGACGCACATCATCGGGTTATATTTTTTATACCGTGTGATGTCTTGAAGGTTCAATAAAAACAATCATTTTCATCAAATCTGTATGGGTGAGAGAGAAACGGTTTTCACCATTGTAATCTACATAAAATCCTCCGTATTTCGTGAGATTTTTATTAACGCACATCAGCGGGTTACAAGTTTTATACTGTGTGATATCTTGAAGATATGTCTCAACGAAAGAAATTTGTTAATCCAAATCCGTATGAGTGACATTGAAATGGTTTCGACCACATGAATCCATTTGGAATCCCTCATAACTTATTTGATGTACTGGCTTGTTGCGTCATTAATTTATATACGTACATATAAGTAACCCAGCCACAGATTTTAGTCCAGTTACTTACAACTGAATTTTCCAACCACAAATCGTTCGCGTTTGCATGTGCGGCCAGAAATCTGTGGGTAACTTCACACCAATCAAATAAAGATACTTTCATAAAACTCTTGCTGCTGTTCATTCAACCAATGTAAAATGACAGCTATAGTTTCTGGGTTCATATCTTTGCTCATAAAAATAAATTCTGAATTTGAATGAAAATAATTTCTGATATATCTACGGCCAACTCCAAATAAAGTTAGGTTTGATTTTTGAATTGTATTTGAAATGATCATTACTCGCAGTTCATCAACCCTCAAATGAGGCTTTCTGTATTAGATTTAATGTCACTTGAGGATAGACGTAAACTCGCGATGGTTCTATTTCTTCATAAAATTATACACTTTTATTATAATTGTTCAGATATTTTAGAAGAACTCTGCCTTTCTGTTAACTCTAGAACCTTGAGAAGTAATCATTCATTTGGGTTATGGTTCCATAGAACTAACTATGGCTCAATGGCAATCAGTTGTAGACTTCAAAAAAAATTTAATAGCAATTTTTCAGAACTTGATCTTTTTCATTTGTCACACTTGAGATTCAAAAAATGGCAATTAGACAACTTAATCCTTCCATTGTTATATATTGTTATATATTATAAAATTTTTCGTAATTTGTTTTACTGTACAACCTTCCAAACTTAAATTTTTCTTCGATAATCTCATAATTAAATTTCATATCACAGTGCACAGCCTCATGATCCGTAATATTTACTGGTATAACAGAGATTGTGACATTTTCTCTCTGCAAATTCGTGCAAATGTAGTCAATTTTACTTCGGAATTTTACTTTCGGAAAATTGTGTAATCCTAGTCGGTCCGTTTGTGTGCATGTACAAGTTGAAAGATGTAAGTAGATTTTTCAGTTGTTGAGTTAGAATGGACTGTTCATCGTCAAAGTTGACATTGAAGTCACCCGCCATAATGACGATTGCCTTAGGTGGTAATTTACTCAAAAGCAGCTCTAATTTTTCCAGAAAAATTATGCCATTTGCGCTAGATCTGTATATACACAAGGCGAATAGGTTAGCATTACTAGAATGTGCAAGTGAAAATTCGAATTGCTTTTCCACAATCATGTCATCGTATTTATGTAAATGAATCAACCCGAGCTGAGCTGATATGGTGTCTCGAATAAAAATTAGAGTACCTCCACAGCTAAATTCATTTCTATTTTTGCCACTGACCTTTTTCTCTATATTCTTCTGCTCTTCGATGTCTACGCCACTGTCGAAAGGGATATCAGTCATTGTAGACTGGTGATTCATATGATAGGTGCATGTTTGGGTTTCCATGGTTTTTACGAAGACTATTTTTTCAGCTACTTCTTTCTTCAATTCATTTATTTTACATTCCATTTCTTCAATAAGTTTTTTTTGCTTTTCTATGAGTGAATTCATTTTTTTCTCAGATTCTAATGCCTGGTGTATTGCAGTTTGGTTTTCATCTTTCAATTTTTGAATGAACTTGTCTTTCAAAAATCGATCTTCCGCAAGTTCGTTTATTGTTCTTTCTAATAGACTGGTTTTTTCTTCGTGTTCACCCGTGAAACTCTCTTCTTGGCAGCAGATTATTTTATTGTCTTTAACAAATTTCACCTTTTTCTTCATGTGTTGCTGCAGACAACTTTTGTGAAACACACTGGAACACTTTGTGCATACATAGTGCACAAAAGGTTTAAGTTTACAGCATTTGTAATTCATTTTCGGGAGCGGATTAAAACCACGTCTTACTCGTACTCGTCAAATGAATGCGATCATTTGTGATTTTACTACAATTACGTATAGTATTTATTGACTAATGAAAATGAAAACATTCAGGTTATGATTTAACTATGTAGTGTACTCGACATATTTATGTTTTGTTTTATAACACATTCCTAGTGCTTGCTTGTTTTATATAATGTTTTATGTTTTTTATCGATACTCCCTTGATGTACCATTTGGGATTTTATTACAATCCTGTAGTGTACTGGACTAATAAATAAATAAATAAATAATTGTTGAAGAATGAACATTAATTCAATCTACATCACCATGTTTTAGATTTTGTTTTTTTATTTTTATTAAAAAGTTGTTGATTGTATTGTCAGTGTCATATACATATTTTTCTGAGATCTGTATTTTTACATTAATTAAAGTTGTTTTTTACTCTTCAATTACCTGTGTTCAGCCAAATTTCAACAGGTTATGGGCCCAGCACACTTCCACTGCGTACTGATAAGGATTTAGTTGAAAAAGTAAACTGAAAGTTAATGAAGATGGAGATCTCAATAATAGTAATCGAAAAGTTGGAAAGCCAAGCAAACTGGGTCGATTGGAAGTTCCAGTTGAAAATTCAGCTACATGCCTGTGAAGCAATACAAGCTGTGGAAGGTACACTCCAGAAACCCGAAGAACTGACTCCAGTTGCATCTGAGGACCAGAAAGCTGCATACAATAAACAGTTACAGTTATATAATAAGCTTGAGTATACAGCTCAGAATATAATAGTCTACAGTTTGAGCTCTCAAGCAAGACAATTAGTTAATGAGTAATTCAGCTCATGAAATGTGGAGCAAGCTGTGTTTTCGAGCAGAGGCAGGACCGATTATTCAACGAATTTTTTGGTATAAAAGAAAAATACCCTTCAGATAGTGTAGCAAAGCATATGGCAAAATTGGAGAAGCTTTGGGTAGAACTACAAGATGAGACATGGAAGGAGGATAGAGTAAAATTACCCGAATCACTCTTCATAAATAGAATCCTGAATACCATGCCTTCGGATTATTTCGAGTTCATGAATGCCTGGGAATCTGTCCCCAAATCCCAAAGAAATCTCACTCTTCTCCGAGAAAGACTATGTACGGTTGAACTTCGTCTACAGGACAGAAATGATGTTAATACTTCAGAGAAATCAGCCTTTTTGACAGCAAATGCCAATCAGAAAACGAGGACAAAACCAAATCATCCTCATAAGTCCTTTAAACAGGGAAACAAGAAAACATGGTTTTGTTTGGCTGTGGAGAAAAAGGACATCTCAAGAGAGACTGTAAGAATCAGGTTGACTCTAAAAAGTCGAATTCTGCAGAGGGCACAGCTTTCATGGGATCTGTAGATCATTTTGATAAAACTGATCCACGAGAAATATGGATTGCCGATTCCGGAGCAACTCAGCACATGACAATGCATAAGGATTGGTTTTCGTTTCTGCAGCAGTTTCCAGTACCTCAGTCAGTGTTAGTTGGCAATGGTCAGCTTATGAGAGCAGTAGGAAAAGGGGATATCAATGTTGAAATGTTAATCGACGGAAAGTGGTTCCCAAATTACTTGAAAGACGTTTGGTATGTGTCAGAGGTGGAAAGAAACTTATTTTCCATTTCTTCTGCTCTTGACAAGGGCATGACTTCCTCTGAACAAATCTGGTTGTACTCTATTGAAAAATAATAAGAAAGTGGCATTCACAGAGAAACATCAAGGACTTTATTTCTTGAACATGCTTGTTGTGTTATCTGAAGTAGAATGTACCTGTACCTGATCAGCTTCAATTGTGGCACGAACGCCTAGGTCACCAAAACAAGAAACATGTTCAAAAGTTCCTACAAACACGTGGAATCAATGTGGAAGTCAATACTGAATATTGTGAAGCATGTATGTACGGCAAACAGCATGAGGCCAGCTTTGGAAAACGTAACCAGAGACCTCAAAATGTAGGTGAAGTGATTCATGCCGATGTTTGTTGTCCGATGCCAACAGCTTCTCTTGGAGGTGCCCGCTATTATGTCTTGTTTACGGATGATTTCTCTAAATACAGAGCAGTCTACTTCTTGAAAGAAAAGTCTGAAGTGAAGTTCAAGATGGAAATATTCCTGGCAGAAGCTAGATCTATGGGAAACAATATAAAGGAACTTATCACTGATAGTGGACTGGAGTTCCATAATCAAGAGGTGAAGAAGATAGTTAGCAGAGCTGGCATCAGTCATAGAATAACAATGCCTTACACACCAGAGCAAAACGGTGGTGCAGAACGCGAAAATCGTACAATTGTAGAATCTGCCAGGACAATGTTACATGCCAAAAACCTTCCTGAGAAGCTTTGGGCAGAAGCTGTCAACACAGCTGTATATATATTGAACCGGAGTGGCTCCACTTCGATTGACGGAAAATCCCCGATTGAGTTGTGGACAGGAAACGAAACCCATGTGGAACATTTCAAAGTTTTTGGAACTGAATGTCTTATACATATACCTAAGCAGAAACGGAGAAAATTTAATAAGAAAAGCATAAAAGGAACTTTTGTAGGATATATTGGCACAAAGGATGGTTATCGAATCTACGTTCCAGAAAAGAATGATGTGATTATTAGCAGAGATGTAGTTTTCAAAAATGAGAAAATTGAAAACTGTCAATCGAAAAATCTGTCAGATGATGAAAACGTCAAAGAGCAATCACATATCTATTTCAAAATTAAAGAAAATGAAACTGATGCATTCAAACAAAGTCACTTGGATGAACAGCCCCAGTCTAATAGTGAATGTGGTATTGAGGAAGAGCTTTTTTGTCAGCAAGGCAGTTCTAGTCGACAGGGGCTAAGAGACAGGTCGAAACTTTCGAAACCACATCATTTTGATGCTTTTGCTATGCTATCCGAAATTCACCATGTTCTAGGCACATAGTTACATTGATGCTCTAAAGTCAGAATCTGCATCTTCGTGGAAAATTGCTATGGATGAAGAGATCAAATCTTTGGAAGAAAATGGAACCTGGCAAAAGGTTGATCTATCTTCATCAAGGAAAGCTATTTCCAATCGTTGGGTTTATCGTATTAAAGAGTCTCCGCAAGGTACAGTGACAAAATTCAAAGCCAGGTTAGTTGTAAAAGGATATTCGACGAAGGCGGGACAAGACTACGATGAAACTTTTGTGCCTGAGCAAGATTCGACACAATCAGAACAGTTAGATGTTACAAGGGAGCTGGCCCCTTGGCCTAATCCACTGCGACCTTTTCAGATCTATTGTGGAGGCTCCGATTGCTTATAGCACATCATCTAGCTTCGTCCATTTCATCAGACTGAGCAAATTTGATAATGGCCTTTCGAGATAAGTTGTAGAAACCGCGCCCTTGCTAGTCCTTCGCACTGGCACATTACATGTATTGCGGTTTCCTCTTCTTCCTGGCAGAACCTGCAGATTGCTTCTTCCGCCAGACCTATAATATTCATATGTCTGTTAAGCCTACAATGGCCTGTCAGCAGACCTACTACTTGTCTGACGATCCTCCTTTTATAACTGAGGAGTTCCGTCGTGAATTTTGGCGAGCGTCTTTTGATGAACTCCTTGGCCTGTCTTAATCCTGGTCGGGTTTCCCACCACTCTTGAGATTTGTTTTGTACCCACTGTTTGGTGTGGGCTTTTGTGGTGGATTTTGCTACGCCGCAGAAGGGTTCCGGCCCAATGAGCGCTGCTCTGGCTAGTGTGTCGGCCCGCTCATTGCCCAGGTGTCCCTCGTGGCCTGGCACCCAAGCTAGGGTCACACTGTTACGACTACCCAGCTCGGTCAGATCACACAAACAGTCCCAAACCAGTCTTGATTTGACTTGGTGGGAACCGATTGCCTTGAGCGCAGCTTGACTGTCGGAGTAGATGGCCACTGTTTTGTTCCTTATCTCTCGTCTCAGTATTTCTCCGACACAGTGTTGTATAGCCGTTACCTCTGCCTGAAACACTGTGGCGTATTTTCCAAGGCTAAGCTGGATGTTAATCCTTGGCTTTGCCCCGTAAACTCCAGCGCCGACTCCGTTATCTGTCTTTGACCAGTCTGTATACCAGACTGATCTTGCATTCACGGGTGGCCCATTCTCCCAGTCCTTTCTGTCTGGTATCAGTATTTTGAAGTTCTTTTTGAAGCTGTGTTTGGGAACCATCACGTCCGTTGGCATTCCCATTACTGGGTCTGCCCTCAGTTCCTCATGTAGCTTCCGGTAGTCAGCTCCGTGCTTCTGGCTTATTGGAGCTTGACCCTGCATTAGTCTGTGTGTCACGGACCTTGCTTCTCCTTGGACGTGTATGTGTAGTGGTGGCAGGTCCAGTATGACCTCCATAGCAGCCGTAGGAGTTGTTCTCATGGCTCCTGTCACCCTCAGGCATGCCTGCCTCTGGATGCCATTCAATAGCCTAATGATCCCCGTCTGCTGTGCTTTTGTCCACCACACCACCGAACCGTAGGTTATCATAGGTCTCACGACCATCGTGTATAACCATAGGGTCATTTTAGGGTTGAGCCCCCAGTTTTTTCCGCACATTCTGCCACACATTCCGAGTGCAATGGTGGCTTTATGCGCGATTTTTTGGACGTGAGAGTTCCACGTTAGTCTTTGGTCGAAAGTTACTCCAAGGTACTTGACCTCTTTAACAAACGGGATCTCTACATCGTTCAGCATTGGTGGTTTCAGGCCTGCCAGTGTTCTTTTATTTGTGAATATTGCCACTGTGGTTTTTTGTGCATTGATGGAGAGTTGCTCTTCTCTGCACCACCTGTCAACGATGTTTAGAGCGCTTTGCATTCGCTCCGAGACTATACTTGGAAATCGTCCTCTCTCGACTATTACCAGGTCGTCTGCGTCCAAGGCAGTAATGGCCTTCTGCGGACAGTTTTGTAATGAGGCCGTCTACTAGAGTGGCCCACATTAGCGGCGATAGCACTCCGCCCTGTGGGCATCCTCTATTGACTTTGGCTTCTATGGTTGCCTCGCCCAGGGTGGACGTAATGGTCCTATTTTCTAGGCTGGCTTGGATCCATTGACTTATTGTGGGAGGAACTCCTCTCCTAGTCAGTGCATTTGTCAAGGATATAGTGGATACGTTATTGAAAGCTCCTTCTATATCCAGAAAGGTGGCTATTGCTAGTTCTTTGTCTTCAAGTGAAAGTAGCCTGGTGAAATCATCCAATGCCAAGTCGGTTGATCTTCCTGGTTGGTATTGACGTTCACTCAGGGGTTGAGCCTTGAGAGTGTCGTCTCTGATGTACCTATCTATCAATCTCTCTAGCGTTTTGAGCAGGAAGGACGATAGACTAATTGGTCTGTATGACTTGGGAGTGAAGTCTGTAATCCTGCCTACTTTTGGCAAGAATAGGACCTTCACTCTCTGCCATGCAGTTGGTATATATCCCCAGGCCAAGCAGGCTCTCAGGATTTTGCATAGATGTGGTATTAGTACATCCTGCCCTTTTTGTAACAGAGCGGGGTAAATTCCATCCACTCCAGGTGATTTGAAGGGAGAGAATTTGTTTATAGCCCATCTGATTCTATCCGGTCTGGTTATTTCGGTAGCCAGCTTCCAGTCTGTTTGCGTGGGCCGATTAAGCCTCTTCCTGGAGCCTTCGGCTCCCGTCCAGTCTTTCAGAATCAATGAGCCCGGAAAGTGTGCTTCCGTGAGCATTTCTAGGCTTTCCTCTAATGTTTCTGTGTAGGTTTCATCATGTTTCTTAAGGAACCCAATGTTTGTTGATGATCCATCTTTGGCTAGTACTTTATGGATTCTGAAGCAGGTGGGTGTGTCACTCACCCCCTCACAGAATTTCCTCCATGAGTACCTTTTCGCCTTCCGAATCTCTTTGTTATATAGCGTTAGCTTTATTTTGTAAGAGTCCCAGTCCTGGTTGGTTTTGGCTTTATTAAACAGCCTTCGAACCTCCGCCCTGAGCTTATCGAGGTTCTTGTTCCACCAGACTGACTTCCCTTTTTGATGTCTTTCTTTTTATGGACAGTGTTCCTGGTAGGCCGCCATTATGGCTTCGTTAACCTGTTCCACTGCCAGATCGAGACTTTCTGTGTCTCTTATGGAGACTGTCCCGCCCTCGAGAGCCTCCCTTAGGGATTCCTGATATCCTTCCCAGTTGATTCCTCTTGGGTTTCTAGACTTTGTAACCATAAGAGTTGGAGTAATAAGGTCAAACCGTATCTGCCTGTGATCGGAGCACGATGGCTCACTCGACACATGCCAGTTACTTATGATATCACTTGTCTTACCAGCGCATAGAGTCAAATCCAGAACTTCGCGGCGGACCGACGTGACGAAAGTTGGTTCTTTGCCTTTGTTGGCTACTACTAAACCTTCACTTGAGATAAATTCTATTAAAGACTCACCTCTTTTGTTGATGTTGGTGCTCCCCCAGCTGGTATGGTGTGCGTTCGCATCACATCCTATGATTAGGTGTAGGTCCCTCTCCTCACAGTAGGCTATTATGTCGCTCAGCTTCTGCGGCGGAAAGTTCTTCTCTTCCCCTTGGAAGTAGGCGGAACATATCACCCATTTCTTCAGTCCTTCTTCCGTAGGTACAGTAAGCGTGGCTGTAACAATATCCGCGGTGCATAGCACCGGTATAAGTGTACAATTGACTTTACTGCTGTTGTATACTATGCATGCCCGTGGTCTTTCTATAGACTCTGTGTATAGTACCGTGCCTTGTTGTGGTTTGAGGCCAATGACCCTCTTACCACTCAACCAGGGTTCCTGCAGGAGGGCTGCGTGGAGTCCTTCTTTTTCGAATCTCCTGCATAACACAGCCGAAGCGGCTTTTGCATGCTGGAGGTTCACCTGCAGGATCTTGATTTGCTCGTTTAGGAGTTCGAATCGTCAGATTCAGCCCCTCCAGTGGCCGCCCCTTCGTCCATCGGTTCAATCCGCTCTTGGGTGGTGGGCCTTAGGAGCGGACTGACTTCATTTGGAGGTAGGGGTGGGGCGCTACCGGATGTGGCCTTGACGATCCTCCCGCCTTTTTTGACTGGGGCTCTCTCGGTGGTGTTTTGGCCTTTTGAGAGAGCCTTTTTGGCCTTTTGCGAGCTAGATGTGGACGGGGTTTCCCCTTTGTCCGCGTCCTGCTCTACTGTCTTGTGCCCCGGGTCTTTGAGGCGGAATTTTATTCTCCCTATTCCAAAGAAGGGGCACATGTCCAGTTTTTGGAGTTCTTCCAAGGACTTTTTGTCCATTGAGAACACCCAAATCTGCCCTGTCTTTGTGGGGGTCTTACCCCATACCGTCCAGAGCTTTGTGTTCAGGCCGTGGTTTCCCACCTGTAAGCGGGTGAGAATCCTTTCGACCTCGAGCTTCTTCCCATCCTCGTCATTGACATGGACAGTGCAGGCGTAGGGCTTCGGGATCTCGTCCTCCCCCACCGCCCTGAGGGTTGCTCCCTCCCAAGGCGTAAGGGTCGGTACGATGCCTCTCAGCCACCGCGCACTGGCTCCGTCCGCGCACGCCATGACGAGGAATCCCGACCTAAAAGTGCACTTGGTTAAGCGCACCTGTGTTCCCTCCAAGGGGATTTCCTCATAGGCCAAGATGATGGAGCGTTGGACAGCCTTTAGCTTTTCCGGCTCCATCTGGGTTTCTGGGTAGCCCGCACATATCACGGCCACCTTCTCGCAGGTGAGTGCCTCTTTGAAGGAAAGCCCTTCTCTTCGAGGCCTCTTCCTTTGAGCGCTGACCGATGGTGTGCTGCCTTCAGACCTAGATCTCTTTTGGGCCTCAGCTTTGCTCTGTTGGCTGCTGGTATTGGCCTCCTTAGTGACCGTAGGTTTTGGTTTTGGAGCAGTTGACTGCTCCCTGTTGGTAAATTTGGTGAAGTTGTCCTTGATTACCAACCTTTTGGCCTGTGTGTAATCATGACCTTTCTTCACCAGATCATTGAGCCTCTTTTTGGAGGCTCCAGACAGTCGGGCTTGTATGACCTCTTCGTCTGTCATTACGTTAACCTCTTCTAGAGAGTTGACCCTACAGCTCGTGTTCGGCTTTGGTAGAGTTCCCGCCTTTGCAGCTTCGGAACTCCCCTGCCCTTGAGCTGGAGTTTGTTTTGGTCCAATATCTGTATCCATATTGTTCCCACGAGTAGCTAGGGAATTGTGTGTCCACCCGACCAGAGCCCCGCATGGCCGGGTAAGGCTAGATACAATAGGGTGTCGCCCAGTGCCCTAAGGGGAACGTTAGCGACCGCACTTTCAACCCTGCGGCCATGCAGCCCTGGCACGTTGCCTTCCACCTTGGCTTGGGTTATAGTCCTCGAGGGACTAGAGGGACCGGCTTGCGCCAGGCCGCTTTACTCTCGTTAGCCGCCATGCCAGATCATGACGTTGCCCAGGGTTCACCAACGTGGAGGTGAGAGTAGCGTTGAGGTGCTGGGGTTTCTAAGTGTCTGGGCCTCAGGCGCACAGTCACTCAGAGCCCTACACCCCCATTTGAACCCCAATCAGAACAGTACTTGCAGTGATAGCTACTGAAAGACTGTATTTGTCACAATTCGATGTCAAAACAGCATTTCTGAATGGTTTGCTTGATGAAGAAATCTATATGAAACAACCAGAGGGCTACAGTGATGGTAGTGGTCAAGTGTGTAAGCTGTTGAAGAGTTTATATGGCCTTAAACAGGCTCCACGATGCTGGAACCATCGAATATCTGATTTCTTTCTGAAACAAAGTACTGCAGATTCTTGCCTGTTTATACAAGGTGGTGAAACCAGCTGTTAGTTGTTTTGTATGTTGATGATGGATTGATAGCTGGAAAACATGAATATGCTATCGAAGAATTGCTAAATTGTTTGAAATTAGAATTTCAAATCACTATTGAATCAGGAGGCAGTTATTTGGGAATTCAAATTGTTCAGCAGAATGAAGGAATATTCATTCATCAGCAGCCTTATACCAAAAGAGTTTTGCAAAAATTTAACATAATGGAATCCTATCCAGTAACTGTTCCAGCTGAGAGAGGTCAGTTTTCAGGGGAAGGATGAAGAGCTGGATGAAAATATACCTTTCCGATCTGCTGTTGGGCAATTGATTAATCTGTCTGTAGTTACGAGGCCAGATATCACATTTACTGTGAACTCAGTTTCTCAAGCACTTGCAGAACCTAAAAAACATCACTGGCTACAAGTCAAGCGAATATTCAGGTATTTATGTGGCATTTCAGATTATGGACTTCACTTTCAAAGCCGTAATGTCAAGTTGGAAGCTTTTAGTGATGCTGATTATGCAGGAGATGTAAAAACTCGTAAATCTACTTCTGGTGTTGTTTGCAAGTTTGGAAATGATGCAGTCAGTTGGTTAAGCCAAAAGCAACGGTCAGTTTCCTTATCAACCACTGAATCAGAGTACATAGCCAGCAGTGTAGCTGCAAAAGAGTTGGTATGGTTGCTGAGACTCATGAAGGAGGTACTATATGAAAAGTTGTTTATACCCACATTGAACATAGACAATGCGAGTGCAGTTAGGCTGATGAAGAACCCTGAATTTCACAAGCGCACGAAGCATATAGACGTGCGCTATCACTTTATCAGAGAAAACTATATAAATGGACTTTTCCTTGTTGAAAATATCCCGAGTCTGTTGCAGATTGCAGATATAATGGCGAAACCTTTACCAAAACGTCAATTTGAATTTTTGAGAGGCATGTTGGGTGCTGCAGATGCAGAATTCAGTTCAAGGGGAAGTTAAAGAAATCTGCATGCATTGTTCACAATAAGCCTGTCAAGAGAGAAACAAGATGTCCTGCCCCACCAGGATGACGCTTATTGCTATAATCCTATACAACAGGAATAATTAGGTCGAAAATCCATTTAAAAAAACAACTACTTTCCTGGCTAATACCACGACAAACGTTGAATTACATCTAATGAATTTCCGTGCAGAGTCCTACAAGGATGTCTCCGCAATTGCTAGTTGCATGGAAATGTTCATTGAAAGATTTGGACCACCTATAGATCGATTTCTGGGTTCATGCCCTCATCAGTATAGGGTAGGTCTCTGCAGACAATAACTAGTGTCTGCAACAAATGATTCAGCAAACTCTCCATGTAAAGGCAGAAGCTGAGACACCGCCCGCAGCCTAGCGTTCACTAAACCACGGGCACCATCTGAACTCCAGCCCCTCAACCAAAGCAATACCCAGAACTTGCGTGATTAATTTCAGATGGCGCCCGTGGTTTAGTGAACGCTAGGCTGCGGGCGGTGTCTCAGCTTCTGCCTTTACCTGGAGAATCATCAAATAAGAATCATCATACTCTTAATGTCTTTTATATTAATATCCAGTGTTTAAGAAATAAAGTAAACATACTAGAGCTATACCTACATTACCAGGCTTTAAGCTCATCTCAGGCTATATTAGAAAATCACATTCACATGGAGGTGTGAGCATTTTTGCTAGAAACGATGTATGCATGAAGCCAATAGATGTTGAAGATTTGTGTATTGATATTGATGGTGAATTTGCATGCGGCCGGATTGCAAAAAATGGTACTGTTATAGTTTGTACCTATCGTTCCCCTGATGGAAACTGAACTATATCTGAATAAATTAGATGCACTTTTAGAGGAAAAAATTAATCATAACTCGAAAGTCATAGTATTAGGAGACTTTAATTTCAATTTCAAAACTAATCACGGAATAATAAAAGATTGCAGAAATATATTTTCATCACATGATCTTCTCGAACAAGTTTTCACTGATACCAGAGTAACTGAAACCTGTAGTACTAGAGTCGACATTTGTTTCAAAAGTGGTGGAACCTTTCATGTCAGATCATAAAGGTATAATCGTAAATCTGAAAAATTATGTAAAATCTTCTGTCAGCACTTTTGTCTGTCGCCCTATGACAAGTGAAGCTATCGACAACTTTAAAACTGAGGTCCTCAACACAAATTGGAATGTTTCTCATCAAAACACCCAAGACCAGGCTCACTACATCATAAACACTCTGTCTGATATTTATTTACGCTGCTTTCCTGAGAAGGAGGTGAGTGTGGGGGGTAACAGTCACATTAAGAATATTGAAAATACTCAGAACTTTAAATATCTGAAATCTAAAATGGATGCTGCCCAGACAATATTTGAAGTCACTAGATCCAAAGAAAGTCTTGAGTTAATACATTTCTTAAAAAAGGAATATCGAAACATGGTCAATACTGAAAAAATAAATATTAACAACAAAATAATTTTAGATTCAGATAACTTTCAAAAAACAGCTTGAAACTTTATAAATGATAGCTTAGGTAGAAGTAAAACTTCCTCCGACAGCAGCATCTCTGCTGAAGACTTCGCAAAATTCTTCCAGGATGTCATAGAAAATCTAGTCAAGAACTGTAAAATTGCTGATGCTAGATCTAACAATCTTAATTTTGATGACTTCATTAGGAAAACTCCCATAAATAACAAGTCATTTTATCTGAATCCAACAGATACACAGGAATTTCGCTGGATCATTAGAAATATGAAAAACTCTAAATCAAGGTACTGTTATGGTTTAAATGCTAGTTTGTTAAAAATGGTTGCTGATACATTAGATCATCCAATAGCAATCCTTATAAACACATGCATGAAGGATGGTATATTCCCGGATATGTTCAAAATATCTAGAGTACCACCCATTCATAAAAAAGGTGACGAAAATTTACCAGATAATTATAGACCGATCTCTATTATACCCCTATTAGGCAAGATTTTTGAAATTATCTGGAAGACACGACTCTCAAATTTCTTTAAAAAAAAACAACCTGTTTTCCGCTAATCAGTTTGGTTACAGAGCTGGGAAATCCACTATTGGAGCAGTCCATGAGCTCTGTGACACCATATGGGACAGTTTCGATGATAAATCAATCAGCTCTGCTAGATTGTATGACCTAACAAGAGCATTTGACACAGTTCGCCAAGATTATCTTCTACTAAAACTCGAGAGATACGGCATTAGAGGCATTCCATTAAACCTTATCTTCTCATATCTAAAAAATAGAACTTATTATGTTAATTATGGTAAACAAAGCTCTGATGCTCACACGGTGTAATATGGTGTCCCACAGGGATCCGTACTGGGACCGCTATTCTTCATCATCTATTTCAATGATCTTCCTATCAATCTAGGTCAAACTGTGAAAGCAGCCCTTTACGCTGATGATGCAACTTACCTAGCCACTGGCAAAACTATACCTAGAACTGTCTGAGGTCATATCCAAAGACTGGTTTTGCATAAACTCTCCGACTCTTAATGAAACAAAAACCCAAAACATAGGTTTTTCTACAACAGCTAGTAATTACATCGAGTCAGTTAAATTCTTGGGTGTCTACTTGGACTCAAAGTTAGCCTTTGTTTTCCACACTCAAGATCTGTGGAAGCGGCTAGCAAAAGCGACATTTGGAATAAGACAATTGAGGTTCCAGTTAGACAACCAACACTTAAGGATGGCATATTTCTCTTTGTTCCATAGTATACTAACTTACGGACTGATAATCTGGGGAAACTGTACTAACAAAGAAAAAGTATTTGTTGCACACAAAAAAGTGATACCTATAATGAGCTTTAGTGACTCTAGAGCACATTGTAAACCTCTATTTAAAATATTATCGATTTTGCCACTGCCTTGTTGCTATATAATGGAGTGCCTTTCATAAAAGATGTTTAACTCAAGGTGTTATTAGGCACAATAATATACACAAATATTCAACTAGAAACAGCTATGATATTTGCATACCTTTCTGCAGAATTAAGAAAACACAAGATACATATAGATATATCAGTGTTAAGCTCTACAATGCCTTACTACACTGCCACAAAGATTTAACTTACAATATATTTAAGAAAAGAATCCATGACATATTAATTGTACATTGCTTTTATGCAGTTGAGGAGTTCCTCGTGCACATGCCCTCCTGTACATGCGAGTTGAATATTTAAATTTCCGATTTTTCTGAGTGGACATTTATTGTTTACTGTTTCTGTTTTTAATCTCTTTTTTGATTTGTTTCTTCCTCCTGTGTACAATTGTATAGATTATAGATTATATATTAGGGACTTTCGTGCTACAAGCCTCTACACCGCGACCTTTTCAGATCTATTGTGTTTGTCCTCGAGATCATTTAGAGTTATTTGTCTAGCCCTGTCTTCTTTACGAGACTCCACAGGCTAGTTTTTAGAACTCCCATGAATCTGGGAGCTCTTGGTTTTTCTTCTCCCAGCGTTAGAAACCTTTGCCTTGACAAGCCCTCGCAGTGGCATAGTATGTGTTCTGATGTTTCCTCTTCTTCCTTACAGAACCTGCATAGCATTTCTTCTGCCAGGCCTATTGTACTCATATGTTTATTGAGCCTACAGTGCCCTGTGAGAAGTCCTACTACTATTCTAGTAGTGTTCCTCTTCTGTCTTAGTAGATAGTCTGTGAATGTTGGCTGCGGTTGTTTGATAAACTCTTTGGCCTGTCTCATCCCTGGTGCATTGTTCCACCATTCTTGAGACTTCTGTTGTATCCATGATTTGGTGTTTGTTTTTAGTACAGCTTTTGCTATACCGCAATACAGTTCTGGGCCATTCAGGGCCTTACTTGCTCCTTCTCGGGCTAGTGTATCGGCCTCTTCATTGCCTCTATAACCTGTGTGTGCTGGTACCCAGGCTAGTGTCAGTCTGTTCTGACTGCCCAGCTCTTTTAGGGCTTCTATGCAGTCCCAAACAAGTTTTGAGGTAACTTGCATTGAGTTGACTGCTTTTATCGCAGCTTGGCTATCTGAGTATATGGCAATGGTTTTTCGTGAAAAATCGTGCCTTATTAGCTCTTGTGCACAATGGTGTATTGCAACGATTTCCGTACAATTGTAATTTTAATGATATATTTTAATTATGTATTTTAATGATGTATTTTAACATTTTAATATTTTGATGTATTGCTATTTGATGACAAGTGTAAAATTCTTGTAATTTTATATGAATAAATATCTATCTATCTATAGTACGTAATGCGTGTTGTAAAGCACTTACGCACTCAATTTTTCCATTCGTGCGTAATATATCTTTTACAACACTTGTTACGTAATATACTATTACCTACCAGCCTCAGTAAATAGCTCCTTATGCACGGTAAACAAATCGCACAGTTTTCGTTAACAAAATGATATATCTCGGAAACGGCTTCAACGATTTGGATCAAATTTGTATTTAGATAAGGTATTGCTACTTAAGTTCATCTAGACGCTTTTCATGAAAAAATGTGATTTTACTCGTAATATTAATAATAATAGTATGAATATGTGGCTAATGACCATAGCAGTCGATGCCAACACACCAAAAAAAATAATATTAATTTAGGGATCTCTAAAACGGCTCTAATGATTTGGATCAAATTTTGTATTTAGATGTTTTAAGTTCATCTATATAGGCGTCTGTTTTAGAAAAAGGCGATTTTACAAAAAAAGTGGATTTTTGGATCTCGAAAAGGGCTTCCAACTTTTTGGATCAAATTTATTATTCAGATGAGGTATTGCTTCTTAAGTTCATCTATATTGGCGTCTTTTCTGAAAAAAGGTCATTTTACTAATAATAATAATAATTTGAATATTTGGATCTCCGGAAATGGCACACTGTATATGGCCGTAGGTAAAGTATAGTACGTAGTGCGTGTTGTAAAGCAATGACGCACTCATGAAATTACGCACTCTTTGCTACGCGGCTTCGTGCATAATTTTTCCATTCGTGCGTAATATGCCTTTTATTTACAACCATATATGTAATGCTATCATTACTAACGTCATTGAAGGTTGGGAAGTGTCACATTACACACCTCTACTTCCCGACCTCACTTCCCGCCCTCATTTCATCTATTCTGGATGAATATTTTTTATATTTAAAAAAATAACACAAGCCTTGGACTGCTGCGAGAGCAGCCCGTGGTACTTCTGGTGGGGTACAATCTCATTCCTGTCTCGGTTAACTAACTGATCTCACGACAGGAATGAATCTCTTCCCACCTCGGTGTGTAATATACTATTACAACACTTGCTACGTAATATACTATTTCCCGCATAAAAAAATCTACCAAGTTTCCTTATGAAATCCTTGATAATCAATTATCACGGGCCAATGAGATCAAAGACTTAAGAAAAGCTTATAAAATGTTGGATTACACCTTCAGGATATGCAGAGATTTCAGTCACAGCACATTGAAAACACTTTACTGCTCATATGTTAGGTCCATTCTAAAATATGGGTCTATTGTCTGGTGGTCTATGACAAACAGATTGAAAGGATGTAAAACAAATTCTTGAGGTGGTAGGTAGGTAGGTAGGTAGGTTGACGTATAGAAGAATATGAATATACCGAAATAGAATTCTTTTTAAATATGTAACCACTTTATCACAGAAGATGTCTCAGTGATATACCCCCGTAAAGCTAGCAGAACCACTTTGGAATTTTAAATTTATTTTCAGGCCATAATTTTAGGCTAATTTATTACCCTATTTCCGATTTTTTTCTCTTCAATTGTGGGAGATATCGCCGGTTCTGCTAGTTTAACGTTGAGCGGGCAGAACCAAATCGCTAAACGAATGTTTATGAAAAATCTGATCACGTCATAATTTTAGGATCACTTAGGGCTCACGTTTGAACCTATTTCTGATTTTTTTGGAATGCGTTTAAAAAAACCTGGGTTCTGCTAGCTCTACCGTTAAGCTAGCAGAACTGTTGGAATATGAAGAACATTCTAAATACTCTGTATATTGTATTTTATTGTATCTGATATAAACAGTTAAAATGTCAATTGTTAATAAAGAGTTTATGTTAATTTGTCTCTGCTGAACTATTAGTATTTACTACAAAGTATACCACTGATTTGGGAATCCTCTATACAATTCCATCAAGAACCACATCATAAAAAACAACTCAGAACAAATCCAGTTGAACAGTAATTTTAGGCTCTATTCGGGCTAATTTATTACCCAATTATATATTTTTTTGCTCTTCAGTTGGAGTGGCAATCATAGGTTCTGTAAGCTCAACATTGGGCTGGCTGTACCAAAAAGCTGATCGAATCGTTATGAAAAATCTAATCAGGTCATAATTTTATGGTCATTTTAGGCTCACGTTTGAACCTATTGTCGATTTGTTAAATGCGTTTTTAAAAAAATATCCTGGATTCTGCTAGCTTTACCATTAAGATGGCCGAACCCCTTAAAAAAACAACTCAGAACAAATCCAGTTGGACAATAATTTTAGGCTAATTAATTACCCAAGTATATATTTTTTGCTATTCAGTTGGAGTGGCAATCATAGGTTCTGTAAGCTCAACACTGAGCTGGCTGCACATTTTGGGTTGTGTGATGGGTTAAACTCGAAATGATTTTCGAATTCGAGTAGACGCGTGTGTCGTAAAATATGAATGAAATTGTTTTTGTAAACCAATTGAAAGTAATTCTGAAAGTGTCAAAGATAGCAGTGTGGAGTTTTTTATTATCTAAGAAATGGAAATCGAATCTACACCACCAGAGATTATTGAAGCCACTCAAGTAACGTCAATTTTTATTGGTGTCCTTTTATTATTATACCTAACTATTAATAATAGTTTGGTAATTCCTTTTTTTTTTTAAGATTGAATATGACTAGAAACATGATAATATACCTAAGTACTCAGATCTCTTAAACACTCATATTTCACATAATTTTAATGTTCATGGTCGTAGGAAAAGGAAAGTGCACTCGTTACACTCGCTACGTTTCCACACACGCCATGTACCATGGCAGTTGGAGTGAAACATTTACCGGAATACTTGTATTTGAGTTATCAAAATTCAAAACTTCTAAATGGTTTACAGTGGAGAACAAAAAACAGGATTTTGATCAAGTCTATACTACCCTGGCTGCGATTCCAAATTTGAATATTGTTTTCATTATTCTACAGCTACTTTCAATGAACTTTTTTGATAAAGTCAAAAATAAGAGTAGTTTACACTTGATCAAAATTCCTATTTTTTGTTCTCCCGTGTACACTGTTTGGAAATTTTAAATTTTTACAACTCACATTCAATTATTTCGCAATGCATCAATTTTTATTGGGAATTAAATTTTGTGACAAATCAATAATAAAAAATTTCCCAAATGGTGCAAATTTTTGAAACTCACTGAATATGAGCGCAACATGATGGGAATTATAGACTCTGATTTTGTTTACTTGTTACATCAAAACAACAAACTGAAAAAAACTATCTTTGTAGAAATATGTGCAAATTTTCTGTCTCTGCCTTCTGCACTGATAATGTGATACCTGAATTTACTTATTTTTGACTGGAATTTTTGACTGGAATATACATAAGCTTTGTTGTTGTTTTTTTGATTTATCGTTCAACATTTTGACTTTTGAGTTGGAAGGGTGTAGCTAGAGTAAAGCTAGTGAAGAGAGATATATACTTTATTGTCCAAAGAAGTTTTCTCATTCACAAAGCTTGTTTTTTAAAATTAAACAAGTATAAAAAATAAATGATTAATAAAACAATAAT
The DNA here is from genome assembly GCA_958298965.1 of Chrysolina haemoptera. Classification (NCBI taxonomy): domain Eukaryota; kingdom Metazoa; phylum Arthropoda; class Insecta; order Coleoptera; family Chrysomelidae; genus Chrysolina; species Chrysolina haemoptera. Next base: position 30,668,495 of record OY282595.1, on the reverse strand, counting down.
ATAGTAGCACCAGCTGCTAAGTCTGCTGCTAAGCCTGAAAAATGTGTTAAAAAGTTAAAAGGTTGAAAATTTAAAAGTTGAAAGTATTAACAAATGGTTTTAAAAATATCCATTAATATACAGCCAAATACATCAAATAAAACCCGGTGAATTGTGAACACGCTTAATTCCACATCCGTTTGACAAAATCAGAAATGGGAAGGTGAATGATCCAAATTCATATTTTCGACAATAGGTTTTGAAATGAGCCTAAAATGAGCCTAAAATTATGACATGATTAGATTTTTCATAACGATTCGGTTAGCCCTTTGGTACCTTCAGCTCAATGTTGAGCTTACAGAACCTATGATTTCCACTCCAACTGAAGAATAAATTAGCCTGAATAGAGCCTATAATTACTGTCCAACTGGATTTGTTCTGAGTTGTTTTTTTTTATGGTGGGGTTCCGCTAGCTTAACGGTAAAGCTAGCAGAACCCAGTTTTTTTTTAAACGCATTCCAAAAATATCGGCAATGGGTTCAAGCATGAGCCTAAAAAGGGAAACATTCTCAATGAGAATTGAAAAATGAATAATTTGATTTATTTGTAATATCTAACAGAAAACAACTACTTCCCTGGCCAAAGCCACGCTGGACATTGAACTACATCTGAGAGATATTGTGAAAAGACTCTAATTGAAAAGAAGAAATCTGCAAGTGAAAATTCGCATTTTCATTCACATGTTGATTTTTTTATATAAAATCTGTTGTGGAATCATCTGCGGTTGAAAGACAAACTTTAGTCGCTATTTTCCATCGTTCGAGATTACCTCTAGGGAGGTATTCATGTTGAAAAGGAAAATATTCTCAATGAGAATTGAAAAATGAAAAATGTGATTTAGTTGTAATATTTAACAGAAAACAACTACTTCCCCGGCTTAAGCAACGCTGGACATTGAACTACATCTGATAGATATTGTGAAAAGACTCTAACTGAAAAGACAAGATATGAAAGTGAAAATTCGCATTTTCATTCAGATAGTTGATTTTTTTATAATTTTCTCTAGATTTCATTGAAGATTCATTAAATAAATTAGATAGGGAGAATATTATTAAAAAATATAACTCACAGAAATCGTTCATTTCATTGAAGCAAGGTTTGCTTCTCTCGTATTTAATCCCCAATACATTTTGGTTGACAAAAATCTATTTCGCTTTGCCAAGCTCATCAGGGAGATTGATAGAATTGGAAAGCAGGCTCTTCAGAAGCAATTATATATACACATCAAGTATTAACTCACCGAAAACGAATGTATTGGGTATAACCCTTAAAATGTGCTTCAGACTGTTGGTCATCATCAGTATGGTGTAGCCAAGTGCAAAGATGTGCATATTGCTTAACTAAACCTTTAGTTTAATTAATATAATTATATTGTATGTTGTATCCTATTTTCAGTTCAGATTCCAATTTGATATTTTGAAAATGGGACTGGGATATTTCTGGATGAATCATTCATCTTATGGCTTGCCTCCCCAGTTGTGTTCCGCAGGATCAGTTCTAGCACCAACACTTCCTTCTTCACATCAATGATTTGTTACCTCATGTCCGGTAATCAGCTTTGCAGATGATAGTACTCTTCATACCTCTTTCTCTTCCAAAGCTCCGATATCAGCCAGTGAATGCAGAACGGGGAAAAATCGTGAATGAAATAAATACGCACTTGGCAATAATTCTAGAATGGTGATCCAACAACTTCACTCACAAGCTAGCTCACTCCTCTGGAACATCGCAGAAAGGTTGGCGATCTGTCTGTGTTTTATAGATATTTCCATGGACGATGCTCTTCCGAAATATTATCAATCGTTCCACCGTTAACGGTCCCTTCGAGACTGACCCATCGAGCTCCACAGTCCTCAGCACATCCATATGCCGTCACTTTAGAGACATGCCGAACATCTGTTTCCCAGAATATCAATTCCTACCTACCTTCCTTTGCTTCTCACGATTTTCTCTGAATAATACAGGATGTTTCTTTCCATGGGAATCAGAACTTAAAAATCATAAAATATAGGTATATTTCAGAAACGTCACCAATAGTTACCTACTCAAAATATATTTTTTCATTGTTATTTTATTCGATGAATTTCTCGGATATAATCAGTTTCACAACATAGATATGCCCACCAAAACTGTTCGTGTCTCATAGACTGCCCTGACACCAACGTATTATCAAATCGATTTTATTCAATATCATGAATCATTTAAAAATCTCACTGAAACCTACCCTGGTATGCATGAAACTGGTCCTGATCATGCGCACTAAATAATACATCGAACATTCTCCACGAAAATTGAAAAATGAAAAATGTGATTTATTTGTAATATCTAACAGAAAACAACTACTTCCCCGGCACAAGCCACGCTGGACATTGAACTACATCTGATAGATATTGTGAAAAGACTCTAACTGAAAAGGAAAGAAAAAATCTGAAAGTGAAAATTTGCATTTTCATTCAGATAGCTGACTTTTTTAATTCTTTCTATTTTTCCTGGAAAAAAATCATTAAATAAATTATTAAAAAAAATATCACTCACAGAAATCGTTCATTTCATTGAAGCAAGGTCCGCTTCTCTAATTTATTTAATGATTTTTTCAAGGAAAAATAGAAAGAATTAAAAAAGTCAGCTATCTGAATGAAAATGCAAATTTTCACTTTCAGATTTTTTCTTTCCTTTTCAGTTAGAGTCTTTTCACAATATCTATCAGATGTAGTTCAATGTCCAGCGTGGCTTGTGCCGGGGAAGTAGTTGTTTTCTGTTAGATATTACAAATAAATCACATTTTTCATTTTTCAATTTTCGTGGAGAATGTTCGATGTATTATTTAGTGCTCATGATCAGGACCAGTTTCATGCATACCAGGGTGGGTTTCAGTGAGATTTTTAAATGATTCATGATATTGAATAAAATCGATTTGATAATACGTTGGTGTCAGGGCAGTCTATGAGACACGAACAGTTTTGGTGGGCATATCTATGTTGTGAAACTGATTATATCCGAGAAATTCATCGAATAAAATAACAATGAAAAAATATATTTTGAGTAGGTAACTATTGGTGACGTTTCTGAAATATACCTATATTTTATGATTTTTAAGTTCTGATTCCCATGGAAAGAAACATCCTGTATTATTCAGAGAAAATCGTGAGAAGCAAAGGAAGGTAGGTAGGAATTGATATTCTGGGAAACAGATGTTCGGCATGTCTCTAAAGTGACGGCATATGGATGTGCCTTTTCAACACGAATACCTCCCAAGAGGTTATCTTGAACGATGGAAAATAGCGACTAAAGTTTGTCTTTCAGTCGCAGATGATTCCACATTAGATTTTATGAATTTCCTATTCATATTTTCGAACTAAAATACATCGAACTTTTTACAACACTTTCGTCCCATTGAATTGGCATTCTAGAGTAAGTATATATATTTATAATTTTCAATGCAATGCTAAGATCCATAGTGCGGAAAAAACTTTTTGCCGCACTAGCGCGGAAACGTGACTGTTTCAACACTAGTAGAAAAAATAATTTATTTACTCTCATGCCAAACTTGAAAATGGTCGCAACCTTGGGGAACGATAAAGGACGATATTTTCTCCTGCATTTTTTCTCTGCAGATGAATAACCACAATTGTTTATAATTAAAATTTTCAAAAATGTTGCCGGGCTTGTACTTCGTGAAAGTTTCTTTTGTTTCGTTATTATTTCCGAATTTTTTGCTAAAATGATTGGCTTAACTGTTTCAAAACTTAATTTAACAATTAATACCTACTGAAGTTGTTATTTAAACAGTCTAATTCAATTGATCTTATGATTTTTTTACAGATTTGCAATGCCTCTTGCCGGACATGTAAACATAGAGGCCCTTTTTTACATGCTTGCCTTGAATGTGTTTATTTTGGATGCCACAGGCATATAAGAGAACACATGAAGTACCAAAAACACTTGATTTCTATGGAGCTTTCATTCGGTCAAATTCATTGTTCGTCTTGTGATGATTATATGTACGATGCAGAAATTGACGATATAGCAACTGATAATAAAATGCGTTCCATCAAGTTTAAAAAAAGGTTGAGCTGTATTTTTGTGCTTGGCGATTTAATGAAATTGTCTTGATTTTAGATTATTTGAATGGACATCCTGGGACGCCTCTGAAGAAGAACGAATTTTATTGAGTCATCAAACAAAAAAGATCTGTATATCACCAGAATCTACCATAGGACTCAGAGGTTTATTGAATTTAGGGCAAACATGTTTTATGAATTGTATAGTGCAAGCCCTAATGCATACACCGTTATTGAGGGATTATTTTTTAACAGAAAGGCATAAGTGTAATGGTGTTCCCGGAACATGCCTTGTTTGTGAAGTGTCCAAATTATTTCAGGTATTTGAACATTATCCTAAATACAATATCATCTCATCAGATATACAGGGAGTCCCTCCGGGAACTGCATCGATCAATACATAGAAAACCTCTAGGTGGGCCGACTTTGAACATTTGGAAGTTCACATTTGTTGATGAGGTCTATCCGGCTAAATTTTTTAAGAATGTGGCACTTCCGGTTGCGCCGGAATTGGACCCCAACTCGTTTTTTTTTTAATGGAACACCCTGTATATTATCGAAGTTTCAAATTTTACGCATAATTCTGAACATTTTTTCATGTATGATGGCCTAAACCCAAGTCTAACCGTTTTCGAAATATTTCAATTTTTTTTTTCATTTCTGGACATGATCATTTATTTTTGATTGTTTATCGATTTTCAACAGAATTTTGATATCAATTCGATTAGAGTTATACAGGGCGTCAGCCAAAAAATTATATAGATACGATTGAAAAAATTATTGTAAGTCCATTTTTTCAAAAGGGAAACTTCCCAATTTCATATTCTCATTGAAAATGATAATTTTGCATAGGGTAATCTATGCCTACACTCAACAGTTATCGAAATATTGGCGAATTAACATGTATCTCTTCCAGAAAATCGCGTATTCTTGAGTTTACCTATTATTATTAGTTGGCTTTGGCGCCCGCGGTTGCGTTGGAAACAATCAACTGCCATGAAAATGTCATTGTAATTAATCATGCCAGCTCATTTGAATTATTTGAATGAAGATTACTTAAATATATTCATTATTTATTGCGAATGTAATAGGGTTATCTCAAGAACATGTGATATATTTGCAATTCGGTATATGCAGAAGCACAAGCCCCACATAACACTGTTAAACGAGTTATAGAAAACTTCAAAAACATTCCATCTGCTGATACAAAAATGAATTGACCCCCTTCAACTTCCAGACATTTTTCACATCTCGCTAATTATTGTTATGTCCTAAGGATAGTTAATGTAAACACCAATTGCACTCACTCGATATTATTCATTAAATAAATAAATGTTTCAACTTCTAAGTACAAAAAGGAACTGTTCATATGTTATGCCGTGAAAAGCTACGATAAAGTCCGGCAAAAAGCACCACTGTGAAAAACAGAACTGAAATTCAAAAAACAGCCCAAATCCACCGTTCTAGCGAATTACCCAAACAAAAATGTATATGCGGATATACAGTGCAGCTTTTAATAGTCCCCTCCCCCCTGTTAACTTTTGAACGGTTTGACGTAGACACATGAAAAAAAACATTTGGAGGGTTTCACCAATACTACTTTTTGAAATAAAAAATATGGTGATTGCTTGACAGGGGGCGCGGGGGGCCCATCAACTCAAAATTTTCAAATGACATAGGCGGACAAGTGTCACATTGTTGAAATGAGAATTCAATTATCTTCACAATCATCTAAATATTTTTGAATTTTGTTCATAATTTTTTTCCCAATTTCGATTTTTATGCCTTTCGAATTTTTTTAGTTAAGCACGGGTCTCACTAGGCTGGTTACCAGCCGCGAATTGAGGAAGCTGCTACTATCAGCGTGGTGTGACCACAGAACTCGCGGCTGACACGACCAGTCGGCGAGTATTTGTCAGCGGCTAGCGAAGCTGGCCCGGGCCAGCTCTGGCAGCAGGCAGCGCACCATTTTTAGGTCACGTGATTACTCGCGACCCGCTGGCGCTCGCCGGCAGCGCAGTCAGACCACCTCAGTATACATACCAGCGGCGAGTAAATTAACACGTGGTTTGGTTTTTACGTATTTGATCTGTAGTGTAAAGTAAAAATGTCTGAGTTAAAGTGGTCGGGGAAGGAGGTGATTCAGTTTCTGAATATATTTCAAAACTATCCTTGCTTGTGGGACGTTTCGTCCAAAGAATACCTCGATCGGAATGTTAAGGAAACAGCCTACAACAAACTGCTAGAAAACCTTAAAGATGCTGGGATGCCAGGTTCACTTGAAGCAGTGAAAAAGAAGATCAAAAGTTTACGAGACACGTATAGAAAAGAGCTGTGTAAGATTAAAAAATCAAAGAAGAGTGGTGCTGCTGCAAGCGAAGTGTACAAGCCAAAGCTTATATGGTTTTCATCGGCAGAAGTATTCTGGCATGGAGCTGTCAGTGGCAGAGAATCTTCTTCTAATATGGTAAGTAGGTATATTAATTTACAAACAAGTTCATAATAGTGCAATAGTGTTTTTTTGCCATGAGCATACATACCAGTTATAGATAACTTTAAAAATAACCATAAATATAATAACTACTGACACTGATTACTTTCAAACCTCTATTTGCTATAAATGTATATCAAGACAAGTTAATTTATAGACGAGGCACTCTTCTTAACTTATTTCAATATACTGTTGAACACTGTTGTGCTTCGTTTCGATTCAGATTTCTTCTGAATTGTTGTCGTTTGGTTCCATACCAATTGACTTCATCTGCCATGGAACAGAAAAACGTGTCATGAACTGGTGCATGTACCACTGGCGTACCTGCTCCCCAGTACGACCACTATAATTTGATGAATAGAGGCGGTCTACTGCAACCATCAAAGTCGGTACATCCCGCCAAGTTCCGGGAGATATCACTCCAGTGTTTAGGTCTTCATCATCAACAGAGCCTGTAGGGAAATATGTTCTAGAAGAGGTTTGCCTGAGCCAGTTGTGAATAGCGCAAGCTGATTTCACTAGGGTTTCTGTTGTGTCCACGTTCAATGGTATAGGCGTGTTAAAAACGCGAAACCTACTAGCCAAAATGCCAAAGGCATTCTCAGCAACACGCCTTGCTCTCGATAGCCTATAGTTAAATACTCTCTCTTCTACTGTTAGTCCTCTGTGTGAAAATGGTTTCAGACAATATGGTGATAGGCAGAATGCATCATCCCCTACGCAAAGTCCTCTGTCTGGCCAATTGAGAAGGTTTTGTTCGAGTGCTATTTTTAAAGTAGAGTTCTGAAATACTGTACTGTCATTGGCTCTACCATCATGTCCTACATCGATATACGTGAAACAGTAGTCAGCATCTACCATAGCAAACAGAACAATACTGTAGGTTCCCTTGTAGTTAAAAAATATCGATGTTGAATTGGGAGGCCGTTTGATTCTAATATGCTTCCCATCTAAAGCACCGCAGCAGTTAGGAAAATTCCATTTTGACTCGAATCCCTTTTGAATCTCTTTCCACTGGCACGTTGTGTCGGGTACCTGAAACAGAAGTATAACATAAATTAATATTGAAAATTATAAATATATAAATCATAATATTGAAAAAAAATCAAGTTCAAATGGATGAAGACTTAACGTTAATTTGTAAAAACATTATGAACTACTTTAAAAAAATTTAAGTGACCATTTACCGGCTAAATTTATGCTGTTTTTGTATTTAAGTCTCAAAATCTAACACTCACTTCATTAATTTGTTTTGGGAATTATAATAGGTGGGTCTTATTTTCAGGATATACTGCAGCCATCAGCATCTCATGAGGCAGCCATCAGCATCTCATGAGTCGTCCAACAGCAGTGACACTGAGATAACATCGGACCAAGGAGCGTCACAGATCGAACCGCCAGCCACATCAGGTCCCACAATACTTAGTTCTGCTACACCTAGTTCTACTACAAAGCGTCCATCCGCAATGGAACCACCACAACGCTCCGAGGTAATCAAAAAACCACCAATCAAAAAGCCAAAACCAACCAGATTCGAAAATGCGGTGAACAAACTACATGCTATAGCAGAGCTGAGTCACCAAGACAATGAAGATCAATACGACCGATTTGCACAACATATTGCGTCCCAGATGCGAGAGCTGCCACTCAAAAGTTTTATCATACTTCAAAGTAAATTTCAAAACCTTATATCAGAAGAGAGACTTGCATCGATACAGATAAGGGAGCAACGCTCACAAAGTTTTTTGAGTTACAACTTTGAGGACACTATTCACACAGACACTTCAAACAACGAATTGGAAGATGTGTTTTCCGAAACGTCAGACAGCACATGCTTCGATCAAGAAGAACCTGCACGTGGTTTAGATCCATTGTCACGAGCGTTGGTTGGCATTTGCCCTGTAAATACTGATTCTCCATAAACCCATTGGTTGTCCCAATAACTTTTCATTTTTTATTTTACTACATATGTATAGAAAATAAATTATATCATTTAAAAAAGTAAGTGGTATATCTTTATTCAATACCCAACAGGGCCCTATTTTATTAAGATTTTTTTTACGTTACTGTCCAGCATGCCCATAGAATTGAATATAAAAGTTGCTTATCTTGATAAATGGTTGGAGAACTTCAAAAATAGCAGCAAGAACTTCAGGTAAAAACACCGAAATTGAATTGTGCGGTACTCTGAACAACAACGCCAAGGACCTAAAACTGTCACCAGTTGCGAGATACCTTAAGGTAATTTCTAACTTGGTTTTACATGGAATAGCATTTCTCAATTTGGTGTCTTGTTTTTTTATCATTGGTTCAACTAGTTCAAGCAATTCTTGAAATTTTGGAGATGACATTCGCAAGACGTTCTTGTATGTTTCTGGGTCCTCTTCTTTTAACTCTTGAAGACGCTCCTAACTCTTCCCTTCTTTGAATCCAAGGCCTAGTCCACCATCGTCTCTTCTTGCGATTACGCATTTCCAAACACAGCTCCGACACAGCAATTCCTAGTAACCGCCTAATTTCACGTTTACGTGGACCCACGGACGACATGCTACTGAAACAAAACAGGCGATAATGTGACCGGGTCGCCAGCCGCTGCCTGCTGGTGCTACACCAGCCGCTGATCACCAGCGGCTGGTAACCAGCCTAGTGAGACCCGTGCTTTAATGTGCCCCCAGCGCCATCTGTCGAGTGATTGCAAAATTTGATCGAAAAATAGTATCGATAATACCCTTCAAAACATTTTTGATTTTATTGTTCCACATGAAACCGTTCAAATTTATCGATGTATGAGTAGTATTCAGATCCGCATTTATTTTTGATAATTCGATTTTGAATTGCACAAAAATATTAACGAAATTCAAAAAAATTTAGATGCTTGTAAAGAGAATGGAATTTCCTTTTCAACGATGTGACACTTGACTCCCATGCCATTTAAAAATTTTGAGTTGATGTGTCCCCTCGTCCCCCCCCTGTCGAGCAATCACAATTTTATTTCAAAATATACTATTGGTGAAACCATCGAAATGTTTTTTTTTCATGTTTCTAATCGTTCGAACCGTGCAAAAGTTAACAGGGGGGGGCTATTAAAAGCCGCATTGTATAGTACCGTAACATATTTACAAAATTATTTCCATACTTATATGTACAATGGAATTACTCGGAGGTAATACCACAAGAGCTTAGATTTAGCCGGATATTTTTTGTGGTTGTTTTTGAATAATTACTTTAATTACCTATATGAAATTAAGTATGAGAAAACCACCGTGAAAAATATCCTGGTAAAAATGAGCGCGCGTAGTATTTGGTGAGACAATCCCATGAATAGAAAACTCAATTCACTTAAACTTTATTTAACAAACTGAAAGAATAATGTGTAACCAAACTAGATACTTACTGGAATATTATTTGCTGTTTAATTTTGTTTTTGACATCTGTAATTGTCAAACTGATGCGACGCGCAACGCTTGATAACGAACAATAAATGCTGGCGCTGCTATACGGTAACGTAATTTGTCCGATATTGTTGTCCGAAGCAAACTACGATTTTTGTACTCACAAATGGGAATTATTATACATGAATTGTCATAAGTTAACCTATCAGACTGTTTCCGAATTCTCGTAGGTCTAGTATTTTCAAGTTCTATGGTAGTGCAAGGTGAACTAACACAATCTCTATTTTCAATATCACCCTTTTCAGAACTTTAAACATTTTTGTCATTTTCTGAAACAAATTCATCATCTTTCTGAACATTTTTGTTATTTTCGAAATCAATATTATTGTCTTTGAAGACACCCGTCTGTCTAATTTCGTTTGTGTGCCGTTTCTAAGTTCTGTTAAGTTCTGGTACGAATATAATATAGGTACATTTGCCGATAGGTAACGAGAATCTTTTTAAATTCGTTCCTTTCACGATAGTCCTTTAATTTGACCTTTTCACCAACCTCAAATTTTTCATCGTTTTTTCCACCGAAATATTCCACTTTTTCGGGTTTCAAATTATCGAATCGTGTTTTTATTTTTATATCACGACCGAACATTAGTAACGATGGAGATACGCCTTTTGTGATGTGCTTTGCATTTTTATAATCGAACAAAAAGTGGTTGAGACTAGTATTAATGTCAATATTTTTATTTTTTTCTTTATTCTAATATCGCAGAAGTGTAGATAAAAAATCCGGCGCGTTGTTGTGATTTGCTGATCTGCGTCAAAATGCCGTAAAAGCAACGATGAATAAGGAACCCTAGTTCAAGTTCGGATTCCTCAACTAGAGGTTCTAGTGCAAGATCCACGACATCATGTCCGAATCCAGAAACTACATAAAGACGTCGAAAACATCAGGGAAAAGTAGTTTCAAGAAAGTCTGGAAGTGCCAATAACAACTGATCGAACTCGGAGTAATTACTGCATTAAATTATTTTCGAGAGAAAAATAATAGTAATAATCTTGCGAGTGTTATTCCCGATAGGGACACTATTAATGAATGAATGGTTTAATATTATCGATGAGCATATTCAGTGTTACTGCATAATTTCAAGCACTCTAAAAAAAAACGCAAAGGTACTGCAGCCTGTTTCAGGCAGAAAAAGAACTACTATCAACAGGGAACCCAGTCGAAATGGATCTTTCTCATCGATTTTTTGTATTACAGTTTCTAATAAGGATAACATTAAAATATAATATTCTTTGAATAAATATGACTACTTTAATTGTTTTTCATTTTGTTTTGTTATATTTAGCATTTGGTCCTTTCTTTCTTCACTGGTCGTTCCATTCCATCAATCCACCAAAACAACCTTCATATTTTACATGCGTTCTCTGTTTGTTCCATGGGGACTCGGAAAGATGTTGCATCAGAGAGTGATACGGTGTAAAAGTGGTGTAAGAGAAAGAACAGACCTATTCAGATCGGTAGTTCATCTGAGTAGTTCAAAATGTTGATGTGCTTTTAACCAAGATTGTCAGTTTACCAGATTTTTTATTGGCAAGTCGAGTGATGCCGAGTCAGTCGACTAACCAATTAGAAAATTTAAAATTTCAAACTTGTAATTGATTTTTTGAGTAAATTGCTAGCCCAAAATTCAAAACAAAAGTATTTTTGGAGTCTGTAAAATTCTATTTTACTGTTCATTAATCAAATCACAAAGACTTATTAAATGTTAAGATGATATCGACTGGAGCTGAAAGCAAATTATTCAGAAATATTTTTCTTAATAACAAGAAAGTTTCAGCTTTCATAGATTTTGGAAGTGATTGTTCGGTTTTAAAAAGACATGTTGCTGAGCGTCTGACTCTAAAAATTTCCAATTTGAATAAGCCAATTTCACAAGGATGTTTTTTGGGACACACTGTAGACATTCATCAATTTGTCGAAGTTAATGTGGATATTGGTGAGGTATGCCTTTACTGCAGCTATATGTAATCGATGAAGGTTTAAGTTCCAGTGAATGCATTATTGGAATAAACTTTACTCAAAATAAAGAGATAAATTATTGTAGCCAACAAATTTCAAAATTTGTAAAGACTCAACTGACTTAGTTGACTGACTGATTTTATCTAATTGTGACTGTGTAATAGCAAGATTTAAAATTAAAACATTGACATGTATATTGACTTCTCTTTCTAGCTCAGTAACTTCTGTAATATGCAAAGGTACTCGAGACAAGATATCTGAAATATACATTTTTTTACCTGGAACATATTGTACATCCAAGTGGTAAGCTTGTAATGTTAACATAATGAAAACTTCTTCAACATCATTGGGTTGGTGTATGAAGAGAATGGCTTGTAAAATTATAAGATTTGTGAACATATTGAACGCTTCACACAAACTGAACTTGAAAGGACTTTCCTTATGATAATATATGAGAAAGTTGTAGAGGGGAAGCAATTATGAATATTTAAATATTCATTTGTTATCTTCATAATTTAAGTAATGTTGGCTTCGACACAAATGTCTGTTTTTCTGAAAAACATCGTTGAACCCATTTTGAATTTTCTCCAACTTGTTTGTAATCGAAACTATGATGTCAGCGAATTCCACAAAATATGATATCCGTACTCATTAACCTTGAAAGAGACGAATAAACCCTTATTCGCTGATCTGTCTAGACATGTAACAGGAAATATATCTGACGTGCACTTATTGACCTCGAAAACGGTCATTCAACCCGTATTAATAATAATAATAATAAATGGTCTTTATTCATCGAGATTAAAAATGAATGTATACATATATGGGAATAAATAATGGTAATCTCATCGATGAACAGGCGAAGTTCAGCTTACACTGTTTTACAACTTAACCTTTAGGTAATATTAACATATAGATAAATAATAAAATTTTATAATGATAAAACATATTATTTAAATAAGAATAAAATCTCATGTCTGAAGTTATTCAGACAGTAGCAACAAGGTGAACAAAACCAGGTAGATATAACATGTCATCCGTATCCATTTAACTCAACCATCAAATCTCAGATAACCTTTCAACTTTTTCTTAAAGTTGAGAATGGTATAGGGCTTAAAATAATTTGGAAGAGAGTTGTAGTGCTTGATAGAATTGTAGAGAAAGCTACGTGTGAAGCCAGCGGTTGAATTAAATTTTTTGAACTTGTTGAGACTTGTTTGAAACCGGAAACGTGGCATGAACAAATTCCAGGTAATCTGATATCTGACACGTGCACATATAACCTTGAAAGAAGCTATTGAACCCGTATCAAATTTCACTGTATAGACTTGTAATTCAAACCATGGCGTCAGAAAAATTTTAGGTAACCTGTATTGAATTTCGCTGATCTAGACATGTAACCGGATGTTATCGAATTCCAGGTAATCTCATACGCATGCACTTATTGACCTTGACAGAGGCCCACATCAAATTTCACAAACTTGTTGAAACTTATCTGTAACCGGAAACATGACGTCAGCAAATTCCAGGTGATTTGATATCTGACACGTACACTCCTCCCATATTGCTCTCTCATAGGTTTTGATCTTCAAATAGGTCGTCGAACCCGTATCAAATTTCACTGATCTACACATGTAACCGGATGTTATCGAATTCCAGGTAACCCGATATCTAACACGTGCACTCATTGACCTTGAAGTGGATCACTGAACCCGAGTTGAATTTGTTGATCAAGACATGTAACCGGATGTTATCGAATTCCAGGTAATCTGATATCTGACACGTGCACTCATTGACCTTGAGAAAGGTCACTGAAACCGTATGGAATTTTGCTGATCTACACATGTAACCGAATGTTATCGAATTCCAGGAAATATGATATCTGACCTTTGTACTTATCCCATTGCTCCCTCATGGCTTTTCGCTGACTGAGCATATTGCCGAGTCCCTCCTCCCGTTGCTCTCTCATTTATACTCTACTATTAATTTAATCATTATAAAAATATACAAATTCCAAAAGCAACTCCTTAGCCATAGTTATAAATGCCAATAAATTGCAATTTGACAAAAATTTTTAGTATTAAACCCAAGTATGTACCCAAAAAGTAATCTTACCCGTGAAAAAACTCACTCTAGCAGACAAACCCACTAAAAATTGAAAAATGTTTACTCTGACCCACATAAATTACAAAAAATGTATCCTTTATCAAATATAGTTATACCTACGTTTATTATGGGTACTGAAGTAACATGGACCTACTTACATTAAAATTATCTTTATCTTTGTAATAATAAACACAACTTTTGGCTCCGGGTGGATCAGCCCTCTTCATGATTTCCATCCGTTTCTTTCGATTTTTAGGTTCGAAAGGAACAATAAAAAACAATTTTGAACACTTTGGCACAATACACGATTTTCTGGTATCTGGATTCGACATTTTCATCAATTTTCAACGTAAACTTCATACACACATGCCAGCAGCAGAGCAAGCCCTGACCGACTGACTCCGCGTCGTCGCACGCCCAGCTAAACAATTGAATATATCGGAAACTATACACTTATCAAAAAAGTTCTTTCACGGTTATTTTTTCATTTTTAATAGAGTGTATTGTAAGGTAAGAATCCAAAGTTGGTGATATTCTTCATTATAGAAAAAATATTTTTTGTGGTTTTTTATTGGCTACAATTTTGCTCTCTACAGTTTTCTTGATGGAATGCATATTTTTCGAATTATTCGCGAAAAACCGATTAAAAACGTAGAATTTTTCTTCGAAAAACTGTTACTTTCAATCCCAAATAACTCGAAAAATATAAATATTACGAAAAAAAAATGTTAGGAACATTTTATACTCGGAACTAGTTTTTCTATCGATTCGTATGGTTTAATTGTAATAAAAAGTTTCCACCTCCGAGATAAAAGCGCACTTCGGCATGATACAGATTTTGATGTTTGGGCTATTCCCTACCTACTGTCAAAATTTCAAGTAAATCGATTTAGGACGAAAAAATTGCGAGCCAAAGTGTTTTTATTTCTGGACTATAATCGGAGGTTTTTCCTGAATGATTTTAAGTAATGTCTAAAATAAGCTAGAAACATATTCAAACAACTAGTGAAATATAACGTATTCCTGAATAAAAAATGGATTTAAATTCTGCAATAAAAATAATATGGCCGTATTAAAAAAAAATTAATGAAGGTTCCTCTGAAACAAAACATGCTAGTGAAAATCTTTGAATGTCATCCTGTTAAGGTTGAAACGTGGAAATAAAAATGTATTTTTAATTTTTGTTTATATCTATCAAAATAACGTCAGAACCAAGTAAAAACCAATATCGAAAATATTACTTTATTCAAAATATCTCGAAATCCGAAAAAGATACCCAACTTTTGCAAACTTCTTATAGAAGGAATTTGGATTGTGCAACTTTCCGAGATCCCAATGCTATCCCATCCTTGGACATACTATATATATATGTTAATCCCTAACGACTTGTCACCAGAAGGGTAGATGGATTCGCTACCTACCCGGCAACAGAATTACAAACCCTTATTCTATACTCCTATTATACAATTCAATATGAATGTGGCTATTCCCCAATGCCCGTTTAATGTACATAATTCATAATTATATTTGAATAAATATTTCAAATGAATTACAAAAGGCCTTTTGTGTATAACAAAATATTCACATCTGGTGCAAAACATTGCAACTTGTTCTAGGTGAAGGTGAAAAGTTTCTATCAGGGTATGTCCTAAATGCATCTCTTCTGAGATACAGGGTGTCAAAAGTACTAAAAAAATAGATTTAATTTTTTTCCTCCAAAACTCCTGAAGGAAAAAATATCAAACTTGGTACACTAATCAAGGTTTATCAACGTGATAATTTGAAGTTATAATTTTTAATTTTTGTAAATCAGTGGCGTAGTTCCGATGGTATGTAGACATATTTCCTTGATATTTTAATTGGACAAGTGAATGGACAAATGAGCGTTTGACATCAGTTAGGCTCATCGATACTCGACCTAAAAGTCGTAACATACCATGTGCCTAGAAGTGGAGGTTTCTGAGATAATTGAGAAAAACTGAAGATATGTCAGGACATATCTTCAGTTTCTCGTTGATACTCAGGAGTAGCAACGTAATTTTCGATCGCGCAATGCTAATTTCTTACAAAATATCAGAATATTTGTCAACCCCCTGAACATTTTTTAATGTTGGAAGAAAGTACGGTGAGTCAGAATGAGATCGACAACTCCATTTTTTCATTCATCATATTATCTGATCAAATCGATCGTGGAATCACTGAGTTAGGTCAAATTCTGACTAACCCGTACTATGTTTCCGATTCTCCAAATATTGAAAAATGTTGAGGAGGTTGACAAATATTCCATTATTGTTGTAAGAAATTAGTGTTATGCGGTTATTGTACAGAGGATATTATGTTGGGACTCAGGACATGTCTTCAGCTTTTCTCAATTATCTCAGAAACCTCCACTTTTAGGTACATGGAATGTTATGACTTTTAGGTTGAGTATCCATGAGCCTAATTGACGTCAAACGCTCGATTGTCCAACGAAAACGTGAAGGAAAATTTGACCACATACCACTGGTAATGGAAATGGAAAATTATAACTTTAAATTATCACGTTGATAAACCTTGATTAGTGTACCAAATTTTATTTTTTCCATCAGGGGTTTTGGAGAAAAAAAAATGAAACCTAATTTTTTTTCGTACTTTTGACACTCCGTAGTGGATGCATTTTAGGACATACATTGATAGGAACTTTTCATCTCGAGGTAAGGAGGAATCTGTAGCAGGAGTTTGTCGGTCTTTCTGACTCACCCTGTATAAATAGTTATGAACAAGCCATTTTAAATGGAAGTGAGGTTTATCATCGATTTTTAACTCTTTTCTGAATCTGTCAATAACAAGTCATAGAAAAAAAATCTGAAAATTATACAGCTTCTGATTGACACCCAATGGGCACACGGACGTTGGAAAAACGTTGTGAAATGGTTGAAAACGCAACGTCAGAAATTAGTTTTCAACTAACATTTTATTATTAATTATCAGTAATATTGAAAAATGGATTACATAATCTGATATCGCGCCTCACGCTATGCGATATGTATTATTCGTCGGCAAGTATCCAACATAAAACAACTACTGCCCCCTACGACCGTTGAATTATATCTGTTGGATTATTGGCAAAGTTTTCTACAGGAACTACTTTGCAATGCTCAATGAACACCTACGTGCCGCTTTCATGGTTCTGCCTCTCGTCAGCGAACCGAAGTTTTTTCTGTTGGATAATTGCCGATGTATATACCTATTGTACGCTTGAAGATTGGGTTATTCAATCCATTTTTCCTTATAACTGTAGAGTTGTCTTCCACCAAGTAGTACCTAACAATATTTTCTCTTGATAATAATGATACATTTGACAAAATATGATAGTGACGAGTTTGATGAGAAAAATTTGGATGAATTATGTATATTTTACTGAACTGTCTGCTATACTTTCAGATTCTATTAGTAATATATAATTCAATATTAAAACACTTCAAAAGAAAATATGTTCTTTTGTTTCCATTTTTGCCGTTTTATTATTAGAAAAAAATTACACCCAGTATATTTTTCATGCATTTTTCATCAGATTAAGATTATAAAAAAACAAAAAGAGTTCAACGATGTGCCCCATAGATTATCAAAAATAAAATAAATTTTTTTATAAATTCACCCTCCTCTCACACATAACCTTAAATCACACAAATACCTACAAAATGCTATGAATTTTTTTTATTATGTAGGTATAATATCATTTTTCGAACTCGAGTCTCAATCAGAACCGTAAACAAATGCAGTAATTGAAGCATGACTAAAGCGTGCCTATATACGATTTCACAAGTTCTCGTCACTTCGTTGGGTAATCTATGAGCTTTTCATATTATGCTTGTCAAATGTTCACCAATATTCTAAAATAACTATTCACGTTTCATTTGATTCCATCTACACTTCACAGAACAGGCAGTACCTACACGTAAACTTGCTTGAAAATATTCAAAATGGCTTCGACTTTCGATTTCTAAATCCAAGTATATCGAACTGAACTGCAACTGTCTGGAAACTGGGATTTGGGAATCGAATAGGTTCGCATAGAGAAAGAACCAGTCATCGGCTTTCGTCGGTGTAGTGTATAGGTAACCTCGCTGTTGAAACCTCCATTCGTAGATATGACGCAATGGGTAATATGGATATTGAAAATGAGAATGTTTTTGTTCGTATTCGAATTTAAATATATTTTGGAAATGGAAGTTTTTCTTTGATGTTTATACAATAAAAAAAGTCCTCGCATAGAGAATTTAATAACACTTTACGACAAAAATATCACTCGTTTGGGAATGAAGTTTAAAAAACGTATTAAAAACATTGATATATAAATCGCATAAAACGTGTTCGGTTAACGTTTTTTTCAAAATTAAATTAACGTTAGAGAAACGTGTATTTTGAATGAAAATATTAACGTATTTCCTATACAACATTATAACGTAAGTTTTTAACGTAGAAACCACGTTGAAACCACGTCTCCAAAACGGTTTTCTAACGTTGAAGATAACGACCAATTTTGAACGTTGAATATTGAAGTTAGGAAATAACGTACCTACTATAGAAATTTGGGAATGAAGGATGGGAAACGTATTATAAACATTGGTAAATGAATCGCATGAAATGTGTTCAGTAAACGTTTAATGTATTAATTGAAATAACGTTTGAGAAACGAGTATTTTGAATAAAAATATTAACGTGTTTGCTACACGACATTTTGACGTCAGTTTTCAACGTAGTGTTAGAGGAGCACCGTTTGAAAACACGTCTTCAAAACGTATGTTTTCAACGTTGAAGATTACAACCAATTTTCAACCTGAAACGTTTATATTTACGTTGATGACACGTTTAAATAATGTGCGTGTGCTCATTGGGCAACGTTGTTGGAAAACTTTCTGTTATCTTTTTCTTTCACTAACTGTGAGGAAAACTGACGAATCGTGATGAAAAAACGTTAGTTTACCGTGAGTACTTCGCCAATTCGATGAAAAATTGTTTGATAACAATGTATAATAAACTTCAGCAATATACGGTTTGGAAACGATGATCAAAAACATATTTTTTACGTTTTTCTATTGATAACAATCGAAAAATAGTGACAGAACCGCGTTGAAGAAACGTTAATTCAAAAAGTTAAACCAACGTTGCAAATATACGTTAACTTATTGTGAGTACTTCATCGATTCGATGATAAATAGTTAGAAAACAATGTATAATACACGTTGGTGCACGACAAATGAGGAACGTTGTTGACAAAGATTTGTTACACGTTTTCCCCTTACCTTCTGGAAGAAATTAGTGAAAAAATAACGTTTCGGAAACGATTATTCTATAAGATGAATCAACATTTTAGATAAACGTTTTATAAAAGCATACTTTCAACATATCGTCAGAAAACACCGTTTGAATAACATTACATACACGATTAGCTTTAACGTTGAAATTTTCAACTGACTTTCAACGTTGAACTTCTCAACCAAAAACGTTTATTCAACCAATTATACGTGAACTAAACGTTGTAAAAACGTACATGTGCCCATTGGGGCAACATATTCAATTGAATAATAAAAATACGAACCTAACTTATAATTCCAAAATATAGTGTGATCAAAAATAATGTGATTTTCTGGTATTTTCGTTTGGTTAACATTTGGTTTGGAAACGGTATCACCCTGTATGCTCTAGAATCCACCAAAATCCATCCTCATGAACTTTAATAAATTCATATTATCGACTCAGGCATACAAAGAGAGGAAAAAACTTAAGCGGAATTGAATACGGCATTCAGCATCATTTGTGAATCGTCTTGTATGACTCAGACATGGGATGATCATTTTTTATATCCTGCTAGTGTTTTCCAACCATATAGCATCAACATTTCGAAACTAAGAAAATCGCAATATTATGGACTGGAATCACTTTATAACAGTGCTGGGTATCTCGAAATCTAGTCATAGAATCGAGCGGTGGCTGGACAAATTTTATAGGAAAGTCGACTTCCACAAATAGACCGAGAGCCAGCAACGAAAAACATGTATGTTTAGCTAAAAGCTAAAACTTTTTGAGAAGTTAGCCGGTGTTATAGATAACTAGGCGACCCTCAGGTGTCGGCGTCGGGCTGCACAATTATTTGAATGTGTCAAAAATAGCTATGCCCATTGTATGAAGGAGTTGTATGCCATACCGATACCGCTTTTCAAATTACCGCCAAATTGAATAAAACTTTTTTTAGCCCTCTTGAAATACGAATTTCTAGCTGATTTTTTCACCGTAGGCGTAGGTAGAAAAAATGTCACTCATGATGACCATGCCATACTGTTTCGGTGTCCCTGCAGCGCAACGCAGACATCTGAGGGCTGCCACACTGCCCAGTTTTTTATAACACTGGCTAACTTCTCAAAAAGGTTCAGTTAATCATATGTGTTTTTTGTTGCTGGCTCGTTTGAAATAAGAACGTAATTTCATATAGGAAAAGTGCGGGGTACTTTATTGAAGTTTTGATAATTTGTGTCAGGCCAGCAAGTTGCTGATGAAATACTGAATTATAAAAATTTTCCGAATCAGGTCCTGCAACCTCTTTTTCACATTTATAATTTTTCAGGAATTTTATAGAGGGGCTAGGGTTCCATTAGCTTTGCATGAACTTCTCCATTTGATATGGACACATGCTAGACATTTGGCTGGTTACGAACAACAAGATGCCCATGAATTTTTTATTGCAACTCTGAATATCTTACACAAACACTGTTTGGACACAATGCCTAAAACCATTGAAATGATACAAAAGGAAAATGAAAAATGTCCTTGTATTATTGATAGAATTTTCACTGGAGGACTTCAAAGTGATTTGGTTTGTCAAGTATGCAGGTAAGTTTTGAACGAATTTATCATCATTACCAGAACACGTTTTTTACCTATACCTAGATGATAAATTATTATCATAATAAAATATCTCCACAAAACCAACATTCTGTTATACATAGAAAATAACTTACGAATGAAATAAAGATTTTTTGAATTGGTGTTATTCCTTCTACTTTTTTTATGAGATGCTCAGCATATCTCCAGTTTGACGACAAAGTTGTAGAAAGAACAGACGAATTTAAAATTATTTTTATTCCAGCAAAGCATCGACCTCAAAATTGTACGGGTGTGAAGTTATCCACATCTACAAATGTACACTGAGAAAAATTTTAAAAAATCATAGAAGGCACAAATGGTTTTGTACACGTTTCTGCTCATGGAAAATGCTCTTTCCTTCAGCCCTGATACCACGTAGGAGTTTTCCAGGCCGTACAAGGGGGTGGAATAAGGGTTTAATTTCCGAAAATACCCTTTCCTTCATCGCTGATACCACGTAGGAGTTTTCCAGGCCGTCCAAGGGGTGCAATGGGGATAGATTTCCTAAAAAAAAAATAATAGAAGGCACAAATGGCTTTTTACACGTTTCTGCTCGGGATATGTTATAGAAAATGCTCTTTCCTTCATCCCTGATACCACGTAGGAGTTTTCCAGGCCGTCAAGGGGGTGGAATGGGGGTCCTGCGGACTCGTATTTTCAGCTTTGGGATTGCAATTCATTAATATTCCAAAAAATTATCAGTTATAACCATACCACTCATTATATTACCCCTGATCATTTTTTCACGTTGTTTGATTGGCTCTTTGTTTGAATGAATGCATAAGAAAGTTAGCCATTGGTTTGGTTGTCAATATGACACTGACAAATGTTCGGTAAAAAATAATCAAGCCGAATTACATTTGTGGTAATAGTTTTTTTGAGATAATTTTAACTAGATTAGCACTCGTCTTTGTTGCTATTAAGAAATCTGACTTGTGGACTTCGTCCACTTATGAGATTTCTATAGCAACAAAGACTCGTGCATCTAGTTAAAATTATCAAAAAATTACCACCACTTGTGTAATTACTGTTGACAATTTTATGATTATTGATCTGACAGGACTACCTTGTAACGTCAAAGGAAATATTACAAACAAATGCAAAACTTTCATTCGAACATTAACAAAAGGTATTAGATTAGATTATATATTAGGGGCTTTCGTGCTACAAGCCTCTACACCGCGACCTTTTCAGATCTATTGTGTTTGTCCTCGAGATCATTTAGAGTTCTTTGTCTAGCCCTGTCTTCTTTACGAGACTCCACAGGCTAGTTTTTAGAACTCCCATGAATCTGGGAGCTCTTGGTTTTTCTTCTCCCAGCCTTAGAAACCTTTGCCTTGACAAGCCCTCGCAGTGGCATAGTATGTGTTCTGATGTTTCCTCTTCTTCCTGACAGAACCTGCATAGCATTTCTTCTGCCAGGCCTTATTGTACTCATATGTTTGTTGAGCCTACAGTGCCCTGTGAGAAGTCCTACTACTATTCTAGTAGTGTTCCTCTTCTGGCTTAGTAGATAAAAAAAACAAAACAAAAGGTATGCTGATGTCACATCACGACTATTTTACATTATTAGTTCTTATTTCCATTATTTGTAATAATGAAACCAGTAAGAATGATTTCAAAGTGCACCAATTGAAAAAAATAACGTAAAATATTCGTGGATAACTGATCTTTCAACCACTTGCTCTATTTCCGCTGCGCCGTCGTGCTCGAAAAATCGCGCGAGTTTGAAAGACCTTTTTATCCACTCATACTTTAATATACTATTGAATATTGTTGAAATTATTCGTTTTATACATACTCGAATTGGAAATAGTCCAACCATAAACATAATATTTCCTTTATAAATGAGCTCCATTATTATCAAGGCTTTTTATCGTTGTTCCAGTGGCGTTTCCACAAAAATTGATCCGATTTGGGATTTTTCCTTGGACCTAGGACCTGTAACACTAGGAGGTAGACAGCCATCATCATTACATGAGTGTCTTGAGAGGTTCACTAGAGCAGAACATTTGGGTTCCAAAGCCAAAATACTATGTTCTAATTGTCAATCATATCAGGAATCTACAAAACAATTCACTATGAAAACTTTACCTATCGTTGTTAGTTTTCATTTGAAACGGTTCCAGCATTTGAATGAGGTGAATATTGCACATTTCTTCGATATAATCATATTATTTTATATTCACTAATAGTATATTAAACAAGTTTAGATAAGCAAAGTTTTACTAAATGAGTATAGCTTTTGAGTACGAGCAAGCTCAGCGAGCGAGCAACTTAAAAGCTATATGAGTTTAGCAAAACTGCTTTTTTTATGAGGTTTGCTTATACTATTTTTTTGCATTATGTTAGTAATCATTAAAAAACAGTCATAGATGTAAAAGCATTACAAAGTTAGAAATTTCAAAAAATTCGTAGAAGGTACATGTGTAGAGTTTCCGTAACCTAGTAACCTGATGCGGTTTGTTTATTTCCAATATCAAATGAACAATTTTCTATCAAACTGTGTTTTATTGAAAGTAACATAACTATGCACTAAAGTGAAAGTTCTCTGTGGTAACATGCCACTCTAAAGAACGATTTTGAATTTAGTAAAATAGCACATTACCAGTCAAAATGTGAAAAAATATATTTTTATGAAATCATACCTGTAGTCTGTGTCGGGAAATGTTCGAATACAATGACTCAAAAATGGGGTTCACTCACAAGTCAACAGTCATAGACAATGATCGAAGTCATACACTTTTGAGAATAGCTAATGCAATGAGTCAAAAAAAGAAACAAAAAAAAGATAAAATTTCCACTGAGTCTTGGTTTATTAGTTACGATCGGTTTTGTCTTTTAAGGTTATTAGGGAATTTTTGTGCTGAATGTATAGCTTCGCAAAGATCAGTGTAATCAATGAAGCACAAACAAAAAGTTTTATGGAGACTTTCAAGATTTTTATAACAAGAAAGCGATGTCGTTATAAGGCAATTTATGAAAATAGTGTTTATTTCGTCATGATGCCAAGTCTGAAATTCTGTAGATACATACATAATAAAAATTAAAGAAATCTGTATGCATTGTTCACAATAAGCTTGTCAAGAGAGAAACAAGATGTCCTGCACTACCAGGACGACTCTTATTGCCATAATCCTATACAATAGGAATAATTGGGTCGAAAATCCATCAGAGACCTACCCTATACTGATGAGGGCAAGAACCCAGAAATCGATCTATAGGTGGTCCAAATGTTTCAATGAACATTTCCATGCAACTAGCAATTGCGGAGACATCCTCGTAGGACTCTGCACGGAAATTCATTAGATGTAATTCAACGTTCGTCGTGGTATTAGCCAGGAAAGTAGTTGTTTTCTGATGGATTTTCGACCTAATTATTCCTATTGTATAGTATTATGGCAATAAGAGACGTCCTGGTAGTGCAGGACATCTTGTTTCTCACATACATAATACACATGAAAATAGCAATGAGCTAGCCGTTTCGAAGGCTTCTACTCGGCTGAAGTTGATTTTTTATGATTTTTGTTAATGAGCCATACTTTTTTCATCATTGGTACTATTATTTTGTTTTTAACCTTTTTCAGAGTGTCTGTATCACTCTCACCACCACCACTCATGGGAAAGATAAAATCCTTTTCAGTCGTTCACCAAGAACTTTTTGTACCACCCTCAGGCCCAAAACTCAATACTAATTGACTCAATTCAACAATTTCGTCAAAAAGTTTTATCTTAACAGGTAGGTATCATATTTGATACTTTGGTGCCTTACAATTACAAAACTATCTATGTTAAAAAAATATGATTTATTTGTGTATCAATGAAAAACAATACCTTTTTACGCTGAAACAGAAAAATGTTGCAAAAACACATTATGCAAAAGAAACTTCTGAGCTTCTGGATTTCGGCATTTGGAATATATTGGGAAAGTGTCACTTTATGCGAAGAATTAAAAACATCATTATTCTGTGAGTAACTCTCAACAATGGGATCTTCTTCATTTGTTTCATCATAAGGTAACTCTTCGTCGGTATCAGAATGGTATAAATCTTGATTTTCGGTCAACTGCTGCATTTCTTTTTCCATCAGATGTTCTAGTGAAATAAAAATCCACCAATTGAATATAGTTCTGGAATGTAGTTTCAACCTCCCGATTAATATCCATCTCAAAAATATATCCAATTCAAAAGACATTGTTCTACAACCCACTCTCTAGCGATACTCACCAACAACATAGAAGCTCAACGGAACCAAAACAGCAGCAATTTCTCAGACATAAACAAAGCTTTTGATAGTGTTTGGACGAAAGGTCTTATATACAAGTTGACTACCTTGGTTGTCCTAAATACCTGATCCATGTTACTGAATGGAAGGAAACTGAGAGTTAAAGTGCAGGACAAAACCTCTCACGAATTTACCCCACAGCAAGGTGTACCACAGGGATCTCCATTATCACCCTCATTATACAACATATACTGTTCAGATATATACCACGCAGACCCAGAATACTTTGATTTCGATAACTAAATACTACAATATGCAGATGATACTGCTTTGGTTTCTTACCGCAGGAGTATAAATACAGCTGTTGAAAGACTACAACAGTTAGCAGACAGAACAACAGCGTGGTACAATAAATGGTGACTGAAACCTAATTCAAGGAAATCGCATTTGCTAATATTTTTCCACTCCCCATCACAGTCAGTAAGGTTATATAACCATGAACTCAGTCCAGAAATATGTACAAAATATCTAGGGAGCACTATGGATAATAAGGTAAACTTCAACACACACACAAGAAACATAAAAAAGAAAACCATATCAAGGGCAAAGCACTTTAAATCTATATCTAAAAAAGAACATGGAATAAACTTAAACACAAGAACCAAATGATATGTAGACCACTAATTGAATATGGACATATAATATTACAGAACCTAAGAAATTCTACCCTGAAGAATCTCAAGGTAGCCGAAAGAACTGCCTTGCGCATTATCACGAAAATTAGACATCCGAATAATCCTATCCATAATCCACCCAACCAACTGCTATATGGAGTTACTGGAGTGCAACCCATCAAAGAGAGACAAATTCAATGACTGGGGGTATTTCATTCCTTCATTATTACAAATGACACCCCTTACATTAATTTATGAATATTAATGCGAGTAATGAACTGTGAAGAATAAATAAAATATTTTTCCAAGAAGTATACTGAACCATTGATTAAAAATCGCTTTTTTTCAGATTGAAAAAAAGATATCTACCATAATATCTTTTCCAGAAATGCTTGATATGACCCCATTCATGAGTAGAAATGAGAATGAATCGCCTTTTCCATCGGATAATAGATATTCGTTATTTGCGGTTATCAATCATTTAGGCACATCGATCAATGTAGGGCATTATACGGCATACGTTCGACATCAACGTGATTATTGGTATAAATGCGATGACCATGTCATCACGAGAGCTACTTTAAAAGAAGTGCTGGATTCGGAAGGGTAAGAACTGAACATTGTATTTATCTTGACATAATTTGAAATTTTTAGGTATCTTCTCTTCTACCACAGACATGTCCTGGGATATGAATAAGCTGAGCATAGAACCATACAATTTGAGTAGTCTTCGATCAAGAATATCCCCTTCATGATCCTTCAATATGCCATCATTTTATAGTATACCTAATGTTAGAAGTCCAGGAATTTTTAGTATTATAAGAAAATTCACCGAGGTTTGGTCATAATTAAAAAAAAACTGGCCTTCAGAATCTACCACTGTCTATTAGAGGTTTTGGAAAGTAAGCTCATAATAGTTATCCTCGTCAACAGGATTTGATTAGTTTTACTTGTAACTAACAAACGATCAACAAGTAAGAAAATCTTGGACGTCAAATTTCACGCAGTTCTAGTCGTCAAATAATCTGAAATATGGCACAAATATCAAGGTCCGAAGACAATACAAGAAGTCCATGATATTAATGTAAAAATAGTAATTATTATAATTTTAATTTTAATGATAATTTTTATATTCAATTTTCACCCCCTTCCAATCGACCCAATAATCTGAAATTTGGCACACATTTCAAGGACCGACGACAATACAAGAATGTCATGATAATAATGTAATAATAATAATACAAGAATGTCATGATAATAATGTAATAATAATAATAACAGGCAGAATAAACAACGACCGCGATGGACAAGACCGCTTTGAGTGGACGGATGAAATGAGGGACGGTCTTCTGAATTGTTATGAGAGCAATGAGCCCGCCCGGAGAGGATACATGGCGAGAATGTATGCTCTGTATCTCATCTTCGGAGACGAGGCTACGTTAGAGCTCTTCCTCAGCCAGTTAACGAAGTGACAGATATGCCACGTGTTGCTCTGGCTGTGAAGGAAGCTCACACCATAACACCGGTGGAGGGCATCAGAACCCGCAGGGCACTCCATAACAACAAGCGCCTAAACCTACAACAACTGGTACGGGTGGATGCGGAGATTAACGATGTTCTTTCCGAAGAGGCTAACATCTGGCAGATCAATCCCAATCGGAGAGGAGGGTTACCACCACTAAGATTGGGTAATTTTGTGTTCAATCCAATTCAATCCAGGCTGATTGATCAAATTGCAGTATTTTATGAATGTTCGCCAGTCTAAGTCTGAGTCAGTGCTTGTTTTAGCACCCTGTAATTTACAAGATAATTATGTTTGGTGTACAGGGTGGTCATCAATTTTGGTAATTTCGAGCGGTAAACGGTGTTTGGCACACAATGGAAAATCTTGCTTGTCATGCAGATGTTCGGGGTACTCCATCGACTTCGAGAATGTAGCCGATGAGCGAGGTGTCCGACACTTCGAGCACAGCAAAATCAGCTACATTTTCGAGCCATTTGAAGCAATAGTACGGAAGATATTCCATCATGGCCAAACCGTACAGATTTTCACCTGTGTACTTGGAAAAATATCTCACTCTTTTTCTGATGAACGAGTATGACTAGCTGGGGCTGTTGGGGATGAAGTTGACCGCTGAAGTTATGCTGCCATCGGTTGATAAGCTGATGCTGAGCCTCGGTGAGGTTGGTCAATATTGGATTCAGAACAGCAGTGGCAGGATCAGCTCTGGTTTGTCATTCCTTCAAGCCAACTCGAGCTTGTTAATTTAATTCAGATTGGCCATCTGTGAAAACGTACACATGTCTCAAATATTGAAAAAAAAAATTGTGGATAAAGTTGTTGAGAAAATTTTTGTAAAAAAAGTTGAGTTGAGAACATTTTTGTGAAAAAAGTTGAGTTATGAAACTTTTGGTAGAAAAAGTTTAGCTGAATACATACATTTTGCGAGAATTATTTAGTATAATCGAACCAGAACGAACTAACCTTAGGTAGACATTGGAGTACGTGGAAGTTTAAAAAACTTTAGAAAATTGAATTTCACTGAGCAAGCACGATTCAAAAACACAACTGTCACAGAAGAATTACAATATCAAAAAATTTCACTTACATGAAGAAGGGATTATGCAGGTAGTCCCTGGGAACCAAATTACTTATGACCTTTTTGGGACTGGGAACAAAATTACATATCATTATCAAGTATCTCAAATAAATATCTAACCTACTACCTATCGGAAACCAAATTACCAACACCCAGAAATTGAAATATTTTCTCCAGCTATGAAATATTGATAAAGAGTCGCGTTGCTAAAATACATAAAACCACGAAAAACCTTTTTCGATTGTGAAATTTATTGATATTGTATTGTATTGATTCTGTGACAGTCAATTAAGTTTTTGAATCGTGCTTGCTCAGTGAAATTCAATTTTCTTTAAAGTTGATAGATAGATAGATAGTTTATTTGTTTTTTAGGTGTATTCAGAATACAAATAAGATATGTTACAATATACATATCTATATACGTCAGACTAAATGACTAAGAGATAGCTCAAAGCACATATATATTAAAATACATTAAAATACAAATAATGGACAAACCAGGCCACAAAAGGTACATTGATAACTAACACATGTTACAAATATAAAACAAGTAAAATAGGTAAAAGCCAACTTTTAAAATTAGCTGGCAAGTGTCAGTTTATTTGGCATGGACAGTAGGGCAGTTATGTATTCCTTGTTTGTGTAGAATACATTCGAGTTCAGATAAGATCGCATGCGGACTAATAATAGTTCTTAATTTCCTTAGTAGAACTAGGTATTTTGAGAGATTATCACACAGCTGCTCCATGTGAGTTGACCAATTGAGTTTGTCATCAAGATTGATGCTAAGTATTTTTACACTATTGCCATGTACTTCAATGGTATTGGTGGAGAATAGGATGCGTTGTGTTTTATTAGAATTCAATTTGAGGTTATTTATTCTGAATCAAGTTTCAGCTCTTTCTTGTGCCAGTTTTATATTGGTCATTAAGTCTGCCTTATTATTACAAGAGCTTGTGAGAGTTGTGTCATCCGCGAAAGCAATACAGCCATAGGGATGCATGTATGGAAAAAGGTCGTTCATATATATGATAAAATAATAATGGACCTAATACGGAGCCCTGTGGAACCCCGAATTTCATTACCTCAAAGTCGGATACACTATTTGAGTCTAGAGAAACGCATACTTGTCTGTTCGATAAGTAGGATGAGAAGAAGGAGAGAGTTACTCCTCTGATTCCATACTCCTCTAGTTTTTTTATGAGAATGGAGTGTGATACGCAGTATGGAGTTGCTTTTAATCCACTCCAATGTCTACGTAAGGTTCGTTCTGGTTGGATTATACTATATACGAGAGGACAGTTCCAACGATAGAGCGTGTGGGTCATCAATATCTAAAGCCAAGCAACGCGATGCGAAGTTATGATTTGGATGGAGACTTACGGACGACCTCCTTTCGAGATCTATTCTTCTCGGAATGTGCTAGGAATCGCACGTTAAAAGGTAAGGTAGTAGGGTGACGACAGCAGATTAACGGAAAAAACAATTTTTACAATCACTCTTCACAAAATGTACGTATTCAAGTCATGAACCAAATTACACACAAAAATTAGGTAAACCTCAATATCGGGAGCCGAATTACACATTTTCTCCGACCCCTCTTAATCTGTGAACCAATACTTTCTATAACCCTGACGGCCATTCAGAGAAAGATAACGATGGTTTTATAGGTTTCTCAAACTATAATTTCTTGTGGTATTTTTTGTTTATCAGCAGCCCGACTATTTACCATCATTTCATAGTCCGAGAAAATATATTTTCTGTCACCCTGACGGTCGTCCATAAAAAAATTACTATGGTTTTATTGGTCTCTCAACATGTTCTTTTATATGGTATTTTTTCTTCATCAGCAGCGCGACTCTTTACGACCTTTTCATAGCCCGGGAAAATATATTTTTTTCTATCACCATGATGGCCATCCAGAGAAAGATGACGATGGTTTTATAGGCTTATCAACCTGTCCTTTCTTGTATTTTTTGTTTATCAGCAGCGCGACTGTTTACCAATATTTATAACCGGAGAAAATATTTAAATTTTTTTCTGTCACCTTGACGGCCCTCCAGAGAAAGATGACGATAGTTTTATAGGTTCATGTGGTATTTTTTGTTTACTAGCAGCGCGACTCTTTACCATTATTTCATAGCCCGAGAAAATAAATATGTTTTTTTTCTATCACCCTGACGGCCATCCAGAGAATGTTTACGATGGTTTTATAGGTATCTCAACCTGATCTTTCTAATAGTATTTTTTGTATTGCCAAAGAAAATATTTTTTTTTTTTTTTAATCTTGTTCCTTCATGTGGTATTTCTTGTCTTTTAGCAGCGTAGACTCTTTCATTCCACTTTCTTCCCTGCAATCTATATCAGTGTTATGGGTTGGAATTTTAATATTAATCACATTTGCAAGAAATTGAATAGTAGTTACTTTGCTATATTAGAACTGAAAAATATTTTTTTGTCCAGTCAATAATCAGCGTCCACTATATGCTATCGTTCATTCCCACATTTCTTACAATAGTATTTAATGGGGTGGAGCTGGGGGCAAATACAGAGTTTTTATTTCACAAAACATGATTATACAATTAATGTTCAATCTGGACCATAGATAAACAGGTCATAATCATTTCAAATAATCATTATACTCAAAATACACCTACAAATGCATTCTTCATGAAAAAAGCAATTACCATTATAATATATTGTATTATAAAAAAATATTTGTAATTTATAATGAATAAACTTTATTATTATTATTATCGTGATGATTTTTCTCTCAATTCTGATTACCACGATTATCCAACTCGTTCCTCAAAACTACACTGAATAAAATAGCCCAATATATGAAGAAATCCGATTTCTGAATCCTCTAATGTCTCAAAATATTTGTATGTAACGAATGCTACTATTACATAACAGAATAGATTAGTGACTTGCTGTAACTATACAGCTATGCATTTTCTCCCTATGACTTATCTAATATCACTCATGGAGAGCTCGAAGCTCGTTTGGCAAATACTCGGTTTCAATTCTATGGTCAATATTTCTAACACATTATATTTTCAATTTTTGACTAAATTTATATTATCCTGATCTGTATCCCTATACAAATCATGATTGACTATTTAAGTATTCGTAATTAATCTGGCAACAGTGTGAGTAATTCACGCAACATTTTAATGTCGGCGGTCCTTAAGTCAGAAACTGTGGCTGGAAAAGTGTGGCTAAGTTCACGTAAATATTGATGTGAAGTTATCCACGATTTTCTAGCCACGATTTTTATGACTTGGGAGAATTTGCATGCGGCCGCATTGCGGCGTTGCCAAGTTTTTTGAAAATACGTAGGTATACTTAATACCTATTTGTAAATATTTTCAGCAGATATTAATTATTGCTGATTATTTTTCTAGCCTGATCCGTGCATTCAATAAAAAAGAACAATATAAATGAGATTTTTGTTGCTTGTGAGTGATCTATAATGGTTAATATGCACTGGGTAACGATTTGACAGAATTAATTGTAAATGGCATTACTGGGATAATCCTGGTAATCCATAGAATGTGTACCTAGAGTCAAATCGATTTAAAGCGCCGTGCAAGAAACAGGCAGGAATAAAAACCAAAATGATACTGGTTTTCTATAGAATGTCCCTATTGGCTCTGATCATTTATTGCCGGCGCGAAGTGTCATCCACGGTTTTATATCTGAAGTTATCTCGGTTAATATTTGACGAACCAAAAAACTTTTTTCACAGAAACGTTTGGAACGACCTATAGAAGGCGCACGTACCTTCGAAACAATTTGGAGCGCCGTAGGGGAGACCGGATCTGTCATTTTTAACATATTTTTGCTAATAACTCGGTTAATACTGGACGAACCAAAAAAATTTCGACACCGAGATAATCCTGGTATTCCATAGAATGAACTCACGGAGTCGAATCAATTTGGAGCGCCTTGGGGGAGACAGGAGGGAATAAAAACTGTAATTTCTGATTTTTATTTGTCAATATCTCGGTAATTACTGGACGAATAGAAGAAAAAATTACACCAAAATGATCCTGGTGTTCCATAGAATGTCACTATTTGCTCAGATCATTTATTGCCGGCGCGAAGTGTCATCCACGGTTTTATATCTGAAGTTATCTCGGTTAATATTTGACGAACCAAAAAACTTTTTTCACAGAAACGTTTGGAACGACCTATAGAAGGCGCACGTACCTTCGAAACAATTTGGAGCGCCGTAGGGGAGACCGTATCTGTCATTTTTAACATATTTTTGCTAATAACTCGGTTAACACTGGACGAACCAAAAAAATTTCGACACCGAGATAATCCTGGTATTCCATAGAATGAACTCACGGAGTCGAATCAATTTGGAGCGCCTTGGGGGAGACAGGAGGGAATAAAAACTGTAATTTCTGATTTTTATTTGTCAATATCTCGGTAATTACTGGACGAATAGAAGAAAAAATTACACCAAAATGATCCTGGTGTTCCATAGAATATCACTATTTGCTCAGATCATTTATTGCCGGCGCGAAGTGTCATCCACGGTTTTATATCTGAAGTTATCTCGGTTAATATTTGACGAACCAAAAAACTTTTTTCACAGAAACGTTTGGAACGACCTATAGAAGGCGCACGTACCTTCGAAACAATTTGGAGCGCCGTAGGGGAGACCGGATCTGTCATTTTTAACATATTTTTGCTAATAACTCGGTTAATACTGGACGAACCAAAAAAATTTCGACACCGAGATAATCCTGGTATTCCATAGAATGAACTCACGGAGTCGAATCAATTTGGAGCGCCTTGGGGGAGACAGGAGGGAATAAAAACTGTAATTTCTGATTTTTATTTGTCAATATATCGGTAATTACTGGACGAATAGAAGAAAAAATTACACCAAAATGATCCTGGTGTTCCATAGAATGTCACTATTTGCTCAGATCATTTATTGCCGGCGCGAAGTGTCATCCACGGTTTTATATCTGAAGTTATCTCGGTTAATATTTGACGAACCAAAAAACTTTTTTCACAGAAACGTTTGGAACGACCTATAGAAGGCGCACGTACCTTCGAAACAATTTGGAGCGCCGTAGGGGAGACCGGATCTGTCATTTTTAACATATTTTTGCTAATAACTCGGTTAATACTGGACGAACCAAAAAAATTTCGACACCGAGATAATCCTGGTATTCCATAGAATGAACTCACGGATTCGAATCAATTTGGAGCGCCTTGGGGGAGACAGGAGGGAATAAAAACTGTAATTTCTGATTTTTATTTGTCAATATCTCGGTAATTACTGGACGAATAGAAGAAAAAATTACACCAAAATGATCCTGGTGTTCCATAGAATGTCACTATTTGCTCAGATCATTTATTGCCGGCGCGAAGTGTCATCCACGGTTTTATATCTGAAGTTATCTCGGTTAATATTTGACGAACCAAAAAACTTTTTTCACAGAAACGTTTGGAACGACCTATAGAAGGCGCACGTACCTTCGAAACAATTTGGAGCGCCGTAGGGGAGACCGGATCTGTCATTTTTAACATATTTTTGCTAATAACTCGGTTAATACTGGACGAACCAAAAAAATTTCGACACCGACATAATTCTGGTATTCCATAGAATGAACTTACGGAGTCGAATCAATTTGGAGCGCCTTGGGGGAGACAGGAGGGAACAAAAACTGTAATTTCTGATTTTTATTTGTCAATATCTCGGTAAATACTGGACGAATAGAAGAAAAAATTACACCAAAATGATCCTGGTGTTCCATAGAATGTCACTATTTGCTCAGATCATTTATTGCCGGCGCGAAGTGTCATCCACGGTTTTATATCTGAAGTTATCTCGGTTAATATTTGACGAACCAAAAAACTTTTTTCACAGAAACGTTTGGAACGACCTATAGAAGGCGCACGTACCTTCGAAACAATTTGGAGCGCCGTAGGGGAGACCGGATCTGTCATTTTTAACATATTTTTGCTAATAACTCGGTTAATACTGGACGAACCAAAAAAATTTCGACACCGAGATAATCCTGGTATTCCATAGAATGAACTCACGGAGTCGAATCAATTTGGAGCGCCTTGGGGGAGACAGGAGGGAATAAAAACTGTAATTTCTGATTTTTATTTGTCAATATCTCGGTAATTACTGGACGAATAGAAGAAAAAATTACACCAAAATGATCCTGGTGTTCCATAGAATGTCACTATTTGCTCAGATCATTTATTGCCGGCGCGAAGTGTCATCCACGGTTTTATATCTGAAGTTATCTCGGTTAATATTTGACGAACCAAAAAACTTTTTTCACAGAAACGTTTGGAACGACCTATAGAAGGCGCACGTACCTTCGAAACAATTTGGAGCGCCGTAGGGGAGACCGTATCTGTCATTTTTAACATATTTTTGCTAATAACTCGGTTAACACTGGACGAACCAAAAAAATTTCGACACCGAGATAATCCTGGTATTCCATAGAATGAACTCACGGAGTCGAATCAATTTGGAGCGCCTTGGGGGAGACAGGAGGGAATAAAAACTGTAATTTCTGATTTTTATTTGTCAATATCTCGGTAATTACTGGACGAATAGAAGAAAAAATTACACCAAAATGATCCTGGTGTTCCATAGAATGTCACTATTTGCTCAGATCATTTATTGCCGGCGCGAAGTGTCATCCACGGTTTTATATCTGAAGTTATCTCGGTTAATATTTGACGAACCAAAAAACTTTTTTCACAGAAACGTTTGGAACGACCTATAGAAGGCGCACGTACCTTCGAAACAATTTGGAGCGCCGTAGGGGAGACCGGATCTGTCATTTTTAACATATTTTTGCTAATAACTCGGTTAATACTGGACGAACCAAAAAAATTTCGACACCGACATAATTCTGGTATTCCATAGAATGAACTTACGGAGTCGAATCAATTTGGAGCGCCTATGGGGAGACAGGAGGGAATAAAAACAGTAATTTCTGATTTTTATTTGTCAATATCTCGGTTCAATTTTTAGCGCCACCAATTGTCATCCACAGTTTTATTTCTGTATACAAAAACAATGTTGGTGACCCTGCGTAAAATGACCATTGGATGTGCCTTGTGAAGACGTTAAAATTAACGAAGCGATCCATTCCAAGGTCAAATAAGTTTCGGTTAGTAGTAGTTTAGTTATTGAACGGAATATTCCCAATTTTGGATGTTTTTTTTGTTCACGGTAGGTTAGTCAAGTTGGGTTAGGATAGACTAATAATTTACGCCTTTTCAACTAACAATAAATGTTACTTTTTTGCTGTAAACCTAATTGGAATATTTTCAATTTTGGCTGGATATTCTGTTTACGATCGGTTAGTCAGGTTAGGTTAGAGTTGGCAAATAATTAACGTCAATCCTCCGTTTTTCTGCCTTCTTCAAAAATGTGGAGGAAGGCGTTTTTACGGATATATAAGGAGGTTAATCCGACCAATAACAACTTTTCTAGGTCTATTTAACGTCTTCGCGACGCTTTATACTAGACGACATTTGTATGCAATACGCGCATTTAGTGAAAATATCGTTTTTCACGCTTTTGGATGCAATCAAACTGTGACGAGTATACGCGTATTGTATTCATCAAATTTCGATTATCAAGCCATTTCATATGATACCCATATCATAATAAGGATGATATTGTAAATATTGGATTTGCAATGACGTCTTTGTACTCATCGTATTTCGCTCATCGAGATTTTTCATATGATACCGATATCATAAAAGAGTTACTGTGGTTACGTCAGTCTCCATATTGCATTAAAAATCATGCATTGTCTCGGGAACCAAACTAGTGTGCCAAATTTCAGCTCAATCGGACACTATGAGGTGGTCAAAATCAATAGGCAAGATTCCATTACACTAACCGGGACAGGTGAAACTGAATGTTTGTAATAATGATAACCATCCTCTATAAAAGTTTATGAGGGAGTATTATTATTATTATTGTTCAACGCACCAAATTAGTTTATAATACAACAAACCAGACCCTTTTCTTTAATATTTCAACACTCAGGCTTCTATTACTACCAATAAAGGAGGCACCAATGTCCCGATATGTAGGAGGGAAAAGTCTAACAAATCAAAACTGAAAAAATAAATCTCTGCCGGAACTGGATGAATGATCAATTCACCGAACTGATGCCTAGTGAAGAAGAAGAAAGTAATTTCATTTTTATTTCATACTGAGAGTAATAAAAGAAATAGAGATGCCATGCTTATACCTACACAAAAACTTGTTTTGAAGTGAACATGAACTATCCTTTTCTATACAATTTGTGGCGAGGGGGGTGACGGGTAGTGAAACTTAATGGACAGTTTTTTTACATTTGGAGTAAGAAGGACCATAATACAAACGAATAATGACAACTTGATTTGAATGAAATGAGCGTGCATACACGAAACTATCCGATTGAATATTGAATACGGACTTAACATGTAAAAGGCCCTCGCCTAGTAAACAAACAAAGTTATATTGTCCTCAAGACAGGATGGAAAAGGCATCTCTATATGGTCTTTCAATTACTGTGAGGTAACTCTAGTTAAGTGTAGTGGTGACAGTGGTGGTAGATTTGTTTTGGTTCTGAAAATTATCAATCCTGGGACGACAGGATCATGCGCAGTTGACGAGAAGTGCGCATAATCCTGACGTCCCAGGCCAGGACTAATAATTTTCAGAACCAGAACAGAAGCTGGTGTATTGTGTGTTAGTCAGAGTTGAGATTCCTATTACAATCGTAATATTCCTATTAATTTTGCAAGTGATTTATTACATTTCCATTTTTGAAAGTTCTACTCATCCAGTCATCCGTCCTACGTTCACCCATTATTCTTATCTTCCCTTCTTTTCTAACACCCATG
Source organism: Chrysolina haemoptera (assembly GCA_958298965.1). NCBI lineage: Eukaryota > Metazoa > Arthropoda > Insecta > Coleoptera > Chrysomelidae > Chrysolina > Chrysolina haemoptera. Next base: position 30,631,084 of record OY282595.1, on the reverse strand, counting down.
TCAATGATCAAGAAATTGATGGCAACCTCTATAAGCTGCTTTCCATTTAAGGGTTTGAATTGTTTGATGCACCAGGGCTTCTTATTCTAGTTTAATCAATGGTTGAAAAATGACATTTGTCAAAATCTACCAATAGTAAGTCTAGAATAAGAATCTCCTGGCATAGAAAATATAATATATATACTTACTACGTATATATATTATAATTTCTAATAAGTATAATAATAAGTATAAGTAATAAGTATAATAAGTATATATATTATAATTTGTATGGCTCCGGGGCTTAACACTCCTAAATGAAAAACGCCTATAGATATGAGGTAGAAATTGGTAGGATTCCATATGTACCCTAGAATTCTATTGTCGGCAGTTTTGTCTCTTCCAATCAATTCAAATATAAAGTCATCTCACTTATCCCGTCCATAATATAATTCCATAGTACCCGGAACCCCACCACTGAATATATCTGCTTCCACTGTTCGTTGATTTCTGATTCCATTTTGCATTGCTCTTTCGTTTTATCGTATTCGTATGTTGATTATGTTGAATATGTAAATGTTATATACACTTACATGCTGCTCAAAATCCCTTCGTCAGAAAAACATGAAAGTTTTAATTTGACTTTACCGTCTTTCACAATGGGTTTTGAATCGAGAGTTAAAAATCAACGTCGATCGTCTTGACTAGGCCTGATTTTTCATGTCTAATGCTGAAATTCCTGAAATTTAATTTCTTACTCCTAGATCGACAAAAATGGCCCTAATCGAGTTTTTTGAACTTACCCTTCAAAGCTTCAAATGATCAACCCCTTTAGTATTTTATAACCTTACTTTTTGGAATCTATTACATTTTTTAGTTGGCATTTAGTACAATCTGACAATGTTAAAAAATCCCAATTCCCGACCGTTACTTGTTACTTGTTAGGTTAGTGTGTTGTGTGTTGTGTAGTCGTTGTTCTGTGATAGGTATGGTGAGTGGTGAGTGGTGAGGATTAGGTTAGGAAATTTCGAATTCAAGATTATTTATATTTCTTTTAAACATTGACCAAATCAGCCTCAAAAAAAAAAATGCCAGGAAGACGTACTAAATTTCCAGTACTGAAGTTAGCGGAATTTCTTAATGAACGTTTCCCAAATGTAACATTTCATGAATTGAAAAATCTTAAAAGTAATGACGAGATAATCAGACTCTCTTCTTTGTTCATTTTTTCTATTGATACTTGCAAAAGCCGCACAGAAATTTATAAGGTTCTTCATCGTGATACGGGCAATATTAGCGAACTTTTGAATTGTAAATCAGATTATCAAACAACCGGAAAAACTCCTCAAGTTTTAAACAAGTTTAAGATAGAATTAAAAGTTTTTAATGAAATTATTTCACAAAATAGAATCTCTTTGGAAACCATTTTATCAGATAGCTATTACTCAGCAAATTCAATTTATTCGAAACTTTGTGAGCTATTCAATTTAAAAGTAACTGAGAAAAACCGCAGAAAAATTTATTGTTTTGTAAAGAGGAACATTGGACGTATTGGCCTTGAAAATGTTTTGGACTCTCCAAATAACATCCAAATTGAAAGTCAAAGTTTGCCTACTCAGTTCGACTGCAATCTCTCAACAATTTCCGAAACTGATAGATCCGTACAGGCATCCTTAAAGTTTTCACATTCAACTCCTCTTGCTCATGAGGATAATCCAACATGTTTGTCATCTTCGAATAGTAAAAAAACATCGTTCGGTTCAACTTCCTCCTTCCATAATCAGGAAATTTCTTTGGATACTCCTTTGCGGACCAAAGAAATAAGCTCTGATTTCCATACACTATCTCCTGATTTGAATATTAAAAGTAAAACAGATTTCCATGAAATGATGCCAGTTGGTACTACAAACATCCGAGATCCTAAATCTTTACCAACAACTCACAAGAACTGCAAATACCAAGAGGGAGTTTTTTTCTTAACAGATAGAGAATTTTCAGTCATTTGTCAAGATAAGAAATTAGTTTCACAAAATTATGCTTTCATTCTTAATAAAAAAATCTTATCAGTTAATAACACCTGTAAATTATATTTTAAAACTAATCGGTACTCGAAGAAAAATGATTCCATCAAAGTATATTCGTACTGTGCTCATACACTGTGTAAAAAATTTATTCTCTTTATAAGTAATATTTCAAATAGTAATTTACCAGAACACAAAGTTAAAGTTTATAGTACAGGTCGAGATTTCAATCACTTAAATAAGTTAGCTACACAACTAAGGGGAGTTGAACGAAAGATGGTAAAAAAGGAAATGTTGAACGTGAAAGCTTTAGAACAGCGACAAAATGATATTTTGAATTTGAATCAGCATTCATTAAAATCAAATAATTTAGCTGAAGTGAAATCCGATGCAGTTTACAGGAAAGTGCGTTCAGAAGCCTTTGCCAAAAATGATCGGGATGAGGATGATATTTTTGACATCATCAAAATGCAAAGGGATCATCCTAATTATATTCAGTTCGTGGGAATACCGCTACATATATATCTTTACAGTACTGAACAACTTGCACTGTTATCATCAAACAGAACTGCTATATTACATCTTGATGCCACAGGAAGTATAGTACGTCGGCCTGGTAATACTGGTAATAAAGTGTATTATTATGCTGGGGTTATTCAAATAATTCAATCAAACAGGCTCTGTCCTGTGCTAGAAATGATTTCGAGTGAACATGATGCTGGCAGCATAGGTGCATGGCTTTTGAAGTATCGCTCCTTTTGTATGACCCAGAATAAGAAATGGCCAGTTTTTCAAAAAGTTGTATCAGATTTTAGTTTTGCTATTCTAAATGCCGTTTCAATATCATTCAATAGTCTTGATTTGAAAGAATATATCAATATGACATTTGAACATGTACATAATAATTGTGAATTTCCCGCAAATAAAATTCAGCTGCACATATGCTGTTCGCATATGTTCAAATTGATGGCACGAGACATAAATATTTATTATCAAGATCAGAAAGTTATTACCCATATGAAGGAGATTGTAGCCTCAGCATTTAATATAAATGATTGGGAGGTTTTTTGTGCTTGGTTTAAGAATCTTTATGTCGTAACCAATTCTAAATATAAAACTGAAACTTTTAAAAATTCTTTTAATAATCTATTGAGACTATCTTGTTCTGCTGATAACTTCAATGATGATGATCCTCTCAACGCAGAATTTGAAATTGAATTTGATAAAAATATACGTGGAACCTTTGAAAAAACATCTTTTTGCAAATATTTGAAACAACTTGTACTCACTTCTAAATTAAATTCTGATGATAAATATCCTAAAAATGAGTATCAACAGTTGGATTTTTTTCAACACTTATTAAAACAATATATGCCCTTTGCTCCCCTTTGGAGTGGCATTCTCTTAAAGAATAAAGAGCGATTAAGTAATGCACCAGTTGAAAGATGGTTTGGTATAGTTAAAAACATAATTGCCAAAAAAGTAATGCGTCAAAAAAGCAGCAGGTTAGTCAGGAAACTCAGGAAATATATTTTATTTATTGTCAAAGAAACTGCTTGCAATATTCCTAGAACCAAATGCTGTAAAGTTCCAGTCCAGAAAGGACAAGATCAAGGCCTTGCTTCACAAGAAATCTGGGAAAAGAAAGATAAAGTGCTTCATAATAATTTTTCAGGAATATCATTGAAACGAGCTCTAGAGACTTCCCAATCATTATTGGCCACCAATCAACAGCAAACTGACCCAGATTTATGTAACTACTGTGGGAGGGGGAAATTGGAATTTGAGGCTGATTGGGTACAATGTGATGAATGTGATGGATGGGTACATTTAGTGTGTATTGAAAACTTAGATACAACTTTGAGTGGTGATTTTTTCTGTAAGTTTTGCAATATTGATATGAAACCTGAACCTCTCATAAAGAGTAACGATTCAGGTGCATTTACGCATATTTGCTGTTCCTTTTTTGACAAAAATTACAGGAAATCTGACCAGGACTTAATTCAACTAGAGAAAAACACTAGAGATCAGAGACTCTCCCAGACATGGTTTGAGGAAAGACGTATTCGTGTGACTGCATCCAATTTTGGTAAAATTTGTAATAGTAAGTTTAATCAATATATTTAAATCAATAAATAATACATCATATTTTGAATCTAATGCAATTAAACACGGAATAGAAAATGAGAAAACTGCCATTTCTGGTTATGAAAACCACACTCATATGAAGTGTATTAATTCAGGTTTAAACATTCATAAAACTTTTCAATTTATTGCTGGGTCTCCTGATGGATTAGTGTCAACTGATGGCCTAATTGAGGTAAAATGTCCCTATTCATGTAGAACTGTAAGTCCTATTGAAGCTTGCTCTCAAGGGCTAATCAAATATTGCAATAAAAGTACAGGTAGTCTTTCGAAAACTCATATTTATTATTATCAGATTCAAGGTCTTCTTGAAATCACTGGTAGGGACTGGTGTGATTTTGTAATATGGACTTTCAAAGGGCTGAAAATTGAACGAATTTATAAAGATAACTTGTGCTGGATTCAAATGCTTCCAAAATTGAAAAGGTTCTTTTATTTCATTATGTTGCCGAGCCTTTCGGGAGCACAAACTACACCTAATTTCATTAAATGGAAATCAGAAAAAGATCTTACAATTCTACCAAATGGTTTAATTTCTGATTCAAATTATTATAAAGACATTGGAAAGAGGTACAACATATCATATTTTAATGCTTTTAGTTGTGACGTTAAAGAGATTACTAATGAAGAATTTGAAATATTATCGGGAAATTCGTGGTTGACCAATTTTATGGTAGATATATGCTTAAATATTTTCAATTCCGATTCGAAATTCCAAATTGTTACAACTATGCTTAGTACCCGAGTTTTTCTGTATGGTAATGGAGAAGAACACCCTTCAATTATTAACTTTCAGTTTGAAAAAGATCTCATAGTATTTCCTATTCTTCAGAATTTTTCAGATGTAAATGACCGCCCTAAATCTCATCACTACTGCTTAGCGATTGTGGATGTCGCAAATAAAAAATTTATTTTTTTGAATCCAATGGGGAGTACTCAAAATGAAACAAATAGATACCTCAATAACTTTTTGAGATTTTTAGATTATTATAATAAAAATCATCATTGTAACATAGATATATTTAATTGGGTAATTGAAGTCAATAAACATCAACGACAACTGGATTCATATAACTGTGGAGTATTTATTATATATTTTTTCAATAAAATTGTAATTGGGGAAAGTTTAAGTAATTCTATTGATATCAATAATTATAGGCGGAGTTTGAGGGATATTATTATTCAGTCATCTGATGATATGTCTCAGAAATGTCTGTTTTGTGGAATTGAAGTTAGTATGACATCGCTTAGGGTCAACTGCAGTAGTTGTCATAGGATCAGTCACGTGAAGTGTGTCAAGGTTTCTGACTTGTGTTTGAGTTCATCTGAATACACATTTGGTATCTGTTCATTGTGTTCTGGATATTAATTAATATGTACTTTTTCACTTTTGATTTTTACAGTATTATTATTTTATTTTTGAAGAGTTTATATGTGTGTTAAGTTACAGGTGATGCTGCAGTGATTGCCCTAAATATGTTATATTATTTTTGAATATCAGTTATTGTGTTATTTTTGGAAGAATATTTATTTATTTATTTCGTTATTTTTTTTAAGGATATTTATTTATTCAGTTATTTTTAAAAAATAATTTTATACTGTTATTTATTGACGGGTGGCCGGGTAGCTCAGCGGTCTGATACGCAGGCCGTTCGAAACTCCAGCATAGCGATAGTCGGTTAGAGCTCGATGTAGGTACAAGAGATTTTTTCTCAAATACTTTATATCCGATCAATAGCAGGCCTCATGCCTTGTTGAAAAGCAAGTCTATTGTGAGTTGTCTAGATGCCAATCTCGTCTGGTGCTAGCTTGGAGTGCACACCGACTACCCGAAGTGGTGCTGTAGGTTTTCCGGGTTTTCCTACAGCTGAAAAGTGAATACGCCACCAAAAATCAGTAAGTCGCCCCGGAGCGCCACGGTAAATAATAATAATAGCCGTCCTCTACCCGCACAGGCTATGCCTTTGGGTACACTCTACGAGTGTTTACGAGGGAGTATTATTTTTATTGTTAATGAAGAATTTTATTTCGTTATTTTTTTTAAGGATATTTATTTATCCAGTTATTTTTTGAAGAATGATTTTATTTTCTTATTTATTGAAGAATGTTATTTATTTTTATTTTTTTAAATATTCCTTTATTTCAAGATTTACATTCCTGGAACGTCTTGCTACTATCTATTATTTGATTTTATTTTTCTCAGTTCTAGGAGCAATTAAGATTATGTTATTATCGTTTTATTTTTCCTGAAACTCTATCCATTCATGACATTTCCATTTTCATTCTATTTCTACCTACCGTTTTATATTTTACATTCCACTTTGTCTTCTTTCATTCCACTTCCTCTTTTTTCATTCTATTTATTCAATCCCTTCTTTCCCTGGTGAGAGAGACCCCTATACCTCCTCGTGGTTCTTACTGGGCAACGGTAATCTTCAATGGAAATTTTTTCCATTGCAGATTAGCGGCAGAATAGGGGGTACCGTTTCATTATCTCTGTTATTTTTATTATAAAGTCGTTTTAATGTAAATGCGAGGCATTGGATCGCAGAAAAGTTGACATTTTACTGACTGATGACGCCTATTGATTTGAGACTATAGGTGCATTCAGTGGATCACAGTGATTATTTTGGCACGACGAGTTTATTTTTTAGTTTTTGTTTCATCTAGTATTAACCGAGTTATTAGCAAAAATATGTTAAGAATGACTGATCCGGTCTCCCCTACGGCGCTCCAAATAGTTTCGAAGGTACGTGCGCCTTCTATAGGTCGTTCCAAACGTTTCTGTGAAAAAAGTTTTTTGGTTCGTCAAATATTAACCGAGATAACTTCAGATATAAAACCGTGGATGACACTTCGCGCCGGCAATAAATGATCTGAGCAAATAGTGACATTCTATGGAACACCAGGATCATTTTGGTGTAATTTTTTCTTCTATTCGTCCAGTAATTACCGAGATATTGACAAATAAAAATCAGAAATTACAGTTTTTATTCCCTCCTGTCTCCCCCAAGGCGCTCCAAATTGATTCGACTCCGTGAGTTCATTCTATGGAATACCAGGATTATCTCGGTGTCGAAATTTTTTTGGTTCGTCCAGTATTAACCGAGTTATTAGCAAAAATATGTTAAAAATGACAGATCCGGTCTCCCCTACGGCGCTCCAAATTGTTTCGAAGGTACGTGCGCCTTCTATAGGTCGTTCCAAACGTTTCTGTGAAAAAAGTTTTTTGGTTCGTCAAATATTAACCGAGATAACTTCAGATATAAAACCGTGGATGACACTTCGCGCCGGCAATAAATGATCTGAGCAAATAGTGACATTCTATGGAACACCAGGATCATTTTGGTGTAATTTTTTCTTCTATTCGTCCAGTAATTACCGATATATTGACAAATAAAAATCAGAAATTACAGTTTTTATTCCCTCCTGTCTCCCCCAAGGCGCTCCAAATTGATTCGACTCCGTGAGTTCATTCTATGGAATACCAGGATTATCTCGGTGTCGAAATTTTTTTGGTTCGTCCAGTGTTAACCGAGTTATTAGCAAAAATATGTTAAAAATGACAGATACGGTCTCCCCTACGGCGCTCCAAATTGTTTCGAAGGTACGTGCGCCTTCTATAGGTCGTTCCAAACGTTTCTGTGAAAAAAGTTTTTTGGTTCGTCAAATATTAACCGAGATAACTTCAGATATAAAACCGTGGATGACACTTCGCGCCGGCAATAAATGATCTGAGCAAATAGTGACATTCTATGGAACACCAGGATCATTTTGGTGTAATTTTTTCTTCTATTCGTCCAGTAATTACCGAGATATTGACAAATAAAAATCAGAAATTACAGTTTTTATTCCCTCCTGTCTCCCCCAAGGCGCTCCAAATTGATTCGACTCCGTGAGTTCATTCTATGGAATACCAGGATTATCTCGGTGTCGAAATTTTTTTGGTTCGTCCAGTATTAACCGAGTTATTAGCAAAAATATGTTAAAAATGACAGATCCGGTCTCCCCTACGGCGCTCCAAATTGTTTCGAAGGTACGTGCGCCTTCTATAGGTCGTTCCAAACGTTTCTGTGAAAAAAGTTTTTTGGTTCGTCAAATATTAACCGAGATAACTTCAGATATAAAACCGTGGATGACACTTCGCGCCGGCAATAAATGATCAGAGCCAATAGGGACATTCTATAGAAAACCAGTATCATTTTGGTTTTTATTCCTGCCTGTTTCTTGCACGGCGCTTTAAATCGATTTGACTCTAGGTACACATTCTATGGATTACCAGGATTATCCCAGTAATGCCATTTACAATTAATTCTGTCAAATCGTTACCCAGTGCATATTAACCATTATAGATCACTCACAAGCAACAAAAATCTCATTTATATTGTTCTTTTTTATTGAATGCACGGATCAGGCTAGAAAAATAATCAGCAATAATTAATATCTGCTGAAAATATTTACAAATAGGTATTAAGTATACCTACGTATTTTCAAAAAACTTGGCAACGCCGCAATGCGGCCGCATGCAAATTCTCCCAAGTCATAAAAATCGTGGCTAGAAAATCGTGGATAACTTCACATCAATGAAAGTTTCACTAAATGAATTTATACAGAATACCTCAATTAGTTTGCAGTATATATTTTATATTGCTAGTACAGATCTTAATCTATTCCTTAATTGTTTTAATGCATTATTAACTAGGTCCATAGAACCAAGGTTAAAATTCCGAGGAATTCTTGCCAAGGGACCTTATTGTCCGTATTTTTGAAGGTTGTCACTGACCAATACTTCATTTTCATTTTTCATGAGAAAAGGATATATACTACACAACACTATGATCCTATCAGATCTGGGGGCAATATGCTGTTGCTGAAACAACTGGAACAATAAACCAAGAATTTTCCGTTACCGTATTACCGATTAGATAAATCTTGAAAATATTTTATTAACATAATTTCTGTGGGTTATTTTTGACATTCGAACTAATAAACTCCTCCCATTGGCCGTACCCGTAGAAGCAAAGCCTTTTGGTCTTCTGGATCCAGTGACCCTACTTGCATTGCCAATATTGCATGTGAAAGTTTACTACCAACTCATACATTATAGTTATAGTAAGATTTTTTTTTTGAAAATTACAGTGAACGTAAATCAGTAAACATTGCATGTGGAAGTTCACCACCAACTCCCATATTAAATTTATAGTAAGATTCTTGTTTGAAAATTGCAATAATTTCATTTTTGTAAGTTTTACGAAGGGAGCTTGTAGTGACTTTTCATTTGAAAACTGAGAAAAACACATTTACAGTAAACCTACATCAAGTTTGCAAAGATATATTCCAAAAGTAACAATAATTCATACTTGCTGCAATATTTTGTAATTTACAATGTTTAGTGGGTTAGGATTGAGAATCGTTGACGTGTTGACGACGTTGACTGATGATGATACTAAAATATTTTTACTGAATTTAGTGTATCATAAAAAATCCCTAGAATTAGTTGCTTGCAATGAGCTGGCTAATATGGAAACCTTGGCGTATTTTTAGAGCTGATTTTTAAATCAGCTTCTTATTTTCCGCCTATTGGAAACCCGTCTTATTTCACTATATGGTCAGTTGATAAGGACGATTGTACGATAATTTTGGAAAAAAGTAAAAATGTTTAATTCAAGATTTAAAAATTCGCATAAAAAGCCAGTTTCAAAATTGGAAAATGCACATCTCATGACGCTGAAAGGAAAATTAGAAACAATGACGTCCAGCCACAGACCTCATTCTTCTTTTATGAGGTCTGTGCGTCCAGCTAACTTAAATTACCAGTTTTGCCAATTCCGTTACTTACAAAACACCAGTTTTGCTAACTTCCTAATTTAGAAATAATAGTTTTACTCATTCAACGAACATGCATAGCTCAAGCCATCGAGGAATCATATTCAGTATAGGCGAAACATAAACACTGGCGATATATTGTCAGCCAAAATCGGATAATTTAGAATAGCTGGTATGATAGTTAGCTCCTGAAAACTTGGCAGCCCTGTTTAACAAAATTATTTTTCATCATATGCATATGTATTTATGTATATGACATAACACTACTTACAATCAAAGGGGTGGGATTATGAACCCTCGATACGAAAGCTATCACGATCCGTGGGATAGAAGCTAGAACGATGTATGTTCTCGATTAAAAACGAAATCGGAATCATTAAATTTCTTTGAACAGAGATAGAGTGGAATTATAGGTTTATTCGTTTGCATCAAGGTGTAGTGTATTAATGTAGCAGCTCGAATTGTTTTTAAATTTATAACTGAATAACTCTACGTTTCACACGAACTATGAAAATTATAAACAAATGAGCAACTGCGACAAACAAAGCGTGGTTTGGTATTACCAAGATGGATAGAAACCCTGGTGCGTTCATTTATACCTGTGAAATCGGCCTACCAAAACTGTTAAGGTACGGCCTACGTGATAACGTGATTCTTCATATTTTATTAGATCGGATTAGCTTCACGATCGTTCGTAGATGGCGGTAAAGTCATTACAGATTGATAAATGAATACTTGTCATGATGACGTTGGACAATTGTCATTGTCATGACATGTTTACATTTCGTATTTATTCAATTTTGTTAAAAAATACGACATAACATGTTTAACGTGCTTATTTCATAAAAAATCAGAACAGTAATTTTAAATTAACTAGTTGGATATGTGATATGTACGGGATATTTAAACAATGATAGTAACCTTAGATCTTTCATACAAACGCAGCCATGTCCAAGTACAAACTTGAAAAAACTTTATGTACTACAAATACAAGAATTACAGAAAACTCAACAATAAACAAATAACTAATCATTGCGAACTGAACGAAAAGTAGTAAAAGAACAGAAAAAAAACGATAAATATCCCGATGAAATGTAAATCACAGTTAATCAAAAATTATAAACATAGTCATAAACAGTCAAATTTCAAATATTCCAAAAAAAATATGACAGTACTTCGGAATGTAAACTCGGCTATTTTTTGATAATGCGCCATCTACTGACAACGGGAAAGCTAATCCCATCTTAATACAGCATTAACAACTTTGGGTGAAACAAAAGCGAATCAGTCAATCCACCAGGGTTTCTATCCATCTTGGGTATTACCAACTGCATACTGCATTCAAGTGATAAGAATAAATTTAGCTTTTGTGACGTCACTGTTTCATCTGTCACTTTAAACCAAAAAGTAACCGCGGTAATAACCGTTTAATTTTGGTCCTTCGCTTTAATTTGACGGTAGGCGGAACGCAGAGCGCGGAAATGTCAAATTTTAAATTAAGGCCAATTCAGCCGGGCTTGAGATTGAATTCTAACGTTACGATTAGCTTAAAATTAAAATTTGACATTTTAGCGCTCCGCGTTCCGCCTAGTCTGAAACCAGCCTAAGGTACAGAATGCACATCTGATTCTGAAGAATGGCAACGGCAACATGGCAATAGTGGTTTATTAGTTTATTTACATTTTACGATTTTTCATTTGTGTTTAGTTTACAAAATTACGAATTAAATTGATATAACGTTGCCCGCGCGGTTCAATGTATAGCGTGATTCAAATTTGGAATTTTCGTTGATATTGGTTTGGTAGTCAAGAATGAGTTCCGTTACGAACAAAAGCGTACGTAAAGTTGAATTTATTAAAATAAAATAATATATATATATATTTTTGAACAATACCGATACCTACATTAACATTATTATGGTTGGCGAACGTCTCTTGACTGGGACTTTGTTTACGTATAGAAATGTGGATCTGTTGATGAGGAAAGCTTTTTGGTAACTTACATTTCTTCAAGCAAAAGAGGTACTGGCGGCACTACTGGCAATAGTTGAAAGTTTTATTTCGAATTGTATATTTTTTGTAGTGTCCTTAATCACAATATAAGTAACTTCAACGAAAAGTGAATGTTTTCATGCCAAAGCCAACTTTTTAATCAATGCCATTATTTTTTAAAGAGTGAAATCACCCGATTTTTTATGTGAAAGAAGGTAATACTTTGAGTTCCTTGCTTCAATAATTTCAAATGTACTGTACTACACATCTACCAGAGCAGCTTATTTTGCACTCATCGATTCCCACCTGAAATACGGAATTGCATTCTGGGGATCATGTGCAGACACTCTATTTCAAATAATATTCGAGGCCCAAAAATGTGCAGTTAGATACCTCTCGAAGGTAAAATCGAGAGAAACCTGCAAGCCCTTGGTTATAAATAAAATATTAACATTAGTGTCAATCATTATACTTGAAACCGTTTGTCTTATACATACGAATAGATACAACCTTGAGATTGCTTCTACTTATTATGGAACACGACAAAATACTAACCGGAACATCAAACTGCCAATACTGACAACTACAATGTCAAAAGACTCTTATCATTTTTAATGGTATTAGGCTATATAACCAATTGCCTATTGAAATGAGGGAATCAGATAATTACCTATAATTCTGTCAGAAGAAAGATAAAAGGTTTGCAAAACCCCTACTACAACCTTCAAGAATATATGGATGATTCCTTTATTTAATCATCCATTTACACTTGTAGATCAGTTCATTTTATTTATTGCCTAAAATTGAAAAATGTGATTTTTTGTGTAGTATCTAACAGAAAACAATTACTTCCTCAGCTGAAGCCACGCTGAACATTGAATTACATCTGATAGATAAGTGAAAATTCGTATTTTAATTCAGATAGTTGATTTTTTTAAATAACTCTGGTTTTCATTGAAAATTCAAATAAATAAATGAGATAGGGAGAATGTTATTAAAAATATCACTCACAGAAATCGTTATTTCATTGAATAGCAAGGATCGCTACACTCTCATGAGATCCCAATAGATTTTTGTCGACGAAAATCTATTTACCTTTTCAAAGCTCATCAGGCAGATCGAAAGAATTTTGAAGAAGGTTCTTCAGAAGCAATTTCACACAGTAACACTTTGAAAGTTATTTTTTGACAAACTTGTCATGGGTATTGCATTTTGATTTTTGCTTGAAAATATGAACAGGATGTTCATAAAAACGAGTGAATCTATTTTGCAGGTCTCCAGTTAGTTAGTCAGTTTAGGTTTGGCTAATAATTTACGCATTTTCAACTAGGTATCGCTCACAATTTTGTATGCTTATTCTGTCTATGTAAGGTTAGTCAGGGGAGGGATTCTGTGTACCATAGAATTCTATTGTCAACAGTTTTGTCTCTTTCTCTCCTATGAATTCAACCATAATGTCATTTCACTTTTTCTATCGACAATAGAATTCTATAGCACACAGAATTCCACCCCAGGTTAGGTTCGGCTAATAATTCACGTATTTTCAACTCAGTATCACGAACAGTTTTATATGGTTATTATATATGGGAATTATTAGTCGAACCTAACCTGACCTGAGTAACCTTATTTAGATAGAATAACCAGACCGCAGACCTGCAAAATAGTTACACCCCATAAAATAGTTGTATGTGCTATCATCTGCGGCTGAAAGACAAACTTAAGTTTCTATTTTCTATCGTTCAAGATAAGATAAGAGGTATTCATGTTGGAAAGGGAACATACTCCATTGAAATTTAATAGCTTAATAATTCTCAGGAGAGCATTTCTTACCTATATACGGTTTACAAAAGTATTAATATCTCCTGATCCGAGACGTTCTTCCCCATTACAAATATGCCATGTGATAGCATAGCCCGGCAGCTAAAAGCTGACATGGAAATCGCGATTTGAGGCAAAATGTGACTTAACATGTTCTTTTCTTGAGGCCTTCAATTCAATTGAAAAATGTGATTTTTTGTGTAATATCTAACAGAAAACAATAACACAAAAGATATTGTGAAAACACTCCTAAGACTAAAGAAAAAATATGAAAGTGAAAATTCACATTTCTATTCGGATAGATGATTTTTTTAAATTATCTCTAGTTTTTATTGAAAAATCAAATAAACAAATGGGATAGGGATAATGTTATTCAAAAATATCACTCAGAAATAGTTCATTTCATTGAAGCAAATAATACTTGCAATGTTTGATAAAGATTGACAAGATGTAGTTCAATGTCCAGCATGGCTTTAGCCGGGGAAGTAGTCACATTTTTCAATTTTAATGGACAGTGTTCCCCTTTTCAACCTTTGTTGTTATTATATTTATACAATAATTATTCTACTACCTATTCTCTAACCAGTGGTTAATATATAATTCCTTTATTTAGTTATATAATCTAATACAAATAATCATTTACATACACATTAAAATTTTGTCATATAAATAAAACTAATAATAGACATGTCACTCATATAACTACACATTAAAATCAGGTGAACAGAAGGGAGAAACATAAGTATACCTGTGCAGGATATTGAAATAAAATTAAGAAGAAAAATTATTAGGAGAGCTAAGAAAAAAATTTAAATTCTGTTGGAACTTGTTTAAGGAAATTGAGGATTTGATTTCTAGGGGCAGCTGATTGAATCTCTTCAGGCCTTTGAAAAATACGGATGTTTGTGTATGACTCTTTGCCACCAGTGGAATGTGGAAATCATTTCGTGATTTTTGTATTGTGGGTATGCACATCAGAATTGTAATTAACGATATTTCTTAAATAACTTGGAGCAGTACCTGATTTTATTTTGAATATGAATATTAGTGTATTATACTCAAAGAAGTTATCTATTGACAACCACTGCATTTCCTTTAACATATGCCCAATGGATGTTCTCTTTGAGCATAAGAGTATGATTCTCATAGCTCGACTTTGAAGTTTCCTAAATCTGGACATTTCATTTTGATTGAGTAGGTAAAGTATTGTCGAACAGTAGGTAAAATGAGGTAATATTAGGGTGTTGAACAGAATAGTTTTGGCCCATCTTGTCAGAAAAGTAGAACATCTATATAAGTAGTCGATTTTATATGAAATGATTTTGATTAAATTGTTTGCATGGTCTTTAAATTTGAGCTGTCTATCTATAATTACTCCTAAATATTTAAATTTCTGTACCATTTCAATTGACTCGTCACTTTCAGTAATATTTAGCTGACTCTCGCAAAACAATCTGTTATGATTTTCGTTGCTAATTATTATAAATTTGGTTTTATGTGTGTTTATATTCAATTGGTTAGAGGAACACCAATTGTTGATATTTTCCAAAGTAGTGTTAAGTGTTGTTACCAACTCTTCATTATCTAAGCACGCAAAATATATGAGGGTATCATCAGCAAATAGATGTATGGAACAATGTCCAGCTGCACTCACTATATCGTCAACATATAAAAGAAATAACAGTGGACCTAAAACATGGGTTGTGAAGTTATCCACATCCACAAATGTACACTGAAAAAAAAGTTAATAAAATTTTTCTTTTTTACTGGAATGATGAATTAGACATTTCTCAATGGTCATATTCATAAGGTTGATTACCATGGGATATGAGTATAAAAAATGGTAAAATGGGGGTGATATTATTTAAATGCATATATTTAGTATTAATTAGTATTTAGTATTAATTAGTACAATCTAATAGATTCTACAATGTCGTTTTACCAGAAAATTGATTTTTTCGCTAAACTCTCCCCCATCACACCCTCTCTGACGGGACTCATATCCCATAGTAATCAACCTTCTGAATATGGTACAACCATTGAGAAATGTCTAACTCATCATTCAAGTAAGAAAGAAAAATTTTACCAACCGAGTTAACTTTTTCTCCAATATCCAAAAATCACTTTGACGGTGCGATTTTGGATGAATTTTAAATTTTTGTGACAAGAAAAATAAATGTATGAGACAGGCACCTCTCAGAGTCAAATTTCTGCAATTTTTTTTCAAGGTCATTTTTAACAAAAATTGAAAAAGTACTCTGAGAGATGCCTAGATCCAACCTTTTGAATTCAGAATTCGAATTCATTGAGCGAACTCCGAGTATTTTAATTTCTCCTGCTCCTTGTTTCACCAATAGCCACTAATAGGGTTAACCCCCTCTTAACCAGACTCACTGTATATATAAAAAGACAGTTATAGAAGTAAAAAATATACAGACGAAAACATACATTTTTTTCAATTTCATCACTAAGCGAATTGACCATCATCATAGTACTCCTGTAAGCCATAGTATGCCTCGAGCAAAAGTATTTTTTTGACTTTTTTACGGAAAAGGTGGTGTACCGGGATTTCTTTCAAGTTTGTGGGCAGTTTGTTGTACATTTTTCTACTTACGTACATTATAGAATTCTCTGTTTGCTCTGATCGAGGAATGGGTAAAGAAAAATGTTTTCTTACCATTTGACGTGTATTATGTTTTTTTAGAGGATGTTCACAATCAGTTTTGATAGCTTTTTGTTTGTGTACCAAACAAGTGGTTTCCAGTATAAAGATTGAGGTTAAAGTGAGAATCTTATGCTTTATGAACAAGAGCTTGCAGTGAGCAGTGTACTCAGCTCGATACATCAATCTTACCGCTCGTTTTTGAAGGACAAAATTCGATTCGAATAGATTTTTAGTACAATAACTCCAGAAAGCTATACCATATCTTAGGTGTGATTCCACCAAGGAAAAATAAGTCACCCTACCCATCGATAAACCAAGTTCCTTTGATACCACTCTTATTGCATAGCTGCCTGACGCCACCTTCTTTCGTAGTAGTTTAAGAGCCACCTCAAATCTGACAACACATATTTTACGGTACATGAAATTTTGTCCAGTGAGACTCCTATACCCACTAAACAAGCAATGGGTACTAGCTAAGCCCGGTCACGGTAGGTTCAGGGTCCCTAGGGTGGGGTAGGTATGAAAATTAGGTGAATTTTTAAAGTATTTTACGGCGGCTGCCATTTTAATATGTCATAATATACCTCCACCAGAACTGAAAAATAACAATGGCTGCCAATTTCAGAGGTTGTAATGTCACAGAAACCACTTTTCAAATTTCGAAAAAAAAAAAAAAATTTAAGTATTTTACGACTTCTGAAATCTATATATTATATATATATATATATTATTATGGCTATAACAAACATGAAAGTATTACGGAAATATAACAAGGATACAATTTAAAGTTTAATTGAAAATTTTTAATATATTCATAACAGAATGTCAATTTAATTTTCGAAAGGAGTAATTGCTTTTACAATTTTACGAAAGTAAGAATTGTTATATTCATTTCAGTTACTAATTGAATTTACAATGAATCGTCATCTTCTGAATTATCTTCAGCATGTGACATTTTTTCATCATCCACCGGATCATCTTCTATAAAAATGAAATTGCAATTTATTAATTGAGCTTAATATTAAATTTACTATGCTATTATTACCTTCGGTGATGTCAATTAGTTCGCTGACCAAGCAAGGGACCAGCACCCTTGCTTCATCCATTTAGTTCTCAAATACCTCCGAATCAATTGTTTAACATTGCATCCGGTAAAGCTGCTTTGGATCAAGTAGACAACTTTCTTCTGAACGTTGAAAAGATTGGTAATGATCTACGCGAAGCATTTATTGCTGAATGATCATCAGATATCAACCGGTTTGATGAAATAAGATCAAGAAATCAAAATACAGCGGGATTTATTCGGACGCATGTTGGGACTATCAATGGACTATAAAATCGATGTCCTCAGAATATTATCTTATCCCATAACTTCTGTGCCTCTTTCTCTATGCCATTTGGATGGAGGGATTTATGAAACAGCTGAGTCAGCACTTGCCAAATGTCTTGAGGCAAAAATCGACCATGATCCACCAAGTCATGCTGATGTATATTTGAACGACGGTTTCTTCATTTTACATGCTTTGAAAGAAGTACCCAGGACATTTGGTAATACTTCAAAGAAGTTTTTGCAAATGATTACTAAATGTCCAGCATCCAGACTAGATGTTATCTTTGATTAATACTGATACCTTTCCATCAAAGACAACGAGCGGAGCGGAGTCTTCGACATGAAGCACCACTAATTGATTACTCAATTTCTGGACATGTCCAAATTAGATCAAGTGATTTCACAAAATAACTGAAAAATACTAAATTCAAACAAGCTCTTATTGATTTTTTCACTGTACATTGGCAATGGGTGATGTTTTACCGTTTATTGGAAATAAATTGATCCATTTAAGCTTTAAAAATTGTTATTCATATAGATCTAATAACGGCATTGTTAAGTCAAGTATCGTCAAAGATTTGTGCTGTAAATCGCATGAAGAAGCAAACAGTAGACATTTTCCACGCTTGCAATATTATTGATAAGTCTAATATTGTTATTAGAGGTTCAGTTACTGATATTTTGATAATCATGCTGAGTAATATGGTTAACTTGAAAAATCATTCCTCTCACATCTGGATGCTAACCGGGACAGGTAACAACGAAAGGTTCATTGATGTCACTAAAATATACAAACAACTTGGTCCACTACTAGCTAAAAGCTTGATTGGTTTTCACGCTTCCACTGGTTGTGACTTTAATCCAGCCTTTTTCAATCGGGGAAAAAAGACCTTTCACGTTATTGAAGAATACCAATGCATTCCAACATGTATTTGCTGGTTTCGGTGACGTTAGTCTAACTGATGATGCCATAGGTGATCTATTTAACGTTATTCAGAAGTACACTTGCATTATGTACAATGCGAAAAAATCAGTCGACGTTAATGAAGGGAGGTTGCAGCTGTTCGTTAATTCCTACAGGGCTGCAGATGTCCTTGAAAATTTTAATGAAAAAATTCGTAACCTTGATGCGAGATTGATCGATCCGTTTACGTCTGAATTATTTCAGCAGTTTTTGAGGGCGCATTATATTTCCAGCATTTGGAAAAATACTTCTGCGAAATAGCCCACACCACTTAGCCCCCTGGAATATAGCTGGATGGAGATAGATAACACTATTGTGTTTAAATGGTTCGAAGGAGACCGGCTCCCTTGCTTGGTCAGCGAACTAATTGAAAAACCGAAAGTAATAATAGCATAGTAAATTTAATATTAAGCTCAATTAATAAATTGCAATTTCATTTTTATAGAAGATGATCCGGTGGATGATGAAAATATTTCACATGCTGTTATGAATATATTAAAAATTTTCAATTAAACTTTAAATTGTATCCTTGTTATATTTCCATAATACTTTCATGTTTATTATAGCCATAATAATAGAACTATTTTTATTATTATGTATTATGTATTTATAGTACCTAGAAAATGTGTATGTTTATTTGTATTGTTAAAAGACTTTTACATTTACCAGAGTAATTTCAATGTTATATAGATTCTACGGATGTAAAAATTACAACTAAGTATGTATACCTATGTATGCACGGGTTGCTGGTAAGGTTTCGCTGTCAGCCGGATATTTACAACCGGACAAAATGGCAGACATGTTTAATATAAGCTCAAAATAGTTTGATAAATATCATACAGTGTGACCCATTTAAGATGGAAGCACCCATATAAAACTTATATTTTTCAACCGATTATAATGATTTTGTTTTTGTCAGGTAGACATTCAAGAAGTGTACTAGAACACCAAATTTCATGGATAAGTCTCCATTTCCAGGGCCAACTAATCTTATTTTTCAAGGTCAAAAATCTAAAAAAATTACTAGCGATTTTTTTAGAAAAAATCTGACTACACCACTGAATTCGCGATATTTTCAAATGGTTCACATGTAAATAACGTTGGAATGCGCAAAATAATAAAAAAGTTATAGGGGAATGAAATTTGAGAACTATGCCTTTTAATCAACCCACCACTTCAATTTAAAAACTTTTGTAACAACATTGACTACACCACTGGATTCAGGGTGTCTTGAAATATAACTGACCATAATTTTATCGAAATCTGTTGATAAATAAAAAAATAAGAAATTTTGAGATAAAAGTACATTTTCCTGAAATTCCATTTTCAAATTTTATTTTCCTATGATGTTCTTATTTATGAACCGATTTCGATGGAATTTTGACCAGTGATATATCGAGATCTCCTGAATACAGTGGTGTATTTCGAATTTTTATAAAAGTTCTAAAATTGAATTGGTGGGTTGATTAAACGGCATATTTATCAAATTTCATTCCCTTATAACGATTTTATTGATTGACGCATTTCAACGTAATTCACATATGTACCATTTGAAAATGTCGCGAATCTAGTGGTGTAGTCAGATCATTTCTAAAAAAATCGCTAGTAATTTTTTGGCCCTGGAAATGGAGATTTATACATGAAATTTGAATGTCTAACTAAAGAAAACAAAATCATTTAAATCGGTTGACAAATGTAAGTTTTATATGGGTGCTTCCATCTTAAATGGGTCACACTGTATATACATTTCAGAAGTCGTAAAATACTTTAATTTTTTTTTTCGAATTTTGAAAAGTGGTTGCTGTGACATTACAACCTCTGAAATTGGCAGCCGTTGTTATTTTTCAGTTCTGGTGGAGGTATATTATGACATATTAAAATGGCAACCGCTGTAAAATACTTTAAAAATTCACCTAATTTTCAACACTAGATGTCCTGCCATACCAGGATTTTCATACCTACCCCACCCTAGGGACCCTGAACCTACCGCGACCGGGCTTAGCTAGTACCCATTGCTTGTTTAGTGGGTATAGCAGTCTCACTGGACAAAATTTCATGTACCGTAAAATATGTGTTGTCAGATTTAAGGTGGCTCTTAGACTATAGGGTGTTTATATGGGTAGAGAAATTCCGATTGTCATCTATTTCCATGTCAAGAAACTTTGTGGAAGGTTAATTCATAATTAGATTCAAACCTAACTAACATAAGTGAATCATAGGTGAATTTGAAGGTGGGGAGGCTTGTCTTTTTCGAATTGAAGCACAGGTGATTTGAGTCACACCAGTTTTTGACTTCGTTTCAATGGTTTCTTTCAAGTAGCCAGTATTAGTTCCTTTCCACATCAATGTTGTGTCGTCAGCGATCATATTGAACTTTCCTTGAATATTTATACTGGCCAAGTCATTGAGGTAAATTAGGAACAGTATCGGCCCGAGCACTGAACCTTGTGGTACACCACATTTGATAGTAGACGGGTCAGAGTTGCCATCTTGCATTTTTACAATTTGTTTTCTTTCAGAGAAGTATGACTCAAACCATCTGTAGCTCTTGTCTCTGAGCCCATAGCGTCTCTGAGCCCATAGTGCCAAAGCTTCTGAAGCAGTATTCTGTGACAGACACAGTCAAATGCCTTTGAAAAATCACAGAACACTGCTCCAATTGCCAATCCTTCATTCATACCCACATAAACCCCCTCCAGAAAATGAAATATGGCATCGTTAGTGCTCTTGTTATTTTGGAATCCGAACTGGGATGTGTTCAGTACATTATGTTCTTCCAGAAACAGCAACATTCTTTTTTTAACAAGTTTCTCTATCACCTTTTAGAGTACGGGTAGTAGGGAGATAGGGTGAACATTTGATGGATCGTCAACGTTCCCACTCTTGTGGATTGGGATAATCGCTGCTGTTTTTAGGCATGATGGAAAAACACCAGTAGCAAAGGAGATATTTATAGCCTCGGATGAAGCTGTGCATGTAGCTTCATCTGTAAGGTTTTCTAGAATAGTTAGTGGAATATCATCAACTCCAGCACTCCTCTTATTTTTGATTTCATTAAATATTTCCTGTACTCCAAGGTATTAGTAGGATACAGGTAGAAGGTCTCCTTTACCCTTTTTTCCTGTACAAAACTCATTGGATCTATATCTCCGGCATTATTAGAGGCAAGCAAGGCTGCAATGGTGCAATAGTATTTATTTAATGCATTGGGATCTACATTGGGCTGAAGAGGTGGTAACCCTGTTTTTCCTCTCAAAGAGTTGACTATTACCTAGCTTTCTTTCATTTTATTTTTGTCTTTGTCGATCCTATTTTTATAATACCAATCCTTTTCAAGTTTTATGACACGTTTGTATATTTTTTTGTAATTGTAGTAGTATGTAGAGAAATAATTACTATCAGTGAATTTGTGAATTATATGAAGAGATCGCAAATTTTTGCTGATATTCGGATTCCATGGGTTACCCATACCCATGTTCAACACTAGATGTCCTGTCATACCAGGATGCTCACTGCAATATTCCTATACGATATAGGAATATATTTGGGTCAAAAATCCATCAGAAAACAACTACTTTCCTGGCTAATACCACGACGAACGTTGAATTACTTCCAATGAATTTCCGTGCAGAGTTCCTACAAGGCTATCTCCGCAATTGCTAAAGGCATGGAAATGTTAATCGAAAAATTTGGACCACCTATAGATCGATTTCTGGGTTCTTGCCCTCATCAGTATAGGGTAGGTCTCTGCAGACAATAACTAATGTCTGCAACAAATGATTCGATTATCAATCCATTTCAAGGCAGAAGCTGAGACACCACCCGCAGATTGGTGTTTAACCAAACTACGAGCGCCATCCCACCCACTAGCCACCCTAAGCAATACCCAGTACTTCGCAAAGCGATATCAAAAATAGATCAAAAATAGAAGAAATCTATTTAACAATGAGCTACCCATGGTTTGCTTTTTTTCTCCTTAATTTTTTTTAGGGGGAAACATTGGTTGAATCCATCCTCTAAAGTAAGCTGGAAGGAATTAAGTGGTTCTGGAAAGGATAATATCTCATACCAGTTGATCGACTTACAATAGTAGTTGAAGCATTCAAAGTTTTCCTTATCAAAAATCCTCCCGAATCTCACGTTCTTCTTTTTTTTACCCACCTCAATTTTGCAAGAAGCCAAGATAGCTTCGTGGTCTGAGAAACCTGCAGGATTTACTAGTGAATCAGTCTCGTCATCATTGAAATTTAGACATATATAATCAAGGGTGGTAGATGAATGCTGGGTTATTCTAGTTGGCTCACCCACCAACATTGTCAAGTTAAATGAGGAAAAAAGTTGACATAACTTCAGAGTACTTTGTGATTCCTGGTTCATAAAATCAATATTGAAATCACCTGAAACTATTATCTTTGCATTCACCGATATTTGTAGTAGTTGCAGAATACGGTACTAACTCTGGAAAATTTATTGAAGTATATCCTCGAAACTACCCCCTTCAACTTTTTTCTTGGAGTTACCTGTGGATGTGGGTAACTTCACACCGGATCCTACCAGACCATTATGATTCCCTCGGTCTCCGACTTCATTCCACTGGACTTATTATTCTATTATTGTTATTGGTATTATTAGTTGCAGAAAAGAATATATAAATTGAACTCCAATAAATCACTAGCTTGGGGCGCTATTCTCAAATCTCCACTACCCTATGTCGCATACGACAGAATATGTCCATCACTTTTCTCGAATATGCATTAAAAATAGATGGAGATATTTTGTCGCATGCGACATAGAGTGGTATACATTTGAGAAAAGGGCCCTTGGTGTGACATTTGCAGCACCGCATCAACTTTATTTTGAAGGATACTCGAGGTCTTTGAGAAATAACAGGAAATTAAGTCGGTCTTCGCAACACCTACACATTATTAATGAACTCAAGAGGAGATGGCGTTCAAGTCCTCTCGGCATTCGATTCATGTATTATAATTTGTTCAAGTCCCCTTGTCTTCGTTTCATGTTATACGTTTATTCAAGTCGTCCCCGACTTTTAATCATTGATTTAAGTTCCAAACCTATTATGATTCAAGAAAGTATGTTTTTTTTTAAACCAAAACTAGTGAATATGGATTTAACATATATACTACTTCATTTTTATTTTTATTTTAAGGGATTGGAAGACATAGCTATCGAGGCATCCGAGATAGTAAGCAGGCTAGAACAAGTTGCTGAAGGTTTGCCGACACTCGAAAATAATCAGAGTCAGTCAACTGTATTTTTGGATTTGGTGATGAAGAATTCTGATGAGATATTTCAGATTATACATAGTCTTTTAAGCAATGATGATGATAGTGAACCGCCTCATTTTCCACATTTAGACAGTGTTACCAAGTTAGTCATTGTATCTCATAGTCTGGCAACATATTTTGGTGGACTGGAAAGGCCAGTTTTACAGAAACTAAGCACCAGGTTTACAACAGACACTACCAGATGGATTTGTCAATTATTTGGGTAAGTAAAATTTTATAGGTAAACTGTATCTTTTGGTAAAAGTAGTTTATTTGTTGAAAATTTAGTACCTACCTGGGCGAACGAGCTTCCCTCGTTTTGCAATCCAGTATGAACTGCGGTCATTTATATGGCGAAAGTAAAAGCAGCAATATTGAAAAACTCACTATTTGTGAACTGTCACAGTGACAGTTCCCAATTGCAAAAAAGTTCCCCAAAAACCTGTGAGGACTATTCCAACGGCTTCAGAGGTTTCATTATTCTTGTTCAATACCTCTTCTTGAGTGGATTGGTGAAATTCAATAGATTCCTAATATGACGAAAGAACAATTATTATTATTTTTTCCGTCAGGAATATTTCAAGCAGGCCCTTGGGTGAGCGATTACTGGGTACGAGAATCATAGGCCCTGAGTGAACCAAGGATGACAGCCTTCTGTATTGTCCAGCTAAGATTTCTGCCGCATCACGGCGAGCCGGTATGATTTTTAGATTAGAGAGCAAGGACCCCTATGTTCAGAACCACCATTTCAATAGAATAGTTTGGGTAAAGCGTTGGGTATTCCGTTT
Source organism: Chrysolina haemoptera (assembly GCA_958298965.1). Lineage (NCBI taxonomy): Eukaryota > Metazoa > Arthropoda > Insecta > Coleoptera > Chrysomelidae > Chrysolina > Chrysolina haemoptera. The sequence goes on along the minus strand of OY282595.1, from coordinate 30,606,272 downwards.
TTCCTCTTCTTTTCGGACGATGTTCGATTCGCCAAGAGCCGAAAACCCTTTGACGAAAATCGTCTTACTTTGAAGGCCAAGGAGTACTACATCAGACTCATTTGCTTGTATTTCCCCGAGGGTGGGGAATGAGTAGTTCCAATAGATTCGGCATTAATCATTCTCCACCACGGACTCAATACCTTCCGGAGCATAAGGCAACATCGGTGTCTTGTCTATACCGAACGAGTGTGGTAGGTGGTAGTACAACACTCGTAGCGCCGCGCCGCGACACAGACAGAAAATCACTCGACTACGGTAGACCAGGGTGTTGAAGACACCATCCTAGCAGGCCATTATGAAAATGAAATTTTTGGATAAGCCAAGGTCTTCAATGTTCTTGAAGAAGATCCCATGCATTGGCTTATCTTTATGAAGCTGCAAAAGGACCGCAGTCTCCGCAGCTTTAATCCGAGCTTTTTGCTGAACGGACTCCAACTCGGTGACAGAGTTTGGGTCAACCTGTTCAGTGTCGAAAAAGACACCAAGTTCATCGGCTGCCCTTGCTGCTGCCTTGAAAAGAAATGCTCCGATCTCTTTCTCATGGTCAAAGACCATGCAGAGAAGGGAATCTGAACTCCTGAAAACTTAATAGGCTCTATCCAGTACCATTCTGTTATGTAGACACTCCAAATTCTAAAGTCCTCCCTGTTGTCTGGGAAAGTAAAACCGTGTAACGGTCGATTTAGGATGCAAACTGCTATGAAGAACAATCATTTTGCGAGTTTTTACGTCGAGTTGTCGCAGGTCTTGCGTCCATGTCATCGCTCCGAATGAGTAGAGTAGTATCGGAACGGCAAGCATATTAGTTGCAGCAACTTCATTCTTCCCCGACAGTTGTGATGACCAGATCTTTCGGAGTTTATGCTGATATTCGCCGCGGAGAGTTTTCAACTGTGGATTCCACTTGGGAGCGGCGTTTTTTCTACCCCTAGGTAAGTATTACGTCTCTCCAGCAACAAGAAAATATGCTTCGGTCTACGAGCTGGATATTGTCTCCGTATTCCTCGCATCGTACTCTTTTGAGATGAACCGTGGCTCATTTGTCGATCCCAAATTCCATACCGATAGAATGCGTGTACTCTTACACCACCATCAAGGATTGGTGTATATCCTTCTCTCCGGAGGCATATAGTTTCAGATTGTAACCACGAGTGTTTCTGAGTGCAACGGACAATGGCAATAGTGAGATGCAGAAACGGAGAGGGCTTAGGGAGTCTTCCTGAAACACGCCCCTTCTAAAGATTACCTGCTCTGTCTGAGCATGTTCTCCTTGCAGCCAGGGACCCCCTTCTTTGACCCTCTTTGCTCATATACCGCTTATACACCGTGTTAATTGTGAAGATTATTCGCATATATAGGATGCAGGTAAACTTCTTATAAGATGCATTCAAGCATGTTATCGGTCTGTAGTTCTTTGGATCACACAAATCTCCGTTTTTGGGGATGAGCACCGCCAGTCCCATTTACTTGTTGAGAATCGAAAATAATAGTAATTTTAGCACGCCCTGTATGATATGGAGTCGATTTTTTGGTGTTAATTGAATATTTTGAGTTTGTCCAAAATATAATAAAAAAATCAACTTTTCATGAATTGCGAGTACTGATGTACTTAATTTCAGCTATGCTTTGGACCATATTTAACACAAATTATTTTTTATCTCGATAACCGATAGAAATAAGTATAGGGCATTATTAACAAAAAAGTATTATAAAAAAAGAGTGATTCCAAACATTCGTTAATATACGAGGTGTGCTATTTGAAAAAATAAAATTGCTAGGACTTTTTGATAGAAGTGGCAACGTCGCAATGCTGGAAATATTTTAGATCGATAGAACAGGTGAGGAAATGTAAGATATGAAATTTTCAGAAAAATCCTGCGTTGTGTTTACCATAAACGTCTTCCCAGCATTGTGATCTCAGAAAGTGCCAATTTTCTAATATTAGTGTGTTTCTATGTCCACTTCAATCTGGAAATACACTCAAGATACTATATACTATGTAATAATATATTTCAGTGTTGATTTTTTTTTTCAGTGTTTTGGATTGTTCTGTATTTTATCATGAAGACCATTTCGAAGGATTGGTGAGAGTTACAAGAATGATGCTACATTACAAATATCCGAGGTATTTGGAGGATGGTGCTTTGGCTCTAATACATTCTTTACCAACAATATACAGTAGTGTGGCGAGTCCTTTAGGAGTCGTGCAACATCTTTGTAGACAATTGGGTTTACCATTGACTTGTATAAGACCTGTACCAATAAATACCCACTTTGGTAAGTTCTCAGATCGTTCCTGCTCTTTTTTACTCACTCTCCACGCTTGATGTACTTTTTGTGTAGTCTATAGGAATCATTGAATCTATATTTAGAGTTTTATCAGAAAGTTGAGGATGAAATGTGCACATTTGCGCATTTCAGACAGAGGTGAGATATTGTATAGGCAAGAGACGATTTGATCTTCACAAACTTTTTTTTAACCACGACATGTTTCGCTATCACAGTAGCTTCCTCAAGTGATTATACAAAAAGCTACATACATCCATTTATATACCTGTAACATCAATTACAACTAAAAACACCTAACCTAACCAGACTGTTGATAATTACAACTAAAAGGGTATACCTGAACCTGCATTAATAAAATTGTATCCAAGATAACAAAGGTGAACATTCTAGTCCTAAAATAACAATAATATGAAGGAGAGGGACACCGAGCGGAAAGGCGAGGGAGACGGCCAGTGCCCCCCGACCGCAGCCCACCCATATGTGCAGACTTCGGCGTCGCTGCAGTTTCCCCGAACAGTGACTGCAGTTCTGTGAGTTGTCGTTCAATATCGAAGCAATAAGGAGGTTATGATAGAGGTCCACCCTGCAACTACAATGGGAGGGAGGTGGAAGATATATCGTCTCATCCGTAGGTGGGGGGTGGTTCCTCCACCTTTGGGTTTCTTATGGGGAATGTGGAATCCATCTTTCCTTTTCATTGAAGTGATATTTTTGTTGTTGGTTTACTCCCTGGCCTCTCGTAGGGGGTACATTTTTCTGTGTTTTATGAGTTGTTCTTACTTGAGGTCTTATTTTTGTGGTGTTATTGTTGTTGTCTTTTCCATGGTGATGTCTTTCAATTTGTCAATTTGGCTAAGTAAGCTGCGCATCCCTGATGGCTTGCTGGGTAATCCCTCCAACAGTTTGCGCACTTTGCGCAATTCTCTACTGATTTGGTGGGGGATTTGAGGTAGCTAGGTGTGTGGTTGCAGTTGGTTGCCCAATTGGAAGATAATACAGAATAAAGAAAAAGCTTTCAAAATCAAAAAAGTTCTCAACTCAGTAGGGTGAGCTTTACCCCTCAAAAACCACCCCTAATGTGCAATTTGGTGGTTTTTCTCGTTTTTCTCAGAAACCCTTGGTCCAACAGAAAATTGTTTGGTTACTAAACATGTTCCTCATAAAATTTTCTACAAAAAAGGTGTCCTTATTTATTTTATTTTATCCGATGCATTTCGAGCAATAACCGTGTGAAAAGAGGTGTAGAAATGAACACAGGTCGCCTTCCGCAGTATAGTCCCCCAAAGTGGTTTAACGTTAAAAATATACATGCGACAGATATAATACTCCAAAATAGAGACAGATAAATGTTTTTTGTGTAATAATCTGTTTCTGTTTTTATAATATTTTAACCTATTTTATGTCTGAGGCTCGTTTCCATACCACCCATAAGGTAGAGCTATCGGCCGCATTTTTTTTTGTTACTGATTAGAGGCCTATTTTACCGAGCCAATTTTGGTCCACATAACATCGTTTACAGTTTCTACAATGTACTCGGCATTCATACAACTTTGCCCACGACAGGTTCCGCACCTCTTTTTCGTTTGCAGTTGCAAGTTATTAATGTTAAAACTGAATCCAATTTCTTCAGGGGTTGTCCAACAAGAAGAACTTGTTTGTTTTGCCTAGATATTATGGTGGCAGTGCGAACGATCTGGACATCAGCATCTTCTACTGCAATTGAAGTGCCGATGTTCTCGCTATTCAGGTGTATAGCAAGCCGCGAAATGAGTCAGTCCTCATTTTGAATATTGCCCAGGAATTTATTTAATCGCTAAAGTTGTTTTTTTGTGATGTTTGCAGATAAAAACAGATTTAGTATAAGAGGATTCAAATACTTTATCGCCAAACTTGAACAGAGTCGTGTTATGCTTTTATCATTGTGAAATGATAATAATAATGATAATAATAACTTTATTGAATAATGTTTATAATAATGGTTATAATAAATGTATAACAATGGTTATGAAGAACAATGATTTTAACTCCCATATTCAAAAGGCACAGTTCAGGTTACTCCCGAAGGAGCTCCTGTTCTTTCACTTAACCTGAATGAATTGGGAAATGTATAGATATTTCAAATATTTTTTAAAATGTGAACTAAACAAGATCAGAATAACTATATGAAAAGAATAGTCAATAATTTAATCGAGAACACAAAACATATCACCGCGGAAATTTTAAACAAAACGCAGATTTGATAATTGCTGAATACAACTCTGCGAAAATATTTCGTTTTGTGTCGTGTCCAATGATGTTTTAACGACCAATAGCGTTGCGAGAATTAGCGATCACAAGGTGGACACACTGCAAGCATGAATTATTGATCATTATTTACATTGTACGTATTTGAAATGTGAATATAAGCACTATATACTCACTATGAAATATATGTCAACATATATTACCTTTCTTACCCTTGCAATAATCAAAATTAATATTGTTTCAACATCTGAAAGTGTGAATTAAAGTCATGTTTAATTTGTAAGTCAGATAACGAAACTTAGTTATACTTAATCTACGTTGAAAGCAACCCCCAACTTCGATCGCTCGTTGCTCGAAATTTATTGGATAAAATAAAATGAACATAGAATACTTTTTTGTATAAAATTTAAGAAAGAACAATTTTCATAAAAAATTTCTGCGGGACCAAGGGTTTTTGAGAAAAAACGAGAAATATCACCGCAATGCTTGTTAGATGTGGTTTTTGGGGGTGAAGCTCACACTTCTAACTCAAAAACTCTTTTGATTTTTAAAAGTCTTCTTTCGGTGTGTATAATCTAAATATATCTTTTTTTCTAATTATGCTAATATCAATGGATTTAATTATCAATGGATGACTGATCGAAAAAGAGAGCAGTATAATATTTCAGTGCGAAGGGAAAATTTATCTGATGATCTTGCAATGAAGCACAATAATTTAAATTATTTAGAAACAATGTTGTGAATGTGTGTCCTGAATGTAACTTTGGAATCAATTAATATGCCAAGATCTCGAACACTATCAGCTACTGACAAATCAACATTTTTCACTTGGTAAGAGTATTGAATTGAATTTATAATTCTCAAAGATGTGATTTTTTATATTCTAAAAGGTATTGTAAATGTCTAACGCAGAGAGCTTTGCAATTAGAAGGTCATGATTAACTTTATCAGATTCTTTTGAGAAGTTGGTATAGATAAAGTCAACCTGGTGCCTTTCCTCTAAACTGTTTAAAAGAATGAGAGAGTTTCTTAGTAATCAGACAATCGAGTAATTTGGGGATATCAGATTGCTTACACGGGACGATATTTCTTTATGTCATCTCTAGCTCCAGATTTATGGATTGGAGTGAGAAAACTTTTGTTATATCAGAGATTTATCTCGGCTGCTCAGTACGTAAATCAGTAAACACACAAAAAAAAGTTTATTCAGTGTATAACATATAAAGTGTAAAAAGTATTACGGTACAGTAAATATATATGAAATTATATAAGAATAAAATTTGTATAAACAAATAAGACCCACAAAAGGAAAACCTTGAGCGTGGGTATATGAAAATATTTTTACATTTCACAAAAGCAAAACATGTTCGGGATTCAATATAAAGGAGTAGCATTACATTAATTCGACAAAAACAATAATTGTATAAGTAAATACATCACATTTAATAATGAGTAATCGGAAAAAAGAGACAATTTCCTGTAATAGTTGTGAAAAGTGTGTTACTTTTTCACGAAGGGTAAGTTTTAGAGTCTAAATAGGGTAAGTTTCGGGTCTGAATCAGGTAAGTTCTGTAGTCTAAATCGATTGAGTTCTGAAGTTTAAATCAAGTAAGGTTATATTCACACTATAACATATATACACATTGAATATTTGTATATTTTTTGTTTCCAGTGAATTTTAATTAGCTTGTTCTAAAAAGTTGGTGGCGTATTGTTGTCCCAGTTCAATAATATGAATTTTTAGTGATTTTTTGAATTTGTATGGATTATTGGTGCCTTTAATATTGTGTGAATTGGTATTATAACATTTTCAAGCTAGGAAGGAGTACGGTATAAGCTGTGACTGCTTTTGTTGAGTGCTGTACGAATGCTTGGGATGAGAGAATTTTTTTGATTTGTGGTATGTTTCAACAGCTTTAAAATAATATAATTGACGTATATTCAACACCTCTGTTTCCAGAAAGAGTTCATTGAATGAAAATCATCTTTTTTTTTATTAATGATTTTGAGGTGATATTTTTGTAAAATTTCAAGTGGATGTATATAACTCTTCAATGCACTTCCCCATGCGACCAAACCATCATCTCATCTAATGCCGCCCAGTAGATAGATAGGTATGTTTATTGACTCTTAAAATACGTTTTTCGAAAACTGAACTCAAATGTTGACATTTTCGTTGAAATCTCAGTTATCGAAGTGTCTCATTTTCGTTCTAGAACGTAAAAGATTTTTATGTTCTAGAACGTAAAAGAGTTTTGCGTCCCGTTTATTATTTATTACGTTGCTACCAAAAGAAAGTCATGCAAACAGTATCACCTCGTTCGGTCGCTTTGGTTCAAACAATGACAGATTATTTATCAATTAATTTTTTCTACGTTCATGCAAAAAACAAAACTTTATTGAACTATATTTGGTGGAAAAACTGTCTCTTTATTGCACTGAGTGCAATAAAGACTTTATTGCACTCATCTGTCATTGTGTCATTCTACTATAGCGTTCTGTAATCATGACAGACATAAACTTTCAAATCTACGCCAAATTTAGCCCATTTTCTGTGAGATTGTATTACGTTTTAAATAGTTGCATGTTTCATCATATTCATTACATAAAAGACTATGAAATGACTAGAAAATGCAATTTGTTAAAAATAAAATTATTTCCTTCGAATATCATCTGAATTACACAAAATGTTTTTGAATTACTTTTAGCAGATAGATTTAAACAAACAATCTCTTCCTTACAGTTTAGTGCCACCTAAATGAAACATTTTCTGGTTTTTGCATGAACGTAGAAAAAATATTGTATGAAACTCGTGCAAAAAGAGTTTATTGCACTCGACGTGTTGTCCAACTCGGCCTGATGGCCTCGTTGGACAATTTCTCAAAATATTGTTTGTATCTCGAATGCAAAATACTTTTATAGTTTTGAATGGTTATTTTGCTTCGCTGAAGCTCCGCAAAATAACTTCCATTCTCGAAAGCAAAAGTATCATTTTGCATTCTAGATACAAAAATATCTATGTCAAGAGTGCGAGAGCTAATAGGTACATATAACTATGAGAATAACTTAAGCCTAGACAATAGTAATATAAGGTATGTGATGCAGTAGGTTCTACTAATGGCTTTGAAAATAACTGTAGAATGAAGAGTAAACCCAATAGTTTAAATTATCTCAATGAACAAAATTTAAAAATAAAAGAAAGAAACTGACTGATAGTAGTGGGTGGTAACCCAGTGAACACAAATCAATCAATGGACTCACTCATTCCACAAATAATTAGCAATGGTCTTAGCAATTTCTGCTGATGGAGTATAGAGTATAGACTCAAGCTGGATTTATTGAACAATATATAGAACAGTTGAAGAAAATGTGTTCGATCGATTCTAACTTATTATGATTACAGATTGATCATTGTTCATTGGAGTTGATATTATAAGTTGAGCCTTTGTAGGTGAATTCAACGGAGATCGAGTTGCATAATCTTATGTAAGCAATGGCTCTTTAAACTTCAGTAGGAGAGACTTCTTCTTTGATTTGATAAGCTCGAGAGAGAGATTATCCCAAATGTCGACAGCATGAATCACCCAGTTATATTTGGGGTCACAGTTGGAGGTTTGCAGTTTTCGTTTGAAAATCATATTGTCATTCATTTCAAGGATATGTATCAACCAGTTTAATGTCCATTGGATAATACTATATGAAATTTTGACGGCCACATTCAACTCTGACTGCGTCAGGAGTATGAAATGGCAGTGATAAAATCTTTTTCATGAATTGTGTATGTACTTGTTCAACTATATCAACACAGCGAAGGCCTCAGACTTGGATACAGTTAGAGATACTGAGTGTTCTAGTCCGATCAGAAACACCTGTGTAAACATTGATGTGTGTTTCGTATTTCAGAACCCAAAAACGCAATATTTGAGTGACAGATAGTATATTCGTAGTGGTTGGCACTGACGTCCAACAATTGAAGACCATGCCCTAGAGCGCAGTATTCCAGATAAGTGAACGAGTTCGTCAGAAAAATATCAGCGACGAGACAAATCATATTGAAGAGTAGATGACAAAAATTTTTGAGTAAACTCTGTGTTATTTCAAATGAATCAATATGGTCCCGTAGCGACGGGGGTCATGACATATAGTAAGATATGAAACATATTGTGTGATATGACACCGACTTGAAAAGAACCGCCATAGAACGTCGCCGAAACCGCCAAAAGCTTCGCCAGAAGAGCCAGGATTATCGCCAGAACCGCAATAATTGTCATCAGAGTCGTCGCCGGAACAGATATAATCGTCGCCAGTACCGTTAGGATCATCGCCAGAACTGTCAGAATCGTCGCTAGAACCGCCAGGATCGTCGCTAGAACCGCCAGGATCGTCGCAGAACTGTCAGAATTGTCGCTAGAACCGCCAGGATCGTCGTCAGAATCGTTGTCAGAACCACCAGGAACAACGTCAGAACCGCCAGGATTGTCGTCAGAATTGTGACTTAAAACCGACAGAATCATCACCAGAACCGCCAGAATCGCCGCCAGCACCATCAGAACAGCCACGAGCGTCGCCACGAGGATCGCCAGAACCACCAGAATCATCGTTAAAACTGTCAGGATTGTCGTTAGATTCGAATAGAACCACCAGGATCGTTGTCAAAATCCTCGCTAGAACCGAAAGAATCGTTGCCAGAACCACCAGAATCCTCGCCAGAACCACCAGAATCATCGCCAGAACCATCAAAATCCTCGCCAGAACCATCAAAATCCTCGCCAGAACCATCACAATCCTCGCCAGAACTATAACAATCCTTGCCAGAATCGTCTTTATAACCGCCAGAATCGTCGCCAGAACCGCTAGTACTGTCGACACTATCTGCAATCCGTCGAGAACCACAAAGGGAAGTCCGAGTAATTGAAGGTTCTATGACAGTCTTACACTTTGAACCATTTTACCACGTAATTTCCATAAGAGATTGTAAGGTCTAACGTGCTCAGACTCCCTGAAGGTCATCCAATACCAGGCTGTGACATCACCCTAGACAATGCGCTGAAATAGAATGCCCCAGTTTCAACCACCTGTCATGTGTCATTTATCATGAGTCATAGGTAACGTGTTGCCTATCATCTTTCATCTGTCAAGATTTCTTGATTGTATTCAAGTGGCAGGGTTCACCCCTACGAGAGCGACTTCTCCACCACCCCAGCCGGTGTAGTTGGCTGTGGTCTCAGTTCTTATACTTTTGTTGTGCTGCAGGATTTGTTCTACCGACCTTCTGCATGGCTTATGTCGGTGTTTGAGTAATGTGGTCCAAGACGCAGTGTGGTGATTGTGTTCGTGTCGTGTTGTGAATTGTATAGTATTTTACAGGCTCGAAAAATTTGGTTTTGGCGAGGGGGGTTGCTCCCCTACCAGGACGCTCGAACAACACCCCAGCAGTCAATCCACCCCGCTTCGTTTTGTTCATTTTGAATATATGAAATTCAACGTTGGCGCTGTTTAATTCTCTCTCTGTTTCTTTGAAATCGTCTAGGTGTTTTGGGTACAAATCGTGTTCAGGTACGTGTATTTCATGATAAATTTGATGTTTTGTTCTCTGGTTCTTGGCCGCTCTCCCTTTTATGATAATTGTCAGATGTGTTATGTTCTTTCTACGTGGTTTGCGGGTACTTACTCTCGTTCTCCCTGTGGGGGAAGAGTTCTTATTTCCTTTTTTCTCGCTCCTTTAGAGAATTTGTTACTGCCTGTCTGTTCGTTTTTTTCGGATTCTTCTGATATGTCGGACAAAGATCTCTGGCTTACGTGCTCGAGCACAATGCCTGTATTAGACTCTGTACTCGTGTTCAGCTTTTGGTTCTTTCTCTGAATTCGATAGATGTCAGATCTCTTTTGTTGTTGGGTGTTTTTTTCATCTCTCATTTGGATATCTATTTGGATTTTCGCAGCGATTTTTAAGTATTTTGCCATAGATAGATCCGTGTTGCTCTTTATGACCTTGAGTCCTAGTGGAACATAGGCTTTCATGTTGTTTTTGAGATTGGCTTTGTTTAACTCTCCATTGGCTTATTATTTCTTGTTGTTTCTGCACGATGTCTATTTTGACGTGTTCTTCAGTTATTTTCGCGTTTTGTCTCTCTTGCAATAATTTCTTATTTTCGATTTCCAAAGCTACCCGTTTTTATTTTTTAGCTTTTGCTATTTCTTCTTCTGTCTGTTTGACAATTTCTTCTCTTCCCTTTGTCTTTTTTGTTCTTTTTCCTGGCTCTCCGTTCTGAATCATTCCAAAAGGCTTTCGGGAATTGGTGACTTTTTGGATTCATCCGACCCAGATTCCATATCTTTAAGGAGGTGTCTTGATCGACTGTGTCACGAGCCCCTTGACCTACGTCAATGGAAGCTCTAGAATCTCTCAAGAATACTCCGTGTCCAATCCGTACCGCACCCTCTGGTGTCTGAAGGGAGGATTGCAACACCAAGAATACTCGAGAAACCTAACATTCAAATCTTTCCGAGCGGTCAAAGATTTACTTATTTGTTCGTTGAAATTTCGTGTCACACTGTTTAGAATGAGAATCGTAATCAGAAAGAAAACACCTTATTTCTGAGTATAAAGTATATATTGTAAATATTTAAGCATTGGTATTCAGATAAAAATATGTGTACATTCAAGAACCTTAGAGTGAAAAACAGGAAAATTAGCTAGCAGGTCAAACACCAAATATTATAAAGCAAGACAACGATCGTTCTTTCAAGAAATTCAAGCTTCATCTGGAATATCAGTTTCCTATAAAAAACAAGTTTTATAAACATGACCGGTAGCCAAAGTAATGGAAATCAATTCATTTGAGTACATTTGTTGTTACTGGTTTGATGTTTAGCATGCGGTAATCAAAACCTATTATTGTGATTAAATTTGAGAAATCAAACTCGAGCGTTGCCTTCCCCGTGTCGGATCTCCGTACAATTCATAAACAAAGGACAATGCTCTAAATACTAATAAACAAGTCGTAATCGCATACTTGGGCAATCCTTCTACCTGTCCAGGATAGTTCTACCTGGGCGGACAAAGAATTGGAGGTTTGAATTGTAACAGGGCATAAGGCTAGTAACGTTTCTTATTGAATAAAGAATCACAAAAGTAACTCATTCAGTGCCAGACATATAGGTGCTAATAGAGCTAGGGAATCTCCATCCAAATATACGAGTACAACCAATAGTGACAATGAGAACAGAGTTAGGACACCTTTACCCATTGATATTTAATTATAAACACCCAAGTTAAAGGTACACATTCAAGAATCTAAATTACAGATCATCAATCTACGCAAAAACAGATCAGGACAGTAAATATTCCATTCAGTATATTTAAAGTATGAGTAAAATTCAATGGTCAACACATGAAACATATTATAACAAAAACATCCATTTGCTAACTCAAAACATTAACACTCTAGATACGGTATGCAGGACCTTAGAATTATGCGAAATACAGGTATACAGAATAAATCGGCGTGTCAAAATAATATTTGCAAAATTAACCATTAGACATATTTAAATCGAGAATGCACCAATCAAACATATCTTGTCGGAAATACTTATTGCTACAAAATTACGATTATAATACAACACATCATATAAATCAAGCAAGAGTTCATCTTTCTTATTCAAGGAAATACATTTACGCAACTGGCCATATGTTTAGTATAATAAACCAACCTCGTCGAAATGCCTACGAGTCTGTCGTACTAGAGGGTGAAAGCACAGCTGTTTGTTCAGTCACTCGTATTGGCGATTATTTAATACGGGAAAGAAACATATTATTTTGCATTTAGCAGATCATCTTAAGACAACTTACTATGAAACGGAAACATCGTGAGTTATTTGAATCTGGTAATCCTTTCAGCGAGTAGTCAACGGATAGTATTAACTTAATTTCGTACGCGATGCATCGTAAAACAGGGGTTTTTACTATGGAACAGGAATATCGCACTAAAAGATTTATTCTCCGGGCATTTAGATTTTCACTACTTTTCGTGGAACTTATTAGAAATACACTGGCGAGTACCGATGACACCGTTTAGACGAGCGATCAGACTGACTTTGAATATTTCAAATTCGACTATATATAGGGAAAATGATTCTGGGAAGTCACGACTTTCGGTCGCATTACCATTTGTCATGTCGACATTTATAGCTTAGTTTTGGGCTTAATTATCCCACTTAGCAAGAGAAGTCGCGTATGAGTGATTCGGATTGTCATTTAATCGATTGAAAGTGGGTATTTATTGCTAATATTGGACTTTATTGCGTCGTTAAACACTAGGATTTATGTAAATTGACCATGCCTTTGTCAGATACACTTTGCTTTTAGGCAATAAACATCTTGAATTTATTTTACGACGATGATTTTGTTATTGTGACCTCCGATGGACGTGCGCCGGGAATCTACTTAACAAGAAGGAATGTGGTTTAATAACCTCGGGTAGGTAAACATTTTCAGTCATCGACTTTAGAATAAAGAGCCGGTAGTTTGGACCCATATTTCCGCGTGGCTATCTTGCGTTGCATTTTCAGGGAATGGACAGTTTTAATATTCATTACAAGCCAAGAGCGGATCATTACAACTGGTATATGTTCGGGTGACCGTTCCCACCACTGCTTGTCATGTAGCGAAGTGGTTGAGGTGTTAGAGCGTTTGCTCCCACCCAGGCAACCCGGGTTCGATCTCCACCGCCATCACGGAGCTAAAGTGGTTCGGATTCCACTTTTTAAGCTGTAGGTCCCGGGTCTCCCTTGCTCGCACAAGCTGTGCTTCTGAGGGGTTTTCTCCGAAAACCTGGGAGATTCGTAATAACAAATAATAATAAATAATAAAAATAGTTTGCTACTCGAACCACCAAAGTTCACTTCACTTAGTTATAGAGGTCATTAGCTCACTGCGTTCTGAATGTGACTTCACTTTAGGTTTTCACTTGTGGTTGATATGTAACGTATCATGACCACGGCACTTCATCTACGGTAAATATCGCAATTTTTCTAGTGATGCTCAACTATGCATATGTGCAAGCGGAGCTTATTGACAGCACGTCCGTCTCCGTCGGCTGGCCAATGGTAGGCCGAGACTTAGCCTTTGCTCCATCGGAGCTTCATAATTAATGAAATGAAAATGATCCCTATAACACAATGTTGTCTTTATTATCAATTGGAATATTGTGAAAATATATTGATAGGATGGAAAAGACTTTTAACGTGGTCCATTGTTGACCTTATCTAACCTTAATAAACGAAGTGATTGCGTAGGGAAGTCGTCAAGATAATGATTCCACGGTTCGTTAATTTCTGTATCATAAAAATTCAAGCACATCGTTTCTCGTATCGGTATCCAGTCTCCCGCTTTTACCTATATGATAGGTATATCCGTCGGAGGTGTACAACAGAAAAAACTACTGCCCACTACGACTGTTAGATTAAGTATTTTAGAAGAACCTGCTTACAATGCTTTTTAAATAACATAAAAAAACACATACAGGGTGTTCCAAACTAAATCGCCAGAGAGAAAACACATACAGAGTGTCCCAAATTCCGTCATGACAGAAAAAAAACATAAACGAAAAAAAGAATATATAAAATATAGATATTGTTAGCTGTCATGTTTTAACTTTTCATGTGGTACCGTTTTATATGTAGTCGTAACGTCACATAGCAAAAAAAGGACACATACATTCAGTGCAAGCAGGTACAGAAAAAACATAGCCAAAAATGCGTTGAAGAAAAAGAAACATGCCGTCATACCATACGGGGTACTTCAAAATTAATCACAGCAGAAAAAAAATGCATACTGCGTGTTCGAAATGAATCGTTAAAAAAAATTACGGCAAACCACAACATGAAGAAAAATCATAGTATCATACATTTACAGAGTGATATTATCGGTTGTCACGTGCCAGCCGTCATGTTGTCACTATGCGACACCATCTCACATGTAGCTGTGACGTCACACAGCACAAAAAGGACAGACACATTCAATGAGAGCAGGTAACGAAAAAACAACCAAACATACATTAAAGAAAAAACATGACGTCATACCACACGCGGTGCTGCAAAAATTATTCATAACTGAAAAAACATATACAGTATGCTATGTACCCAACATCATAGATACACGTCAAAAATTGTGTTAACCCTACCCTGGGGTGAATTACAAACACATGATCCCACCCCAGAACTACTCCACTCAGTCCCGTGTTACACTTCGGTGAGATAACAGGTGACCTTGAACAATCTGTGTGATAGCGAATTAACTTTCATAACAATACGGTAAACAAACATGAAATTTGAGGTTTAGGCAATAAACTCAATTGGAATTATACTAGTCATACTACTCATAAGATGAAGGTATAATGAACAATATTCCTCATTCGTTTTCAGCCCCTCAAGATGACATTGAACATTGTATATTGTAAATTCTACTTTATGCCGTAAGGCTGGTTAGAACATTAGTGAAATTGTCAAGCTGTGTGCATGTATCAATATAATTGAATGAAGGAAAATTTGTATTTTGTACAGAAATACAATTATATTAATGATGTCATTAATTTTATGTGGTGATTCCCTGTCAAATTTGAAAAAAAAAGTTCATATGAACGAGTGTGCTAACTTGCTTCGTTTCCGAGTTACGAGGTGACAATAGTTTAATAAAAAATCGGTTTTTCATGAATTACTCAAAATTCTTAACGCAGTTGATACCCCGTTACTCGGAAACGAAGCAAGTTAGGACACATGTTTATATGCACTTTTTTTTTAAGTGTAACAAGTAATCACCTCCTAAAATTAATGACATTATTCAAGATACGCCCTGTATATCTACAGAAACTAAACTACATATGGACATTCATCTGGACGGTATCCTATACAAAGTGGTTCCCTAAACAGTAGTCATAAACTTTCCTACCTGTCTGTGTCAACCGTTGAAATGTGATTTAGAGTATGATTACGGTGTTGCGGGATAAGTTGTAAAATCAAACCGTAACATCCCCCCTTACTTCCATTTACATTTACTGGCTTCCCCAAGCCTAACAAATCTAACTCTAGCTACCTCTAATGAACAGGTACTAAGCATTCAAAACTCCGTGGAACTAAATGAGTATTGCCTGCTAGTTTAAATGGTTTTACCCATCCTCATATCAATAACGAAACGTCGAGGAGACAATCTTCTCATCTCAATTTTTTTTCCTCGCAGTACTATGCAACGCAACCTCAGAACCAACCTATCCCTACTGACAGGTATTCACCGACTACATGACTGAAACACTCTGCCGATATCATTTGGGAATCGAGGATTTACTGTCTGGGTAGTTTCGAAAATGTAGCCGACCGCTACACAAAATAAGGCACGATAGTCCACATTATAGTTCAATCACCCAAATCTGATCTAACCCAAATGGTGACCATACACTAGACTTGAACAGTCTACCGATATCATCGGAAGTCACTGGTATTATTCCTGGATTAATCATATTAATTGTGCACTCTATCGAGTTACTTCGCCAACACAATAGTTCCCCAACCTTTCCTGTACCTGTTCCTAACTACATATGCTTCCCTCAAAGTCCTATCGTAACCAATATATTCCATTAAAACTGTACAACATATTAGTAAGAACAATCGGGAGTATGTTGTTTGTTGCTAATGGGTTACAACGTAGGCATTGGAGTAGCGTCTCACTGCGAGAGTATTATCAGGCCCCTACCCGCAGGGCCAACACTACTAAGTTCTGTCGAAAAATGGTTTCATGTCACATAAATGAAAATCCTCTAACAACTTCCTTCCATCAAAAGTTTCTGATCTATAGACGTTATTTGAAATCTTTTACCGTTCCCTACTCCTAAGAAAGTTTGGAGCTAACTTTGCTGTTAAATAATTGGGGCATCTGATAGCACATGATTTCTTACCATAACCGTATCCCCTATGCAAAAAAGCGACAGGTCTTCTTCTCAAATTATACCTGACTGTACTCGGTTCATTCGTTCCGTAGGATTACTTTCGGGTGGTATAAAGGGTTCAGGACCAAAGTACAATTACAACCTGAACCATCTTTTTGAACGATTTTACTACATATTGTCTTCCATTGTCTCACAACAAATATTCTGGAACACTGTAGGTCAAAAAGACGTCATTCTCCACATGGCGTTGGATAGCAGCCGCAGTAGCAGCCTTTAAAGGAAACAATAGGGAATACTTCGTAAAAACGTCAGCAACAACCAACAAAAACCTATTCCGCCTGGGAGTTAGTGGGAAAGGTCTCATGAGATCTGTACACACTACTTGCCAAGGTCGAGTCACCTTCCTCGTACTCATAAAACCCGCTGACGCTCTCTGCTCTAGTTTCTGGGACTGAAACTTCGCATCTCCGAACATAGGCAGCTATTTACTTCTTAAGCCCTGGCCAATAATAGGTCTGAGCAACCCTCTGACGTCTTGAAATTCCTAAATGACCCGCAGTAACTTCATCGTGACATTCGGTGAATACCTAATTGCTTTTGGACTTAGAGACACCTGATTTCCACTCAATACTCTCTTCCAGATGTGGTACCCGGCTCGTTACGTGTTTAAACACGTCCTCAACCTATCTGGCATACTCTCTACCTTCCTCAACTGGTTCTGGTACCAAGTATTGAAATCCTCAACTCTAACATCAAGAAAATGTAGGCGGGAAACGGCACGTGGCAAAGTCCGACTAGCATAAGCGATAACTTTTTCCTCATCTTCAAATTCCTGCGCTAACACGGCCCCTAGGGCCTTTTGACTGGCGTTGGTTTGGACAATGAATGGTCGACCGAAGTCAGGGCAGCTTAATATAGGAGCAGTAACAAGGCATTGCTTCAGATCTGTGAAGTCTGCCTCTGTGTCGCTATCCCACAAGAACCGTTTGCTTTTTTTGGTCAAATTTGTCAACGGCGCCACTCTCTCAGAAAAGTTTGGAACAAACCTACGGTACCATGAAGTGAGCCCTAAAAATCTGCAATTTTCCTTGACCTTAGCCGGCGCAGGGAAGTTGACGACAGCTTTCACCTTTTCTGGGTCTACTCTTAATCCATTTTGATCAACGGCATAACCCAAATACTTGAGCTGTGGTTTTACAAACTCACACTTTTCCTTGTCCACTGTCAGCCCGGCTTTAGATAAGCGTTCAAAAATAGTTTTCAGGACCCTAACATGGGTATCGAAATTAGGAGTGGCCACGATGATGTCATCCAAGTAGATGAAACAAAAGGGTTCTAGGTCGTGCCCGAGCGTATTGTCAGCAAAACGCTGCCAAGTAGCAGGAGCGTTGTGAAGCCCAAAAGGCATTATAGTAAATTGAAACAATCTCCTTCCTGAAACAATGAAAACTGTTTTCTCCTTACTCGATTCCTTCAATTTTATTTGCCAATATGCACTTTTTAGGACAATCGACGACAACAATTTGCTATTCACTTTATCTAATATCATAGAGATATTAGGAATGGCATACGCATCTCTTTTCGTCATCTTATTCAGAGCCCTATAATCTAAACAGAACATAAACTTGTTATCGTTCTTTTTCACGAGCACAACCGGTGACGACCATGTTGAGGAGGATGGTTCGACCATCTCCAATTCCAATTCCTGATGGGATCATGATCACCAGTATCAATTTTGTGTACATTTCCACATTTTGTCGAAATTTTCCCTAACCAAATTATCTAGTACCCCTGTCTGTTCAGAACTCAACAACTCCTTCTCAACAATGCTGCAAATTTGCTTCCGCTCAAACTCCCAGCTTCCCTATGAGAAAGAGGGAACTACTACCATTTTTCTCCAAAAATCAATACCCAAAACTATTCTCATATCGACTTCTGGAACTACCAAGCAATTCCTAATTTCACCCTACCGCACAGCTAAATAAGAAGACTCACTGTGCTGATAGATTGACATGATGCACCGTTAGCAACTATCACTGAAACTGTCGCTTTGTTGGTCAGAGACACGATCCCCATCTCTTGCCAGTAGCACCAGCCCTGTCGTTCAACAACAGTTTGGGATGCTCCTGAAACCAACAAACATACAAACCCAACCCCGAAAATTAAAACTTTCACATATGGCCTGGATACTTGGCCTTGGTCAACAAGTATTCCAGTCGAGGCTTGTGGTACGCTGCCTTAACCACATGCAGCCAAACGGCCCAAGAAAGATCTACCGAGGTAGGTCTACCCGACGATGACCGGTAGCTTCGACGTCATGTCCCTTTTCCCGAACATCGAGAACAATCTCGTTTGAAAACGCCATCTATTCCACAGCCAAAGCAAAATTTTTAGCTATCCTCAGTACATACTGAAAACCGATATCCTTCCTTGAGACAGTTCTAGCACTTGGTTCTGGGTTCTATTACCATAAGTCTCCCCGAAGGCATTGGTATACTAGCCGATGATGAGGAGGGGGTTGTTGTTGGGTAGGAGGTGGTTCACACCTATCCGCCATAGCACGGTTCAATTCCAACCTTTTACATAACGTTAGCAACTCTTTGATTGTTTCGAAAGTACCTAACCCTAAGCTATGGCTGAAGTATCAATAACAGAACCCAGCAATTCACCAACCAAAATATTACTGGCATTCCTATTTCCCTCACTCCGAACTTATATCTGTAGAGCTTCTCTAATTTCATTTACCTGTAATTCAACTGCTTCCAATCTCGTAATAACATTCGACACTGAATTAAGAAGAGGCTTAGTTTCTGGTACACCCTCGATGTTTAACCGCTGTAATCTACCATACAAGTGTTTTAGTTTTGTGTCTACATAATCTTTCTCCTTGTCCTTACCATTAACTTTCCATGAACTAATATATTGTTCTAAAACCTTTTCTAATGGGACTGGAACAAAATCACCTTGTAAATTAATTTTCTCAAATGCCTCTGTTCTTATGACGTCCTGTAACTGACATCTCATAGATGAAGCTGTTTCACCTTGTAGACCAGTGAATCCTCTAACAAGCAGTTCATACTTGGGTTCATCTTTTAAGTGTTTATTAACATCCATCGTGTATACAGTGTCCGGCATAAAGTTCGCAGCGTATGGAGAACTTTTTTATTATTGGTTTCTCAAAAAAAATCCTCCCTGATAAAAAGCTCTGCTTCATCCCAAACCTGAATTGCATACAACAGAATTGAATTTTTCACGACACTATACGAGGGAGATGAAAAAACATTTAATTTCAAGAAAATATGATCCCATCACTTTATTTTTCACGGTAGAATCAAAAGTCAAGGGGAAATATTATTCAGAATCGAATGTTGATCCAGAAATTCAAATCATAGCCACCTATGACCATTTTAATTTTTCAACTTTTTTTCCCATTTTCTCCTCATCGCCCTGTACGATATGAGGAATACTGTGCTAGATAAATGGCATATTGTTAGATATGATGATATCACTCCATGGATATCCTCACCTTCCTCGCTTCTATCAGAAAATCACATTTATTGAAATATGTGACGGAATTTCGCAAAATCTTGCTGCAAATAGTAAATAAAACTGAATTATCTCTAAGATATGAGGCGAGAATAAAAATTAATTTATTTTTTTACACAAATATGGCCTAGGGTTCATTATATGTGTTGTCCTATTTTCAATGCACTGCACTGTACGGCGATGCATTGTATCGTGAACATTTCTTAGTATCTGGGGAATTATTCCCCGTATACAATCCCTGATAGTATTTTCCAGATGAGATATATTTTGAAACGGTCTTCTTGAGCACACCTTTTGTTTGAGATATCCCCATTAAAAAAATCCAAAGAAGTGAGGTTATTGGAATATCTTCCAATCCATCGATTTGGAAATGTTCTGTTCAACCACCTTCTCACTTCTCTCGTAGAATGTACGGATGCACCGTCTTGTTTAAAGTACATTCCAGCTCTCATGTCCAATGGAATATCATCTAAATAATCGGAGAGAAGTGTTTGCAGCATTCTTAAGTATCTTGCAGAATACAGTGGTTGTCTGAAAAATACTGGTCCAACAATAATGTCATTAAGAATTCCGCACGTTAACTTTGAATTGATTTTGATCTCTACATTCTATCCTGAAATGGGGATTATTATCTGCCCACCACCTGCAATTCTGGGAGCTGACTACCCCATTTGATGTGAAGGTTGACTTTGTATTTTTTACGTTTTTGCCTGGATGTCTTTCAATATCGGCAGTCTCTCTACAAGTATGATAATTGTCACCATGTATCATCACGATCTCCACTCTTTTCTGTATACTTAGTCGACCAGCCATGATTGAATTGAAAAACTACTGAAATTACTAGACAGATTCTTTATGAAAGCTTGTTGGATATTGGGTTTTTTTTTTGTAGAAACTTATTTGACAACTTCAGACAAAATCATTTATTTAAAACAACAACACAAACATTCATCGGAAAATACACAGCAACGTGATTCTAAAACAAGAAAATAATATACCAAGTGACAAAAATAATATTTCAATAAATTCAATATTTCAACACTCCTACTAATTAATTGAAATAAAATCTTCTCTGGAGACCAGCCCCAACTTCTTCCTGAAGTAGTTGAATTTCATCTTGCAGAGAGGCTTGGTGAAAATATCAGCTATCTGCTCTGAAGTCTCGATATACTGGATATCCATCAAGTTTTCGTCATATTTTTCTCTGATGAAATGGAATTTTATATCGACATGTTTGGTTCTTTTATGGAATTCTTGGTTTTTTATCAATCGTATTGCACTCTGATTATCAATGTACAATACTGGTCGTTCCAGATGGCATTCAAGATCCAAACATAAACGATTCAGCCATATCAAATCCTTAACTGCAGTACTAGCAGCTACATATTCGGATTCCGTAGTTGACAAAACAACTCCTCCTTGCTTTTTTGAATTCCAAGTTATTGAAAAGAATAATTGAATGTTGTTGTTATGTATAAAAAAAAAACATTGACTTAAAAATATATTTGCTGTATTGTCAGAAAGTAAAATATCAAAAATAAAAGTTGCTTTTATTCATAATTCCATTCAAGAAATATTTCTGGACATTAGTATTTCAAAAGGTTATGGGCCCAGAAATAATGGAAGAAAGATACAGAAGTATCATGTTCGATGGTACGAATTATACCAACTGGAAATTTAGAATGGAGACACTACTGCAGGAACACAATCTCATTGACTGTATAAGTATAGAAGCAGAGGCAGATCCATCACTAATTATTTCAACTGGCGACAATGAAGAAGTCAAGAAGGAAAAGCATCTCAAAAAAAAAA
Organism: Chrysolina haemoptera; assembly: GCA_958298965.1. Classification (NCBI taxonomy): domain Eukaryota; kingdom Metazoa; phylum Arthropoda; class Insecta; order Coleoptera; family Chrysomelidae; genus Chrysolina; species Chrysolina haemoptera. Next base: position 30,584,400 of record OY282595.1, on the reverse strand, counting down.
GCAGATTGGAAAATGATAAGAAATGCAAATCGATGATCGTTCTGAGAATAGCAGACTCACACCTTGAATATATCATGGACAAAAATACACCGAAAGAAATATGGGATACATTGATCCATATCTTCGAAAGAAAAGGAGTAGCAAACCAGTTATTGTTACGGAAGAAATTACTTCTTCTCAAATTCAATGAGGAAGAAGATAATCTTGCATCACATTTCCTGACATTCGATAAGCTAGTCAGAGAACTGAAATCTGCTGGAGCAACGATGAGCGAAAACGATATTGTTTGTCATTTACTATTAACTCTTCCAAAATCCTATGATACCATCATCACAGCGTTAGAAACCCTGAATTCCGACAGCTTACAATTGTCATTTGTGAAAAGTCGTCTTTCAACGAAGAAATCAAAAGATGTGGAAAAAGCGGTAATAATTCAATTTCCGAAAGTTCAGCAGCTTTTTCTGGCGAAAAGAAGAAGTTCTTCAAGTTCCGTTGCCATTTTTGCGGGAAAATAGGTCACAAGAAAAGTGAATGTAGAAAGTTGAAAGGAAAGAAAGATTGGAAAGATAACAGTAGAGCAAACGTAGTCGAAGAAAATGAAGAAAACGTAGCATTCATCGGATGTACAGCAAATAAATCAAGCCAGGAAAACAACATTTTGACGTGGGTGTTAGATTCAGGTGCCACAGATCATATAGTGAATTCCAATCAATATTTCGAAGAAACTAGAAAATTAGCAAAACCAACGAAAATCATTTTGGCGAATGGAGACAAAGTTGAAGCTACAGAGGAAGGTGATCTCGAAACTATTTTCCATTACAAAAATGGAAATAAGCGACAATGTAATATAAGAAATGTCCTTATCGTTCCTGATTTGAAATTCAATTTATTGTCTGTTAGACGTATAGAATACGCTGGCATGGACATTCATTTCAGTAAAGGCGAAATAAAAATTTTCAAAAATGAACAAATAGTTGCTGAAGGAGTGAAATCCGGAAAGCTGTACGAGATTCAGTTCGAGATTATCCGGAAAGGAGAAAATAATGTTGCTGGAATTTCAGCTAGCCAAGTAGCGATGTGGAGGTTGTGGCACTGCAGATTGGGTCATATGAGCTACGAAAATATTTGGAAACTTTTGAAAGATGGTATGGCTGAAGGAATAAATAATATACAGAAAATAAATAATGATAGATTGTGTGAGGCATGTTGTAAAGGAAAACAATCACAATTACCTTTTTCCAAGGAATTCCATGTTAAATCACGACGCTCACTGGAATTGGTACATAGCTATGTATGTGGTCCCATTACACCCGGGATGGAAAGAAATACTTTGTAACTTTCATTGATGATTACACCCATTTTACCATGGTGTACCTGCTCCACAGTAAAGATGAAGTGTTCAAGTATTTTAAACAATATGAAGCTATGACCACTGCCCATTTCGGAACTAGAATTTCAAAATTGAGATGTGATAGTACATGTTGAAAATCCTTAAAAGATTCATTATGGAGGATTGTAAATCAATCCCAACGCCGATGGAAGTTAGTTTGAAACTCACGAAAGGAGACATTGCAACCAAATATCCTTACAAAGAGCTGGTAGGTTGTCTCACATACCTAATGCTGAATTCCAGACCTGATTTGAGTGTGGCAGTTAACTACTTGAGCAGATTTCAAAGCTGTGCTACAGATATTCATTGGAACTATTTGAAAAGAATTCTCAGATACGTTAAAGGAACATTGAATACCAAATTAGTATTCCAGAAATATCAAAATATTCCCGTTCTCTTGGGATTCGCAGATGCTGATTGGGCTAATGATACAGTCGATAGAAAGTCCGTAACTGGTTACATTTTCAAGTTATATGGCTCTACAGTGGTTTGGGTTACCAGAAAGCAGAGAACCATTTCGTTGTCATCAACTGAAGCAGAATATATTTCACTTAGTACTGCCGTTTGTGAAGGAATATGGATACAAAATATTTTAACTGATTTGAACATGAATTTTCCGAAACCAACCACTATATTTGAAGACAACCAAGGATGTATAGCGATCTCAAAATGCCCTCAAGATCACAAGCGAGTTAAACATATTGATACGAGGTATCATTTCATCAAAGATAAAATTGAAGATGGAAGTTTCGACGTTCAATACATTTCTTCGGGTGAGCAGCAAGCCGATGTCATGACTAAGGCTCTTGCAAGACCGAAATTCGAATACTTCAAGAAGCAGTTGGGAATATTCAATTAAAGGGGGGTATTGAAAAGAATAATTGAATGTTGTTATGTATAAAAAAAAAACATTGACTTAAAAATATATTTGCTGTATTGTCAGAAAGTAAAATATCAAAAATAAAAGTTGCTTTTATTCATAATTCCATTCAAGAAATATTTCTGGACATTAGTATTTCAAAACAAGTGACAGCACCAGATCCCATATTGAATATAAACCCCGTTGTTGATTTCCTAGTTTCAACTTCTCCAGCGAAATCAGCATCACTATAGCCGTTAATTTGAAAGATGCAGGAAGAATCATATCTCAGACCAAAATTTACTGTTCCATTTAGATACCGAAAAATCCTCTTCACCATTTTCCAATGATCTACTGTAGGATGTTCTAGGTATTGACTAACCTTTGAAATTGCGAATGACAAATCAGGTTTCGTTCCTATTGCAAGGTAGATCAAGCTCCTAACAGCTTCTCGAAACGGTACTCCCACTGCTTTTTCGCCATCTCTTGTTACTGATGATACATCTATAGGTGTTGTCATTGGCTTTGAATTTTCCATCCCAAATTTCTGAAGAATTTTCTTAGTATACGAAGACTGACTCAGAAATATTGAGCCGTCTGCATGTCTGTAAATCTGCAAACCAATATAGTAATCCAGACTGCTATATTTGATTTCAAATTCTTGTTGCAAATATTTCAAAATCTCCTGTATTTGCTCAGATTTTTCAGCAGCAATCAATCCATCATCGACATAAAGGGCCAAAATGACAAAACCTTCAGATTGTTTGGAAAATACGCAACAATCCGCATTAGTTGCTTTGAATTTGTATTTCTTCAAAAATTCTGTGAATCGGTTATTCCATACTCGAGGAGCTTGCTTCAGGCCGTATAAACTCCTATTCAGTTTGCAAACTCTATTTGTTCCATCTTCAAACCCATATGGTTGCATCATGTATATTTCTACTTTCAGGTATCCATATAGAAATGCCGTTTTGATATCAAATTGTGATAAATACATTTTTCTCTTGGCTGCAATGGACAAAATTGTTCTGACAGAGTCAAACTTGACAACTGGACTGAACGTCTCTTCATAGTCTACTCCAAATTTTTGAGCATACCCTTTCACAACCAGTCTGGCTTTGAACAATTTGTCTACTTTTTCAGGTTTATTTTTCATTTTGTACACCCATTTATTCGAAATGGCTCGTCTTGATGGTGGTAAATCGGTGAGGATCCATGTTTCATTTTTCTCCAAGAAGCTCTTCTTTCATGGCTTGATTCCACTTTGCTGAATCTTCTGAGGAAATGGCTTCTTCAAACGTATTCGGTTCATTCTCCGTTGAACAAACTGCTGCTTGGATGAGACTCAAAAAGTTTTGTGGTGTTCGAATTACTTGCCGACTTCTCAGATTATATATTTCGCTGGTTTCTGGCGAATTTGTATCCGTACTTTCCATCAGTTCCTGGGATATTTCATCGAAATTTTCTTCTGACGAAGCTTCGGTTCTTTCATTCTGCATTTCTCTATTTTCACCTTCAGTGTGAGAGACAGGAGGTAATATTACTAGGTTTTCTTCTTTTGCATCGTTAAATTCCTTTATTGTTGTCTGGTTTTTATTTTCGTTGAAGACTACATCTCGGAAAATTTCTACTTTATTTTGACCAAACCATACACGATAACCTTTCACGTTTTCTGGATAGCCAACAAATATTCCTTTCTTACTTTTTGGGTCCCATTTTCTGCGTTTTTCCGTAGGAATATGTGTGAATACTTCTGATCCAAATACACGCAGAACATTCAAATCGGCAGATTCTCCATACCAAAGTTCATACGGTGTTTTACCAACAACTGAACTCGTACCCGTTCTGTTTAGTATAAAAACAGCAGAATTTGTCGCTTCAGCCCATAATTTTTTCGGTAACTGACTTGTTTGCAGAAGAGTTCTTGCCATTTCAACCACGGTCCCATTTTCCCTTTCTGCAGAACCGTTCTGTTCCGGCGTGTAAGGCACACTTCGTTGGTGAATGATTCCAAACTTGTTGAGGAGTGAACTTATTTCATGATTACAAAATTCCTTTCCATTATCTGTACGCAAAATTTGGACCGGAGATTTATTATTTGTCATAAACGTCAAAAATTCCTTCATTCTATGTTTGACTTCGTCTTTAGTTTTCATGAAGTAAACGAATCTGTAGTGGGTGAAATCTTCTTTAAATAGGAGAAAATATTTCGATCCACCAAACGAATTTTCTTCCATAGGGCCGCATAGATCTGAATGAATTAACTGGCCTTTTTCTGACGAACTGTGTTTGCTTTTCGGAAAAGGTAGTCTGTGTTGTTTGCCATACAAACAGCCATTGCAAAACTGATTACTTGGTCTGGAGGTCAACTGTATTCCGGACTTTTTCATAATGTGAACCACCTGGTTCATGTTCTGATGACCAATGCGTTCATGCCATAATCTTAAGATCTCCTCTTGATTTACGTTCGCCAAATGTGTCTCTGATATTGAAACTTCAAAATCCATTTGATAGAGTTTGTCAATTCGTTGACCTACAGCAATCACTACACCATTTTTCACAAATTCGCACTTTTTGTCATCAGATTGAAGTGTCAGACCTTTGGCAAGTGCTGAACTCACCGAAAACAAGTTCAAAGATATTTCGGGAACATGGAGAACATTGATAAGCTGCTTGTTCGAGTAGTGGCTGCCGACATATAATTTTATGTTGATATTTCCAATTCCGACTGCACTAATGAATGTACCATTGGCTATTCTGACATTTTTGGGTTCTTCAAAGATCTGATAGTCAACAAACCATTCTCTTCTCGAGGTCATATGGTCTGTAGCACCAGAATCCAAATACCAAGTGTCCTTTTCTGCTCTACTTCGGTGAGACGTTATGAGAGCTTGAAAATCGTCCGCTGATGCATTTGCCAAATGACTATTTCTGAAGGTATGGGTATTTTATAAAGCAACATTTCTTGAATTACTTCCATATTTTCCTTGGCGTCGTTCCGCTTTTATTCTATATCTACATTCTCCCTTCCATGACCTTCTTTCTTGCAGTAATGGCATATTTCTAGTTTCTTCCTCGAATTGAACCTTGTTTCAGTATTTTGTTTCTTTCCAATTAAAGCATTTTTGTCATCTTTGGAGGATAATTCTTGCATTTGTAGTCGGGATTCTTCCAGTAACAGTCGAGATGTCAGATTTTCTAGATTTTTATTATCTTCTCCAGTAGACTCCCATGCCGTATGGAAATGGTTGAACTGTTCTGGCATTGTCATGAGAATCTTGGTTATCATCATGGAATCTGATATATTTTCTCCCATCGAACATAATTTTTGTCGGAGATTTTCGAGTTTAGCTAAATGAGTTGACATGTTGTCATCTTTAGATTTCTGGAACTTGAAGAATTCTGACTGCAGTAGATAGATACTCGCTTCGGATTTGTGTTCATTCAATTGGCATAATTTATCCCACATTTCTTTGCTGGTGTTGCAGCTCATCAGATGTATTAATATCTTAGTGTCGATACTAGATACTATTATTTTTTGAGCTTTAATGTCGCTTTTATTCCATTTGTCAACCTCGGCTTCTTGTCCCGTTTCAGATGGTTTCTTTCGTTGTCCTGACACGATTTCCCATAGTTCAGCTGCCTTAAGATAGATACTGATCAGGAACTTCCACTGACCCCAATTATGGTCTTGCAATTTTTAGATTTTTGTTAATTCGTTTTCTATACTTGCACAGACTTAACAGAACAGGCTAAATAATAATTCAGAACATGTCTGGGCCCATAACCTGTTGGATATTGGTTTTTTTTTGTAGAAACTTATTTGACAACTTCAGACAAAATCATTTATTTAAAACAACACAAACATTCATCGGAAAATACACAGCAACGTGATTCTAAAACAAGAAAAATAATATACCAAGTGACAAAAATAATATTTCAATAAATTCAATATTTCAACAAAGCTATTATTCTTGATACGTCAAAAATGGTTTGTTTACAATTAGAATTTGTTTTCAAAGCCAACTGTGATTGGAAAATGTTCTGTCTGAATCTCAATTGGTTACAGTAAAAAGCGGTGATTATCGCAGGGTTGTGCTCGCCTGGGGACCGAAAGGTCCCAGGATTGATTCCCAGCCGGTGCGCTAAAATTTTCTTTTCAGATATTTTGAAGTGCATAATATGTGAATACATTTTTCGAATGGATTAAAATCAAAATTTTTCAAGATGAATAATTCAATGAAATTTTGTAGATGCTTTCTGATGAGAAACTATACAAAAATTATCATATTTTACAATTCCTGATTTTATACGAGGAATAACTACCAGATACTAAAAGATGTCCACAATGCACGCAGTTCAATGCAGTGTATCGAAAATGTAGGGCTCCACATAGAATAATGGGGCATATTTGTATCAAAAAATTCGTTATTCGTAGTGTGAAACTAAATTAATTTTCATTCTGGTATCATACCTTGGAGACAATTCAGTTTTAATTACTATTTGCAGCAACATTTTGTGAAAATCCGTCACAAATTTCAATTAATGTGATTTTTCGATTAGAGGGAGAAAGGAGAGAACATCCAGAGAGTGATATCATCATACCTAACAATATGCCATTCATCTAGCACACTATTCCTCATATCGTACAGGGCGATGAGTAGAAAATGGGAAAAAAAGTTGAAAAATTAAAATGGTCATAGGTGGCTATGATTTAAATTTCTGGATCAACATTCGATTCTGAACAAAATTTCCCCTTGACTTTTGATTCTACCGTTGAAAAATAAAGTAATGGGATCATATTTTCTTGAAATTAAAGCTGTTTTTTCATCTTCCTCGTATAATGTCGTGAAAAATTCAATTCTGGTGTATATAATTCAGGTTTGGGATGAAGCAGAGCTTTTTATCAAGAATGATTTTTTTTGAGAAATCAATAAAAAAGTTCTTCATATGTTGCGAACTTTATGCCGGACACTGTATAAAGCGGTCACCCAGCAATAATAAAGTTCACCAAATGCCAAAAATACAGAAAAATCAAAGTGTGCCTAATAGTACAAAATTGTTTAAACGGAATAATAACTGAATATATTATTCACAAATTTTTCAACTCTCGTACACAAAGAAAATAATATAAACGTAAATGTAACAATACTATAGGTATCGGACAACAAAAATAAATGTATAAATCTATATTACAATTTTACAATAAATAACTATAGACTCTCAATTCTACAAAAGTAAAATAGTCCCATGCTTATGGGCGTCAAATATGTTACGCGCTTGTGATGTTATGGAGGATTATCTGCACGCTAGCTCTCGAAGCCCGAGCTCAGTACGGTTGGAGGTGGGTAATAGACCACAAGCCCAGGCACATTTTCAGATGGTGATTTTATACACCACGAGTCATATATAATGTTGAAGGACTGGTCGAGAAACAAACGTTAGTGTATGAGTATTCGACTAACTGGAGAGGGAGGGTAAAATCGCCGATTTCATAAAAAAAAATTCTGACTCCCGGTACCGCTATTTGTTGACGGCACTGAGTTTTAGAGCATTCTTTTTTCATTGCCTCTTTAACGAGAATAGTGCCGTCATGTATGATTAATCAAAAAGTACCCCCTTTTTTACGACATTTCAATTCACCTGTACACTTACCTGTACCGCGGAAAATTGACGGCATAGTGCCTAACGTTTGTTTCTCGACCAGTACTTCAACATTATACATGACTAGTGGTGTATAAAATCACCCCCTGAAAATGTGCCTGGGCCAGATGCAAAGGATCTCGTTATCTCAGGATAATTTTCGGGTCTTAGAAGCAAATAAAAATGACCTGGATCAGGTTGACTTTGCCGGTTTATTTGAGTGGTCACCAATGAAAGTATCAGATTTTGTGTACAGCTAAAACTATATAAGCGTAAATTCCTATTTATTTCTGAGATGTTAAAATGGGCGCCACCAGCTAAAATCTTATGAGCCAGCCCTAACTAGTAGACCGCCAAGATGGTCAGGATTGAGCAAACAATAATCAAAAAATGGGGTGGGTATTTCAAGAGGAAGAAATAAATAAACACCGCTGTACGTGAAATACTATACTAGTATACTAGACAAACATTACACATAATTTGGTGACCAACACCAACACAATATAACATAGGGGCCTTCCCCAATAAGAGAAGGGGCCGTAAGTGGATACACAATGTTTGTTCTGGATCGGAAGTGGTCAAGGACGCTGGTCGGAGAAGTCGAGACAGTGTTAATTATCTATGTGTTATCTACCGCACGCCGGCTTCGAGCAGCGTGGTAATATAAAAAGAATAATGATTGTGAATGAAGATATTCGAATTAATGCAATGTGATAATAATAATGACGAGGGTGTAACGTGCGAACGTGCGATTCTAATGAGGAACGTATAGAGGGTGTTTCAAAATACATTTTAAGAGAAAAAACAACAGGGTGTGTCAAAATGCATCATTTAAGAGGAAGAAACATGGAATATTGGATAGGAAAATGAATCATCGCATCATTAGGGGCATGGGGGATTGAAAAGTTTCCGTTTCACGTATACAGAGTGTCTCAAAATACACCATTTAGGAGGAAAAAACAATCGGGTGTCTCAAAACACATCATTTAAGAGAAAAAGTAACAGGTTGTCTCAAAATACACCATTTTGGAGTAAAAAACATGGCAGGTCTTTGGCAAATGTTATATCAGTTGTAACAACGTATCATTTGAGAGAGAAAACATAGACGTTGCTCATTAATGCGCGTTTTAAGAGTATATGACAGCAGTATGTATATTTCAGATCGGTTTCGGTCATGAAGTCGGCGCGCTTCGTTAATCGCGACGGAGTCCGTTGGAAATAAGTATATGACATCGGCATATATATTTCAAATTGGTCCATGTCATGAAGTCCAAGGAGATTGACATTTGGACGTTATCAGTTGTAAAATAGAACATGCATGTTGGCGGCATATAGGTTTTTGCCGGGTGACAAAATCAACGCTGTATGGTGTACGTTCAGCCGTGACGTAATCGATATAGATCTAGCAACTGGCTGTACTGCATGAAGCGCGCGATGTTGTCAGTTGTAAAATTGAGTCTAGAGTGAAATTTATCTTGGAGTTGGGGAGATTGAACTTGGAGAGAATTTCGTGAAAAGCATAGACGAGGCCCATACATTTTAACGTGTGATCATCATGTGAGTGGGGATTAGATAAGTGGAAAGTATGTTAGTGCCTTTGAACAGTTAAATAATCAGTGGCAGAATGGCATCGAAAGAATACAGACAGAAGGTTAAGCAGTTTTGTAAACGTGTTCAAGAAGTGAAGATATTCCATTTTAAAAGAGAATGTTTCAAATCAGTTGAATGATTTAGATATTCAAGACAGAGTGTTCAATCGAAAATTGCCTTAAACAAGATACCCATTGAGAATAATCCAGCCTCACAGCATTGTAGAATATGACGTCACCGTTGCTGAAAATGAATTTTTTCCTAAAACTGCAAAAATAAATAATGTTTTATATATTAATGTACCAAATGGTGTGAAATTTATGGCAATATGAGGGAAGATTAATAATTTCGAATATGGATGCAATAGAACCAGCATTTAAGTATAAGCTGAAGCTGATATCTGAAGATCTTCGAGAAATAGACACAAAAACTGAAGAATTTGTTCCAGCAGGGCGAGAAAAAAGGAAGGCACAAGTGGAATTTGAACTGTATATATAGAATTTTTATTATAGTGTCCACGATACTATCATGTATATTGATTAGAATTGTATTGGAAATACTTGTGGAGGCGAATAAAAAATGGAATATATTGTTTAAATAAAAATTATTGCAAATTGAATTTCAATGTTGAAATATTTTGCATTACCATACAAACACGGTGTTTCTGTTATTCGTTTAACAAGTAACGGAAAGAATGCAGCATTTAAGTATGAGTTGAAGTTGATATATGAAGATCTTCGAGAAATAAACACAAAAACTGAGGAATTTGTTCCAGCAGATCGAGAGAAAAAGAAGTCGCAAAAAAAATTTGACGTTTATAGAATTCTAATCACAGTTTCAACGATACTAGCATGCATTTTAATGAAGGGTGTACAAGAAGTAATTATGGAATTTAAGAAAAAATATGTCGATTCAAATGAAAAAATTACTGCAAATTGAATTTTCATATAATTTTTTTTATCGTTATTAATTCCATTATCAGTTGTTTGCGAAACACGATATTCAAGCCATCGTGGTGTGTGTGATTATTTTTTTGTTGATTGCATATTAATCCGTTTTATGATTTTGGTTTCGGGGAGGGAAAAGTAAGAAGTGAATTAAGAATATAAAAAAAATTTGAATCAAGGGATATTTTTTAGTTCAAATATTTTCATTTTGAAAAAAACGTCCAACTAATCAATTATATGTTTTTTAATAGATGGATCTTTCAGCTATTAACCAAGCAGCAGCATATACAGCCCCAAAAAACAAGCCCATAATGCCACACCCCACACCCCATCAGCAACATCAGCAACATCAGCAACATCAGCGTGGTGCAGACCCGATACGGTGAGGCGATTGCAGTAGAATTTGCTGAAGTCAGCGTCTTCTTACCGAGGAGGGTGAATGCCGTAGTGAAACAACAACTAACAGCATTCGATTTGAAAAAGTTGATCCTTTTGGGGACGGTAGGATCCACGGAAGCTGCCTTCAAAATAATCGAGGCGGTAGCGACAGCAGCAGCAGCAGCGACATCAGCAGTATTTTCCCCCATATAAAGTGAGTAAAATTTTGATTTGAGTACAGTATGGAGCATTTCAATAATACGTTTACAAAAATCGATAGGACTCTTATAATAGAAACTCGAAATGATAGTTCAAAACCATTAGCTGAGTATGCCTTAAAATCAATTAGAACACATTCGAAAATGCATTTTGGCAATGAAAAATGGAACGAATGAAATTTTATATTAAATCAGTGAGTAGGGATGTTAAGCAGAAGCGTGCAGTTCGATGGCTAGATGTAAATTCAGTATTCAAATCGAGAATTCAAACTAGGCTTATTGTAAATTTGGGACATAAAAAAATTGAAGATTTTTCCAGTGATGCCTTTAGACTAGTGAAAATTAAATTATTGAAACTTTTAAATGACTTTACCACGATCAAATTAAATTATACATTTTGTGGTGATTTCATTAAGAATTCCTAAGATGAGATTGTAGACCGAAAACATTTCTATACACCAAATAAGATTTTAGACGCAGGAACGGATTTAGCTGATTGGTTTGAAATTAATGTTCTTGATGTAATTTTAAATAAACTTGAATTTTCGGGAAAAAAAACACTGGGTGGGTTTTGAGTCAGATCATTTCTTTGGAAGTCGCCATCAATAAATATGAAATTGCTAACGTCTCATCCTTCATTAAATTACCAGAGAGTATTTTGAGAAAACAGGCATGCATCAATATTAAGAATATAGACGCATTATGTTTTTATTGGAGTACAGTTAGCGCACTTTTTCCAGTTGAATCTAAAAAAACATCCTGATAGAGACTTCATCGTACCCCCATAGTACTGTCTTACAAACCAAAGATTTAGATGCACCTATGCCTCTTCACCGCATTACAAAATTTGAAAAAATTAATAATTTATTTCCCGGTATTGAACGACTATGATGCACCGAGTGTTGATGATGAAAATATTGAAAAAAATTATCATTATTGTTTAATTAAAAATGTCTAGATTATTTTCAGGTCAAATTAGTAAGAACACGCATAAAAAAGTTTTTCTGTGATAGGTGTATCAACTATTTTCATAGTCAAAAAAAATTAGATGAACATATTGTGTTGTGTGTGAAAATGAATGAGTACAAAATTTCATGGCCAAAATATGACTATGTTGAATTCAAAAATTATATAAGCAAGAATGCCCGTTACGCTGATTTTGAATCACAGTTGGAAAAATGTAATAGCAAAATTTCTGAAAAAACTTTAAAGTACCAGCATCATGAAGCGTTCAGTGCAGACTTTTATTGTAAGTGTGCACATTATGATTCTCTATCATTTTATAGAAGTTATTGAGGTGCGGACCGTATGGAATGGTTTGTTAGGCAAATGACCGATATTGCCAAATTCGTAGAGTCAGAAATTAAAAAAAATGAACCAATAATAGGAAATCCTAATATTACTGATGCTAGGGTATGCCATATTTGCGAGAAACCTTTTGTAAAGAAGGATATCATTGTTAAAGATCATATTCATTTTTCGAGTGCTTTTTGGGAGTGGAGTCATCAATAATTGCCTTCAAGAAGCTTTTTATCGTTCCTATTATATTCCACAATCTTTCGGGATACGATAGCCATTTCATTATAAAAGAAGTATCCAAACATAACCGCGTGAGTGAATTTTCAATCAATAGGGAAAAATACATTTCGTTCACCCAATATGATGCTGAAACTAATATTAAATTCAGATTTATGACTCTTCGTTTTTTGGGAGCAAGTCTGGATGCTCTCGTGTCAACGTTGAGAGTAGATGAATTGAAAATTCTAAAAAAAGAAAGTAGTTTAACAGAAAAGGTGTTTTTCCGTATGATTATATTGATAATGATGAGAAATTTAATGAGAATTATTTGCCAGATAAACAGAATTTTTATAATAGATTAAACGATGTAAATATTTCCGAGGAAGATTACACTCACGCTCAAAATGTTTGGAAAATTTTCAATATTCAAAGGCTTGGAGAATATAGCGATTTGTATATGCGTACCGATTAGTCCTTTTGGCAGATGTTTTTGAAAATTTCCGGGAGTCATCCCTCAAAACATATTTACTCGACAGCGTGGTATTATACTATGCCTGGCTACACGTGGGATTGTATGCTGCGATATACAGGGTGTAAATTGCAATTTTTAAAAGACGTTGATTTGATTATGTTTGTGGAGAGGGGTACAAGGGTCGGAATTTCAATTTGTTTCAATAGATACAGTGAGGCTAATAATTTATATATGATAGCATTCGATCCGACGAAACCATCCAAATATATCATGTATTTTGACGTTGATAATTTGTATCAAAAAGCCATGTGCGAAACCCTACCATATGGAGGTTTCGACTGAGTTGATTCAAATATAGATATAACTCAAATTCCTGATGATAATCCTGAAGGTTATATTCTCCAAGTTGATTTGGAATACCCTGCACAACTCCATGATTTGCATATAAATTTTCCGTTTTGCCCCGAACATCGCATACCAGCCGGCTCAAATTTATCAAAATTATTGGCAACCACGTATGATGAAAAAGAATATATTTTGCACTATAGGAATTCAAAACAAGCTTTAGCACATGCATTAATATTGAGAAAAATTCATAAAGTATTAAAATTCAAACAATCTGCGTGGTTGTGTCCATGTATTGAAATACTCGATTGAGGACTTTGACTACAAGTAAATTTGAAAAAGAATTGCGAAAACTGGCCATAAATTCTGTGTTTGGGAAAACGATGGAAGACATCTGTAGCCATCGTCTTGTTAAATTGGTTTCGAAATGGGACGGGCTATATGCAAACAATTTAATTGCCAGCCCTAGATTTCAAGAGAGAACTGTTTTCAATGATTATCTCATAGCTATCGAACTCAAAAAGCCTGAATTGATTTTTAAGAAACCCCTTTACATTGGTATGGCTATTCTAGATTTATTGAAAATACTCATAGCTATCGAACTCAAAAAGCCTGAATTAATTTTTAAGAAACCCCTTTACATTGGTATGGCTATTCTAGATTTATCGAAAACAGTCATGTTCGAATTCCATTATAACTTTATTTCCCTACTATGACAATTGATAATGCAAACTAACGTATATGGATACGGATAGTTTCATTTATCAGTTGTCATGTGATGATGTGTACAAAGGGCTCATTGTAGGCAATCTTGAAAAATTTGAGACGAGCGATTATTCGGCAGATAACAAATATGGTATACCCCAAATAAAAAAAAAATCCCCGGCTTAATGAAGGATGAGGCGAATGGTGAAAGCATTACACATTTTGCGGGGTTACGCTCGTAAATGTAAACGTATAACTGAACTTTATAACTTTTTCGTACACTTGTTAAAAAATCAAAAGGGGTTAAATATATTTTTGTAAAAAATAAATTAACTTCTGATGATTATGTGGATTGTTTGAGGAACAATAAAGAAGATACTGTAACCCAACAAATGATCCATTTCTACGTTCATGAGGTGAATTCAATTGAACAGTTAGTTTAAAATCGGAATAAGTGCCAATGATTATAAACGAAAACTCATCACAGATTCATTTGATACGTTACCATGAGGGCACTATAGTCTAAATTGATTTGTTTTTGTTTACAGCTTTGTACAATGAATTTGAAGCAACTTTGCATCAAAACTTTCTGCGAAAATATCCACTATATAGGGAGTTTTTTAATTCCGCCACCTTTACCTTAAAAATTAACAAAAGATGTTATTCAAAATTATGTTCAGTTCAAATGGTCCTATATTGATAGTCATCATGAAATTGATTATAATATTGACAATGACGATACTGATGACACTGACGAAAATGACGGCACTGACGAAAATGACGACACTGACGAAAATGACGACACTGACGACAGTGACAACAATGATGATAATGACCACAATGACATTCTCGTGAATTTCGAATATTTTGTTGATAGCTTTGATTTTTCTAGTTGAAAAAACTTTTCGATTTTCGTACGGCATTATTGAACGTGTATGATTTGGAACCATATTGTTATCATGATTCATGCTGTATTTGAATGAAATTTTATGACCTTGTTGATTTAAACTCAGTAGTGTGTGAAACATATTTTAAAGTTTAAAGTTTGAAGTGTTGAATTACATAATGCATACCAACATAAATCATATTGGTGCCAATATGATTTTAGGCACGTTCTTTTTTAATTAAAAAATCACGAAGAATGCATTGACCATCTACATAATCAAAAAAAAGATGAAATTTTGCTGATAATGTACAAGTTTTCATTCAAATGTATAAACATAAAAATATTCAATAAATGTTTTTGACAATGTACAAAAATGTTCAATTATTGTATTTTATATGGGGGAAGAAATTTTCAATATATATAAAAAAAACATATTTCCTGTTTTTTGTTCCAACATTTTTCATGGAAAAAATATATATTTTGAAAAAAAAAGGTGGTATTTTAAGGGGCTGGTCAAAACAAAAATTTGACGTTATGTCGATAGAGCTGAGTATGCTGTAAATCCAGACTTTCCATTGTTTAGCAAACAAAAGGTAAGTTAAATATTTTTTTCGTGTGAATGGTATAAATTCAAAAGCCTTGCAGTTCAGTCTGTTCGGCAAGACCTTGTAATTTATACCATTTACCATGACTTCACTTAATATATTTAAAAACCAATTAAAAAACTAGATCATATTTTTCTCATTTATAATATAAATCATACAATATTTTTTGTTTATAATAAAATAAATATTCTCGTAAAGCATTAGCGTATATATTATCTCGAGATGAGGCTTCACAAAAACCTTCTATAATTTTTTCCAAAGTTGAATAAGTTTTATTGTCACGTAAACATGATCGAATAATATCAAAAACACCTCGATAATATGCATAAAGCATCCAGCATGGCGATGCAGCTGGACAGCACTCCCATATGTGTAGACAGATTATCTTTTACATCTTTCTCAGACAGCTCCAGGTTCACAATATTCTATTGTGATTGTATTCATCTACATAGTCGTCGATTTGTGATTCAAAGAAATTTTCCTGGGTTGTTTGCAAAAAGCCAATGAGGGTTGTCTATCCTTCAAGTGTAAAATTGATGGATCAATGTGAAAATTTTTGCTTCAAAATGACGCATGGACTGAAGTCTCTGGCTGGACTCAGAACACATCGAAGTTCATATGACGGCATGGGGAAAATCATCAACAGCAATTGGTTTTCGTTTCGAGTAGCCCTTTCTTATTTCTCTACCGCACTAAAAGGTTCAGGTTGAATAAAACTATCGTAATGCTGCAATACTCTGTCTATGGCACCTAGAGTTTCTTCATAATCTTCATCATCATCAGTACCAAACAATATTGTAACATCACTACTGTAACCACTATCTTGAGACATTTTCGTTATCTGTGTGTGCTTGCACACGCTTTTATAGTTTTTCACACCACGTAGTTATGACGTAGTGAAGTTGAAGGAATGTTTGTTGACTGGACAGAAAATGTATTTCGTCGAAAGGCCTTCAATAGACTTTCAAAGTGTGCTTCTTTTCC
This sequence comes from Chrysolina haemoptera, assembly GCA_958298965.1. Taxonomy (NCBI): domain Eukaryota; kingdom Metazoa; phylum Arthropoda; class Insecta; order Coleoptera; family Chrysomelidae; genus Chrysolina; species Chrysolina haemoptera. The sequence continues at coordinate 30,567,860 of OY282595.1, read as the reverse complement.
ATAAGATTCTATACAAAATCATCGTTATTCACCCAACTGTTCTGTTTCAAACCGAGCCATTTCACTTATTTTTTTCCTCATCAGAACTTTTTCTACGAGATATATATCTGTACAGGTGCACCCTGCATATGTTCCAACATGAAGGTGGCGAGGTTTGTAATATTGACTTTAATAATTCCGGAGTCCAATTGGGCGTGTATAACCTTTTTCGAAAAGGTGTTTTGCCTTACTGATTCGCACATCACCGACTTTGAATTTTCTCGGTCCAGCTATTTCCGAGTGGCTGTATGTCGCTTTAAGAATTTGCTTTCCGAAACTTTCATGCCTGTCTTTGAGTGACGCGTATCATTGAAGTATTTTGTGATTTCTGCCATCCAAATGAAATATCTGTAAAAACTCTCTTTCAACGTGCGTATTATTCTTTCACAGATGGCAGCCTTGGTGATGCTGTACGTATTGTAGTGATTTATTTGGCGTTTTTATCAACCCTTGAAATTTGCTGTTGTAAAATTGCGTTCTTTGATTGGTTTGTAGATTTTTTTGGGCAACTTTCCGTATGTGCTAAAATATCTGCAAAAGTTTTGGTAATTTTCTCCTCCTTTTTCATTTTCAATGGTACAAATTTGAAGAAACAATCTATAACGACTAGAATGAGTTTGAAATTTCGATGTTTATGGGTGTACGGTCTCTTCTCGGCCAAATCGAGCTGCCACAAATCATCCAAGCCTTTGATGATAGTACGACTTCTAGGATAATTTTTTCTAATAGGTTTATGCAGTTCACCAACAAGTTGAATCTTTTCTTTGGAAGTCATTGCACATATCTGATGATGAAACTGCGAAACGTACTATTTTATTATGGTTCTGCAACAACTACAATCTGTGTTTTACGAATCTCTTCAATAGCTGATTTTACATTCGCTATATCTCAATTTATTTTGGTGATTTGCTTGGAGATGTCAACTTGAAACTGCTTCAACTCATTCTTGATTAGCGCTTCGTTCTGCTTAATATCAGTTTTATATTGTTGGTTGAATTTTTAAAAGAATGTCATCGCCTTATTATAACATTCCACATTCGTTTGCTCTATTTGAACAATGGCCTCATTAAATGTTTGTATTTTATCATCAACTTGTTTCTGTAGCTTACTCGCTTTGAAAACTTTTTGTATTCGTTTCGAGTTCATCCAAGCTGCCAATCAATTTATTTATAGAGGTGGACATTTGATTTGTTAATCTTTCATTCACTTGAGCTATTTCCGAATGGTGTACTTCAGCGTGGTGTTGTATAGTTGCAGTAATTTTTTTATCTATTCTGCATATTGTTAATTGACTGCATCAGTATCCCTGGTGGGGCTCTTCACATTCCTCAATTTGAAATTATCAAAATCAATATTACCATTTGGGGTGTGCAGTAAACTGCCTCCAGAGGGCGTTTGCAATTTTCGTTTTTTATCTGCGCTTGCGCTGTCGCTACGACCAAACTTGTCGATAACCATTTTGAAAATGACAATGTATGGGGCAACGCATTTTATTTTATAGAATTATATTTGCCTCTTTGGAGTTTACTCAAAATGGCAATAATCTCGTTGTCATGCGAAGTATTTCCAGCATTTTGAGAGGCTTTAAATAATTTGAGGCATTTGCGAAGTTCGTTGGGATCGTCCCAATAAATAAATTTCATGGGTTTGGTATTGAATGTCATTGCAATAGGTGTTTTAGGTAAGCCGCGGCCTAGCGTCGTTGAATCGGATGCTTTACGTAAATTAGTACGTGCCGATGTTTTACGTTGTTTCTGTGTAGGAAACATATTGGTTTAATTATGTCGGTGTACTTGTATCTTCTAGTACCTAAGATGTTTTTATGAATGCTCGATAAATCCAAAATTTGTTTATATGCTTGTAAATTTTCGTCATTGTAATTTCCGGGTTTGATGAGAAAATATTAACTCATATACCAGGTGTCTCTTTATCCATCCATTTTGATGTATCCGGTGCGTTTGTCAAAATCTATTTCTTTCAGCCCAAGGAACCATTTTGAATCACGTTCATCATATTTAGGATCGTATACTTTTTCGATTTTTTAAATTATTTTCCCAATGTTTCTTAATGTATGGCTGAGACATTATAGGATATTGATCGATATAATCTTCTCAAACTTATTTATTCATGTCTATTGGAAGATTTTTTTTCTCTTCTCCATCTGCGCTGAAGATGCTCTTATTATCATCATCCTCTGTACTTGCGATAACTTCGAGGGATTGGAATAATGGATTCGTTTCAAGCCTTTCCACCTTCTCCTTAGGTTTGGTTTTCACCTCAGGCGTGAATCCTTTAGACGAGAGCTTAGAGATCACGATATTGCATACTCTCAAAGCGACTCGAAAGAGTTAAATCGAAAGACGCTAAATTTGAAGAACGGGCTGCAGCTTGGGTCGTCACTTCCATCATGAATGCGAAACGTGAGCTTGGCATGGGAATGTCCTTTCGACGTAACATGCTTCAAAAAATTATTAAAAATTGGAAGCCGCATCCTACCAATATTAAGAAATCTAGTGCTCCGTCCGGCCTTGCGAGATGCTAAAATGGCATTGGGTCAAGCTGGAGGACGACAAAAAATACGTATACCTAGGGTTATTCCATTCGATGTAAAATCTGGAGGAATCCTACCACTCATACCCATATTTGCTTTCGTTTCGGCTTTGGGTTCGTTGGCAGGTGGAGCGAGAGCCGTCGCACAAACCGTAATAGATGCAAAAAATGACAGAAAGAATCCCGAAGAAGATCCGTGGACTGTGGTCCTCGGCTGCGAGAATACGGTGTAATAAACTTGGATTCACATTTGAATGCGAGCACGCATTGGGTAGCTTACAATAAAATGGACAACGTTGCACAATATTTCGATAGTTTCGGCAATCTAAAAACTCCAATGGAATTAGCGAGATATTTTAAGAAGGGGGTAAAAATCACATATAATAATAATGAATAACAAAATTACCACCAGAATAACTGCCTAAAGTTTTTACTTCATAATGTTCGCTGAAAACGATATACTACGAACTGAATCTTTGAGGGATTCCACCGATACTGAACCAATCGAATATTTGATTAAAGATGTAGAACCTTGGGAGTTGCTGGATGTATGGCACAGATTACACAGATTAGATATTATGTCACAATATGAATTTTATTATAAAAAAAAATAAAAATAAATGATGCTTGTTCAACTGTTTTTTTTTTTATTTGATGTGTGTCAGTCATGTCTATGGTATTAACGCTAACGAGTCGTTCTTCGACGCTTTCCATCGATTTCAATCCACCCATTCGATTGGACTCCGATTCCGAATACAGTTTGACTTTGCTCAGCTTCCATTCTTACAACAGTATACCCAACATTGAAGAAGGCACGAAATTCTACTACCACGAAAACGGTGATAGGACCAAACGAAGAATATCGATATTCCTGCTGGATCTTACGAAATTAGTGATATTGAAGATTTAATAAGCAAACATATCGTGGCCAAAAATTCAAGGAAAACCCTGAGGAATTTTTCTATTTCAAACCAATAATAATACGCTGAAAAGTGAAATATTTTGCCTTAAGCCCTCGATCGATTTATGGCCTGCAAATAGTTTAGCCCGCATTTTAGGGTTTTCGTCTAAACTTCTCAACCCCAACTTGCATTACGCATCATATCTATCTGTGGATATTATTAAATTACGAACCATACACATAGATAGCAACGTTACGTTTGGAGCATTCTACAACGACACGCCGACTCATACGATATACGACGAATTTGCTATTGGTGTTGATCCTGGTTACGCAATTGACGAAACGCCCAATCATCTCATTTATCTGCCCATTTCTCATACAAACGAAATAAATACCATTACGTTGCGAGTGCTCGATCAACATTCTCAACTCATTGATTTTTTAAACGAAGAAATAATAATTCATTTGGAATTGAAGTATGGTGTTAACTATCTATAATTATAACTCGTCACCATACCGCACCTCAGTCTTCACCAAGACCTTCAACCATCAGCAACAGCGTCAACTACTGTCAGCGGAGAATAAATAGTTTTTGGAATCTCTCGGTTATCATGTTGTCCAATCAAGTGGTCAACATTTTCCGAAAACCGCACATCGATGAATCCATACAAAAGGTATAGTTTCGGACCTACTACCCATATGTCAAATATTTCCGCAACAATGATGTTATTGAAATCAACATTAATCAATCTGATGCCTATTATGACGACAGCCTGCTATTCATCAGCGAAAAAGTTGAGAGAACTAAAAAAAATGACTGGGAGACATTTGTAAACAATGCTGGCGCTTTCATGTTTCAATCTGCTAGTTATGAACAAAGTGGAAACGAATTGGAAACAGTTCGTGAATTTGGAATTGTCAGTACTGTCAGAGGCTTTTTCACCTACATCGTCGAAGATATTAAACACTTGGCCACCTCAGGTTTCCCACCAACACTGGTGTCATCTACACAACCCATCTAACATTCAACATGCTCATACCCATTAGACATTTTCTGAATATTTTCAGTGATTATCAGTGTGTTTCCCACAGTATACATACCATCCGATTAGTACGATCTGGAGATGATAACAACCTCTTCAAAATAAAGGAGACTTTTGGATAAACATCGCCCCCAACGGAAGTCAAACTGGAAATTGAAAACATAGAACGAATCTATCCGTATGATCAAATTAAATTACAGGTCTTGAAAGCTATCCAAGCTGACCTCCCATTCTCATGCCCTTCAGAAAATGGGAACTCCATATGTTGCTTGCTCTCACACAAGGTGCAAAACATTAAATATGGGCTGTCAAGACTTCTCGAAAACCCTCGCTATGTGATTGTATGTTTCGGGATTATACGATCGTGATTATCGTGATTATACGAAAGTCAATCAATATCCAGCAATATTCAACAATTTGAATATCACTGATATAACGCTAACTCTAAACGGCGACAATTATCACAAAGAAAATATGCATCTGGATTTTGCAAAGATAAATTTTTCACAAGCCTATTTCAACTACTCGCAATTTGGGCTCAGCTACAAACTTATTAATCAGCATAATCCTCTTTTGGCTTACTCGGCCTTCTTTGACAAAGCTCTCTTTGTAATCGATTGTTCCAGAAGAAACGAGAGCATCAAAAGTTCCAGTGTTGATGTCAAGCTCGAAATTGAGACATCCGAAGGATTTCCCCAAAATTGTCGAGCTTATGCTATTATTGTGCACGACACTGTCATTGAGCACCTTCCACTAAGCGAAATGATCAAAAAATGGAACTGAGCATGTGATTCGGCTTCAGTATCAATAACAGAGTCAACATGAGAATAGCTGTTGTAGATATTCAAGGCATCATCGAGCAGCAATTCCATCCTAAGGAAACAGCTATTAGGATTGGAATTCAATGTAGTAACTTTTTACTGTTGCCAAACGTGCCATTTTCCTCTTTAGGTAAAGAGGATCGACGTACCACTTGTTTCTTGGAGCGAAACGTTCACGGATTGCGGTATTTCTCTGGTTTTGTGGAATATCATCAATTGGATGCCGTCCTCAAGAAAAATCTGCATGATGTTGATGTCATATATGTGCGAGGACTTCAAAAACGAGACTATCTTACTGCGAAATTTCCACAATTGGACCTACCTACACGTATTGTGAACTTGGAGGATTATTATAATACATCATGGATGGTTCCCACATTCACCAATACCAATGATGGTATCTTACCTTGTATGCATCACAATCGTCGCAACAATACTAACTATAATTACAGCCTCTAAAACGTCGATATTCTTTACAAATGGCCCTGTGATATGTTACCAAAATAAAAATATTTAATAAATTTGTATTCAAACTGTTTTATTTCATTTTGTACATTATAAACACAACGAAAACGAAAAACTTTGACCAACACGTGTCAACGAAAAGAAAAAAAAAAACGTTGACCACTCCTGACATCGAATCGAAAAAATCAAACGGTGAGCACCGCACGTGTTAACGAAAACGAAAAAACGTTAACTAACACCTGGCATCGAATCGAAAAAATCAAATGGTGACCACCACACGTTTGAACGAAAACAGTCGGCCGAAAGACTGAACGGTTCAATGGGTATCGCACGCTAAAAAATGACAGACCCAATTATGATGTTGAACATTTATGAGGCACCCTGTATAGTATTTTTTTCTAAACCATCATGTTGGTACACCTCGTATAACATTTAAACGCTGACCAACACGTCAACGAAAACGGACGGAAAACTGAACAGTTTAATTGGTATCGCACATTAAAAATGACGGGCCCCATCACTTCACACGTTTATGAGACACTCTGTATAGTATTTTTCTCTCAACTGACATGTTGGGACACCTGGTATAACATTTAACAAACAATCGCCATTTTTTTCTCTTAAATTATGTGTATTGATGTGTTTTTCAAACACACCCTGTACACAATATAATTTTTTCACAAGCAACCGCCATGTTTTATTTTTCCCTTACTAAACCGCCATGTTTTTTTCCTTACTAAACGATCTATTTTCAAACATCATCATTATCATCACACTTTATAATAATAATAATATTTATTCTTCCAAAATAATCAAATATGATACACAGAATACAGTACATAACGAAGAATAAATAACGATCCCACTAAGGGTATATCCCTGTGTGTGGGTAAATTATAGAGTTGAATACAATTTTACATTTTTTGTTTTTTTTTTTGTATGGCTATAATTATATTATGAAGTGAATAAGTGATGTAGAGATGCCCCTTAAAAGATACCTTGTGCACAATGCGACTATACAACGTTTAAACATTCATCATTAGTAATTTGTAATAAAATATGTATTCATTATCAGAGATAATAGGAACAATAGGAGCAAGTAAGATAAGACTACTCACAAACGCAGAGCCTGTAATTGAGTCATCGAAATTATGCTCAACTATCTCAAAAGTTGTTTGATATTTATAAAATTTCATTATAGTTAAAATATATATATAGTTGAAATATATAAAATGAATAAAGTCATTACTTGTACAGAAACATACACTGTATCAATAACTGAAACTTGAACTAACTAAATTTAGCGAACAAACAAATAAAGTCACTCAAACAGGCTGGCCCTGTAAGTGAAGTGACACTAATAAAAGCTTACCTAACTAAAAATTTGTTATAAAAATTCAAATTGTAATCAAAATATAAAATATCATATATTAAATATATCAGAGAGTACGATATGGATTATTGAATTTTTGAACTAGAAGAATAAAATCAAATGTATATGAGGGCTGTTTTCAATTATTGTTTTCATTTATTTTTAAGGTCAATGAGATCATGTATTAGTTTCCGTGGCTGTTCTAAAATCCATTTTTTTAGTTTATTTTCGAATAGAGGACGTGAGTTTAGTTGTCTGATAGAGATTGGCAGATTATTAAATATACTCGGTCCCAAGAAAAGGTGATTTCTCTGTCCTATTGTTTTGTAAATCGAACTAAATATTTCATCTATCTATCTAACCATTTCACTTCTTGGCGCGCTCTACTATCTTTACAAGGTATTTATCGCGATTACTCCGTAACCGAGTTCTACCAATCTCGTTTACCCAGCTCGACTACTGCCGATGGCGTCGGATAGATATCTCTACTTACAGAGGGTTTGGAAATTCCTATGCCAATTCACCGCATTACAAAATTTGAAAAACAAAACGATATTTCTCTAAATATACAAGGTGTAATCTAACCTCTTGCACTTCCGTAAATGCCATTTTATAACGAATGGCAGGTGTAAAAAATTCGAAAAAAAGTGTAAATTTTCGGCAGTTCCAGTATTATTGCGGATCTGCTCCGGTCAGCTGACGTTCGGACAAAGTTTCCCAAAATTTCGACGAATTTTTCTAAACAATTTAAACTTTCCACAATTTTTTTTCGAATTTTTCACACCTGCCATTCGTTATAAAATGGCATTATACACCCGTGCTTCACGGAGAGTGCAAGATGTTTATTACACCCTGTATATTGTTAAGAAATGAACGTTTGTCAAAGAAAAGACGTTTTACGGAGTAGTACGATTAACCAAAAATGATTTGAATAAACATGTTAATTTATTATTAATTCAAAATGTATATTTTCCTAAATTAAATAAGTCGTACTTTACCTCAGGATACAGATCATCCTGAAATCAAATATCATTATTGTTATATTGAAAATATGTAGGTTATTTTTAAAACAAATAAGCAAGAACACGAATAATTTGTTTTGCTGTAGGTGTATCAATTATTTTCATATCGAACAAAAATGAAATGAACATATATTGCATTGTACGAGAATATTAACGAGTGTAAAATTTTATTTCCAAAATTTGATTTTGTAGAAATCCGAAATGATGTATATAAACCAAAAAGTCCATTCGTTTTATATGATGATTTTGAATACGCTCTCAAAAATTGCAACCTAAAAATTTCAGATAAATCATCGAAATATTAAAAGCATAAAGCGTTCAGTGCAGGTTACTATTTGAAATGTTCTTATGATGACAGTATATCAGCGTTCAAAATAGTTATCGGGGTGACGATTGTATACAATGGTTTACAGATGAAATGGCTAGCATTGCCAAATTTGTACAATCAGAAATTAAAAATATTGTACCATTGATATGTTATCCTGGTATGTTTAATGCTGTAGTGTGCCATATTTGCGAGAAGCCATTTTCTAAGCAGTAATTCATCGTTAAAGACCATTGACACTTATCGGGGTTGTTTAGGGGTTGGAGCCATCAAATTTGTAATCTTGCCTTCAAAAAGCTTTTCATTGTACCACTTACTTTCCATAATCTTTCTGGGTATGACTGTCATTTTATTACTTTAGATGTTGCAAAAAGAGGACGTGTAACTGTAAGTATACTTCCTATCAACAAAGAGAAATACATTTCATTCACCCAATACGATAGCGAAACTAGCAATAAATTTAGATTTATCGATTCTTATCGCTTTATGAGTCAGTCTCGATGAGTTAGTTTCGACACTGGATGTAAGAAATTCATAAATAATAATAAAAAAAAGAATTTGCACAATTGAGTTATGAGAAATTTAAACTAAGAAAGGTGTATTTCCTTACGATTATGTTGAAAATATAAAAAAAACTCTTCGGCACTGAGCTACCTCCCAAAAAGCACTTTACAATAAACTCTACGATACCGAAATCGATGATGTGAAGTATGCTTGGCAACAATTTTATATCAAAACTTTGGGGAATACAGCAATTTATACATGCGAACGGATATATTGCTGGACCCAGCATGATACTATACCATGCCGGGGTACACGTATGTTGAAATATACTTGATTCAAATTACAAATTTTAAAAGACATCGATATGGTCTTGTTTGTAGAAAAGGGTATAAGGGGCGGAATTTCAGTTAGTTGTGATAGGTATTCGGAAGCTAATAACAAGTATATGCCTGCACACAATTCCACACAGCCGTCCAAATTTATTATGTATTTCGATATAAATAATCTTTATGGGTGGGCAATGTCAGAATTTTCACCATATGGAGGCTTCGAATGGGTTGATACGAATATTGATGTGACTCAAATTCCCCACGACAACCCCGAAGGTTATATTTTACAAGTTGATTACCCTGCATATCCTCACAATTTACACAAAGATTTCCCTTTTTGCCCCGAACACCGCGCACCACCAAATTCCAAGTTGAAAAAATTGATTCCAACTCTTCATATTAAAAAAAAATAGTATAAGTTGCACTATAGGAATTCGAAACAGGCTCTTGAACATGGATTAATATTGAAAAAAAAAAGCATAAAGTTTAAAATTTAAACAGTCTGGATAGTTGCGTCCTTATATCGAGCTAATACTCGATTGAGGACTGCAGCTACTAGTTCTTTTGAAAAAATCAGTTAAAATTGGCCAATAACGTGATTTTTGGTAAAACTAGGAAGAACATATGGCGCCCAAAATCTCATTTCATGCCCTCGATTTCATAATCGTACCGTTTTCGATTCAAACCTGATGGCTATTGAATTGAAAAAAACGGAACTTGTATTCAATGAACAAATGTCCACAGACATTGGTTTATTAAATGCCCACATACATTGGTTTATTGAAAACAAGTTCCACTTTTTCCAATTTCAGATTTGTTGCAAACTTGCATGTTCAAATTTTACTACGAATTTATGTTTTCAAATAATGTTGTGGAAAAATGCAAATTACTATATGCAGATACCGACAGTTTTATTTATGAGGTAACGTGCGACGATGGGTACGAAGAAATTATTAAAAATCATATCGCAAAATTCGATACGTCTGATTATCCAAAAAATAACAAGTATATTATACTTGTGAATAAAAAAGTTCCGGGACTCATGAAGGATGAAGCGAATGGTAAAATTATCGCGCACTTTGCAGGGTTACGTTAAAAAATGTGTACCTACAAAGTGCAGGTAAAAAGGCAAAAGGAGTAAAATTTAATGTTGATAAAAATAAGTTTCGAAGATTACGTGGGTTGTTTGAAAAATTGCAAGCAAAAGGAAAGGAAAGGAAGTCAAAAATAGCTCTTAGTCCGTATGACGATAAACGTCATCTTATCCCCAAATAATTTGATACATTGCCGTGGGTAAACTATAATTTAACGTGAGTCTTTTTCATTTGCAGCCCTCAGCATCCTGCGCGTGCGCACACGTTACCATGAATTTAAAGCAACTCTGCATCAAAACCGTTTCCGAAAACATCCATTCTGCAGGCAGGTTCCTTATACAGTCACCTTTACATCTACAATTAACGAAAAGAGTTGTTCAAAATTTTGCCAAGTATGAATGGTCTCAGATTAACAAAGAGGATACTGATGATGATGATTATGACATTCTAGTGAATTTCGAATATGTTGATGAATTTGATTTTGCTAATTTGTATATACCTTTCGATTTTCGTATATTATTATTAAGTGTTGAAGATTTGGAGCCATATTGCCATCATGACTCATACTGTATATGGATGAAATTTAACGAAATTGTTGATTTTAACTTGTTGTTATGTGAAAATTGTTTTAAAGCTTTCGAATATTGTGCTGACTATTACGACAAATTAAATTTCAAAGTTAGACATTTACATGAAGTTTTTACAAGTTATGAATTACATAATGCTTACCGATATAATATATAATCATATTGGTTCCAATATGATTTTAGGCACGTTCTTTTTGAATTAAAAAATCATGATGATTGTATTAGTGATTGATGACTGAACATCATATTCAAGTATATTTCAACGAATCATTTTTCATGTATAATCCATTTTTCATTTATGGTTCAATAGTATATTGTATTTTTCTTTTATTGTTGTACTTTAGGGAGGGTATTTTGAATATAGAAAAAAAAATTATTTCCTGCGTTTTATTACAATATTTTGTTTGAATATCTAATAAACTTAAACTCGATGAAATAAAAAACTCAAGTTCTTTTCCTCATTTATTCCATAAATCATACACAATTTTTTTGTTTATAATAAAATAAATATTTACGTAAAGCATTAGTGCATATACTATCTAAAGATGAGGCTTGATGAAAACCATCTATAATTTCTTCCAAACTTAAATTAGTTTTATTATCACGTAACCATGACTGAATGATACTAAAAACTAAAAACACCTCGATAATATGCTCGAAAGTTCAAAGCATCCAACAGCGATGCGACTGGACAGCACTCCCACATGTGTATTGAGAACATCGTTTACATCTTGATCAGACAGCTCTATGTTCACAGCATCTTTGGCAATGGAAATTTGTTTGGTATTACTTTCGCTGTATTGTATAATGTAAATGTAATCCTCGCAACGTGTTGTGATTGGATTGTATTCGTCTACATAGCCGTCGATTTGTGATTCAAAGAAATTTTCCTTGGTTGTTTGCAATATGCCAACGAGGGTTGAGAACTGTTGCTTCAAAATAATGCATGGGGTAAAGCCTCTGTCTGGACTCAGACCACATCGGATTTCATAGGATGGCATGGGAAAAACCATCAACAATTGGTTTTTGTTTCGAGCGGCCCTTTTTTCATCAGAACTTTTTTCACGAGACATACATCTGGATTTGCAGTTTTTTGTAGTTCCTTTCCATAGAAAGCACCCTTGATGCGTGCACCCTACATATCTTCCAACATGGAGGTGGCGGGGTTGGTAATATAGACTTTGATAATTTTTAATAATTCCTTAGTCCAATTAGGGGTATAGCCTTTTTCGAAAACGTGTTTTGCCTTACTGATTCGCACATCACCGACTTTTATTTTTCGGTCCAGCTATTTTCAAGCGGTTCTGTGCAGATATGAGAATTTTCTTTTTGTTGGTTTTATCAATTTCCGAAGGCTTCATGTAGGGACATTTCTGCCATAGAGAACGGCTAAAGGCAGGCCATGGCCGACCCGTAGATGTTCAGGGAATACTACCAGGGTGTTTTCCATACAACGCCACTACTGGACAGGAAGCGCTTACTAGGGAAGCCGATAACCTCAGAAATAGCCCAACACCACCGCTAGGTCACAGAGCCTTCTCAAAGCTGATGGTCGGCTACGAGGAGGTTCTGGATGCTATCAAGGGGCTCCTTACGAAAAAAGCTCCTGGAATGGACAAGATAGATGCAATTTTATTGAGGAATCTTCCGAAGTCTCTCGTTCAATTCATCTACATAATAAATGTATTATAAAGTGGCAACACTATCCACAATGTCTCAAGGTTGCGGAAATTATTCCGATCCTAAAGCAGACTGAGTCAGAAAGCTATCGCCCCATCTCCTTGCTTAGTGCTGGTAGATAGAATCCCATTCAAGAGATTTGCTGTGCTGACCTTGAAGGAAGACTTGCCGTGATCCCGGCGGAGCAGTTCGGGTTCCGAATGGGACATTCAACAACCTCTCAGGTAGTCCGGATTGCCCACGAGGTCAGGGGGGATTCCAGCAAGGACTCAACACTGTTATGGTCCAGTTGGACGTCCAGACACCGTTCGACACGGTCTGGACAGAGGGATTTATCATTAAAACGTTCCGAGCAGGCATGCCGGAGTACTTGGTAAGACTTCTAGATTTGTACCTGGTCAACAGAAGCTTTCGATTTCTCTCATTTTATCTATTTATATGTTCATGTTCTTGTTGCCTTTATTATTTTATTTATATTTAATCTGAATTAATATTTTTGAAGTTTTGAAGTTCGAAGTCTCGGCCTACCTAGCAAGTAGGTCCCGGGTCAATCCTTCACTTCGGAATCTTTTTTCTTTTATTTTCAAAAAAATATTATAATGTAACATCAGGGCTAGGAGGTTGAATGTTCAGATGTAAGATGGCAGGTGACAGATGGTACTTGACACATGACAGATGAAAGATAGTAGGTGACACATGACTCATATTCATTATATTTTTGAACAAATATGAAAATATCAAAAACGAACGTTGTATGGTAATTGATAACATTAGTTATACAGGGTGTTAATTAAGTACGTTGACAAACTTCGGGAGGAGATTCTTTGAAAGTTTTCAGGGCGAAAAGTTCATAAAAACATATGTCCTAAATGGATTGTTTTTCGAGATACAGGATGATTAAAATACATTTTTTTCAAGAGTTTTTGGAGTTAACTTCGACATTTTCGACAATAATCAGTTCAAATTAGGAAAGTTCAATCCATTCAATACCATACAAAATAATACATTTTTCAAATAATTCACAGGGTCCTCCTTTTTTCAGAGTCAAGCCTTGTTGAACCCTTCAGATTTTTTTTCCGCCGTCACTGACATATTATTAGACAGGAATAATCAATGTTGTTTCACTTAACATATTTTTCTTCACCTGTAGTCTTTCATTAACTTATACGGTTCAGGAGCTACAATGAAAATATTAATGCGAACATTTTCCAGTATCGCATAACATAAAGAAATTTGAGAAACAAATATTCCCACAAACTTCGAAGGGTGATTCTTTGAAAGTTTTACGGACGAAAAGTTCATAAAAAGATATGTCCCAAATGGCTTGGTTTTCGATAGACAGGGCGATAAAAATAAATTTTATTCAAGATTTTTTGGAGTAAACTTTGACATTTCCGACAATAATCAGTTCAAATTCGGCAAGTACAGTCCATTCAATAGTACGCGCGTTACAAAATAATTCACGAGGTCCTTCTTTTTTCAGAGCCAAGTCTTGTTCAACCCTTCAGAAATTTTTTCCGCCGTTACTGACATATAGATAGGAATAATCAATTTAATTTCATTTAACATCTTTTTGTTTTCTTGAAGTTTATCATTTACTTGTACGGTTCAGGAGCTACAATGAAAATATTAATGCGAACATTTCCCAGTTTCGCATAACATAAAGAATGAACATTCTCAATTATTGTAAATTGGATGAAATATTTTTTCAGAATTAGAAAAATTTAAGATGAATAAAAATTATCAAAGAAAATATATAAGGACAAGCGCTTTTATGCAAATGTACTGAAAATGAAAAAAAAAATGTCTTTCATTGTTTGATATAGGTTATTCTGTGAGTATTATATTCAAAATCTTTCAATGAATTATTTTGTATCGTGTGTACTATTGAATACTTGCCTAATTTGAACTGATTATTCTCGAAAATATCAAAGATTACTCCAAAAAATCTTGAAACAAAAACATTTTCATAACCCTGTACCTGGAAAACCAAGCCGCATGGGACATTTTTATTATATTTATATGAACTTTTTGTCCTGATTACTTCCAAAGAATCTCTCTTCGAAGTTTGTGAGGATATTTGCTTCACAAATTTCTTTGTTATAATATACTGCAAAATGTTTGCATTAATATTTTCATTGTAGCTCTTCGATCGTACAAGTAAATGAAAAACTTCAAGAGAACAAAAAGATGTTAAATAAAACAACATTGTCTCATAATATGTCAGTGACTGCGAAAAACAAATTCTGAAGGGTTGAACAAGGCTTAACTCTGAAAAAAAAGGACCCTGTGATTTATTGGAGAAATGAATTATTTTGTATCGTCCGTACTATTGAATGGATTGTACTTGCCTACTTTGCCTATTGTCGAAAATATCGAAGTAAACTTGAAAAATTCTGGAAAAAAATTTATTTTCACCACCCTGTACCTCAAAAACCAAGCCGTTTGGGAAACAGGTTTATAAGAACTTTTCATCCTGAAAACTTCCAAAGAATCACCTCCCGAAGCTTGTCAATGTACTTAATTAACACCCTGTATATATATATTTTATGTATGTATGTAATTAATTTTTGAGAACTAACGATATCCCGATTAATCCAATTTGATGTATTTTATATACCAGGAGCCTAAATATTAGCTTGTTTCGAAGTTGACGAGTTCATAAACATTCGTCGACAACTTTTTCAACACCCAATATTTAACATTTTTTGGGGCTAATTAACCCTGAAAGTAAGCAGCTGCTCCAGAAAGCTGAATGTTTCATTTTTGTACTCTGCACATAATTCTTGGTCCTCTCGAACATGTTCTGTTAAATCGTTTCTAGAAGCGAAGTTTAGAGGCTGGTTGTCTTGGAAGTCCTAATGTCTTCGAAACATCTTACCTGACAAATAAACCTCTTTGCCATAAATGGGATAAAAACCACTATGATTGTGATTGTGTGATTTCGTGAAAAGAAGATCTTAAAGCGAATGAACTATTGTGAACTATTGTTGTAGCTTCTTATGATCGTTTTCAAGGCTCGATTGGCCCTTTCGGTGTGATTTCATCCTGAAAACTTCCAAAGAATCACCCTTCAAAGTTTGTGGGAATATTTGCTCCTCAAATTTCTTTATACAGTGACCGCCAAAAAGTATGTACCATATGGGAAAAAAGTTTACTATTAGAGTATTGGAAAAAAGATTCTTGGGAAAAGTTTGTGCATGTCCGATAACCTAAAAATTGATTTTGACACATGTCACGTGATCGCTGGTATGGCGGCAAATTGAAAAATATTACTATGAAAAGGTAAAAAGTGGGGTAAAATGGCAAGATATCAAAAAAAGTTATTTCAAAAAGTTGTTAAGAATTGAATTTTATTCACATATACGAAGTTTGAAAAGATAATGAGAGAAAATTGAAAATAACAATTTTTTAAAATATTTTCCTAGCTGTATGAAAATATCAAATTATTATCTTATGAATATCTTGACCATACTGAAACATTTGTTTTTCAATGAGAATGACAAAATTTTCTCATTTTCCCCACACCAGTGAGCACTAAATTGTCGAAAATGTCTAAGTACACTTGAAAAAATGTATTTTCATCACCCTGTATCTCGAAAACCAAGCCGTTTGGACATATGTTTATATGAACTTTTTGTCCTGAAAACTCACATCCCAAAGCTAGGAAAATATTCAAAAAAATGTCAATTTTGTTGTATTATCTCTTCAAACTCTAAGCAACTTTTCCAAACAACTTTTTCGATATCTTGCCATTTTACCACACTTTCTGCCTTTTCACAGCTTTTTTCAATTTTTTTCAGTTTGCCGCCATACTTTAGGTTATCGGACAATTTTCCCTAGAATTTTTTTCCAATACTCCAATAATAAACTTTTTTCCCCATATGGTACATAATTTTTGGCGGTCACTGTAGCATATATATTTTTTTGAGAAACCGAACATACTAACAGCTCGTAAAAATTCACCGAGAGCTGCTGCCGCTAGTGGAAAAATGAGAAATTTTTTCTTGGTCTTTGACCACAGGATTTTTGAAATTTGAGTTGGAAATTGTCACTGATAGACGAACCGTGGATCGATCCAAAAGCCATCCAAAAACCCCGTTAATATTACGAACATCGGTCTGTACCGACCGCCGTAGTTTGGAATAAGAGGATGATTGATAAAATTCCTCAGTTGGCACCCTGGTCCTTGAAGGAGTAGTTCGGGGACCGGCCCTCATTAGTTCGTGCCCTGGAATCGAGGCTAAGTACAGCATAGTGGCATATAGGACCTTCTTTGATTTTTTACGAAAATATTTATTCATATCAATATTACCAATATCATGTCTTTCCATTTAACTTTATTTTGAGATTGAAAGTGTAGTTTTCTTTCCCCAAACACCCAGTCCGGTTTTCTCTGTCTTGCACTACCTCTTCCATAGTATAACTAGTGGAGGTTTTTCTTGCATATTGCCCAACCCCGTGTATAAATAGGTCAATATACCCATTTGCAGAATTTCAAGTTTTATTGGGGTAATATATTATATGGTGGATAATTTATAGGTTTGGATCTGCTAGACATTACATTAAGGTATAGGCTTGATATTAAATCTGTTGGCGCCCTTTGGAAAATCAACTTACTTTTATTGAACTCACCTCCTCTCTCGCTGTTGAAAGGCTAGCTGTGAGCAGTTAACCTTGTCCATGTTTATATCTTAGGTACTCCCTCACATATAACCAATTGATTATATACCAAAAGAAAGAAAATGCGTAACATATGTTTACGAATGGTAAAGCTAGGTTACATTTCTAATCACTCCTCAGATTAGGTTAGATAAGTTGAGTAATGTCTGATCATTTCCTAGGTCAGATCATTGATTTCTAACCACTCCTCATGTTAGATAAGTCAAGTTATATTACCTTAAGTTAGGTTAGGTTAGATAAGTTGAGTTATGTTAGGTTAGGTTATGTTAGATTAGATCAGGTTAATTTAGATGCCTAGTCAGTTCCCAGGTTAGGTTTGATCACTGATTTATAATCATTACTCAGGTTAGTTTAGATCACCTTCTCTTAAATCGCTTAAATGTATCCTCATCATTTGTAGAAACCTCTTAAAGTCACTACTCTTCAAACCTTTGATATGGTCTGAGATTTCACACTAAAGAAACATCGCGAATACCACCAGCTATCCGGTGGTATCTACTTACTGAATTGCCTCTATGAACTAAGTAGTTTTGTGGATAAAATTCCAATAAATTATCCACAATGAAGACTCTCTGAAGACAACATTTTCATTTTAGGTCCTCAATACACAATGGATATATCTGCAATGCAGAAAATGTTTACAGATGATGTGACCTCTGGAAGATCACCATTAATAGTTATCGCAGATGCCGGAACTCCCATTAGTGGGCATGTAGATAATATTCCCAGAATAAAGGAACTGTGTAAAGTACATGGCGCTTGGCTACATCTTCGAGGACATAGTTTATCGGCATTGGCTCTACCCAATCATCGGCGGAATGGACTCGTAAGATAATATATACCTATAACCTCTATTCTCATAATTCTGCATTGCATATTTTAATGTAAAATTTTTCATAAAATGAAATTAATGTATGGTGGGTAGTTCAAGGCGTAAATTGAGTAGGACGCAGAAAACAATGGAAGTTTTTTTCGTACTGGTCCGTCAGTCATTGCCGAAAGTGCAGCAAAGAAAGTTTATTGTGCTGATTATTTTTTGACACTCTCCCGCCCCGCATATTCCTATAAGTAGATCTTCTACAGAAAAACTGCTTGAGTTAACATTTGGAATCTCTAAGGTCCATCTTGGTCATTTGTGTCCCCCAGTCATCACCGCGATGCTCGAATGACCGGTCGCCTCCGCAGCATGTTTGTACCTGACTGTCTGGAGACTTCTACTCTCTCATCACCGGTTGGTACACGTTTAAAGTCGTTCCTGAATATGATATAATCCAGAAGAATTTTTTTTATATTCGTCAACCCCATTCTCAATGTTGAAATTTTGGGGCATTTATCTATTTCCGTCAATTTATCTTTACAAATTGTTAATTTTGAATCGAAATCTAACTCGACAGCTACTGATATTCCCGCCTTTTCATAGCGTAATGCCCCTCTGAGTAAGATTCTCTTATCATTAACAGTGCCCTCTAGTGGAAAACCTCTAACTCGCAACTCATATGTGAGTTCCTATGTGAGTTTCTAAGAGTCGGTTAACTTCCATATTCAAATGTCGAAAGACTAGAGAAAGTTATCGCGCATGTGCGCACCCGCTTCCTTCCTGAAGTAAAAAAATTACCCGCGTAACTGAAATAAGCAAAGGAAAAATATTTCTGACTATTCAGAAATCGGTTTCTTATCAATTAACCGCTATCGTAACTTCTTAAAAAAAAAGAATCCGTTGTACTCCTACAACATTAGTAGTGTCTACGATAAAATATTTACAATGATATAAAAATTATTAACCGTTGAATTTTAACAATCATTCACTTCAAATTAAAATAAATATCTGAATATCGTATCTCAGTACAAGTTTTAGACCACACCCGGTAAATACCAATGTCCAATCACTATCTATTCAAAATACCAATTTACGAATGAAGATTTAAATGAAATGTACCTATGTACTATGAAACATTTCACCAAACTGATATTATAATCGCTTACATAAGTGAGCAATGACTATCATAAAGCCTGCTTAGCATCAAAATGATCTATTGCTATCAGGGTCAATGAACCAAACCACTATGCTGTTATTAACATTTAGCAAGTGATTCTACTGCTTGAGCTCCTTTGATCAAGAGGAGTTCTGTCTCTTCTGGTCCCGCTTCAAGGCTCATTTGTTGCCGGGATAAGGCATCGGCGACCTTATTTAGAACACCCTTCCGGTACTGTAGCTTTCGGTGGGGGTATCGAGTTTATCCAGCGAAGGCTCTCAGTAATTACGACGAAACGGTAAGCTAGGGCCTCATCTTGCGAGTACCAAAGACGATCGCTGCGCATTCTTTCTCGGTCCCTGAGTATTTCACCTCAACTTGATTCAGGTCTCGGCTCGCGTGAGCTACCACTCGGTCGTGGACGTCAACTTTCTGAATTAGGGCTACCCCTAATCATAAATCAGACGCATCGGTTTGAAAATAAAAGATTTTTGAAAAATCCGGATTGACTAGAACCAGGGCTCGTGTCAGAGCTGTTTTGAGGAGTTTGAAAGCTTCCTCTTGCCTGGTGGACCGTAGTAGCTGCTTTAGTGGGGCAGCGACGCGGGTGTAGCCTTCTATGAATCGGCGGTACCATGATATGACTCCTAAGAAGCCTCTCAACATTCTTATGTTACGGGGTAGAGGGATGTTCAGGATGGACTTTGTCTGGATCTGTTTTTATCCACTCGCGGCTGACAACGTGTCCTAAGTATCTCATTTCTTGTTTGCAGAAATGACACGTATCGGGAATGATCCGCAGGTTGGCGGAATGGAGTATTTCGAAGATGATTTTAAGGTGTTTTAGGTAGTCCTGAAAAGTTTCGCTGATGATTATGATATCGTCGAGATAGGAAAAAGCAAAAGTTAATTGCGGTCCGATAACCCTATCTAGTAGTCGTCTAATGTGCTAGGAGCCGCACGTATGCCCCCTGAACTGAAACAAGCCCCTGTCGGGAACTGTAAAAGCATTAATAAACCAGGAGCAATGGGAATTTGCCAGTAGCCATCTTTCAGATCTAGTGTTGATATATTTCGGGCTTCTCGAAGTTTGTCTAATATGGCGTTTATCTGCGGCAGAGGGTAGGAGTCCTTTACACGTCTATCCTTCTTTCTGACTATCAGGGCTATTCCACGGACTGTCAGAGGGCTCTATCACACCTTCGAGTATTGTGTCAACTTCCTGGTTGATCACAGCCTGCATGGCCGGATTCCTGGGACGGTAACATTGCTTAATGGGGGTCGGGTCTTTCAGACGAATATGTTCGGCGAGGTGGGTGACTCCTCGGGGACGTCGGAAACGCCCTAGTTCGGTTTCGAGAAACTCTTCTAGCATCTGCTCTTCTAACTTCTCTGGGGACACTTCTGAAATAGCTATACTAGATCGTCCCGTGCATCTTATGCTGAGTTTTGGTTCGCTTATGTCTACTATACGGCTTTCCTTTTCCGCAGTAACTCCATTTCAATCAACAACTCGATTTGCAAACCTGGCATATATGAATCTTCCTCGAAACTGAATTCCTTGATTTTACTTTATATGATACAGGAGTCTTTGAAAGGAACTTTTGTACCATCGGCTGAGCGGGCGATTTCCGTCTTAGGTTCTTACAACCCCATTTTAAGTCTTCTGGTAAATTCCGACGGTGTGGCTGGTGTCGGCTCCGTCTTCTGTTTTGCGACAACGGTCTCTAACCTAACCTAACCTAACCTAACACATATAGAACATAATTTTCGGGGTTCATTTCTGTACGCAAATCGGGTGTGCCCTAGCTTGTTCTCCATATCTCCAGCACACAGCATCCTGTCGTTCGTTCTTAGTTGCTGGTCGTGGGGAAAATGTTCGGGTGACTTCACCACTACTGGTGCAGATCTCAGTCCTATTGTTTTCTGGGAATCGTCTGATCGGCGCCAGTCTGCCGTTTGAGATATTTCTCATTTTATTCGAGCTAGGTTTCGGTATATCTCGTATATTCGGCTTACTGCTCGGCAACACATTCGGTGGAGGACGGTAGTTGGGTTCTTCTCTGTTTATTTCAACTTTTCACCCAGTTCGATGTGTTCGTCTATAGTCCGGACATCTCTCCTCCTTATATAGTACTTATATTCCGGCCAGAGATTCTGGTATATTCTTTCGAATTGAAGCTCTTGTCGAATATTACCAATTCTGCGGAAAATAGTCTGAAGCGGTAACAAAATCCTTCACTGTTTCGTTGAGCCCTGTGTTCGTTTCTGGGCTTCATCTTCCAGGCGTAAGCGGTATTTTGAGAATGCAGAAAATGAGCAGAAACTTGCGCAGAAATCGCCCCAGTTCTGCCAGCGATGTTTGTTGTTTCTGTACCATAACAGTGCCTTATCTCTCAGTAATTCTGGTAACAGTAGCTGAGATCCGGACGGGGCATATGCATTTTGCAAAGGGTTCTTTTTACCGTCGAAGTTCACATTCCACTTTCGAATTTGATCTAATACTTTGAAAATTTTTTCCTCCGATGTTGTTGCAATATTTTGTCCCAAGTTGCAAGAAGAGTGGGTAGGGTACTGATTGTATCTAAGATTTCCGATTGGCTGGGTGTGTTCATGCCCGGTTGTGTAAGTCGCAGCCATCTGATTACCGTGACTGTTCATATTTCTTCCTGGTAACGACTGTCCAAGAAATGTTGAAGTGTGTCCAGGTACTTCTTCCAGGCCTTTTTTTACGGGCAGCTATGTTATGCCTCTTCGAAAATATTTTATTGTTATTTGTAACACCTCTGGGTTTCGGCTCCCGAACTTGTATGGTTTGGTAGATACGGCTGCAGTTGGGGTAATTGTGGGTGTTCCATCGCACAAGCCTCTTCATCGAACATTGTTC
The DNA here is from genome assembly GCA_958298965.1 of Chrysolina haemoptera. Classification (NCBI taxonomy): domain Eukaryota; kingdom Metazoa; phylum Arthropoda; class Insecta; order Coleoptera; family Chrysomelidae; genus Chrysolina; species Chrysolina haemoptera. The sequence continues at coordinate 30,545,582 of OY282595.1, read as the reverse complement.
CTTGAATGTTTCTTTAGGTTGGTTCAGTGGTCTCCTCATATACTCCCGCATTCTCTAAGCCCAGCGTTCTTAGTCTCTCTTGCAACTCTCCTTTCTTCAGGCTATACATATCAGTTAACCGAAACTCAGTAATCTTTTCGGATTACTTTTATTACTCTGGCTATGCTTATAAAGCTCGAGCGCCAAAATTTGTGACGTTTTTCGCTGCGGGATTAGCTCTAGCGCAGTTAAAACAATATCGAATATATTTCCTAGCAATAAAATTCTAGGGTATGAACTGAATGTATTGTATTATTTAATATTTAGAAAAATTGTTTAAATTGAAACAAAACAGAGTTCCATCATCTGCTGACGGCCGTTTAGTTGTTTACAACTCGTCAGAGCAGCTTTATGGAGCTCTCAAAATCAAAACGCATTAGTAACTTGATTTTAAACCTTGGATTGGTCAGAACAACAAAATTGTTGACTGCCTGCCAGTAAGTGAAAAAATTTCTAGCTTTGGATTCCGTGGTTCGTTTCAAATTAAGTTTCACTAGTGAGTGTAGATGTCACAAGTTATTGAGCCTAGCACTTCTTAGTACGTACTAATTTCATATGACCAACCTTTAACGACTTCAGTGCATATCATACGAGCCTAGCACTTCTCACACCTGATCTGACCAACTATCAGTCATTTGAGCCTAGTGCCTCTTAGTACCCACTCATCTCAATATGATCAGTTCTTATCATTTGAGCCTAGTGCCCCATAGTACGCACTTATCCCAATATAATCCTCCGTATGTCATTTGATGCCTTTAGTTCTTATCATTTGAGCCTAGTGCCTCATAGAACGCACTTATCTCAACATGATCATTATCGTTTCTTACCTTTAAGAATGATCCACGGCTTTATCTTGTCCGCAGTGACAACTGTTTTCATCCTTCTTCCACCATTTTTCATGTCTTCTACTTCGTACCTATAATTCAACAGAACTTTAGTCACCTTGGCTAACAACTTCTTGCTTCTTTGTGTATAAGGAAAAATCAAGTTCCTACTCTGTCGTATTTCGTTTTTACTCAATCAACAAATCGAATTATACATCAGACTGACAAGAAATCAAACTTACGAACGACGTAAAATGGATAGTCGATAAGATAGTCGATAAGAGTTAAGACATTACCTCAACAGCAGCACACTGTGAAAATAATAAACTTCAAACTTTCCCTTATTTGAACAGTCCGCTGCTGAGCTAAGCCAGACCCAGACCATCACGTAGATTTTGGAGTCGAGGACGAGGCAACGGCTTTGTGAAGATGTCTGCCAGCTGGTGCTCAGAACCAATGTGCTCAACAACCAGCATCCCCTTCTGGATTCGATCCCGAATGAACAAGTACTTCAGCTAAATGTGCGGAAGTGGAATTCAGGATTTTCAGAAAGTTTCTTTGCTGTCCCCGTTATCAATTCGCAGAACGGGAAGTGCAGCTCTTTGAATAAACGAGAGATCCAGATGATCTCCTTCGAACGAAGATTAGCTGCTATTATTTCTGCCTCACATATAGAGTCAGCCACAAATTCCTGACGTCGACTTAACCATGTGATAGCTGCATCTGCCAATTTGACGACCACTCCACTGGTTGAACGCAATTTTCATCATCTTGGAGCTGCCATCTTGAATTCAAGAATTTTATGTATACCAACATTACCAACTGCAAAATAGTATTTTCATCATGACCTCTCCATATAACGTGCTAATTCCATATTCATGGTGTGTTTTTCTATTTTCAGGTGTCGCCTGTTTCGGACAGTTTGACGTTAACTCTTGGAAGTTGGTTAGGTATTCCAGGATTACCAATGATCGTATCCTTTTTTTAAAACGAGTTTATGAAAATGAAATCATAACTGATCTGATTTCACTGATAATTTAAACGTGTTGTAATTGAATGTAACAAATGATTATTGCATACCTCTTAATAATCTACAGTATTGTTCAAAATAAATGAGAGAACTAATTAATATCTGTGGAATCTGTGTATGAAAATTTTATTCTGTACTTATTCACCGTTTTCAAATTGAATATGAAGATTGGAAAGAATTACAAAAAACTGTAGAAAGTTTCCAGTAGCGGTTTAACCTTAGATCTGTGAGCGTGCTTTTGCCTAGTCACATGCTGAGCTTATATGAGGTACTTGATTATGCTCATGAAGGGATTACCAACCATCACAAATTTACACCAAAATAGTTGATTCTGTTGAGTATTGTGATCGTTTACTTAAGAAAAACTGTTCAATTACCATATTTCATAATAATATAAGAAGTCTTGCGAAGCACATAGATGAACTAACAATATTCCTTAGTGAATTTTAATTTTATCAGAAACGTGGAAATTGTTCGATACCGATATATACCTGAAGGGATATAACATGATTTATTGTGAAGTGACGGTATTATTATCTATATCAGGGAAGAATTGAATTTCAATCATAAGATCGTTGCCCTTGGTGATATAAACGCCATTGAATTGACTCTGGAAGAACATGGGAAAACTTTCAAAATCATGTCCGTATATAGATCTTCGTCTACGGACATAGATCATTTTAACGTCGGCGTCGACTTGAATAATTATTTGGAAAAATGTAATACTAATAGAGATATTAATATTGTAATGGTGATTTAAAAAACGATCTCCTAAAAGAAAGTGATGACAGAGAAAATTACTTAAACTACATGGAAGAACATGGATACATATCAATGATTAACGAGACAACACGTGAACAAGGTCGAAGCAGTAGTTGTATAGACCATATTTTTGTGAAAACTAAGGAAATATACGAGAACTTCACTCCAATAGTATTGAAATCATTCCTCACGGATCACTATTCTGAAATTCTTCAATACGAGCTTCACAGTGAACAAGAAAAGAAAAAAACTCATAACTATCAGAAAACATATATAAACTATGACGAACTGAGAAGAAAATTAGCTTTGGAATCCTGGGCAGATATATTTACATCAGACGATATAAATCGTATCACAGAATCATTCATATATAAATTCAAAAATCATATAGAACAATGTAGTAAAACTATTACTATCAAAAGAAGAAACCAGAAGAGAAGTCCTACTAGTGAAATCAGTTAATAAAAAAAATTCCATGTATAAAAAATTGCAAAAAAACCCGGATGATTTCAGCTTGAAAAATGAATTTAAAATATACAGGAATACTATAAATGCTCTTATACAGGAAATTAAAGTAAACTACTACAAAAGTGAAATAAATAAAAATAAGAATTGCCAAAAACACATGTGGAAGTGTGTTGAAAAATTACAAAGGAAAGAAACTATTAATAACATAAAGGAAATACAGGTAGATGATAAAATTGTAACGGATTCTTTTATTATAACAGAATCGTTCAATGATTATTTCATTAATGTAGGATTAAATCTTGCGAATCAAATAACAAAAACAGATCGAAAATTCCTCAGCAATAAAATCCCAAATACAATATTCATGGCGCCAACAGATGAAAACAAAATACGACATGTTGTAAAAGAACTAAAATTAAATAAAGCCCCTGGATTAGATGGGATTGGAGCAGAGACAATTAAAAAATGCATTGATCTGTTATTATATCCTCTGAAAACAATCATAAATATGGTTTTAGAAACTGGAGAATTTCTTGATGTTTTAAAAATTGCTGTTGTGAAACTCCTCCATAAATCAGGGAAAAAAAGTTGTCTTTCAAACTATAGGCCGATTTCTATTCTTTCCAATTTTAGCAAAATAATAGAAAAAATTATTAAAAAAAAGGATAATTAGTTTTGTGGAAAAATATAAATTAATTTCTGAGAATCAATTTGGCTTTGTAGAAGGTAAATCCACTCAAGATGCAATTCCCGAATTAATAAGAAACATTTACACAGCGGTAGATTCCAAGCAAACACAATTTGTGTCTTCATCGATTTGGCAAAAGCGTTCGATACGGTGAGCCATCCAGAGTTGATCAATTGTCTGGAAAATATCGGATTTAGAGGAAAATCACTAAATTTAATTAGTAGCTATCTGAATAATCGACAGCAGTGTGTACAAATAGATAACACTCAGAGTAAGAAAAAAACTGTACGCTACGGAGTTCCCCAAGGAACTGTTTTGGGGCCAATCCTTTTTATACTCTATATCAATGATATGTTCAACTTACCAATTCCTAGTGATATAACTGGTTTTGCCGATGATACGGTTGTTTTCTTCAAAGATCTAGACTGGTCCAGTCTTAAAAAGAAAACCCAAAACGCACTACCAGTTTTATTGGATTTTTACAAGAGTAAACTTCTTACAGTTAATATAGATAAAACAGTATACTTACCACTCACCAGTTATGAGCCAAACCAACCGAATTTTGACTATATCGAAATTAAAAATGAAAACCAAACCATGCGACTGATGGAAAGAAAAACAGTTAAATATCTTGGCGTCACACTGGATAATCATTTAAGATGGGATGCTCATATTTCCATTCTCGTAAAAAAACTCCGTTTTTATTTGAGTAAATTCAAATATTTGAAGAAGTATTTTGACATCCACCATCTTCGAATAATGTATCATGCACTTGTTCAAACCCACATTTTTTATGGTATCATTGCATGGGGTGGAATAACCAACAATTACTTGAAAAATCTCGAGACACTGCAGAAATGGATCATAAAAATCATACTTGAAAAAAAAAGGGATTATCCCAGTGATGATCTTTATAGTGAATCAGGGTTGTTTGATATACGCCAATCTTTTCTTCTCACTCTTTTAGTATACCAACGCAAATATATTTCATCTACCAAACAAGTTGAACATGTCTATAATACCCGATATCAAGAAAAATCCCTGGAGGTACCTAAAATGCTCAAAACTATTGGACAGCGAACTTATATATTTCTTGCTCCCAAAGTGTACAATAAAATTCCGATTGAAACGAGAAAACTCAACTCACTAGCTCTATTCAAACGAGAAGCAAAAAAATGGATTCACAATAAAACAAGAATGGAAATACACAATATGATAGACCTAAAAAACGTATAATGAAAATTTTTCCATATTCCAAACTCAATTACGCTTAACGAAATACCTCTCTAATCCGTATCTTATCGATTTTTTATTATTATTTTATTAGTATTATAACTGTGCTTCATTATTATCTTACTTCCCAATATATTACCTAGTATTTTATTTTATTTTAGCCTTTATATTATTCAGCGCTATTTTTTGCTATGTGTTATAGTGTTAATTATTATTACCTTAAGGACTGTGGAATTTATTATTGATATATTTTACATGTGTATTACTAATATTTATTTCCTTCAATTCCCATTATTCAGTTATATAAATTAGTTTTAATATTATTTTTATAATTGTATTACGCTACTGTGTTTGTTCTATATTCTGAAATTAATTAATACATCATTGAAAGCTTAATAAAAAACCCTAGCAATCCACGCGCAGGCCAGCCTTTGTGGATTTTCTTCGTGTTTATTTACCTTTCAGATTCAGCCAAATTACTTAAAAATATGTGTAAAATAGTATGGTAAATAAATATTATTATTATTATTATTATTTCTTTAGAAATTTTGTTGGGGTTGGGATCAGTAGAATCGAAGAATGATTTTAACTCAGAAAAACAAACAATTTTGAGCCCTGATGATAAATTCAATGAAATTCGAAACGTTGACAAAAAACAATAGTTTTTCTTCGATTCTACTGATCCCAACCCCAACAAAATTTCTAAAGAAGCACTTTTTGGATCACTAAACTTATCAGTTATTATTATTATTATATAAGATAGTGGAAGATTCGCTAGTGTCGCTGTTTTTGGTCTGACTATGAGCTCGGAAAAAGTAATCATTAAACTGAGTTACGAAAGTGCGTTACCCTTCATAATATTAACGGCTTATGTGTTATCATTCTCTTTCATAAAAGATGTCCAGTCTCTGGTGTAGGGGACCCCCGTACTCACATGGTTCATTATGATGATAGGTATGATGCAAGGTATGTTTCTTGTTAGAGAGCTTTTAGGGATGGTTGGGACTTTGACAAGTTTCCTCAATTCAACCAATCTAATATACCTATAACTATTCGTGGCAATCCGGAGTTTTTCATTTTGCATCCTTTCGAGTTTTAAGAATTTAATTTTCAGAAGATTGCAAAACACGGGTGACGCGTAAATCATGGTTGGCCGCATTATCTGCTGGTGAAGCGATCTCTTGTTTTCACATGATTGTGTTGTTAAAATTTTTATTTCCGTCAACTGGCTGCACCCTTATAAGCAATCTTCAGAAGTCCTCAAGAGACTTGTGCGAGCTAGGGAAGACGCATCCCTTATCTTTTGATGTTTGAGTCCATGCACGAGACAGGTGACGGCGCAGTGGATCGAACCAGCATACCTTGGATTAGCAAGCGAGCACATTACCTACGCGTCAGTAAGGTTCATATTGGAGCTCCGTGCAATGAGAAGGTCCGTTTCACCGCAGCCGATGCCCTATGGGTAGACAGCTTACATGTTTTTGCATGTTTGAACGCCTGTTCAGGTGCACTCCGAGGTACACCTCACGGACTAAGTCCTATAATTCCTATAATTCCTGGTAGGTACCTGACCCATTCTGGGGCCGAAGGTTCCGCCGCCCCAAATAACTAGTGAAAAGTCAAACCATTTTCAACAAAAGTCGATAAATTGGTCCAAATTTTGTATTGACTTATTATAGGAATATGAGGCAGCCGCCTAAGGTATTTGAGATACTAGCACTTTTCATGAGGCTAAAACCACAAAAAAATGCGGAAACAATATTTTGTGCGTAGATGGTTTTGAATCTAATTCTAATAATTGTTTTCAATAACAAACAACTTTTCCAAATGAACTTTATTGATAAGATCACATGTTCCGGTTTATTTTTTCTAGGCTATTGCAATAATATTATAATGTATGCCTAGTCGAAAAATTATTTTTCTTTAACAATTTCATAGACCTTGTATAGTGTGTGGGATTCTTCAGTTAACTCATATCGCAGTAAACAAGTTGGAGGAAGCAGAGAAAGTACTTTACCGTTGTTGGCTGGCTTGAGTACAGACCATCACTGCAGCAGAATACTTGCTCTTCCACTTTGGGTAGGTTTGCAGTGTCTTGGAGTTGACGGTGTCCAGTCGAGGATAAAGGAGGATTTTATTGCTTGTGAAAAATTATCTATAGCTTTGGATGTTTTTCGACATGTCAGAGTTTTGGTGAGTACCTCCTGTTTTTTGTGATTAGCTGCCCAACATCAACTTTACGGAAACGACTCTATTTAAGATTTTCCGTTTTTTTTGTTTGATGAAAAAAATTCGGGCTCATCATTGGTCAAGTTGAAGTAAAAACTTAAAGAAAGATGCATCTTAGTAGTGAGTCTATGACAGTTCTGGGACAGCAGAATTTTTCAAAGTCCGTAAGAGCCTCTGACGCATTTCTAGCACAGAAGAGTTTTGTCAGAGTCCGAGCCTCTGACGCATTTAAAATTTGAGTGTTGAGATTTCTAGCACAGTAGAGCTCACCTATGAGATACGCTGGCCTACCAAAATCTAAGTGTTGAGATTTCTGGCATAGTGGAGTTTTCCTAAGTGTGAAGGCATTTCTTTAATTAAGGGCCAAGTAGCTCAGTGGTTGAGACTGTAGCGTTCAAAACCATTGACTGCTGGTCGGCTAGGTTCGAATCCTAGCGACTACAGATTTTTATCTGATGGTCCAAGAAAGTGCTAGGAATCGCACGTTAAAAGGTAAGTCCTCGTTTGTGATGCCCAGAAAAGTAGTTTTGGCTATGAGCATTTCGGTCCATAAATCTTCAATCTGAAAATCCCACTGCAATAGTGTGGTTGCGAAATTGAACTCTCATTTATGTTTTCGACATCTCAGAAATGTACCCACTGATAAATATTTCCCTAACATGGTTTTTTCAATAAAGTTTCCCAGAAGCTCAAAAAGACATTTCAAATCTAGTCTGAATAAAAATGTCACTACACCCTAGTAGAATACTTTTCATTGGGTAGCTCAATTTAGGTTCCTTTCGTTTTCATTTTCATTAGTAAAGATATTCTATTCGTTCTGCCAATTTTATATAGTTCTACTGCTTCTAATAGGTAGGTATTATCTTTTTTATTCAGTTATTCTGTATATGTCAAAAGTGTAATAAAAATTATTATTTATGTCCCAGATGAAATCTGAGGAAAAAGTGTATTTTTGTGTCCAAAATATGCCTACAAAAATGAAATCATATTTATAATTTTTCTTTTTTTTCGCCCTTTAGTGAAAAAAAAAAACAAAGTTTCTGCTTTGCAAGTATTTGCATATTCAATAGAATTTGATATTCAATGTGAAGTCGGCTATTCACATAAATGCATACTTGAACGGTATACATGCATAAATTCATTGTACACCGGAGCATTTGTTGGAGGAAACTTGCACATGCATTGTGATTGATGTACAGGTGACTTGAGACTTGATGAAATTGTATACTGCATACAAGTGAAGGTTGCACAAGTGTATGTAACGGTTCAGTTTAAGAGCATTGCATTTCTCCCTAATTTGTTTGTTCCTCGAACAATCTTCGAGTAAAAGCTCCAGAGGTTATTCTAAAACACCTACCCAACCAACCCTGTATAATTCTATATGAAACACACTTCGTGACATTGTTGGTTGCCTTAAAGTCAACGCCACGATGAACGACAAATAATTACCAGCAAAGAAGGCTTCCGATTTGACATGCTCAGTCGCCCTCGCCACCTTGATCAGTAAAGATCATTGATACCTAGACTCACGCGATATCAAAATGGTTTCCATATTTTTATATTTTATTTTTGAGAAGGCCGTTTAAGAATTGAAGGTATGTTATAAAATTCCTGTGGCTACATCATTCTCTTTAGTTCCTGAAAATAAATTTGGGTTACATTTCAGGCTTTCTTCTTCAATTTGAAGGCCACGTTGCATTTGTATGTCCAGTGGCATTATCAAAAGTAATGAAAACTTCATCAACATTATGGAGACGATTTATATATAAAATATTTGAAAGAACAGCTGTAAGTATATTATAACTTGATGCTAGCACTGCCATTGTTCGGAGATGAATGAATAAACACTTTAGTTGTCAAACATATTTATTGCACTGAAATAAGTACAATTCTACGTATAGTATAGATATAGTATTTATACATCTTTTCGGATTCGAAAATACAGCCGTCCATGCTGCCAGGGGGGCCTCATGTCACCATATCAGATTTTGAGAGACCCAATCCGATATGGTGAACAATGTTTCAAACTGCAACGAATGTTAGTGCTTTTATTATTCATGTGCAACGACGTTCCATTCTGCTGCATCAAATTGGGTGCACTGGGAAATTTCTCAATGTTGACTAGGTGTGGTGTTGTTCGTGACTGTTGCTGTATGCACAAACTCAAATATCTCTGCAGAACATCAAATTTTTGGTGCCCTTTCACATAAATGATATCAGTATCTTAGTCGTCAAGCATTTGCCAAATATCATTCAAACCGGTGTAGTCAAAACATACCCATCGGAATTTCTCGAACCATGGACATTTTGTCTTCATATCTGATTTGTTTTTTTATCAGCGGTAGAAAGCTACTCAAATGGTCATGGTGGTTTATTTAAAAAATGATTGGTCCTACGTTCATCACAAATATTTATTTCCGTGGGGTAGAACTCGCCCCCCAAATTGAAACCTTGCACGTCTGCAGCTACGATCTTCATCTTCGGAGGTTTCTTACACAACTGACTCGGCTAGCACAGTGTCAAGATAAATGTCTGACTATCTCGGAAAGAGGTAGATTTTCCCAAATTCGATCGTGAACAATCAGGCAGAAGGCGCGTGTATTAGCTGGGAAGCCTTTTACAGCGTCAATATCCAGTTTCACCACATCAACTGTAGACGACTTCATGAATTCAGATCTAGAACAATCTATAATGAAAACAGCTAGATTTCTGAACGTGGCATATTCGAGTAGAGGTTGTTTTTTCGCCACACTGCCATTCATGTAACTAGTGTAAAAATCAGCGTAAGCGTACGTTCGTGTAGATACGTATCGCTATTCAGATGCCTTGCGTAAACCTTCCAGACTCCCATCATTCAACTAGTTGGGTTTCAAAATTTTCAGCAGATTTCGAAATTTTGCTCAAAATGTCCCGTTTGAATAAAGGTGTTCTCATGTCCATTCCCAGATTACGTTTGGTTTTCATTGTTGTCGTGACAAACCAAGAGGCTGCCTTTTCTCTTGACTTGCATCTCTTGACTTGAATCTCTCCCAAGCTCTGTTCTCCTATTCCAAATCGGCTTTATGTCGATCTTCCACAGACTTGTTTTCAGAGTAGGCGATATCGTGTAGGCGACACCCAGAATCCAAACCGTTTATGCCTTTTTGGCCTAGTGCAAGACGTTTTTTCAAACGAGTAGGTACCAGGTCTGATAACCCGGCAAGTGTAGCTCGAATGGTAATTTATTAATCACAGAGTTTACGATGCCTGCACCTTCTCGTTTGAAAGTTAGCATTATACTGAAAAAATTAGTGACATCTCACATATATACATGGCTGTGAAGGAAGTGATGTTCCATTCCCCGTCTTCGGACTGTAGAAAATAGACAATTTTAAACGCAAATAGTCTGGATTACAAGGTATTGCCGAAACTGCAAGGCCTTGACAATATATTGATAAATTTAGATTTAAATGAAGCGATTTTTGGATGGCGGCAGTCCCTACCACCATTGAAATTGCTCTCACTACACAAACAATTCCTACTAAAAATGTTTGACAAACAAGCACAGCAACTATTGATTTACGTTTTATCATAATTTGATAGTTATCTGCCAAAAATGCTTTTTTCAAAAAGAGTTTCTTCGGAAAACTTTTTGTGTGATATATTAACTTGCATCCAAGTGAAAATGATCCTCTTTTTTTACTTTATTACAGAGTTCAAAACCAGAAGGGGAGAATGGTATCAATAAAATTTCTGAATTAGTAACGAAGCTGCCCACTTTATCGGTGAGTTGAAACATCGAAACACAGGTAACATGGATATATTAAAAGAATTTATTTACAGTTATTGCTGGAGTCCACTGTATGCTGTGTAGTCTTTCAATTCACACCGGAACCGAATTGTGAGGAATTTATTTCGAAAGTTCCGTCCTATTATGATAAACTGAACTCTTGGTTAGGACAAATACTCCAGCTGGATGCACCACAAGTTCCAATAGACATATGCGAGTTAGAAAATATTGGTGTGGTACTGAGGTTTTGTCCTTTCGAAAATGCCACAGGACAAATACCCACTTCGGAAGATATCCAGACATTTGTGAAATGTCTTGAACAACAGCTAGTAATCCTAAGAGCAACTATACAGCATAGAGATACTTTCATTCATCTGGTTAAGTCTTCTGCTGTTTTGAAAATGGTTGAACTTCCAGATTGGGCAGGTGAGTAAGCATGATGCTATTGAACAAATTGAGTCAGTTTGATATTAAAAAGTATTACAAACAAGGAAATGTTCCTTTTGATGTCCTCAATATCCGAAACCTTCCGGCAAAATTCCTGAATGTAGGTGTATACTTCTGTGATTCATCTATTGAAGATTTATCATCTTTGATGTGGCCTGGTGATGTGGCGGCGTGTTTCCGCGCGAAATGTAATTTATTTTTTATAAAAATCGTGCAGACTTAGCTTGAATAAAAACTGCTCAATATATAGCATTTTTCGCCACCAAAGTTTGCGTACGTGACGAAAGAGCGAAATAAGCTCATTTGAGAGAATAACAAGCTTAACTTTGGGAGCGAGCCGTTTAAACAGACTCAAAAACAAAAAAATCCTTATGTTCATGCAAGCAAAAGATTTTCTCAAAAAGAGAACGCGAGCAACATGTGCACGTTTGGGAATAGCAAATCAAGAACATTTTCGCACCAGATCACATGATACCTAGACTGACAGATTTTGTTAGACGGTGGGGACGGGACGTTCAGAGTAATCAAACAGTCATCTTATTCATCTTAGAAATATACTATACATACTAATCGTACTAGTCAAACAGTATTTTTTTTTGCTTTGACATTTCGTCAGTCGCCCAGACACTTAATAAAGTATGTAGTACTGTAATTGAATTTGAGTAAAATAAAAGCCATGAACTGAGTTTGGAGTGTCTACATAACAGAATGGTACTGTGTGTAGCCAGTGAAGTTATCAGGAGTTGAGATCCCTTTCTCTGCTTGATCTGTGAACATGAGATAGCAGGTTTTGGAGCATTTTTTTTAAAGGCATCAGCTCGTGCAGCCGATAAACTTGGTCTCGTTTTCGACTTTGAACGGGTTAACCCAAAATCTGTCACACAGATGGAAACCATTCAGCAAAAAGCTCACATTGAAGCTGCGGAGACTGAAGTACTCCTGCAGCTATACAGTATCGGAAACTTTTCATCTGGGGTATAGACAGAAATCTACGCGAGCAACAAAGAATGCAATCATATGATAATACCACATAAATACGCCCTGCTTTGCGCCTCTCTTGTTACCCCACCCGATGCATTAACGGGCCACGTGGCAATGCGACACACCGCACACAGCGCACGTAGATATCCCTTCCTCGAGTGAGTCGAGGAGAAATTGTAATGCTCTCTCAACATTAAACAAGCTATTCTTTACGCTCTCATGAAACCACCATACCGAAGATGAAAACTTTCCGATACTGTATAAGGATTAGCCAATGCATGGGGTCTTCTTCAAGAACATCGAAGACCTTGGTTTATCCATGATGGGTACAGAAGTTTCGGACACCAGATGCAGAGCGTGTCGTGGGGCTCCTGAGACCATAATGCATTTGCTGTCCGCGTGTCAGGCTTATGCGGTATTAGCCTATATCCACAAGCATAAGCGTAAGGGCCATGTAGCTCAGTGGTTGAGACTGTCGCGTTCAAAACCATTGACTGCTGGTCAGCTAAGTTCAAATCCTAGCGGCTACAGATTTTTATCTGATAGCCCCAGAAAGTGCTAGGAATCGCACGTTAAGAGGTAAGACCTCGTTAATCCTTGGCTTGCACAAGTTTCGACTTTTGAGGGCTGCCGTTCGTAAGGGGACGTCAGCTGGTTAACGGAAAAAACAATTCCAACAATTTTTTAACAATAACGCAGCTCTACGAGTGCTGTACTACACCATCTACGATACTCGTAAGGAATAGATGAGATACCGTTGTTGCCTTATGCTCCGGGGGAAATTGAGTCCGTTGTGAAGAATGAGAATGGCCGAGTCTATTCCTCACCCTCAGGCAAATACAGGCAAATAAGCCTGATGTAGTCCTCCTCGACCATAGTAGGACGATTTTTGTCATAAAATTTTCGTCACCTGGCGAAACGAACATCGTCCGAAAAGAGGAGGAAAACCGGACTAATCATCGAGAGTAACTCTTTGAACTCGGCTGGCTCTACCCAAACCATTCTGTAAAAATGGTGGTTCTGATCAGAGAGGACCTTGGTGGAATGATGGACAAGCTGCTCTCTAATCCCGAAATCATACCGGTTTGCCGTGATGTAGCAGAAATGTTGACAAGAAGAATGACGAAGGCCATCATCCTCAGTTCACTCCGTCTGCTCAGGGCAAATGACTCTCAGACCCAGTAATCACTCACCCCACGGACGTATCGGGGCTCCAGAGACAGGACCCGGCTGGGATAATCCTAACTGATTGATGATAATAATAATACTTCCTCATAGACACTCATAGTGTGTACCCGAATGCATTTGCCGTGTCACTCCACTTTTCACCTGCAGAAAAACACTGAAAATTTGCAGCTCCACCCCAAGTCATCGGTGCTCACATCACATAGCAAGTTATGCGGACGCATATGGGTTCACATATACTCAATAAAAAAATCTCTTGCACACAGCACTCGAACCTAGTCCTATGTCCGTAGAATAAGTTTCAGCGGTGGAACAACTACCCGTTGAACCACTGGCCAATACCTACAATAACACCAAAAAATGCAAACTTGAATAAGGAGAACGAGGAGAACTATATAAATGAAATAGAGGGTTACAGATGCTTCACGTCCAGAAGTTTGAGGACAAAATTGATTATAAATATACATTATAATGAAATCATGAAACATTTTAAAAATTTGATTCCAAGAGATACATTACATGTATATTCTTTAACACAGATACGTTCGAATTTATTGAATTGCCGAATGATAATATTATTAATAAAAAGAATACTTCTAATGTTTCTATCAAAATTACATAAAACTAAAGTCTTGGTTAGGAAACAGACAAGTGACATATGAAGTTGAAAAGAAGATAATCCTCATGTTCCGAAATTGCTGACCAGTACTGGCCACAGTAGGTAATTTCGGAACACCTCCCAGTAACAGTAACCTGAAACTGCTAGCCAATTTCGGAACGATGGATCAGTATAGGCCAAAAAAAGAAACCACTAGATGTCGCTGAATAATCCAATATGGCTACCGTTAAGGGTGAACAACGTATAATTTTGTTCAACAAATAAAGGCCTTGTGATGAAATTTGTAAATTTGGTGAATCATGAAAATCCACGAAGAAAATAATTTACTATTAAGATTCCAATCTTTTGGTAAAAGACCTATTTTGGTTGTTCCAGTATATTTATTTATTTATTTATTTATCTGAATGAATAGCAATGCTAGTTCACAGAAAGATGTCACAAAATGACAAATGTAATGAGATACAAACATTGGCCGTAGATTGGTCTCATTAAAATAAAATGTTTAAAATTTCAGTAAAATGTATGAACAAAAAAACGCATTGCAAGTTATTAACAGCTTACGAATAAAAATGAGTTCAAAATTTTATAAATGTTTTAACAAGGCAAATTGAAACTGAAGAATCATACGCTTTATAATTTCATATCTTTATATCTTGAAAAAACACATCTATTTTCATTTGAATTTCATGTTCTCTCTCCTCAATATCTGCAGTCTCATTTTATCCCTCACTTGGCATGTTTTCTAATTCTTCCTCCATTGGGTTCTTCTTCATTGGGTCCATTGGGAAACTACGCAAGCATTTATCGAACTTTAACTAGTACTAAGAACATACACACTGGTTCACTGTTAGTTCCAGTTTTTAGTCTTAGGTTTAGTTGTAAAGTAGGGGTGCATAAATCGACTATCACCTATTTTTACAATCTATTTGTTGACTCACCATTTTCTTTGACTTCTGTTAACCTTTTACTGTGTTTTTCGATATTTTAATAAGGAATCTTTTGACTGGAAATTACTCCTTTTTTGAGTTTTCTCTTAATTGTTAGAGGTGTAGCTGTAACAAATCATAATAATTGAGCTAGAATATTGCAAATGAAACAATGTATTTACCATGTAAACAATAGTCTTTGTCTTGGAAGTAGAGACTGCAAACATGCATATATTTTGCTTAATAAATTTTCTAATCTTGAGCACTGTCTTCCATTTGAAACAAAGCTTTCTATGACCAAGTGGGCATTTATGAAGACTGATATTTGATTGCAATAAGATGAACATTGAGGTACAGAACAAAATTTCCGCGATTTGGTAGGTAGGTTTTTATAAATATTCACAGTAATGGCAGGACTTCTAGTGTTGAACTTGATTAGCTCATTGTTAAATAGATTTCTTCTATTTTTGATCTATTTTTGATATTCGCTTTGCGAAGTACTGGGTATTGCTTAAGGTGGCTAGTGGGTGGGATGGCGCTCGTAGTTTGGTTAAACACCAATCTGCGGGTGGTGTCTCAGCTTCTGCCTTGAAATGGATTGATAATCGAATCGTTTGTTGCAGACATTAGTTATTGTCTGCAGAGACCTACCCTATACTGATGAGGGCAAGAACCCAGAAATCGATCTATAGGTGGTCCAAATGTTTCGATTAACATTTCCATGTATTTAGCAATTGCGGAGATAGCCTTGTAGGAACTCTGCACGGAAATTCATTGGATGTAATTCAACGTTCGTCGTGGTATTAGCCAGGAAAGTAGTTGTTTTCTGATGGATTTTTGACCCAAATATATTCCTTTATCGTATAGGAATATTGCAGTGAGCATCCTGGTATGGCAGGACATCTAGTGTTGAAATATTCTGCATGTTTATATTCACAAACACCAAACACCTAAACACTACAGTTCACATATGGTCAATTCTAAGAACTTTTAGGTGTTTATCTAATCAGAAAAACTGGAAATCTAATCTAGTCGTTTACACGGTTAACAATGTGCCATTCTTTGTTGTTCACACCTACGGTAGTTGCTGGCATAATTGTTAGATGGCGTACATTTCGATTTTTTAGCCTATTATCAGTAATCACAGTAAAAAAAATGCGCCTAAAAATATCGCCTAGCATAATTTGGATCTGAAATATTTATTTTCAACTCAATTATCTATTGCAACAAAAGACTCATGAGAGAAAAAAGAACAAACCTCGTAAATTAGCTGCGGTTTCTGCATCTTCTTCTACTCGCAAATCGTCCAATACCACCTGATACATTTTTAATAATGATTTGATACTAATATATTAACTTTATAATTTTGTACACTGCAGAAAACACCAACCAAAACAAATCAACAATAAAAATAAAAATAAAACCAGTATAACCTAAAACCTAAGTTATTTGTTATTTCAGTTAGGGGAGGGGATACTGAAACTACATGACCACCTTCTGTACAGTAACGTCAGTAAATTGTTTAGCCTCTAACAGGGTATCTTGAAAAGTGGCGCGAAATCATTGCCAGTGAATTTCAGTAAAATCGGAACGCCAACTTTTACTGGGCAGTATGTTCAGCAATATCGGAACACGAGGAATATTATTTGGATTATGACAGCTAAGCCCACGATTTGGCCTCTGCTTGAGAGTAAATCGGCCAATTGTACCCATTCAAAAGAGCGATCACCTTCCCTTATGAAAAATTGTAGACATTTTTTTAAACATTAAATTGTTATGTGCGTTTTTTTAACCAATAACTAATAGGTATGAATAAAAATCACTTAAATAAGTGAGATGTTTTTTTATTCAAGCAATTATCTGATTGAGAAATGAAAGCCATTTCCATGAACAGTCTCTTACCAGAGTTGCATTCCTTTGTCAACATTTTTGTGTTAATGTAATTCATCATGTGTCCTGTATTATTCACGTGTTCACTTGATGCACATCTTTCAGGATGACATCTTCAGTTACTTTTATGTGAAGTAATCATATCTTTAAGCGTTCTAGAAGTTTGACCCATGTATGTTCTGTCACAATTTGAACAAGGGATGCAGTATACTAATTGTGCTTGAGAAGTTAAAGAATTTATCCTACTCTTTTGTAAAAATGATCAAATTCTGAGAATTCGAGAAAGCTTGGATGACACATTTGTAATGTAAGGAAGTGAAGTGAAGAAAATTTGAACTGGGGTCCTGTCAACTACCTCATCGAGAGTAGTGACATTTAGGGAACTATCAATATTATTTATTGTATCATGTATGTCCATGGTGGACTTACTAAAAAGGATCTTTTTTTAACAATGCAGGAGGATATGAATTATCAATGAATAAATTATATAAAATTTTGAGATTTTTTTGATGAAAAGAAGAGTCAGAAATACAAAGTACTCGATGTTTCATTTGTTTTACCTAGCAGTCCATGAAAGTTAATTCGGTAATATCAGGACTTGATTATGATCCAACGTTTTCACTTGTCGTTCACTACGATATAATAAGAATCCTCCTAGCACACTGTATTCAACTGCCAGGCAGTGTGACGAAAAAATTTCATTTTTGAGTGGTAATATATATATTTTGATGTATATATGACGATACCTGAAGGATTGAAGACCAAACCAGCGAGAGTTTGCCATTTGAAAAGAACCATATATCGACTCAAACAATCTTCGAGGCAATGGAATCATAAATTGATTTCTGTGTTCAAGAAGATACATTTGAAACAATCCCCAACAGACCCTGCATGTTCATTTTAGAAGATGGTTGACAAATGGTTGCTATTTATGTCGATGGCCTATTGGTTCTTGGATCGGAAATGAAGAGAATTCAGGAAGTTGAAGATATTCTCAAGGAAAATTTTAAGGTATCTTGTTATGGAATTCCCAGACTTCTTCTATCCATTAAAATTTCTTGGTATCAAAATCAATACCTCCATCTTAAGAACTATATGATTTGAAAATGCTTGAAAAATTCAAAATGTCAAATTATAAACCGTCATCGACCCCAATGGATAGCGGAGCAAGACCAGAAGCAGCAAAATCAAGTGATGAGAGAACTGAGAAAAAAATATTTTGTCTAAAATTGGTAGTTTGTTGTACTTAGCAATGGGTGCGAGACCTGATATAATGTTTGCTGTCAATATTCTGTATCCTCAATTTAGAAGTTTATACAGAAGTTTATACAGAAGTTCATTCGATGGTGCAACATATATTAAGATATTTGAAAGGGTCAGCACAGAAGCAGTTAACTTACCAAAATACTGTTGATCCCACACTCTGTATGTACACAGTTGCATTTTACCCAAGTGATCTCAGAGCGGTTACATTGGATTCTATGGAAAAGTTGTTGTATGTTGGACTTCGAAAAAACAAAGAAGTGTAGCTGTTTCATCTACAGAAGCGGAGTATTTGGCACTTTCTCTCTTATGCAGACAAATAATGTGGTTATCCTACTTGGTGAAAGATTTGAAGATTAAAATGTACCCACTGTTGTTATGTGATAAACAGGTTGCAATACATCTTGCAACAAATCGTTTTATGCATCATCGAAGCAAGATGTACATTTCCATTTTGTTAGGGAGAGGATAATAGAACAAGATGTTGATACAAAGTTTATTCCCACAAAAGAAAATATTGCCGATATGTTGACAAAATCGTTGGAAAATGAGCAATCCAAGAATTTGCTAACCACATTCCTTGCCGACACTTGTCAGAAATAATATATTATCGTTCGAATGTAACCTCTGAGGAAGAGTGATGAGTTGAGCAGTGATCTGCATTCAAATATATTCTTTTTCCTCCATTTAATTTGTGAATCTGAGAAACTTCAAAGTTTTTCTTCGCGATTTCATTCGTTATCAAAAGTACATCATTCCTAAAAATATCATAACGAATAAATTATGAGGACATTCCAATATTACATTTATCTTCATTGTGTATTATTTAGTTTAGTTTAGTTAGTTTTTTGAAGGTACGCAGTAAGGTCATACTCGAGGATACCTCATGATCGAGTACTATAAAAAAATGTACCCAACCAAGATATTCATTGCCATGTTTGTAATCTCTTCCACTCATTACCAATGACAACAAACACAAACCCTGAATATACACAACCTCAAGGTGAAACGATAAAGTCCCAGGGACCTCAAGGTTATAGCTATAGTGGTTCGCATGAGACCAACGAGACGAGTTTTCATAAAGTCTAGTCTCGTCTCACAGATATAATAATAAGTCTTGTATAGATTATCTCAGCCTCCAATCTCGTCTCGTTTCTCGTACGAGAGTCTCGTTAAAGTACCGACATCTCGTCATGCATAATCTCATTAGAAAATTGATGTTTGGAACCTTTGGTGTGAATACAATTCAAGAAATATAAGGATGCTCATTGTTTCAGTTCACTAAAGAATACTTGAATACTTGCTATAAAGTGAAAGTCGGGAGGGAAAAATTGCAGTTGTTCACAGATAACATCATGTATTTGAGAGTAATACGTCTAAACAAAATAAAAACATTATCTTCAGAAATCAAATAAGTAGAAGAATCAAAGTTAAAAAACAGCGCTCCAGGTCGCAAATAATTCTGTTTTTCACCTAGTTGTTTAGGCATAACAAATATTAGGCAGATTCATTATTAAGTCGATTTCAATATTTTTTATTATATGTAGTTACTGCTGCACGTAAGAAATATGCAATAAAGTAAACAAAGTAATGAAGTAAACAAAGTGATGATCGTCAACTGATTCTGAAAGCAATTCTTGGTATTACAGGTATAAAGTAGTTGATACAATGAAAAATATATAAATTTTAGTTTATTTTGCAAATATCATGAAACATGTTTTTTAAGGTGTTTTTTATTTATATTTTTATTAAGTTTTCATGTCCGCACGTCGAAATATTTACCTGAGAGACTATAGTACTAGATGCGAGACTTCATGCACGAGATTCGAGACGATATCAATAAAAGTCTCGT
Source organism: Chrysolina haemoptera (assembly GCA_958298965.1). Classification (NCBI taxonomy): domain Eukaryota; kingdom Metazoa; phylum Arthropoda; class Insecta; order Coleoptera; family Chrysomelidae; genus Chrysolina; species Chrysolina haemoptera. Next base: position 30,525,377 of record OY282595.1, on the reverse strand, counting down.
CTCGTATCTAGTATCGTCTCGAGTCTCGTCTAGGAAACGAGACGAGACCATGAGAGACTCCCGAAAACGAGACTCTCGTACGTACGATTAGTTATAGCCACACATACCCCTAAAGGTCACTGATAACGAAGTGGTGGGGGAGTCCAAGAACTAACTGTAATACCCCACTCAAATGAATAAATGATATGATAAATATTTATCTCGTAGAATAGAACCGATGCTATTATTGAAAAAGGTGTTATCAGTTCCTTCTATTATTTTGTTGGCTGTAACGATGACCTGATAATTAATTTTTTAATTTTTTCAATTATTTACTCTGCTCCAAAGGGTGCACATCATACAAAAGAGTTTTATTCAATACATTGTTGCCCACAAGATTGATCTCTATTATCATGGAAGTATACATCCCTTTATTGAATAACCATTGCAAAAAAATAAACCGTTAAATCTACTGTTAGAGTCGAATATTTATTAGGAAATGAAGAAAAACCCATTACGCAGTGTCGAGCGGCAACACGCGGCCGGCACGGTGATATCAAAGCGATGATAAATCTTGGTGTGTCTCCGTCGCGCGGTAGTTGCTACGGAGGACGCACCAATCATTATAATTGCTTTGATATCACCGCGTCGGCCGCGCCGGCCACGTGTTGCCGCTCACGTAGGACACTGCGTAAAAACACTGCCACTGGTCTCGGTGTTCGGGTGATTTCAGAAATTTCAGCCGCTATTTTTGGTCAGACTAATTTTTTTCCAGGAATGGGTGGCGTGAGATATTGTCCAGATGGGTGGGAGCAGTTGTTGACAGATCAAGCTAAAGAAGAACTTAATCATTTGAACATAGCACTAGTGGATTCTCTCAGGGCAACTGATTCTGCTTTTTCTCTGGGAGAGGATGCTGATGGTTTGATGTGTGTGAGGTTTGGAATGTTGACTCCACAATCCGATGTTGAAGAATTACTAAACTTAGTGTTACGTGTTGGACAGTCTGTTGAAGAAAACTCTCGAGTGCTCGATTCCATGGGTGAAATTGTGAAGAAGGGTGAGTTTTTTTATAGCAAATTGATGTGGAGGAAGTTTTTCAAACTTAAACTCCACGACTACCAAGGCAGAACAAATGTAATGCTGATCAATTGAAAAACCATACTTAAAACAAAATTGACAGTCTCATCTGCTTCATATACTATTAACATGGCGTAGTTTACGAAGGGCACAGATCAAATCCATACACTCAGTCTACTGAGTCTACTGAAGAGACGTAGCCATCCACATTTCAACGTGGTATGTCATACACTCAATCAGTTGTCATAATTGACTTGTACTATATTGTAACGTGTGATGCCATGCATTATAACAATTGTTGTAAGTGACGTAACCCTTACATTTTAACGGACAAACTCTGATATCCGCTGCAATGAGGGGGGCAAGAATTTGTTAGATATTGGTCAATATCCGTCGTGGTGTTAGCCGGCGAAGTATTTGTTTCTGACCATTATTTGCTTCAACGAGTGCCTATGTCGTGGGTGTTTATGAGAGGTCCCGAGTATTTGTTAGATATAATTTAATACCCGTCGTGATATTAAACAGGGGAGTAGTTGTTTCAATACATGTGGTATTAGCCAGGGGAGTAGTGGTTTTTGACCGTTATTTGACACATTAAGCCTACGTTGTAGGTGTATATAAGAGAAGAAAAAAAGGGTAAAATATTGTTATTAAACGATCTCCCGAAAGAACTCTGAGCTCCGTGTTCATATAATACCTGGGTTTGAAAAATATTCATTTGGATGAGTTTAAATATGGGAATGAATGAGAAAACTGAATTATCGATAGAAAAATGTTGCTCACAGAAATGTTCCTTGGGGTCACACCGCAAATGTCATTTTTGTTGTATATAGAAAAAGTGTCCACAGAAGTGAGCTTAAAGGCACACAAGACCATACAATTCATAGTTCACCAAAAATATTTTTGCCTATGGAATTGTTCCTTGAGGAACACCTTAATAATAATAATAATAAACGGCCTTGTGAGCAAACAATTTGTAAAATAATTTGAAAAAACTGAATTATTGGTAGAAAAAAACTTTTCCTTGGGATACACTACGGAATTCGTCATCCATTCACCAAGTGCATGCATATTTAAAATTTGATGATTCTACTGGAACTCGTTATGATTCAACAGGATCCTCATAGCAGAGATCTGACATTATGTACCGCCATTTTATTTTGGATGAAAATTTTTGTCTGTAATTTTGTTATTGAATAGAAAATTTAAACGATTCAAATGAGGTATCATTCGACCCCCAATGCGATTTCAAAAAATATTTCAAAATGGCGTCCCGACGCCATTTTTAAGTAGTTTATGAAATTTTAGAGCAAAATTTCAATCCGTTTCCAGAGTTTCAATATTATGTACCACCATTTTGTTTTGGCTTGATATTTTTGTTTTAAATTTTGCAGTCATATAGAGAATTAAAAGACATTCCGATTGAGGTAAAACTCGACCCACCATGCCATTTGAACAAATCTTTTAAAATGGCGGCCTGACGCCATTTTGAAGACAAATAATTTATTTGTGTCAAAAAGTAGCTTATGAACAACCATTGCACCAAATAAAAATGTCAAAGAAAAATTCCAATCCGTTCAAAAGTTAACAGGGGGTAGAGGGTTACTTTATGGACACACTGTATATCGACGCGTTAGGGAAGAGTAATGAAACTGAAAGCAAGCCTGGATGATCGGTGCCACCGTGATTTCATTTATGGTACCTGTTTCGAAAATGAAACGTATACAGTGTCCGCCATAAAGTTGCCTACATAATATGGGAGGAAAATTTGTTATTAAATTTCTGAAAAATCCGTTGCGACTTATATCACGTGACCTCAGATTTGGAGGAGATTTCAAAAAAAGTTGCTTATGGTGCCGAAAAGTGGGTCATATTGACAACATATCAAAAAAATGTAATGAGAAAATGTGTTTGGAATCCAACCCCATGTACGGATTTTGAACAAGATTGAAAAAAAATCAAAAATATCATTTTATTCTTCTACCGTTACTTAGAATCATTATACATTCTTGTTTCATATGGAAACAGCTTCAATAATTCAAATTACATAAATTTGTGTTAATGCACATGAGCTTATTCAGTATTATCAACCCGCAAATAAAATCTCAACCAACTAATATTTGTAATTGGGACTAAATAATACATTATTCATCCATACTAAATTCAATATTGGTTAGCAAAGATAGCAGAGGATAAATAATGAATTATTAAGTTTCAATACGAAAGCTAACCACTATTTAAATTATGCATGTTAATAATGTATTATTGAGTTTCAATTACAAATAGCAGTTGGTTTAGATTTTATTTACGGTTTGAGAATATTGTATGAGCTCAAGTGCCTCAATATATAGGGTATGACTAATAATAATAATAATAATACTCCCGCATAAAAACTTGTAGAGTGTACCCAAAGGCATAGCCTGTGCGGGTAGAGGACGGCTATTATTATTATTTGCCGTGGCGCTCCGGGGCGACTTACTGATTTTTTGGTGGCATATTCACTTTTCAGCTGCAGGAAAATCCGCAAAACCTACAGCACCACCTCGGGTGGCCGGTGTGCTACACTACACCTAGTGACAAGACTAAATCCTGTTTTCATGATTAATCTCCCGCAAAATGTCCAATTCACAAATATTTAATTATTACTGACAAAAATTTATTCAGGTCATTGAACCTTATTCCACATGAAACAAGAGTGTGTATGTTTAGTAAGAATAGATAAATTAAATGGCAATTTTGTTATTTTTTTGTCTTGTTCAAAATTGTTACATGGGGTTCTTATTGGATTTCAAACAGATTTCTCATTATTAAAATTTTTCAATATCTTGTCAATTTGACCCATTTTTCCTCACAATAGATATTTTTTTTTAATTCCCAGCAATCTGAGGTCACGTGATCTACTATATATAATAAATATATAACTTTTGTTTCAGGTATTCAAACGGCTACCATGGACCTTCAAAAAGAATGCGAAGATAGACTTTGGCAGGAAAATATTATTCGGCATGTGCCAATAGTCGGAACTTTTGTGAATTGGTGGTCACCCAAAACAAAGGACGCGAGTGGAATCAGAGGCCGGAGTTTAAATCTCACACAAGGAGTAGTTGAATCTACCGAAAATATCTACAAGTACCATATGCAAGTGCAAACAGGTCATACAACCGGATCGTGTGGAAAAACCCCTCCAACTCCTCAGATTCAAACTTCTGTTAGCGGTAGTCATTCCAGATCAAGTAGTCATACTTCAGCTTCAGGCCAACTGTCGAATATAAAAATAGAAAATAAAATATCCAGTAATAACTCAAAGATGGCGATTGAAACAATTGATAAAGATTCGATAGCCTGAATGTTTCAGTGAGGTTTAAAACTGAAATATTCAGTTTGAATATGTATGTACATATATATATTTGTGACTTATTAATAAACTACGTTTTAATGGTACTAACTCATCATCAGTTTTACAAGCATCCCAGCAAACTTCCACCATAGATGAATGAATGTATTTCTCTTGGACACCCTCGTCGACTCGCAAATAACCTAATTGTCATGATGGCAGAATCAGTGTTCAGTGAATTAGCAATTTCTTAATGAATCGCTCGTACACTCATGCATGTAAAAATAACGACTTACGTTTCTCGTGTCTCCTTTTGACTGTTACTGCATTCGTGCCGAATTCCGGTACTAGTGAATGGTCTGAAAAAATATTGTATCCTACATTCTGGCAGCTATCTCATTCCTGGAACTTGACGCTGGACGTTCATTTTGCATTCTCATATGCAAAATCCAAAATTTGGTTGGTGGTTGCAATCAACATGATATTTATCAATTAGCAATTTTGAAAAACGATATTTCGGATCAAAAATTGCTGGGTGTTTTTGAAAATAAGCTAATTCATCAGATTGTTCTAGTCTTTCTCCTTGTCTTGAGATTCCTTCGTCAAGTAATGGCGTAAGCGTCCTGTAGCTTGAACCTTGTTTTGGTGGTTTGTTTTATTGGAGCAATCCGTGTTTTCGCACTCACAAACAATGTATACAACATTTCATCGTAATTGATTCTCGAATAAACGACTGTTGAAAATGCCATTTGCCTGCTGTCGCAGAATCAATCAACTTCTACATCTTCACTGGCATATAAATTGGAGCCATAACATCAGGAAAACATATTTCATTGATTCTGTTCAATTATTCCAACCATTGTATCTTGCATTAATTTCTGCAGATAATCCCATTCAATTCCTTTCTTCCAAAAAGCTTACAAAAAGATTTTGAATTTCAGCGGTGATGAAAAGCTTATGGGGTCGAAAATAGACATAACGAGCTTGAGAATTTCTCTTTTGGTTGGAATTTTCGTTTTCTTCAGAATTTCCATAGCAGATTTTTGTAAGTTCAGTGAAAATATAATTTATTTATTCATTCATATATTTGTATCAAAACAGACCAAAGGCCTAATTACATGTATAATAAATATACAAAATCTTTACATTTCATCAGTTATTAAGGTATTTGGAACGGTACGGCATGCGCCAAAAGTTTTCCATTTGCGGCCCATTAGACATATGTCCATAATGAAATAAATTTGGTATTTAAACCATCCAATCTCATATCGGAGGCGCTAAGCAACTCTGCTCTAGAGTCCCTGTATGCAATTTGACATTTGACCGTATATTAGAGTCAGGACTCTCTTTGACAGGACGTCGAAAAAACGCGTTTTAGGTTAAATCTCAAAAATTACGGCAAAACCAAATATTTTTTAAATGGCGAATTCTATCAGTCAAACAAGAACAGAAGATATATCCATACCGTTGATGTGACAACGGTCGAAGGATAGTATTAACAGTTGGAAATATATTTCCCTCTCTGTCAACAGTGGCATTTCGTAAACAGGTTGAAAAAAATCTTATTGATCAAATCACGCAAGCAGAACATCTGCATAGGGGGATTTTTCAACAAAGCCATGAGATTTGAAGAGTTCGACTTTAGGTGATTTCTATTGTAAAACATTACAACCAATAATATTTCAATTTTTCACTTCCAAACTCATTTATTATTTATCCGACCCCACGGTTTTGGGAAGATATCATATGGTTGCAGCGTTTTCATCAAAAAGGTTTTGCTGATATTCCTGAAGGCTTTGCTTTTCTATACTCAAAAATTTCAATGCGCTACTAACGTGGGAATTTGGAACATGCGTCGCTAAAGATTCTTTCATTTTATTGAAATGATTTAGGTTGAGAACATCACTTGTTAATTTAGGAATTAATTTAAATGAAATTTTTCGACGAAATGATTAGGAATAATACATTTTTTGTTATTGATTAACTAAGATCGAATATTTTTGAAAAAATGTTACACATCTGCCATGAAATAATTTTTTTTTTGGACTCATCATATGGATTCACAATAAAATTTTGAAGCTTAATTTTTTTTGACTTTGGACCGAAATATTTCCACATAGCTTGATTGGCAGGACCCATATCTGTGGTGACATTAACGATATTGAATCCAATGGATGAACATATGTTTATAATTTCTAATAAGTGTTTTGCCAAAGATTCCCCCTTCATTTTATCTCATGTGAATTGTTTCCATCCACTCGAAACTCCACCTAACATGACAGCCAAAACATGAGTAGCTATTTCTGTCCCTTTCTCTAACGTTTCCCTTCCCATATTTGTGCAAGCAGCTACACAGTACTGTTCTCCAGGTTCTATAACTGTTTCATTCAAAAATAAACAGCCATCTTTCTTGCAGTCTGAAAAATTTTGAATTTTGATCTTCAAATATAAATATAATAAGTATTTCATGTAATATGCCTGGAGAAAATTGAATGTGACTTATTTTACGATTCAACGTTTTTATACTAGGTAAGTAAAGCATAATTCAGTTTTAATAAGGTTTCATAGCCAGAATAAGTACCACATGCGAATTTAATAACTAATACTTCTTCCACAGTCTTTTTCCATTACCGAGTCTATTTTTATTTATAAGTTGATCTGAATTGAAGCCAAATTTTCTGAAAACATTCAACATTGTTTGCAAATTTTCATTTCTGATTTGAACTCGTTCAACCCTTTGTTCCAAAAATATATTTAAAAGATTTTTTTCGTGTATGAAAACTTCATACTGGACCAATTTTAACTTTAACTCCTCGTTTTCTTTCAAAACATCGGAAAATACATCTTCCTCCACGCACAGAAATTTTTGAAATGATTTAGTACCAAGTAATTCAGTCTCTTCAATCGTTCTCGAAACAGGAATAGCATCAGTTTTCAACTTCTATGCGACATACCACTCAAGTGTACCTGTTTACGAAAAATATTATTTAAACTCCGAATAACCTTGTATACATTCAGTCGAGTTTTTCTCGATCGGAGGAAACACTTCTGCCCAAACGTTTTATCAATTCAATAGATATTAGACCTATCATTTCACTTCACCTGACAAATTCGCGCTTTTGATGTTATATTTCACGCGGGTCTCTTGAGCGCCGTCTTCCATGTTTGTAATAGAGCTGGATCCCCAGGAAAATGATATAAATCAATGGAATTGCTCTTACAATTCTGGATCGAACATATTACGGTATGAATATAATATTATTTATTTCGTTTCGGAAGCTTCACTTGACAACCTTGACAAATATTCGATTTTGAAAAATACCATCAAAGTTACTCGGGTTACGTGTACCTCAAATTATATTTTTACATATTCTCTCCCTGACGATACGCACTTGTGTTCATTCAGCCTCACAAGGTAGACATAACCTAAAATGCGTTTTTTGACGTCCTGTCAAAGAGTGTCCCGACTCTTATAGGTATACGATCAAATGTCAAATTGCATACCTACAGGGACTCTAGAAATACCTAGCTGAGAAAGAGACTGCATCAAGAAATACAGGATGAAGCAAAGACAGGTATAAAGAAATACCTAGCTGAGAAAGAGACTGTATCAAGAAATACAGGATGAAGCAAAGACAGGTATAAAGAAATACCTAGCTGAGAAAGAGACTGTATCAAGAAATGCAGGATGAAGTAAGGTATAAAGAAATACCTAATTCGAAAAAAGACTGTATCAAGAAATACAGAATGAAGTAAGTGATAAAGAAATACCTAATTCGAAAAAATACTGTATTAAGAAATACAGGATGAAGTAAGGTATAAAGAAATACCTAATTGGAAAAAAGACTATTAAGAAATACATAATGAAGTAAGGTATAAAGAAATACCTAATTCGAAAAAAAACTGTATCAAGAAGTACAGAATGAAGTAAGGTATAAAAAAATACCTAATCCGAAAAAATACTGTATCAAGAAATACAGGATGAAGTGAGGTATAAAAAAATACCTAATTGAAAAAAAAAACTGTATCAAGAAATAAAGGATGTTGTAAAGACATGCAAAACCACAAAGGTTTGCCGGCCTTCCAAGAGAGAAAAAGGCTACGGAAAAAATACTATAATGGATTGTAATATACATGTGTAAAACCAAATATGCATAGTCATGAAAATGTGCTATAGAGTATAACAGGGAACTGAATGAATGGTTCCTAGTGGCAAGGGGTACGACTGGTTTGTAAGCATATATGTATATGCACAAATTAATCCAAATGAATAACTTGCAAGTCTCAAGTGTTAATTTCAAAACTGTGATGCCCTTGAATAGTATACACAAAGTACCAAAGGAACTGAGGAGTCTATAACTCGCACATTTGAAAAAAAAACACCAAAGGTATTGAGGTGTCGAAAACTCACACTAAATGGGAAAAAGTGTTACTGCAGAAGAAATATTTCCATCATTTCCATCCTTGATGTGTATAATTGCTTCTGAAGAGCCTGCTTTCCAATTGTATAAATCTCCCTGATGAGCTTGACAAAGCGAAATAGATTTTCGCTGACAAAAATTTATCGAGGATCAAATGCAAGGGAAGCGAACCTTGCTTCAATGAATTGAACGATTTCTGTGAGTGATATTTTTTAATTACATTCTTTCTTCCTGATTTATTTAATGAATTATCAAATGAAAACTAGAGATAAATAAAAAAATCAACTGAATGAAAATGCGAGTTTTTACTTTCAGATTTTTTTCTTTTTAGTTAGAGTCTTTTCACAATGTAAAGCTCTTTAAGCTTTACGGGACACTTTGGCGTCGAGTCCAGGTCACGGGTTGCCTCGGGCGCCACCTCTGTTTAACGTGTGTAGGACCACTTGCTCCGGGCAGCTTCAGTTGGAGGAAAGTATACTCCAGGGGTCAATTATGGTCTTGACCGAGGCACAAGTGACCAGCAGAGGCAGGCTTTAATTGCCCTCACTGATGTGGGTTCCTGGGTACCTGCTGCTATTATTTTACACAAAGCAATTAAATTTAATTAGAATGAAAGGTTCCACTGATTTTAAAAAAAAGAAATAAAACTTCAATTATGTCAATGGTCTTTATTGATTACTGGATCATAACGGTATTAAACCCTTTTCGAGTATATATATTCCAAGTACTAAGCACGATTATTCAATAATACTCAAGCAGGAAACTAAGCACTAATTTGGCATGCGGAAGCAACAACGGCGGTGTAACACATTTAATGCAGGAGGGGGGGGGAAGAGGCGATTAAAAGTTTTCAAGCGGGAGGGAGCGGTACTAAGTTAGTGACTGTAAGCGGCGTGCAAACGGAAGCTCTAAGTTCGGCCAAAGCTCTACCTCTTGGGGTTCGTAGTTCTCAGAATTGCGGATAGTAACTGAGTTATACGGCTGTTGAAGGAAGTTGTTATTTCACAGTGCCTCCACCAACAGTGACCACCCTATAGCTATCTAACTGTTTCGGTATCCTAATTTACGGCTGATAATGGAAGTTGATATTGCACAGTGCCTCCACTAACAGTGACCACCCTATAACTATCTAACTCTCTCGGTATCCTAATTTACGGCTGATAATGGAAGTTGTTATTTCACAGTGCCTCCACCAACAGCGATCACCCTATAGCTATCTAACTGTTTCGGTATTCTAATTTACGGCTGATAATGGAAGTTGATATTGCACACTGCCTCCACTAACAGTGACCACCCTATAGCTATCTAACTGTTTCGGTGTTCTAATTTACGGCTGATAATGGAAGTTGATATTGCACACTGCCTCCACTAACAGTGACCACCCTATAGCTATCTAACTGTTTCGGTGTTCTAATTTACGGCTGATAATGGAAGTTGATATTGCACAGTGCCTCCACTAACAGTGACCACCCTATAACTATCTAACTCTCTCGGTATCCTAATTTACGGCTGATAATGGAAGTTGTTATTTCACAGTGCCTCCACCAACAGCGATCACCCTATAGCTATCTAACTGTTTCGGTATTCTAATTTACGGCTGATAATGGAAGTTGATATTGCACACTGCCTCCACTAACAGTGACCACCCTATAGCTATCTAACTGTTTCGGTGTTCTAATTTACGGCTGATAATGGAAGTTGATATTGCACACTGCCTCCACCAACAGTGACCACCCTATAGCTATCTAACTGTTTCGGTATCCTAATTTACGGCTGATAATGGAAGTTGATATTGCACAGTGCCTCCACTAACAGTGACCACCCTATAACTATCTAACTCTCTCGGTATCCTAATTTACGGCTGATAATGGAAGTTGTTATTTCACAGTGCCTCCACCAACAGCGATCACCCTATAGCTATCTAACTGTTTCGGTATTCTAATTTACGGCTGATAATGGAAGTTGATATTGCACACTGCCTCCACTAACAGTGACCACCCTATAGCTATCTAACTGTTTCGGTGTTCTAATTTACGGCTGATAATGGAAGTTGATATTGCACACTGCCTCCACTAACAGTGACCACCCTATAGCTATCTAACTGTTTCGGTGTTCTAATTTACGGCTGATAATGGAAGTTGATATTGCACAGTGCCTCCACTAACAGTGACCACCCTATAACTATCTAACTCTCTCGGTATCCTAATTTACGGCTGATAATGGAAGTTGTTATTTCACAGTGCCTCCACCAACAGCGATCACCCTATAGCTATCTAACTGTTTCGGTATTCTAATTTACGGCTGATAATGGAAGTTGATATTGCACACTGCCTCCACTAACAGTGACCACCCTGATATTTCACAGGACTTCAATCGACAATGACCGGACTTGGCGTTTAAATCTGAGAACCACTCACCCTTTTGTATCACACAAATATGTTACCTCCACAACACTTACTGGTTTATCTGCTACTGCTCACTGGCACTTAACTCGGCTGGACTGGTCGGTTTCGCGTGCTGCTTCTTCCACTGGCTTGGACACAAACTGAATATTTTGTCGGCTGCGATCTAGTGTATAATCGCTATCCCCTCCACCAATCCAGTCAGACCTGCGTCGATGGCTTGGTGAATTTGAATCGAGACGGAGAGGGGCCGACGCTGTGATTTTGTGAACTCGGGCGCGGTGGTATTCTGGTTCCTTCGGGATAGGGTGTGACAGGATCGGGGTGTTTCCGGATGGAAGGTGTTATTTATGTCGGTGTGAATTATGGAATTTATTCGACCATGAATGGTATTTTTAAGTTTGTTACTAACGGAGATATTATTTTAAATGGGTGAAATGCTTCGCTGTTGCTTCTGCTTGTTTTAATAAAAATAGGAAAATTCGTAACTTCGTTACAACAATATCTGTCAGATGTAGTTCAATGTCCAGCGTGGCTTTAGCCGGGAAAGCAGTTGTTTTCTGTTAGATATTACAAAAAAAATCATATTTTTAATTTTTCAATGTTTAAGTAACTTTGAGTCATAAATGAACATATGGTATTACGTTGTTGATCTAGTGGGACCAAAAGTAAAAAAAAATCAAAATTAATTAAATACGAGGGACACTGGATCCAGAAATAATTCCTATAGGAATTATGGACAGGGTTATGACTCATTTAATGAGACAATTATACATGCCTGCCACGATAACTGCCTGAAAAGAAAAAACACCTGTACATTTTTACGATACAACCACCACCTCGAGATATTGAGAGTGGGGTGAGAAGTCTATTCAATAAAGCCCAGAGTAACCAAATCTGGATCTACTGGTCGTATCATCAAACTATGGTCCTATATGCTTCACCGCCATGGTGGCCAAAGAAGAAACATATTTCGGCAAATCAAATGTAGAAAGTGCATGTTTGGGTATCGCAGAGGCCATATTTACGTGCCCTTCTCCAGCATTAGAGGTAATGCTTAACCTTGGAACACAGATAACATGCAGTTAGGTTAGCTTCGAAAGGCAGTTTGAAGTGGTCATAAATAACTTTACCAAATTTGCACAAAGAGCGGACCTCAATGGATGAAAGGGCTGAAGGGGGCGTTACAGAGCCAAGTTTGATGCTGTCAAAACCTTTTGTCAACACCACAACAATATATCGAGCAGAAGTAGCAGAAGCTAGTGTGATGTGCCTAGAAGTGACTCAGAGGGGACATCCAGAGAAAAATCTGTTTACTGTCAGATAGTCAAGCAGCACTGAAAGTTTGGAAAACATAAACCTGTGAGTCTGAGTAAAACCCATTTCATAGAAGAGTTTCGACGCTGGGTAACCGATGAAATTAAATCTCACTGGAATACAATTCCAGGACATACAGTGAGCGTATCAATAAGGAAAGCTGAACGTCTTCTCGAGCCGACCAAGAAAAACTTAAAGTTATAGAAAATTGGTCTGGCACAAAAGATCTAATAGGTCGAAGTGTTTGTGAGGCCGCATAGCCTTTACGACTAACTGCCTGCATGTACATTATTTTAATTGAAATTTCAAATCACTTTTCAACGGACCAAAAAACATGTTCAATACCTATAATTTTTCAATATTAGATTGCAACTAATTGATTTTACGTTTTGAAGAAACTTTTATAGATTTGTTTTGAAAATTGAAAATATACAAAACTCGAAAAAAAAAAAGTTGTATTGATTTAGGGAGTAATATTATTTTATCATCCACAGATTAAGTTGCAACAGTAAAACTCACCGATTTGCTCCTCATCTATCCCATTGTCCGAATCTGGCTTTCTGCGATTTATCTATCGCGGGAACTTTGTCAAATAAATGAATAGCTGGAAAGGATGTAGCTGTAGGCAAGTGGTGTGAGCAAGAGACTCTCAATCAATGCCCAAAAAACTGCTGTCATAACTTTTATCAGGAAAAGAGTGCTGAAAGGCCTTAGAGTCCATCAGTATTCCCACTTGCTACGGGAGTCATTACCTACGAGTATTGTTCGACCACAAGCTCAATGCTCACATGGAATCTCCACATACGGCTAGATTGGCCCATAAGGCTTGATTGGCCCTCGGGATTTGTGAAAGGATGTACCGATTTGGGTCTGATAAAAAAAACAATAAAATTACCCTATAGCTATACACGAGCTTGACAAGGTTCAGTAGTGTAGTGTATCAAGATACAACAGTCGGGAACGAAAAAAAAAAAGTGACATCCAAAAGCTAGCGTACCTGAATGTTACCGGTATCATGACTATACATGTCAGGTAGCAGAAGCACCGAAAGCTGTGGAGTCTCACTATGAAGACAAAACTAGAGAGTGCGCTCTGAAGCCACAATAGAACTGCAAGTGTCGTAGTAGACTGGGTCAAAGAGCCAACTACAAGTTTCCCCTAACAGGAGCTCCCGTACACTTAGCTTTCCACGAGAAATAGCAGGCAGATAAACTAACCAAGGAACCAAGGAAGGATCAGGAAAATCACCAATCTGGCAAGAATTCATCTTGAGAATCCATGAGTTAATCGAAACTCAATATAATTGGGCTTCGAAGGGAAATCTATTCCTCGGGGCACAATCACCTGACCTAACCCTCATTGGGATCGGAAATCGTGGTGCTTAGAAGATGACGATACATCATCACACCCCCTCATGAAACGTCCTGCACTGGTAAATCAGAAGAAGATCACGAACATGTGTGTGCACAAAGGTCTCAAGGTAAGAGACCTACATGCAGGGGCTTCAATTCCTGCCCACCTATTTCAGAAAGTGAGTAAGTAACTAGGAAAGTTTGGAATATGGAAGAACGAAAAATCACATTAGTCAAGTAAGCGACAACAAGCAGTTAGAGCCCATGAAAGCCTAGAAATAAGTAAATATAATAAAATTGTTGTAACAGCTGCTTACTTTACAGCCTATATGGTATTCAACAAATCAAGAGCAAAGGACCCCGCACAAAATGAATGTAAATTGGGTCCCGCTAGATTTGGCTGAAATTTTGATATGTTATAGTTCTCGACACTGATCAAAAGTGTCCATTGGCCCAAAGTAATCCTATGGATAGTTTCAAAGATATAGAGGGGGATGTGTGTGATATTGGCCATGGGCTTGAGTTGAGTAACCGATTCTGAGTCTGATATGTGTACTCACAAGGTGAAGGGTTCAATGGATTTCAATCAATGGATATATGAGAACAAAAAGTATTTTACCCCTTCACCACACAAGTAATTCAATTACTAGATGCGCATTTCTTTGTTTATCTTCATCAGTAGGGATCACTAAACTGGTTTAGTATCAGGTATCCCGCAAACAGACCGCTGAAAAACCAATAAGAATGTTGCTCGACCATATTAAAATAAACTGCAGAACAAATAAAATCAAAACTCAACTGCCCCAAATGTAAATACAAAAGCTTTTTGTAAATGGATGAATAACAGTTTTTTAATAAATATTTCCTCAGGTTGAACTTCATTACAAAGAAAGCATGAAATACTTATAATACGAATACATTCATTCACGTTTTCGAAGTTGAACAAACAAAAAAATATCGGCTTTGGATATCATTCCTTGAAATATTAACATCCACATATTCAAATGCTGATTTACTTTTCCTAGTTTCTCTTCATTGAAACCATATTGAAATATTATCCTTCTATATCGAAGTTAAATCAATTTTCCTGACTATAGCTATTAACAATTACAATTGCACAGTAAGGATTGAATTCACAAGACTCAGACCAATGAGATTTTTCTGAAAATCATTATGGGTTCATTTCAACAGAAAATGTAACAAGCCCAAATGCACCTATACACTTGAAAATAACACAAAAAAGAGGCTATGAGCGCGATCATATTTTAGCCGTTTTTTAGGGTAAAAGAGCCGATAACTCAAAAACGGTTCGTCGTATCAATTTCTAACAAGAATTATAGAGGATGTTTGATTCTATGTACTTATGTCTCAAGATTCTTTTCATGGATAGTCACAAAGTAGCTGCAGTGGTATTTCTCTTCTGCATTTTTGTGACATTTTTGAGATTTTTTTTTGTGAAAAAGTTAATTGAAAATTCAATTTCCATTACAGCACTTACGTAGAATCAAATTTTCTCTAGAAGCCTGTCCTTGTTTGAAATCGATAAGACGAACCGTTTTTGAGTTATCAATTGACTCTTTTACCCTTAAAAGCGTCCCAAACGTTATCGCGCTCATGGCCTCTTAAGAAAAACATATCCAAGTTGAAATCTAGCGATTCATTATCAATTTTCTGGTAAAAAAAACTATCATCTAAGCTGCTTTGGAATGGAAAAACATATCGATGACTAAGAGGACAAATATTGTATGTCCTAAAAGGAGTTTTGAGTAAAATCAATTTAAAGATTTATCAATTTATAGATTTATCAATTTATGTTTTTCTATTTTATCATGTCAGAAAGTTCAGTAAACAGTTTTAAGTGGATTTACAATATGATTGCATCATGAATATTTCCACTCGATTGAAAAATATCACATTTCCGAGAATGGACATACAATATTGGTCCTCTTTGGCATCGATATGAGAGTTATAGTAATAGCGTCTTGATTAATTTGATAATAAATGTAGATACAACATTTAATCGTGTTGGTGAAATTCAGCTACAACTATTGTAACAAAAAAAAGTTACATTTTTCAAAAAAATCCACTATTTAGAAATACCTCTATATAGCCATGAGAGTTTTAAATACATGCACACTACCCCATCTAGTAGGTACTCTCCGTATTGTACTACTAGCAGCTCATATCGAAGAAGAAGCCTTCATAGTGGAAGAATAAACCTGTGGAAGTATCTATAATCGAAACACCTTAGATCCTGATTTTGTTTTTATCTTGTTGATATTTGGATAGTGTCTAATGTTTTTTGATGATTAAATGTCACTGTAATTTTGTACTGAATTAAAATCCATTCTCTCCTATTATCTTTATTTGACGTATTCATTCACTGGTTATAAGTGTTGATACGCGACAAAACCAATTTTGCCTACAAAGTGGAACAAGTCCCAACAGATGACTGGTGTATCTATGAATACTGGCGCAACTTCCCATACGTGCCACGATAGAACATTATTCTCCACATTCATGCCTGTTTCTGATCGAAAGGTCCGTTTGGCAGTTCAAGACATTCTTGGAAAAGGTTCTTTAAATCTAGTGGTGGAGAATGAATATCCTGGAGGAAAGAATATTGAGCTAGAGAAAACTCTCTATGTACCCTAATTGAAAACTGATTTTATTCCAATTTCTAAAGCTGCAACAAATGGCAGAACTACGAAGTTTTACGAGAATCATGCTGAAATAGTCAACCCGAAGGCAAAATCATCCTGAGAGCTAAACACAGAAGAATCATCAGCTGTAGCAAATGGAAAATCGAGTGAAATCAAAAAATGGCATCAACCTGTCAGAAAATCTAACAGTCTGTGCAGTATGCACAAAGAATAAACAGACAGTGATATCTCTACCACGTACATCAACTTCAAAAAGCAAAGAATTGTTAGATCTTGTACATTCCGATGTTTGTGGACCCATGAGAATTGAACCCCTAGGAGGAGCCTGTTATTTTGCCACTTTTATCGTGGATAAATTGAGGTGAGTCCAGAAGTATAATTTCCTGAAAACGAAAGACGAGGTAAAAGAAGCAGAAGAAGTACAAAACTTTCGTAGAAACTGAAACAGGAAAGAAGATAAAAGTTCTTAAAACACACCACCGATTAGAATATTCTGGATGGAATTTCTTGTGGGGGATATTTGAAAAAAACGGCATAAAAAGGCAATATTTGATTGCGTATAAATTCCCAACAGAATGGTATAACCGAACGCCAGAACAGGACATTGGTGGAGATGGCCAGATGTATGTGCGGAAGCCATCTCAACAGCAGCATATATCAGAAACAGATTTATAACACGTAGCCAGGATAATATTACACCTTATGAAATATGGAATGGAAAAAAGCCATTAGAGTAGTGCCCATCGGCATAATTTTATTAATATGAGACTTATGAGTTATCACAAAAATGTTGAATTTATAAGTTGTAGTGTTTCATTCGATCTCTTTAATGGTTTGAGTTCCATTTATAAAGAGTGTTTCAAAAAAGAAAGGGTTTCATTCGATCTCATTAATGGTTTGAGTTTCTTTTATACAGAGTATCTCAAAAAAGCGCAGCGACTTAGAAGTTAATTTTTCAAATAGGACACCCGGTATACCATTGCATGATCAGTTAGGGATGATCATAAGGAATCCAACAATACCAAATTTGATGCTGTTATCCCCAAAGACTACGGAGATATTGCCTATAATTTCATTCATGAGCTCAAAGAGTGTGAGAGATCTTATTGACCCACCAGAAAAAGTTTCTCTCTTCCACCCGTTGGGTTCATGGATAAAATAATAGCCGATATCTCCGTAGCCTTTGTATATAACAGGAATTTGCGAGATGAATTGAAGCAGCGAATCTCCAGAGGTGAAAATCTGGTTATGAAATATCATCGAGGAGTTCCAAGAATTGAGCAAAAAAACTAGTGGAGCATCCAAAAGTTTCAAGAGATACTTCAGTAGTGAACTTGAACATTTATTGGCAAAACGTGGGCGGTTTGCGCACAAAAATAAACGATTCAATCAAAGCTATTTTATTGTCTGAATATGATATCATAATTTTAATAGAATCCTGGCTCACAAGTGATATCTCTGATGAAGAAATTTCAACGGATTTATATGATGTATTCAGATGTGATCGTTCTTTATTAAATAGTAAGAAATCAAGAGGAGGAGGTATATTAATTTTTGCACACAAAAATCTCGCGGTAAGTCAAATGAAGATTCCACAAACTTCAGTAGAACAGCTATTTATACTTTGTAAATTGAAAGAATCCAATCTGGTAATAGGAGGGGTATATATTCCTCCAGACTCTGAAGAACTTTTATATGTCTGTCATGGTGAAGCAGTGGAATTTATTATGCAAGAACATAAACCTGATAAGATGTGTGTTTTTGGCGATTTCAATCTTCCTAATGCTTCTTGGAGTAATGATCGATATGGAGTCACAGTAAATTGTCCCATAGGTTCTTCTGCTCTGGTGTTAGATCAGCAATATGCTTTTTTGAATTTTTTCCAGAATAATTCGATTCCCTATATGAGAAATGTATTCTTAGACCTAGTTTTTTCAAATATACCTGATTTGATTATAAATGTAGCAACAGACCCTATTTTTCATAACAGTGTACATCACATTTCCTATAGCTGTATTATTATGACTTCAAACAAGCTGATTACATAAGTGTAAATAATTATTTTTCTGACATCAGTTGGTCAGAGCATCTTGATTCATCAGATATAAACATAGCAGTCTCCAAATTTTATCAGATTTTAAATATGGCAGTTGCCCTATTTGTACCTCTGAAAATTTACCGATCATCAACTTTTCCGAAATGGTTCTCGGCTGATCTAAGGAATCTAGTCAAACAAAAGAAAATTGCTCACAAGCGATACAAGCCTCTCAACATTATTTGGATTATCACGAATTTTCCAAATTGAGAACCGACTGTAAAACCTTATCTGATGCTTGCTATTCAGAATATATAAATCTTGTTGAAGCTTCCTTGAATACAAATCCAAAATATTTTTGGAAGTACCTAAGTAGCAAAAACTCTTCAAATACAATTCCCAACAATATGCATTTTGGAGATTTGGTGGCCAGTGACAATGAAAAAATTGCAGAATATTTTGCTGACTACTTTTCTACCGCATATGTACCAGCACTGAAGAATAATATAATTTCCAATGATTCTCCCAACCTAAACTTTGATATTGATACTCCTGAAATCAATATCACTATGCTATATGATAAAATCAACAAATTGCCTAACCGATTCTCAATAGGTCCCGATGGCATACCAAATATTTTCTTGAAAAATTGTGTTTGTACATTATGTCATCCACTGCTTATGTTATTTAATCTGTCTTTAAAATCTGGGACTTTTCCTGATATATGGAAATCAAGTTACGTTACTCCAATTCACAAATCTGGTGATCGTAGTAATATTGAGAATTATCGCGCTGTATGTAACCATTCAGCAATTCCCAAGCTTTTTGATAGCCTAGTTTGTGATCAACTAAATTTCTCGTGTAAAGAATTACTATCATGTAATCAACATGGGTTTTCTAAAAGCAAATCAACAATCACTAACTTGGTTTTGTATGAACATAAAATTGTGAATGCTTTAGAAAATAGAGCACAAGTGGATTCAATTTATACTGATTTTTCAAAAGCTTTCGATCGAGCTAACCATGAGATATTGATAAATAAGTTGGGAAATATGGGGTTCAATCAGGGTCTTTTGAAATGGTTATGCAGCTTTCTAGTAGATCGTTGCCAGAAAGTGAGAGTGGGAGGACATACTTCAAGAGAAATATTGGTTCCTTCTGGAGTTCCACAGGGTGCTCATTGCTCACCTTTACTATTCAATCTATTCATAAATGACATTGGAGACTGTTTTGAAGCTAGCGAATTTCTGATGTTTGCAGATGATCTCAAACTTTTTAAAATAATCAAGTCCTCGACTGACCAAGATCTGTTACAAAAGGATCTAGATAATTCGTCTCAGTGGTGCAATTCAAATAAACTGTTTCTAAACATTAATAAATGCTATCACATTAGTTTTTTCAAACGAAACAAAAACTTTGACTCAAATTACTTTCTAGAAAACCAAGAACTTAAATATACCCCACTAGTTAAAGATCTTGGGATAACATTCGATGAACAGGTCACATTTGCTGAACACATAAATAATGTTTCTGTTAAATCGTGTGAAGTTTTAGGATGTATACTTCGTAACTGTGGTGAATTTTCTCTAACTTCATTGATTAGAATCTATCAGACATTTGTTTTATCAAACTTAGAATACGCATCTATTGTATGGTCACCGCTTGATAATAATAAATGCAGAATTCTGGAAAGGACTCAACATAAATTTCTGAGATATTGGCTTTCAAAAGTGGGTATCGAATCATGGATCACGATTACGAACCAAATTATGGAGGCTTTAAATTTGAAACCACTTAGAAAAAGGAGGCTTGATTTCGATCTATGCTTCATATATAAAATATTGAATGGAATGACTGTTTGTCCTGAAATATTAGAGTGCATAGAGCTCAATGTGCCGACTAGAACTCTTCGAAATCACGAGTTATTTCACATTACCTTTCACCCTACAAATTATGGACAACATTCACCACTGCAAAAAACACTAAAAATAAATGATAATAATATAGATATATTGGGATGCTCTCTGACTGATTTCAGAAGAATAATAAAAACTGTTCAAAGGTGAATCTAATTATAACAGAATTTGGGATATGTACAGTGAAATTAGAAAATTTTATAGCTTCTTTCTGAGATGTATATTAGTAAGTATATATTATATATTATTTGTTAAAGTTTATATATTTGTATGAATTGGGTTCGTCCCGTTAATAAAGATAAAGATTATTATTATCATCAAACTTAGTATTGTTGGATTCCTTATGACCATCCCTAACCGATCATCCTATTCTAAAAAATTAACTTCCGAGTCGCTACGCTTTTTTGAGACACTCTTTATAAATGGAACTCAAACCATTAAAGAGATCGAATGAAACGCTATACATACATACATTTGACTAACTCTGTATACTCTCTTCAAACTTTCTGTATGACTTTATTGGACCTAGTCTGCCACCGCTGTCCTCTGGGACTTTTTTGTTTCGGGGGTTTTTCCAAAAAAACAATTCCGATTTTTTTTTGTGTTTCCCTCGTATTTCCTTACTACTTTACTAAGCTACAGAGAGTGATTCGTTAGGTCGTTTAAAAAAAAAGTTCGTATGAACATATGTCCAGAGTTGCTTCGTTTCTGCGATACAGGTCATCGAAGTTTTTTTTTGTAGACGGGATGGTATGAGCATACAAGAAGAATAATCAGGAGCAGTGGTGTTCGTTCCATTGAAACATATGGGAACTAATTAAAAACGAATAAAAAGTGTGAATCGTCCAATAACTTTTTATTTTTCGAGCTACATTCAGGTTCCCAAGAGAAAGAAAAACATGGAAAGTGTCTTCCTCCAGAAAACGGAAGAAAAAAAAATGAGAAATTCTTGTACAATGGAACATGGAAATAATTGAAGACAATAACCCGGTAGAAACCACTGGGATCATTCTTCAAAGAATAGAGTGTATAGGAAATGAAACGATAGAATGTGTACATCAACCTCTTCTGTTGAAAAGGGGAAAAGGACGGCCAGCAATCATAAGAGATGGTTCAGTTGCTAGACCAAGAAACGCAAATGTCAGCAACAGAACAAGGAAACCCAAGCTATGAGGAAGCCCTTAGGGGAGAAAATGCAAAAGGATGGAAAAGGGTGATAACAGGAATTTTAAGTTCTCTGCCGCAGTAATGCATGTATCCTAGTTGATGAACCCTTGTACAGAAAAATAATAGGAAGCAAATGGGTTTCGAGGACGAAATACAAAGCAGATGGGGGTATCGAACTCAAAAGATCATGACTTGTCACCAAAGGGTATGCACAGCAACCTGAAGTTGACTATCAAGAAACCAGTTCTTCATCTACAAGGCAAAGCTCTATAGGATCAATTGTTGCATTGGCAGCTGAGCTTGGTTTGACTCTATCCCAAATGGACGTCGTGATGGCATATATAAATGGTGTTCTTGAACAGGAAATTTTCATGAGACAAGCTGAAGGTTTCATATCATCTAGAGAAGAAGATGAAGTTTATCTTCAATTTACGGCTTGAAACAGTCAGGGAGGCAATTATACGAAACGAAATGCTTATTTGCAATCCGTTGGACTGATACCATTGACTTCTGATAAATGTGTGTGTGTGATTCTCATTATGGCTGTCTACGTGGATGACTTAGTCGCAACAAACAGTCACGATTTGTTTGTTGACTTGAAGAAAAATTTTGCAATGAAATTTAAACTATTACTATTACATTTTTGTTTGGGACTCAAGTTTAAACAAGAAAAGTTATTAAACTCAATCAAATATACCCTAGATGTTTTGAAAATGTTTAAAATGCTTGAATTTAACCCAGTGTCCAAGCCAATGGATTCAAACATCAAACTAGTCAAGGTCCCCATATCAAAGATATTGAAATAATGCCCAGATAGCACAAATACCTTTTGAAGAGGCCCTTTCGAGGTGTTCACAATAATGTCCTTAAAATGTCGAGGGTGAACCAAAAGACGTCCCTAGGACGTCCTCTTGTTACCGTTATCTACTTCCAAATGACGTTTCGGAACATCCCTATGGAGGTTTCTAGGATGTTCATGGAAACAACGTGAGGATGTATTCGAAAGTCTCCTGGACGTCAGAAAAACCTTTTGAGACGTTCACAAAAATGTCATCAAAATGTCGAGAGTAACCTGATGCAGACGTCCCCAGTCATACTACGAAAAAAATAAAACAATTTTGTCTATTTTCCACTGAAAGTTTTACTAGTTTTACTAGTTTCGATTATAACATCGTCTTCATAATTGAAATAATCTAAACTAGTCAACAAATCATAAAACGTTCAGTGGAAAATAGACAAACGTATTTTGTTCCTTTCGTAGTGAACATGAATTTCCTTAAATGAGTCGGCGATCAAGGTAGTCCCTAATGACCAAAGGAATATTTGAAACTAAGACATATAGACTTTGTTAATATTAATTACAATCTCAATAATTTGAATAGCAGTGCATTTCACAAGCCCCCCGCTGACACATCTACACAGGATCTACCTGACCGCTACCTCACCTTGAGCTCATCTGTAATACTCAGTAGTTGCCTATAGAAAAAAAAGAAAGGAAATAACGTATGAGACCACTAATTCTTGGATAGAGTATAGCTGACCTCTCTAAAATATACTGTGTTATGAACTCAACGAATTGTGAGTTGAGTTACTCTTGTGGACTGTATTAATTGACTTTTAATTGTAAATAGGACACTAGCTTATAGTTTTTAAAGGTTTACTGAATATAATAATACAATGAATTCTATCATACATCTGACTTTTTTTTCTGTCAGAATAATAATTTATTTTTCAATCACTCAAAAAAGACAAATCGGGCAGTCCAGTTTCTCTACAGAGTGATCTTCATTGCAGTTCGCTTCCGCTAACTAAATACCGTACATATCGCCCGCCTTGAAACAATACGTTTGTTTCAACAAAAATATCTAATCAATTTTACGAACACTATTGTCAATATCATTGATAGGAAGAACACAAATCTTCGTTACAGGACGTTTGAATATATGGTTTCCAATATGCACAGATACGACCCTGACGACGTCATCTTTACCACGATGAAGTTCAGTTATTCTTCCTAGAGTCCATTTTAAGGGAGGTTGGTTATCTTCTTTGATGATAACAAGGTTTCCAGTCTCAAGAGAAGTGTTGAATGATGACTTCCATTTTGATCGAACTTGTAATTCCGAAATATATTCTTTGTGCCAACGGCGCCAAAAATGTTGTAAGATTTGAAGTTGTCGTTGATATTTATTCAGCCGGTTCTCCTGGATGTGCAGTACACTAGGTTCTGGAATTGCTGTCATTGCTCGTCCAATGAGGAAATGAGAAGGGGTGAGGGGATTGAAATCGGTTGGATCAGATGACAAAGGATTGAGAGGTCGGGAATTAAGTACACTTTCGATCTGAATAATCACTGTAGTGAATTCTTCATAAGTCAAATGAGCATTACCTATAACTCTCGTGATATGTCTTTTGACAGATTTTACTCCGGCTTCCCACAAACCACCAAAATTTGGGGACTTGGCCGGAATAAATTTCCAACTGATACTTTCGTTGGATGCATTGTTGATAATAGTTTGAGCATTATCTTTTATAAATTTAGAAAATTCTTTCAATTTGGCATCGGCGCCCACGAAATTTGAACCATTATCTGAATAGATAACTTCTGGTTTACCCCTCCTAGCAACAAATCTTTTCAGACATGCGAGAAAAGCATCGGTAGTGAGATCAGTGACCACTTCAAGATGCATAGCCTTGGTACTGAAACAAATGAATAAACAAATATAACTTTTTATCAATTGTGCACCTCTTGTTCGGCGATCTTTGATAAGAATTGGTCCAGCGTAATCAACGCCCGTTTTATGAAATGGAAAACATTGAGATAATCTAGCAGATGGTAAGTTGCCCATGATGTATTGTGATGCTTGAGGATTTGACTTGAAACATTTTATACATTTTCTGACGACTAATCTAGAAGTGTTTCTTCCGCATAATGGCCAGAACTGTTGCCTTATTGAATAAAGAAGTTGTTGTGGCCCACAATGTAACAGACGTTCATGTTCTCTTTCGAATATGAGAAGAGTTATTACATGTTTTGCTGGTAGAATCATGGGATGTATTTTATCAAACCTGTAGTTTGCATTAGAAATTCTACCACCGACTCTGATAACTTTGTTCTCAGCGTCCATAAATGGGTTGAGGCAAAGTAGTTTACTTGACTTGTCTAAAAAACGATTATTCTTTAGGGTCACATATTCTTGAGGAAAAACCTCTTGTTGTGTTACTGATACAATCAAATATAGAGCCTTTCTACATTCACTGGCAGTCAATACGCCCAGTTGACGATCCTGTAATGCTGGGCATCTCAAATTTGAGTAATACCGTAAAAGATAAGCTACCACACGCTGCAGCTTCATATATTTTGAAAATCTAGAAAAGAGGTTGCTGAAAAATTCAATTGAGGTTTTATTGACAACCTCAGCTACAGCAACAACTATCCGCTGCTCAGGAATATCTGATACATTCTCTGCATCGATATGATTCCAAGAGCTTTCATTTTTCTCTAGCCATGGAGGCCCCTTCCACCACAATTTGGAAGATTTGATTTGATCGGCATCTATACCTCGTGATAGTAAATCTGCTGGATTCTCCGCTGAATTCACATGATGCCAATCAACTTCATTCGTCAAACTTTGAATTTCGCTGGTGCGATTCGCAACGAACGTTTTCCACCTACTACTGTCTGATTTGATCCAACATAGTGCAATCGTTGAGTCCGTCCAGTAGTAATAGGCATTGAACTTTATTTGCACCGCGGAACGAACTTTCGTGACTAAATGTGCTAATTCATATGCTCCGCATAGTTCCAATCGCGGAAGGCTCACCTTTTTTATTGGCGCTACTCGCGACTTGGCACATAACAAACTAGATTTATAGGATCCATCCTTTTCCTCACACCGTATATATACACAAACTCCATACGCGCTTTCTGATGCGTCAGAAAAGGCATGTAATTCAATACGTTTACAATAGCTAGACAGAACCCATCTTGGAATATTTATTTCATTTAAAATATATAAATTATCTCTGAATTTTATCCAACGAGTTTGGATATTCTGAGGAATTCCTTCATCCCAAGATAATTTAGATTGCCACAACTGCTGCATAATCATCTTAGCAATTACGATGACAGGTCCTAACAAACCCAAAGGGTCATAGATTTTTGCTATAGTAGACAAAATTGTCCTTTTTGTTACCGGACCCATCGTTACTTTGATAGAATATTGTATATAGTCTAGTTCAGAATTCCACATGATACCTAGAGTTTTGTTATGGCTGTCACCCAAATCCAAAATGCTACATTCTATTTCGGAATGTACCTTTATAGCATTCTGAACAGCTAAATTATTGGTACGATATTTGCGGAGTTCAAAACCAGCACCATATAGAATCGAATGAACTCCTGCCTGAATCTCCAACAAATCATCGATACAATCTGCTCCTGTGAGCAAATCGTCCATATAAAAATCTTCTCTAATGACTCTACTGATTACAGGAAGGGATGACTCATTTTCGTTGGCAAGCTGTCGAAGACACCTTGTTGCCAAGTATGGTGCAGATGCAGTCCCAAATGTCACTGTATTGAGTTCAAAGCACCTGAGTCTCTCAAAGGGCTCTTTCCTCCACCATATCTTTTGCAATGGCCATTGAGATTCAGTAATGAGGATCTGAAGATACATTTTAGAAATGTCACCGCTAATAACGAACCTATATTTTCTGAATCGTAATATTATTGAGATGAGGTCATCTTGTACTGTTGGACCCACATATTGCACATCATTCAATGACAAACCGCTATCGGTCTTCATAGAAGCATCGAAGACAACGCGAAGTTTCGTAGTCAAACTAGCTTCTTTTATCACTGCGTGATGTGGCAAATAGTAACAAATTTCATCAGTGTGGCTGAATAAATCAGAACTATTTTCAGGTATTTCATGCATATATCCTAGATTTTCATAGTCATCCATAAATTTAACATACTGCGATTTCAATATTGGATCTCTATTAAGTTTTTTCTCTATTGCATAAAAACGTTTCAAGGCAATGTTCTTCGAATTCCCCAACATATTCACCGAAATAGTATCTGTTTCACGGAGCGGCATACTTACTATAAACCTACCCTCAACATTTTTAGTATGAGTATTCATGAAGTGATCCTCACAAAATCGCTCATCTTTGGATAACTTTGATTTATTCGTACTGTATTCTTCTATATGCCAGAACTTAGTTAATTGAGTATCGATATCGGAATTAGTTTTGGGAGTCATATTTTTAGAGACAGTACAATAGCTATAGTTGTATTTTGCATTCGGAATCGATCCGCCTGCAACCACCCAGCCTAACTGGGTCTTTTGCAATAAAGGTAAATTTCTACCTAGCTCAATCTGGCCAACGCACAAAAGATTCCAGAAATAACGAGCACCAATCAAAATATCGATTTCACCTTTACAATGAAAATTGGGGTCGGCCAATCTTATATTATTGGGAATAGACAATTGCGACCCTTCAAATGATTCTGATGGTATAGGACCTGTAATTTTAGGAATAATCAAACATGACACATCACCTACGAAATTTCCGAATTTAGCTCTCAAACTAACGGTTGTGGAATGATCAATACTAGTGAGTGATTGTCCCACTCCCTCCACTGAAAATTCCACCTTCTTTTTTGGTAGACCTAATTTCGTACACAAATTCATAGTAATAAAGTTGCTTTGACTACCGCAGTCAAGAAACACTCTTGCCTCGTGAAAAATATCATGATTATCCTTCACCAGTACTATAGCTGTAGATAGTATAGCTTGTTGAGCACTCAAATTTAAATTGCATGTAGTTACTTGTGTTGTTGACGAATAAACCTTATTATGAGAAGGCGATTCTTCAACTTCTGTCCTAATTTTTTCGGAACTTCGTTCCAAATGAACGAGAGAATTGTGTTTTCTGTTGCATTTTTTGCAGCCATTGAGTCTACAAAATTGATTTGAATGACCTGGTCTGAGACAATTCAAACAGAGATGTCTATTTTTAGCTTCCTGAATTCTCATTTCAATAGGCAATTTTAAAAAACTTTCGCAATTGTAAATAGCATGTGCACCTTTGCAGAAGAAACACTTCAGACCGTTTTCTTGTTTACTCAGATTAACTTGAACCTTTTGTTTATTCTTTTGATTAGAAAAATTACCATTCGATTTCATCAATTCTTTTTTATTGAATTGTAACTTTTCTAATAACTCACATCTGTTTTTCAAAAAAGTTATCATTTCCTCCAATTTTGGAAGTTCACCTTCTATTTCATATTCCTCCCAATTTCTCCTTGTAACAGGGTCTAGTTTCATTGTGATGATGTGAATCATCAAGATATCCCAATTTTCCGTAGGAAGTCCCAAAGAACTCAAAGCTCGAATATGTTTAGTTATATTGTCAGAGAGGCGTCTCAGTTCGACATATGATTCTTTATGAATATATTCTAATTCAAAGATATTTTTCACATGGGTGAAAACTATCAATTGTTTATTTTCATAACGTTTCATCAACAATTCCCATACCATTTCATAATTACTATCAGAAACTTCTATATTTTGAATCGCATGTGAAGCTTCCTCGCTTAAAGACGATCTCAAATAATAGAACTTTTCTGATTTGCCTATTGCGGGATTATTATGTACCATGGCCTTGAATGCATCTCGAAATTCGATCCACTGATCATACTCCCCATTGAACACCGGAAGTTTAATAACAGGTAACTTGATATTGGATGTCGTCTGTTTTGGATTCACAGAAGTAGAAATAACATTGATCTTATGATCTTCATATTTTGAGATTACACCCTGTACTCTACTTAGCAAAGCATAATAATTTTTTTCAAATGAGATACTTTCCTCTTCCACACCTTCTGGATCAATGATCTCAATTCCTAACTGAACTTCGTTAAAATTATTCAAAGAAGGCGTGAAATTGGCAAGTCTATTTTTCAAATCCAAAACGATAACATCTGTCAACTTATCAAAATCCAAAGATTCAATATGATTTGAAAATCTTGTTAATTGGGCTTTCAAAGTACGCCGTTTAATTTTCAATTTGTTAATTTCACTTTCCATTTTTTTTATATTCAGTTCAAAAATATAGCAGTAGATGAATGGAGTTATAGGATGTTACTGATTAGGAATTGAAAATAAATAGAGGAATAGGAATGAATATAGGAAGCAGGAATCTCACCCCTTCTTCTTGTCTTGCTAAATCTTCTAGCTGCTGGCAATAGGCACCAAAATCGGGATCAACTCGTAGGGATCCGGCTCGAAGGACCAATGTTATGAACTCAACGAATTGTGAGTTGAGTTACTCTTGTGGACTGTATTAATTGACTTTTAATTGTAAATAGGACACTAGCTTATAGTTTTTAAAGGTTTACTGAATATAATAATACAATGAATTCTATCATGCATCTGACTTTTTTTCTGTCAGAATAATAATTTATTTTTCAATCACTCAAAAAAGACAAATCGGGCAGTCCAGTTTCTCTACAGAGTGATCTTCATTGCAGTTCGCTTCCGCTAACTAAATACCGTACATACTGCACACCTCAAATATACTTTAGGGTTTGTTGTTTTCAAGATATCAAGGAATCATTCTCTCTCATTGTTTTTGATGTTGGTACAGCTGTTCACAGAGATTCAGCAGACTTTTCAAACACGAACAACGTCAGCGCATACAATGGATGACATTGACAGCAAGACTTCCAGATAACTCATTTAGGATGACCTTAGGTCCGAAATCCTCAGCATCATCAGGTTGTCAATGAAGAGGCCATAACGGCACAGATGCTGAGCCTAATAATGTTCTTGTGGAAAACATTATGTCATCTTGGTGACACATTTAGGATGACCTTAGGTCCGAAATCCTCAGCATTTTCAGGTTTTCACTAGAGGTTGAAATCTGGAACAATTACGGCGTAGATGCTCAGCCTAATAATGTTCTTGGGTTGTAGAAAATAGAACGTCCTCTTCGGGCTTTAGGCGACTATATTTACGATGACCTTAGGCGAATGTGTGCTATCTGGGTGAATATTTCATACGGGCAAACTATTGGATCACTGATATACTTAGCCGTTTCCACCCGTCCAGATATCGCTTATGTCGCTACATCGCTAATGTAGATGAAAATTATATACTTTTCATGAATCAATCTGGTTTTAGATCCAACCATTCATGCGGGTCAGCCGTTCAGTTAATTTTCACCGCATGGAAGAATAATATGACTGAAAATGTATCCTGTGGATAAATTCTTGGATTCAAGCATTTGAAACTATAAACCATGATATACTACTCAAAAACCTATCGAATCAGTTTCTGTAAATATATTATTCAAATTTGTAAATTGGCTCAAACATGTACAATACACAATTTATAATTATCAACTTACCAGGGATATTGTCGATTAAGTCGCTAACAAAATATGGGAGTGGATCTCCCTCGAACCAATTGAAAACAATTGAGTTCTCCTTCTCAATCCAACCATGTTCCAATGGGTGCAATGTCATCGGCTGCTTTTTGTGAGCATTTCTACAAATACTAGAAATGTAGTGGGCTCTTAGAAATTGGTAACACAGCTCACTCTTACATGGTGGTATTGAATTTGCGTCAAAATTATTAACTTTTTGGTGAAGTTTTCATTTATTTCGGAAGCTTTGTACTTGTTGACAAATAGTTGAAATAAGAAACGGTTGGGGTCTGGATGCAATAAAGAAATATTTATTGGTTTGTCGATAGGCGGTCACCATATACAGGACACTGAATGTTTCTGAATCGTGGGTTACTATCCTAAAAATAATATAATCTAAGTTATGCAAAACAATTTTCTTATAGTTTTGCTATACCTACTGGGGAATACTTAAAGGAAAGGGCTCACCTAAGACTACGCTGCACAAAAAAATGAAAAAAGCATGAAGGCCGTTTTGGCTCTTAAAAATAGCTTCAACAAATCAGCAATGGCCATTGCGCATTTCTTTTTCAAATGACGACTTGCACGAAATAATCCCAGTTGTGTCTTATTTTTAATAAAAAATTATTTTAGTTTTTTTTAATGAGATTTTTATCCGCATTTCATTCCAGCACCTTATCTTTACAAATGAAAAACCGCAATTCCAATTAAAGCATTGTTCCCTCAATAAACTAAGTTGTGCTTGCGCTATTAATCGCCATCAGGTAGAGCGCCTGCTTGGCGGTTTGTGTTGTGGAAACAAATTATACAAATCATCAGTCAACAACACCGTTAGTTGTAAACATGTCGGACCACCCGATATTTAATTATCAAAATGAAAAGCTGAAACCTCACAAAAACACAACCCAAAAAGAACCTTTCTGGGACATCAGCGGAATTTGAAAGGTTTCGTTTTTCATGACGAAGACCTATCACACGACGATGAAAATTACTCTGAAGATGATGAATGGAGTTTCAAATTTATATTATTACCTATCTGTAATAATTAATTGATAATAGTTTGAAGTTTATATTATTTACATCATGATAGAATGGTTATAAAAATATGAATAACTATTTATATCCTCCTTATATCAACTTAATACTCAAAACGCAGAAATCAAGCATCCATTATATTTCTGCATAAGCTGTTGAATGGTAAAGTGGACGTCCCAGTACTATTATCACAAATTGATTTCCATGTGCCGAGATTAGAGTCTAGATCAAATACCACTTTTAAGTGCAAAAGAGCTCAAACTAATATTATGTCTAAAGCACCAATTAATGTGATGTGTTCTAATGGTAACAAAATATCAAATATATGTGATATTTTTAACTGCAGTAAGAGTGAATTAAGGAATAAATCCTGAGCACATCTATAAGCATTTTGGATATTAATCATGGATGAAATCTTTTTATTTGTAAATTGTATCCTTCCCATCTTTTGTATGTTGTTACACTGTTACTATAATTCTAATTTTATTTCATTAGCTATCCTTCAAAAATTGCCTTGTAAATTGTATCTGTTGGGCAATAAATGCTTTATTATTATTATTATTATTATTGAATTTTGACTTAAACAATTAAAAAATAAATCATTAATTAAATTTCAATTCATCATGATTATTATACCCTAATATTTATTATTGCTTAATAATCCGCAACATAATTTATTTAAAGCTAAACGGCAAAGTTTGAAAGCCCAACTGTCGGAAAACCATTGAGATATTCACGGTGGTATATGCATTATGGACAAAAATATACACACTAATTATTATTATAATTATTATTCAAATTTAAAAAAATTCCTGTCTGGCCCTTCATCCGAAGCTCCGACACATTCGGAGGGCGCGCTGGGTTGATCATTACCCCAATAACCACTCCCCAAACTATGGGGTAAGCAGCTATTGGGTACAGGAATCGTGTGATTTGGGCAAACGCAACGAACCTAGGATGACAGCCTTCTGCATTCGTCAGGCCAAGATTTCTGCTGTCTTGCGACATGCTGGTATCATTTTTAGGTTAGACAGCGAATGCATCACACAGCCAAGGGAACCTTTTATCAGAACAACCATTTTTACAGAATTATCTGAATAGAACCTGCGGAGTTCGAAGACTAAATTTCGATATTTCGTCCGTTTTTCCTCCTCTTTTTGTACGATGTTCGTTTTGCCAGGAGACGAAAATTCTATGACGAACATCGTCCTACTTTCATGTTCGAGGAGGACTAACTCAGGCTTATTGCCTTGTATTTGCCTAAGCGTGGGGAGTTCCAATAGATTCGGTACTTCTCATTCTCTACAACGGACTCAATATCCCCCAGAGCATAAGGCAACACCGGTGTCTCATCGTACGAGTGTCATAGGTGGTAATATAACACTCATAGTGCCGCATTATGTCTGTGGATATAGACTGAGACAGCACATGCTGGGCATGCTGAGAGCAAATGCATGATGATCTCAGGCGCCCCGTGGCAGGCCCTGCATCTAGTATCAGGGACCTCTATACCCATCAAGCGGCTACGGTAGACCAAGGTTTCAAAGACACCATCCTGGCAGGCCATTATGAATCCACCGACTCCAGCTCACTTGACCTTAGAAAGGTGTGAGTCAAGTTTTCGAATGAGCCGAGGTCTTCCACGTTTGAAGAAGACCACATTCATAGGCTTATTTTTATGCAGTTGCAGCAGAACTGCATTTTCTTCGGCTTTATTTGGGCTTTTTGCCGAACGGGTTTCAACTCGGTAACAGAGTGTCACGCCGTTTGGTGTCGAAAGTGAGACCAAGTTCATCAGCCGCATTCCTGCATTTTCATGGTCATGGACCATGTAGAGAAGAGGATCCAAACTCCTGATGACTTTACAGGCTCCGGCAGTACCATTCTGTTGTGAAGACACTCCAAACTCAAAAGTCCTTGGCCCCCCTGTTGTCGGGAAAGATATAACCAAGGAACGGACAATGTAGGATGTAAACTCCTGTATAGGTGCATCATCCTGCGAGTCTTTACGTCGAGTTGTCGCAGCTTTTTCTGTCTCCATTTCATTACTCCGAAGGAGTAGAGTATGATCGGAACGGCAGGCATATTTGTAGCAGCAACTTTGTTCTTCCCCGACAGTTCCGATGACCAGATCTGTCGGAGTTTATGCTGATACTTGCCGCGGAGAGAGTTTTTATCAGTGGTTACCTCTTGGAAGTGGCGCTATTCCGCCCCTAGGTAAGTGTAGGTCTCTCCGGTATCAAGATGATGTAGGATGCTTCTGTCTACGAGCTGGACGTCCTCTCCGTAGTCTTCGCATCGTCCTCTTTTGAGATGAACCGTGTAAAATAAATGGGTGACCTTATGCCTTCGGTTGCTGGGGGTGCCGCAGTTGTATCCATGTGTTCTCCTGAGCGCAACAGACAATGGTAATAGTGAGATGCAAAAGAGGAGAGGGCTGAGAGAATATCGAACAACCCTATTCTAAAGATTACCTGATCTATTTGGACTCTAGCTTGACCTGATGCTATAGTGAAACGAGTCATCCAGAGCAGCATCGGTTATTCAATGCATCCCACTATTTGATCTGATATCGCAAGACATCTGAGCAAATGCATGATGAGCTCATATTCAGATTGAATTGAATCAATTTCTACACACTGTTCACGATTACTTAAATAATTTTGTAAAAGAAGGGTGCCCATATCAGAAAAACCTATATAACCCAAAATGTTAAGTAGCAAGTCAGTATTTATAGTATCAAAAGCTCTGCTGAAGTCTAGAAGAACTTAAATTGTACATTGACCTTTATCGATGGAAGTAATTATATCATCAACAATATTAAGTAAAGCTGTAGTGCAGCTGTGACCTTTTCCGAAGCCAGATTGAACAGTGGATAGTAATGAAAAGTTAGACAAATGTTCTCTTATCTGTACTTCGATACTCCTTTCAAGAATCTTAGAAAGAATAGGTAAAATGCTTATTCCCCTAAGATCTTTGTATTCTACAGGATGTTGATTTTTGGGTAGTACTTTTACTACAGCCTTCTTCCAAACTGACGGGACGACACCATTCACGAGGCAAAAATTTATAATATGTGAAATATTCAACCCATCACAACCCATTGCATTTGATTTAATTTTACAAATATCACGAACGAATGTGTCATTTATTTCCTTGAATTTAAAAGTAGGTGGTACGATGTTGTTCATCCTATAATAACCCAGAAGATGATCAGGAGGAGCAACATTAAGAATAGAATTTACTAGGAAATTATTAATACCACTAGAATTCTTTATGTTCTCACGAATTTCACGCTTCCTATAATTAACAAAATTATATGATCTAAGTGTATGCCACATTTTTTTTGAAGTAGAATTATTGAATTGGTGAAGGAAATAAGCTATTTTTTCTCTTATTATAGCATGATTTGTAAAATATTTCAATTCCTTGTAAAATTGTAGATGAGCTGGTGATTTTTTTTGCTTAAATTTCCTCAGAGCTTTGTTCCTCTCCCGTATCATTTGTTTTTTTGTAAATGTTAGCTATGGGGCTTTATTTTTCGTTATTCTACAAGTAACTATAGGAGCGTGCCTATCAAATAAATGTATTAAACAGTTCACCAAGTATGATATATCTCTCAAATCATTAATGAATAACACCTCGTCAAAATTTTTGTGGCATCGAAAGGTACACATCTTTGGGGCTATTATCCTTTTCAAATTGAGTTTACAATAGACTATGGAATGGTCAGAAATACTATGTTCTACCACACCCTTTTCAATCAATTGTTCTTTCCTAAGTATAATGTAATCAAGAAGAGACTCAGAACCCAATGGGCACACGTACGTTTTTCAAACGTTTTATAAACGTGGTATTGGTTAAATAAACATTTTTGGTTGAAAATATCAACGACAATAATTTAGTGAAATCTTCAACGTTGAAATAATACATTATAAAGATGTGTTTTCAATGTTACTTCCTCAACAACTCGTTAAATATACCGTTTAACAATCGTTTTGTTAACTCCACTCAGATTTCGTTGCGTATGCGGACGATATATAATAATAATAATAATAATAATTAACGTCTTTATTACTCACAAGATAGAACATTTACATCGGTTTATGAAGATACAATTGAAATGAGTAAAAGGCGAAGTTCAATTTAGGTGGAGATGATGAATCACCACTAAATTGTTCTTCCACTTAACCTTGTTAGTCTCTTTTTCCGCATTATTTCAAATATGGATGTCTGTATGATCGAGTTTGCTACCTGAGATTAAATTTAAAAATTCAATATGAAATTGAGAAGAGGGGGAAATACATGATACGTAATATGGAGCCGATATTCAAGATTTTCATGGTATCAGTTTGTTACACTGCAGCTGAAATAAATATTTTTTGTACGAGCTTTTAAATTTGTGAAGGCCTTTATTTTTTATTGATTGAGGTATAGAGTTGTAAACTTTACAGATTTGGTAAGAGAATGACCGCTTGAAGAATTCTGTTCTGAAGTGGGGGGGTGATAACGTACCTTTGAATCGTATATTCAAATTGTGGATGTCGGACCGGAATCTCAACCTTCTGTGAAGGTAAGGAGGTGTTTTGCTAATAATGATTTGGTGGAAAAGGCAAGCACTGTGTAGAATTCGTCTATGTTCCATATTTAACCAACCAGATTCACGAAGTTTATAAGTGATTCTTTGACATCTGCGTATACCATATATTAGTCTCAAACAAGAGTTTTGAACTTTTTGAATTTTCTTTTTAAACTGATTGGTTAAATTGGGACCATATAGAGTGTCAGCATAGTTGAATACTGATAATACCAGGGTTTCACATAGGGTAGATTTGATAGTTGATGAAAGGAGATGCCTACTGCCATAAATTAATTTGATTGCAGAATAAGCCCTTTGTATTGATTTGTTCACGTGTTTTTCGAACCTCAAATCAGTGTCAATCAGAACACCTAAATTTCTAGCTAAATTTACCTGTACAAGAGCCTCATCATTGATTAGGATATCAATATCAATGTTAATGTCCCTATTCATTCTCGGACCAAAGATCATCAAATTAGATTTTGAAGTATTTATTAGGAGACAGTGATCAGATGCGAGCTTGACGAATGCATTCAGGTCTTCATTGATCAGAGTGGATGCATCTTCAGATTTATCCAGTGGAAATTTGAAATAAATTTGCGTGTCATCCGCATATAGATGAACAGAACAATTATGAAGAGATTGAACTAGACCTGAGGTGTATATGGTGAAGAGTAATGGGCCCAAAATGGATCCTTGAGGTACACCTGAAAATAATTCAAGATATTGTGACTCATCATCTTCTATGCGTACTTTTTGATGTCTGTTTTTCAAATATTCTCCCATTAATGCAGTAGCTTTATCAGAGAGTCCGATGTAATGTAGAATTGCCAGAAGCAAATTGAAATTGATGGTGTCAAAAGCTCGACTGAAGTCTAGGAGAACTAAAGCAGTACATAGACCTTCTTCTTTAGCTCTAAATATTTCATCAGTTATGTGTAAAAGTGCAGTTGTGCAGCTGTACCCTTTTCTAAATCCTGACTGAACTTCTGGTAGAAGTGAGTGATTTGTAATATGATCCCTCAGTTGTGACTCGATAGCTCTTTCTAAGACTTTGGACAGGGTCGGAAGAATACTCAAAGCACGTAGATCTTTATATTCTGTGGGATCAGTTTTCTTGGGCAAAACCATGACAACTGCTCTTTTCCACGAATCTGGTACCACATTATTGCATAAACAAAAGTTGACTATGTGCGTTATGTATGTGATTATAAATGGACAGCACATCTTGATGAGTCTTAAATTCAGTCCATCACAGCCCTGTGCATTGGTCTTAATGCTACATATAGCCTCATATATAAAAAAATCATTTACTTCCTGAAATTCAAAGGATGAGTCACAAAGGGTATTGGTGTTGTAGAAATGCAGAAGATCTGGTGGGGGTTCTTTGAGAGGAATTGAGCTTGTAAAATAATGATTCAGATCGTTCGAGTTCTTTAAATGTTCAGGTAGCTCATGCGACTTTTCAGATATAACTTTGTTTGATTTCAAGGTTCTCCATAAGTCTTTTTTGTTTTTCGTATTGAGTTGATTATTGAAATATGCCTTTTTTTCATTTTTTATAGCCCGATTTGTGTAGTTTCTCATATCTTTATAAAACTGAAAATGAGCATCTGCTTTAGTTCTCCTATATCGTTTTAATGCCTTCTCCCTGATGGAGATCATTTCTTTGATTGCCCCAGTTAACCATGGAGCTTTTGGTTTGGTTACCCTCGATGTAGTGATAGGAGCATGACGATCAAATAAATTCTGTAAACAATTCACTAAAAAAGATAACTTTTCATCAACATTATTTTGATCGAAAATCCTGAAAAAAGGGGTTGCATAGAGATCATTCTGAAATGCATCTTCATTGAAATACTTGAAGTTACGATAAGTGCACATTTTTGGAGTACTTCCTTCGCCGTGGACATTGATGGTGCAAAATACAATTTGATGATCTGATATGCCAACACTATCAATTACACCCTTGTCTGCTATATGGTTGTTGTTAGTTATTATTACATCCAATAATGTAGCCGTTGTATTTGAAATCCTTGTAGGACTATCCACAATTTGAATGAGATCAACTGATTCGAGAATATTAAAAAGTTTACCAACATTAAAATTTTCCAAGTCAAGAAGATTTATATTGAGATCACCCATACATACAATTTTATCAAAACTTGGACAGATCAAACTCAGTTTATCTTCAAATTCGTCAAGGAATGTGGCATTGTCTTGTTGTGGTGGTTTGTATACTACACCAACAGCAAAGGTTATCTTTTTGTATGTGATTTTCACCCAAAGCTGCTCAGAGAAGTTAGTGACGGTAACGTATATTTCGCTCTTCAGTGTATTTTTTATATATATGCATAATCCACCCCCTCTTTGATTTCTGTCAGCCCTGTATAGCTTATAATTATCTATTTCAACTACATCATCACGAGTTTCCCTTTTCAGCCAAGTTTCACATATTGAAAATACATCAAAATCATGAACTAACAACAAGTTTTTTATCTCAGTTAAGCTAGGCAGCAAAGATCGCACATTCAGACAGCCAAACTTCAGATTCAACATAACAAAAAATGTATTGTTCTATTTTTCCGATGAGTATTGAAATAAACCTTATCGGAAACAAACTTAATAAAAAAAAGATGTAAATAAGTAAGTACCTAATTAAGGTGCAAAAAGTAAATAAGGTAGAGAACAAACTGGACTGGTGTGAAGAATATTTCAATAGAATAATTATCATTTTATGGTGCCAAAAAATAATAGATTGAAGTGAATAAAACAATAGAATAAATATAATATAAAGAGAGCAATTAAAGTATATATGCAATATATCAAAGCCTGTTCGCATCCAGCATATTATTAATTTTTACAATGGAATTCTCTTCATTGAATTTCACGAATATTGTGCCAAGATTTGTCCAGACCTTTCCATTTTTACCAATTTTCAATAAGACTGTCTTCAATATTTTCAGCTGCTCAGGGGTCATATCTTCTCTTAGTATAATGCCGGTGTTCTTCAATAATTTCTTGTTGCGGAAAACAATATTTTTATAAGTGGTCATGGAAAATTTAATCATTATTGGCCGATTTTTCGTTCCGTCATATTTCCCCATACGATAAGTCTCTTCTATTGCATCTTTTCCCATAGTTGTAATATTCATCTTATTGCATATCATTGATTCGAAAACTAATTGCAAACAATTTTCATTCGGTTTTTCTTCAATACCATGAACTATGATATTTCTGCTTCGTAATGATTGATCGAATTTCTCATGTTTATATTGTAACGAGTCTATGGCATCCTGCTGCTTGATTAGTTTGGCTTCCAAGATTTTATTTTTCTCTTTCAGTGTATTAATTTCTTGATAAAATTTCTCACTTATAGATTCACTTATTATTTGTGCCAAATTAGTTATGAAGTCATCAGAGGAGCACAATTTAGAAACAACAGTTTTCACCGATGAGAGCAATTCGTCTTCTCCCTTCTTGTTGCCTCGGGTAGTCATGATTGTTGGTTAAATGATTAAAATAAGACTTACTGCGTTTTCTTATGCACTTTTCTTCCAGAAGTTGAAATTAGTCGATGCTGTATCACAAATGACAGGACACTGCAAATTTCCAGAATTTTTTGGGCACCCGTTTAGTTTATAGGACGTTATAATGCACACCACACCTGATAGTCAACTACTCCATCAGCGGACAAGAGACTGAATATATCTATTTTAAAGTCATCGAATAATACATTAATATTGAAACAAGAAACCGAAAGATTACTGGACGCCGCTTGTACATTTTTTAATAACCACGATCTATATTTCAACGCTAAGAAAACACAGGTAGTTCGTTTTCATAACTATAAACAGCCATCAGATGAATTACAACTGGATTTCAATAACACAGTCCTGTCCGATACAGATAAAGTAAAATTTCTTGGAATTTACTTTGAATTTGATCAACTGGGTGTCACACTGTGAGAATCTGACCTCAAAGTTACACTCCTCATATTATATGTTCAGAAATTTAAAAACAGTGCTGGATGTTGGCCAGCTTGTAAATGTCTATTATGCACAAGTCGAATCTCGTCTTCGATATGGAATCTGCTTGTGGGGCATCTCTACCAAGTCAAAAGATGTATTTATAGCACAAAAAGCAATTTTAAGGTGCATTTTTAACATTCCGTTCAAAGAAACATGCAAATTGATTTTCAAATCTAGCAATATTTTAACTCTTGCTAGTTTATACATATTTGAAATTTCATGTTATATTTATTGCAACATAACCCATTTTAACCTTAACAAAGATATTCATGATATCAATACACGCCAGAAAGGCCTAATTCACACCCAAGTTGGGAAATACAAAATAACACAAAATGCACCTAATTATATGGGACCACGAATTTTTAATCATTTGCCATAACATATCAAATCAAGTTTTACTCTTAAAATATTTAAAAAGCGCCTTAAATCATTTTTAGTGCAAAATAGTTTTTATACAGTGCAAGATTTCTTGAATTGTCCTGTACAATAATAATATATTTTTGTATTATGTGTTATGTGTTAAGTTTTAGTATGTACATGTATGTAGTTTTAGGAATTTTTTGACGTTTCCGATACAATGTAATCATTGTCTTTAAGGAAAATAAAGAGTATTATTATTATTATTATTATTATTAATAGTCAATTTTATCCACAATTGTTTCCATACATTACCTTCATTTTTAACAATCAACTCGCAAACATACTTATTTTTTACAAAAAGGCATAAACCCCTACCTTTCTGTCTCCCCTGTAGAGACTAAAATTATTGATATTCAATACATCATCAGTGATATTCCCAGATAGCCACGATTCACATATCATAAAAACATCATATTCTTATCGCTGTAGTATGTTTTTTATTTCACGAAGTGACGGAAGTAAGGATCGTGCATTTAAGCAAGCTAACTAAAATAATCCATTAATTTATAAATTATCAATGACAACAAATACCTACAATACCAAATATTCTCTCGAAACCAATTATATTTAGTTAGTTTTCAAAATCTAAATATCAGAAGAAAGGAGGGTATGCTCATCTGGGCCAACTGCTCCCGGTCATAAGATCTTGCACACTTTTAGGTTT
This sequence comes from Chrysolina haemoptera, assembly GCA_958298965.1. Lineage (NCBI taxonomy): Eukaryota > Metazoa > Arthropoda > Insecta > Coleoptera > Chrysomelidae > Chrysolina > Chrysolina haemoptera. The sequence continues at coordinate 30,484,543 of OY282595.1, read as the reverse complement.
ATGAAAAAGAAACATTTTCCTAAAATTTCAACTTCCAAACTATTCCGGAACATCTTCAAATAAGTTTTTTTAGAGCAGAGTTTGTAAGACAAAATATGATAAAATAGACATTTTGGCAACAAAGCGTATGTGTTCATCTTGGATTTCAATGTACATTAAATGGAAAATGTCAGTTTTGACAATAAGTTATCCAAATAATTCAAGAGCAATGTTGCCACTTTGCATTATTTGAAAATATTTGATAAGAACATATCATAGAAGATAACTTATCCTACATTGAAAAAATTTAAAATGTAGTACTACATTACTCATTTCTAAGCATTTGAGAGAATTTATACGTTTTTTCATGAATAGTCCAAATTTCCCTGTTAAAAGCATATTCTCCTTTTTGTAAAAAAACAACCAATTCCACAAAAACGGACTACTTACTAACTATTGAGGGAATAGACGAACTGCACATGGCTCGCTTATTCAAAGGTTTCAAATTATTTATTTTCGTGCACATAAAATATAAATGCTTGTAACTTACTGTTGGGTTGCATATAATCAAATAGTTGATTAATAGAAAATCATTCATTAACAGGGGTCATTAATCAATGATTTTGAGTGCGTTAAAATACATCATAAATGAACGGTCGATGGAAATAGATAGTAACTCCTCCTGTATGCCTCGAATCTGAGTCGCATCTTACGAGTAATAATTTTTAATTTCAATTCCATGTTTTTTGTAGTTGTATATGTCAGCTAAAAGTTTATAGGTTTATGAGCTGATGAACTTTCAATATTTAAGTTACTATATCTGCATTATATTCAAGTTTGTTATAATTATTGATATCATATTGATAGGGACATATCTGAAAACTTTCAGTATGAATAATATGAAAGTCGCTGACGATATATTTGAAGAAGAATATTATAGAATATTTGAACTTTTAAATCAATCAATAGTGGTAATTCTGTAAGCTTCATGTTAATTTTTACCCATTTATGGCACATGTCTAAATAGATAAAATGCTGAACGCTGCTATATAATGTGGTTATCCATCATCTATCATTCGTTTGTACTTTGGAAATCCGAAAATTTTCAACATATAGAATTCTTGTTTTTGTTTTCAACCATTACCGTTCGTAATTTATCATATATGTATAATTGCACGAGTGGTTTGTATTTTATCGGGTAAATTTGGGTTGTTTAATGAGAAACTGTTTCCTAGCAATTCGACGAGAATAACTGTCAACTATTAAAAACACGACACCGGAAAAGCTAACTTTTGCCGCTGTCAAAGTGACAATTGCACTGTGGCATATGCGATTTTTTATACACCACGAGTCGCAATACTGTCGATAATTCTGTCAGAAATCAACGAGATCAAATTGCTTGGTAACACCACGAGTCCCGTAGGGACAATTTAACCCCTTGTAAGAGATGCCAGGTATAAAAGGCGTGTATTGATATAGTCAATTATTAGTTTGAATTATGGTTTTGAAAATGTCCATATAGGACGAAACTGCAGTAACTAAAGGTTATAAATATAAAGTGGTACAAAAACATAGAAATTTACTTTTCCCATTTTTCATGATGATCTCCTATCACATAGTAACGGCTACATCCATCAATTTATAAATGTCAAGTTTACTTTGACAAGAAAAAGCTAGAGTGTAATTCGGTAAGACAATTTAATGAATATGTGACATAACGTCATCAAAAATATGTTTACAATGCTGGTTGTCATGCTTTCAAAAGTTAGGTTCCGTTTTGTCGCTGGAAAAGTTCGGGGAAACTTTTTTCGCTGTAATAATGACAAAACACCGCGACATATGGCATTTTTAGTGCATGAATTAAATTGTCAGTAGAACAACCTGTGACAAAACTGTGAAAATAACTTCTAGGAATATGGCTCTCAGGGTAACAGTAAGCGTTTATTTTATAGAATACTGAAGACATTATTTCAAGATGTTTTGCAGTCATATATGTTCTTGGTGGGGCAGCAAGAAACATCAAAATTGCAGATTTAACATCAAAATTGCAGATTTGAGAATAACAAATAATTGTTGGGGAAGTAAGTTTCTTTTAGATAAGATAAGATAGGATCTTTATTTTCCAGAAGACAACATAACATTGTATAGGAATAGTCATAAACTTAAATCTCAGTAAAATTTCAGACAAAATAAAAAATCTGAAACAACAGGTTAGAAATCATAAATATCAATCCCAATAAGAATTGTCCTAAAAATATTGTAAAACAAGCATGCCAACATGTCAGAATAAAAGCTTATAAAGACACTACGCTTCTACGACATAAACACTATACAGGCATTTTTCTAGTAGGAATTCTCGCAATTGTTTCATGAATAGATTAATACATTTACTTTCTCTTATATGTTTTGGCAATTTATTGAATACCCTAGGCGCCGTAGAGGAAATAAGGAAGGTCATTTTTGGTTCGGGTATCAAATTGATGTCTGACTTTATTGGTACTGAATGAAGTGCCTCTGTTTTCGAATGAGTATACAGAGAGTTCAAAAATAAATAATGAAAGTATCTAGTGTTAAAATTTTATAGTTTTTGAAAGCATCCCTGCAACTTGTACGGCTCGATATACCAACGGGAGAACAAAAAACTTGCTTTTGGGCAATAAAAACATCGTTTGAGGATACAGATGATAAACCCCATAGGCATATACCATATCGCAATCTACTATCAGCTTGTGCAAGTAGCTGATTTATTTCCAATACTTTCCTAGTGGTTCTGAATTGATATGATAATTAATTCATTTTTGATGATTAACATTTTTGTTACACGTTTATATAGTTTTTACATAATAAATAGATAGTTGATATGTGTGAACATGAACATATAGGCCATACAGCTCACAGAGATATTACTTCATTTAAGCACCAAACTCTTAGGAAAGTTCGAAATAGATGAACACCTTAATCTATCGGACCACTATTATAATCTTTATGCAGTCATTGTCCACTGCGGTTCTGGCGTTGACTGTGGTCATTATTACGCATTGTTCAAAGACATAACAGACTGGTTTAAGTTTGATGATAGTTGTGTCACTGAATGTTCCGACGATGTCTTGAATTTATGGGAGCCTTTGGAGACGCCCTACATTTTATTTTATGAGAGAGAGCGAGATAGGACATTGGCAGATCGGGATCTTCAGGTGATGTGGTGCTGCAGGTTTTTCCTGGTTTTCCTGCAGCTGAAAAAGCAAATGCGCCACTGGTTTTATATTTTGTATTACTTTCGTTTCATTTTTTTATTCGTGTATTTTATATTATCGACATAAACGTTTCAGTTTTTCACAGAATAACCAGATATTAAATATGTGTGAAAATTAACATCCGTTAAAAATTAACATACGGCTTACAGAATTACCACTAATATCGGACAAAAAGTAAGGGCACTTTAATAGATTGATGCGTTTTTCGACAGTCAATCTTAGAAAAACAAAATTTTATTGAAATTCTTCTAGCAAAAGCCCAAGTAAATTTCCAGCTAGGTGCTTTTGCAAACAAACCGACGCTGTTACCACGGCGACTGATATATGTAATTTTTTTTGGATCGACGTTACCGTTACTTGATGGAAATCCTTAGTTATGACACTAAGGTAAAACACGATTAAAATTTCCACAAAATTTATTGTCTTTGCGACATGTTTCGATACATAGTATCTTTTTCAAGCGAATGCAGTGCATTAAATTATTCTTCATTGAAAAATACTTCAATACCTTTCTTATCCATCAACATAATTAGGGACAACCTATAATTATCGCTAATACCTAGACTCATCTAATGCCCTTATTTTCCACATGAAGAATTTCGAAGTTTTCATTGAAGTCATGGCCTTCCTCCAAAGTATGATTGGCATATGATGAGTGTGTTTTATTGTTTACATAATTCATACGGTGTTCACGTATGCGGCTCTTATATGGTCTACCTGTCTGGCCGATATATACTTTGGAGCAAGATCCACAATTCAATTAATAAACTTCAGATTTTTGCGTTTTACCTTTATTATTCTTGATAAACTTTACCAATGTATTATCTGTTCTATATGCTACTCTTAAATTTTGCTTATGCATAAATGAAGCTATTTTTTCCGTGACGGGTCCTGAATAAGTTTAAGTTGTATAATTATTGTCAAGGTTCCTCAAAGTGGGGTACTTACACTTCCTGGATAGCCTTTCTATGTAGTTTCTTAGCAAGAATATTTTCTATTAATTTTACTTGATATCCATTGTTAACTGCTATCTGCTTTATAATATTTAATTCTTTGTTGAAATTTTCTTCAGAAAGTGAAATATTTACTAATCTGTGTATCATACTGTATGCTGATATTTTATGTCTATGTAGGTATATGGATGTACCGAATGATTATGAATGGTGATGACAGTATGGGAAGGAGTAACCTTGACCATAATTATAGAACTTTAACTTATTCAGGACCCGTCACGGAAAAAATAGCTTCATTTATTCATAAGCAAAATTTAAGAGTAGCATATAGAACAGATAACACATTGGGAAGGTTCATCAAGAATAATAAAGATAAAACGCAAAAATCTGAAAAATCAGAAGTTTATAAATTGAATTGTGGATCTTGCTCCAAAGGATATATCGGCCAGACAGGTAGACCATTTAAAAGCCGCATACGTGAACACCGTATGAATTATGTAAACAATAAAACACACTCATCTATGTCAATCATATTTTGGAGGAAGGCCATGACTTCGATGAAAACTTCGAAATTCTTCATGTAGAAAATAAGGGCATTTTAGACTTAATTATTTAGAATTCTTAGAAATGAATAAATTAAAAAATTCATCTTGTTTATTAAATGATCAATTAGACCTGAACAGTTCCCCTTTGTTAACTTTATTCAATTAAGTAGTAGCTATGTTTTGAGATTTCAAGGTAGGTTCGTTGTTATTGTCAATTTTATAAGTTGTATGAGTCTAGGTATTAGCGATAATTATAGGTAGTCCCTAATTATGTTGAAAAGTATTTAAGTATTTTTCAATGAAGAATAATTTAATGTACTACATTGGCTTGAAAAAGATACTGTGTATTGAAACATGTCGCGAAGACAATACATTTTGTGGAAAATTTAATCGTGTTTAAACCTTAGTGTCATGATATATGTAAGTTCAAGACCATTTGAGAAAGCAGGTGGGTACGGCCCTGGCGGGATTACCATGAAATGAATGAAGTCACTGGCGCTTTCCCGCTCCCATTGCATTAGTACGGCTACGGCATAATCTATCGACCTCACTAGTCAGAACGAAGCATCAAGTTGTTGTATGAGTCGTGTTGAGTGAAGTAACAGATATCAAAAGTGTTTCATAGCAAGAAAGAAAAATGGCAATCAGTCGAATATCTATTATCAAATTTTTAGAGTTGGTGAGTTTTTATAATGAGAACAATCTCCTTGTCATAATCATACTGTCCGCAGTCAGCGGATTCATGACTCACTAGCAGGTAATGATGAATGCATCTAAAAATAAAGAATGACGGTCAAATTCATTGATCTGGAGCGTTTCATGATATACCTTGTAATTTAAGCGAGCACTGAAGTAGAGTCCCTTTTAATCAATTTGGATTTGTTGTTAATTAATTGAACTGTAAAATTTTCCATGAATAATAATAATCCTGCGCCACTTATCTATTTATTTTGGCATTCTTGGTGTCCAAATATTTATTATTAAAATTTGTCAACAACGTTTCTCAATATTATTTATCGTGTTTCTTGAGGTGAGGAATCTCACACACAGAGTTTTAAATGAACGTGAAAACTATCATACCTATATGTTTTAATAGAAAATTCGAATTTCTAAATTTCGGTGTGAATGTCGAAAAACAATTAAAATCCCGTTTTCATTAATTTTTTCCAATTTCAAGACGTACTTTTATTCGTTGTTTTTCTGTTGTTTGTATATGTGGGAAATAAAGACCTATTATTATTATTATTATTATTATTATTATTATATCTCAAGAACAAGGAATGATGCCACCACGAAATTCAACAGTTATATATATAGAAAATGATGTACTCTTTCCAGCTATGTTCAGAAGAACTTTTAAAATCCGGGGTGAATTTCAAAGAATAATTAAATCCCGTTCTTATTTATTTTTTCATCATGGAATTCAAAAATAATATAGAAATTGTTGTGTTCTTTCCAGCTATGATGGATATAATTCTTAAATTCCGGGGTGAATGTCGAAAAATAATTAAAATACACTTTTTATTGATTTTTTCCAGTTTCAAAACGTATATTTCGAAAACGAGAAATGGTGCCACAATAAAATTGAACAATAATATGGAAAATGATGTGCTCTTTCCAGCTATGATCTAGATAATTCTTAAATTCCGGGGTGAATGTCGAAAAATAATTAAATTCCGTTTTTATTTATTTTTCCAACTTCAAGACATATACCTATCTCGAGAACAAGAAATGGTGCCATCATGAAATTGAACAATAATATGGAAAATGATGTGCTCTTATTAGCTATTATCTAGAGAGTTCTTGAATTCCGTGCTGAATGAAGAGAAATAATTAAAATGCCGGTTTTGGTAATTTTTCCAGTCTCGAGAACAAGAACTTTCTCACAGTGTAGGATAAAAATGGTATTTGCTCCTTTACCACAGAAGTATTTTCACTCCTAGACGTGTACTTCAATAACAAGTTATCTTCATCGGTATGAATACTGAATAATTATGATTCATTCTTGGATGTATGAGTGAAATGACTTGTGTGGTGAAAGGGACAAATGCAATTTTTTCATGATTGTTGAAAAATAACCCTTTTTATTTTGACATTTTCAACGAGTGATCGGATGAATTACAAGCAACAAACCACGCCCTTTGTGTAATCGATCATAACACACGAACTGTGGCCAATCAGTAACGAGCAGATTTATTTCTCAACAGTTGTACATGACAAAAGTACATAATGCTTGTGGCGTAATATAGCGAAGGTTCGTGGATCAGCCGGACATACAAATTTATTAACGGAATCGTGTGGGTTCGGATCTCCGCACTATGGTACGAATCATCTTTTCATGGTTCACTACGTGAAAAATATGAATTCATTTAATTTCCATTCTCTTCAGTTAGAAGAAACAAAACGTCTGTTTTGAACTGAATGGTGCACACTGGTTATAGCCATAGAAAAGGTACAATATACAGTGTGTCCCAGAATTAAGGGGACAAACTCCAAGGGTAGAATCCTCACTTCATTTTAAGGCTGAAAGTTCCAATAAACATATATCCTAAAATGAGTATTAACCGAGTTACAGGGTGTTGAAAGTGATACAAAAAAATATATTTTCCAGAATAACTCCATAACGGCTTAACTTTTCTTAATGAAATTTAGTATTTCACTTGACAGCATTCAGTTTCATATTTCAAGGCAAATCATGTGTTTGTAACTCTGAATAGGGGCGTACGGCAGGTGGGTATCCCTACTCGCCCCTCCCCAACTTTCACGCCACTGGATTAATATTGATTTCGTCTTCTTTTTCTTAATCCCCGATATTTCCTATACAAAAATGGAATACGTTTCGTTTCACAAATATCAACGGTTTTCGAGATATTTGAAGTTGAATAAATGCGTGCGTATCAAAATCTTTACTATTTTTGAAAGGAATGTGACGGTAACTATTTATAACATAATAACCAACATATTTCATACCTTGCAATGAGTATGAATTCAAATATTTCGAAGATTGTTCGCATTTACGAGGGATTTCGTTCACAAAAATTTCCCGATATTTAAAACTTACATAGCCACTAACAAAATAATCACTAATGAGTATCCGTACCACATACGCACCCACTTATTCAACTTCAAATATCTCGAAAACCGTTGATATTTGCGAAACGAAACGTATTCCTTTTTTGTATAGAAAATATTGGGAATTAAGAAAAAGAAGACGAAATCGATATTAATCCAGTGGCGTGAAAGTTGGGGAGGGGCGAATAGGTGTACCCACCTGCCGTACGCCCCTGTTCAGAGTTACAAACACATGATTTGCCTTGAAATATGAAATTGAATGCTGTCAAGTGAAATACCAAATTTCTTTAAGAAAAGTTGAACCGTTATGGAGTTATTCTGGAAAACATATTTTATTGTGCCACTTTCAACACCCTGTAACTCAGTTAATACTCATTTTAGGTTATATGTTTATTGAAACTTTCAGCCTTAAAATGAAGTGAGGATTGTACCCTCGGAGTGTATCCCCTTTATTCTGGGACACCCGGTATATATATCGAGATATATACATAATATAATAAAAAATGTAACTTGTGACATCTACAGTCGACAGATGGTGGAACTCTCGGAATTAAATCGAAAACACTTTCTCCGCTATACTGTGCGGCTTTCAATAGTCAAAAATATTGTTATTGCTCCACAGGAGGCGCATGGGAGGGGCACATCAACTCAAACATTTTTAAATGGCATAGGGGTTTTTTTATACTAGGGGCACCCACCTGCCGTACGACCCTATTTAGAGTTACAAACACACGATTTTACTGACATTTGAAACTAAATGCTGTCATGTCACATACCGAATTTCATTAAGAAAAGTTGGAGTTATTCTGGAAATATATAATTTTTTGTTACTTTCTACACTTTGTAACTCGGTTAATACTCATCTCAGGGTATATGTTTAATGGAACACTTAGCCTTGAAATGAAGTGAGGATTCTACCATCGGAGTTTGTCTCCTTTATTCTGGGACACCCTGTATAGAGGTAGTCTTGACTGACTAGTTGAAGAATAACGTGGGATAATCTTTAGGATGCAGTCAAATCACTGGGCTTTGTCAAAGAAAACTCTTTAAAATTATTGGCAAGCTTTCGGCTTTATTCCTTCACCAGGTCAGATAACTTCAGAGTTAAGGTTATCGTACACAACTTGAAACAACCTCAGGTTGACAGCCACGCCACGTGTTCTAGAGTTTTTTTTTGGAAATGTTCAAATATTGAATATTGTAATGCTTCAATTAACAAATCATTAATTTATACTGATTACTTCATTTATAATATGTCTTAGTCTTAGTTACTATGAAAAAATTAAATGTTTCATGCTGTGCACATTGACTTTTACTTTTAACCTCAAGTTTTCTGTCCCGATGAAGGGATAAATATAGTTCCGAAAGCTTGATAAAAAGTATAACAAAGAGTTTTCTTCGACAATGTCCAGTGCTTTGACGGCATCGTGCATCATCAAGATTGTCCCATATTTATATATATATATATATATATATATATATATATATTTTGTTTTCCTAATTTTTATAGTTATAGCCACATAAAGAGTACTAGTATCTCATATGCAACCACGTCATTATTTTCATGCTAGGAACCTTCGACACATAGATCTTCTAACTACGACACTCTTCAGCACTATATGAACGATCCTTCTCTTGCAATGATGTAGCTGAATACAACTCCTATCCGAGTGGACTGAAAGCTCTGTCTTCATCAGCGTTCAAATGTAAAACAAAATCTATTCTTCTGGGTAAACAATGATCTCACCTGGCCGACTATTAATCATTTCCTGATTCTATCGAGAGTACTTTGTATTTTGACAATTTAATGAGACCACATGAACATTAATAATCTGAATATCTCCCGAGAGCTTCAGCTTATGCTGTGATAATCAATGCTCATATGGTCGAATTGAATTGTCTTAAAATACAAGTTACTCGAGATGAATTAATGAAAATCATAGTCTCTACTTGTCATGGTCGAGTGATATTTAGGAAGACTATTTCATGAAGAGCGTGATTTTGGGTCTAATGAACAAACCTTAAGCAAATGCTTTTACTTAGATTTCTTGAAACAGACCTATCTATTTTATTAACTAATGAGAGAGACAAACCTATAGTAAAAGCTTTTGCTAGTTTTTATTCATAACACCCATTATTCATATTCACGTTCATATACACTTCAAAAAAGACATAAATTTTTTCCAGACAGTCTCTTTACTCTTTTTTGGTGTTTTTTGGAATGGAATAGCTTATATGTTCACTGATTTCCGTAATAGAAGATAACCGAAACCGACACCTTTCAGTTTTGAGTAATGTCAAATATGACACTTTTCTTTGTTTGTTCACGAAAATATCCACGTATTTACTCAAATTATCAACAGTGAACACACAAGAGCCTTTTTTTTATCGGATAAATTTCCTTCTTCAACGAAATAATTTTGCTAAGGATATACTAAAAATAATTTTGTCTATTTTCCACGATAATTTTATATTTGTTGACTAGTTTCGGTCATTGCACCATTTTCAAAACTAACTAGTATAATTTCGAACATGTGCTGAAGTGTCCTCCTGCTCGTAGAAGAGTAGATAATATATGCCTTTCCGCTCACAAGGGAATTTGAATGAATCGGTGAAACTAGGGAATCGTTATACTCGTGCCATGGGGTCAACTTCCGTTTAGCTGAAATCGGTTAGGCAAAAACTGTTGCCATGGCAACCGTTGCTATGGTAACGAGAATACAAAAACACAATTCCGATGTTGCTATGGTCGAGAATAAATTAAAACGCTATTCCCACTTTGCGGAAATGCGTGGTTGCCAAGTTGGGCTAGTTATAGTTTAGCTGATATCATTGAAAAAATGTGATGCCGTGATGAAAGACATTCAAAATCGCGATTTTCGTGCTGCGCTAAAGCGCGGTTGCCAAATTATGAACTTGAAAATAACATCAGAAGTATATACAAGGTGTTTCCGAAATTGTAGCGATAAATGAAGTGGGAAGTAGAATATGACAAAACAAGACGGAATGAAGGAATACATTTTTGTCGAAAAAAAATTATTTTGACAGATATTGAATTATGAAATTTTCAAAATTATTTTGGTGATCACTGATAAGAGGTCGACAGCCTGCACAAACCGTGCTGAAACACTGCCAACGGGCAGACACGCTGTGGTCTGGAGAATCAAACCAGTGCCGGCTCAACTTTCGTTTAGCTGAAATCGGTTATCAAAAACGGTTGCCATGCGCGGATTTGCGAAATGTCGGCCGGACCCGCTAGCCTTTGTTACTACTTTGTCCATTTTCTTTATTTTCTTTATTCTTTTGCCGTAACTGAACTATAACTGACCCAACGTGGCAACCACGCATTTCCGCACCAAGAGAAGCTGGTTTTTGTATTCTCGTAACCAAGCAACGGTTGCTATGACAACAGTTTTTCCGTAACTGATTTAAGCTAAACTATAACTGACCCAACTTGGCAACCACGCATTTCCGCAAAGTGGGAATAGCGTTTTAATTTACTCTCGACCATAGCAACGGTTACCATGGCAACAGTTTTTTCATAACCGATTTCAGCTAATCTTAAGCAGATAACTTGGCAACCGCGCATTTTCGCAAGATCGGAATTGGGTTTTTGTATTCTCGTTACCATAGCAACAGTTGCCATGGCAACAGTTTATGCATAACCGATTTCAGCTAAACAAAAGTTGAGCCGTGCCATGTGCCTGTATATGGATGCCTACAGTAAGCAGTGTAGTGTCCGCTATTGGTAGTCCCGCTGTGATTCGTCAATGCGTATAAGTTATAGCGACAAGGGGCTACGTTGTTTGCACTGTAGTTGCTTAAATCTAAACCTTCCAGAGGAAAATCAATGGTTATATTCAATTTTCCTCTAAATCTTTCTGTTTGAGAAAATCTTTTTAAATGTATTACTAAAATTTTGGGAAATTTCTGAATCGATAGAGACTTTGTGCATTTCCTTTTTCTTTTACAATTCAAACATGCCGGTTTCTCATCACCATCCATAGTTTCTTCCCTAGTAAATGAATAATTTGTTCATTTATTATTGATAGATTCTGAGAATCGATATACCGCTACTAATGAAGGTATAACCTAGGTTAGGCAATGTAGGTATAAATATTAATATTTGGATGTACCTAATCTAGTTAGTTTTGAAAATGGTGTAATGACCGAAACTAGTCAACAAATATAAAATTATCGTGGAAAATAGACAAAATTGTTTTTAGTGTATCCTTAGTGAACATGAATTTCAACAAAATAAACAAGTCGTCAATCAAAGAAGTGAAATAATTTTGCCAATCAGTAATTTCACGAGAAAAACTGACATGAAAAAATTGCGAGACCGCAGGTCGAGCAGTTTTGTCTAAAGTCCGTTTTTCGAGTAAAATTACTGATGGAAAAATTTTGAGTTGAGAGATATTTATCCTTTAAAAGAAAAGTTCGAGTGTTTTTTGGCAAGATAAATCAACGACAATACATAAATACACCAAAAATTTACCTTCAGTAAAACAGCTAGTTATTTGATGGGGTAGTTGATAACAGCACAATTGTAATAATCCTTCTTGTGATTTTATTCAGATGAAATTTTCCCAAAACGATTCACATCGTGTCAATAATTCTGAACAATCATTGCTGTTATGACAGAAATTGAAGGGACGGCCGCTTACTAGATGAAGTCTGGTTGGCATTTTTATCGCGATAAAGAAGGTGCATTCTTTTTTATCGCTGTCAAAATGATTCACATGTCAAATTTAAATGGGTTTCTTTCTACAGCAGTTGATTTATCGTATTTACTTGACAATATATTTCCTTGCTTAACAACCAATCAGTGGATTTCAAATTTTGAAATTCAGCCAATAGAATCGGGACTACAGTGAAAATATAGCTTGTCGCTGTATTTTCACGGTGATACACCTGCTTAGTTTTTGTTTTACTATTTGTCAATTGAAAATAATGATTTAAATTATAAACGTCAAATTTATGTGTTATCTTTTTATCAATATGAGCGATCGTTGGGGACAAATGTCCACTGGTATTATAGATGAGGCCGTGGAAAAGAGTATTCCGTTGAATACAGGTAGAAGTAAAGCATCAATTACCAGGTGACACGATTTTTCTTTATTTCAAATCGATATATTGTCCTTAATAATTCGTGGTATGATTAAAAACCTATAATTTTTTGGAATATCAATTCATTGGCAATCCCAATGCAAGAAAATCGAAAATTTTCAGCTTTGGGATTGCAATTCATTAATATTTCAAAAAATTATCGGTAATAATCATACCACTTATTATATTACCCCTGAATATTCGCTCATATTGCATGTTATGTGACTAAAACCACGTAATTTCATAGGTGCAGCCATGTTTGAATGAAATAGTCAGTTAAATATAATCTGGTCATGCTAATAAAGGATGAACATAAATCATTATTTATCTGTATCTTCGCTGGAATTCACCATGAGTCTAGGGCTCTGATATACTGTGTGAAATCAATTATCAGAAAGTCAATTCGTTTAATGAACTTGTAAGAACACAAATTCTATATTCACGATAATACCTGATTTGCAGGCTTTGGCAATATCTTGCTTCGGTCTTCACTACAAAAGCCACTCGCATGATTTGGATACTGACCTAATCTCATCGGCGGCCTTCGGAGGATATGTAATCATCTTGATTGGAGGATTCGCAGGTAAGTGCCATAACCCGAACTACTGGGTGATCAAGAGATTTGTTTCGTCACGTCATCTGGTTATTTCTAAAGATAAAAATCTGTTTTGGATATTACAGTGATAGTAATAATGATTATAATAATAATAATAATAATAATAATAATAATATTGAGAGGGTGTCGTGGGGCTTCTGAAACCATAATGCATTTGCTGTCCGCGTGTCAAGCTTATGCGGTCTCAGCCTATATCCACAGGCATAACGCGGCTCTACGAGTGTTGTACTATCATCTACGACATTCGTACGGTATAGACGCGACACCGGTGTTGCTTTTGCTCCGGGGGATATGGAGTCCGTTGTGGAGAATGAGAGTTGCCGAATCTATTGGAACTACTCATTCCCCACCCTCAGGCAAATACAAGCAAATAAGCCCGATGTAGTCCTCCTCGACCATCAAAGTAGGACGATATTCGTCAAAGAGGAGGAAAAACGGACAAAATATCGAGAGTTACTCTTTGAACTCCGCAGGCTGTACCCAAACCATTCGGTTAAATTGGTGGTTCTGATTATAGGGATCCTTGGTGAAATGACGGACACGCTCTAAAAATTATACCGGCTTGCCTTGATCTGGAAGAAATCTTAGAGGGACGAATGCAGAAGGCTGTCATCCTTGGTTCGTTCCGTCGGCTCAGGGCACATGATTCTCGGACTCAGTAGTTGCTCACCCCACGGACGTGGGGAGTGGCTATCTGGGAAATGGCACCAGCGCGCCCTCTGGATGTGTCGGAGCTCCGAAAACAGGGCCCGACTGGTATAATCCAAATGGACACAAAAAAAAAGAAATGATAATAATAATAATAAACCTTTTCGCTTATCCAAGAGCCTCCACATGTTGTCGATAACCCGCCGGCCGCTGATCGGGTGGAATCCTTCTGGAAGAACATCTACGAGAATCCGCGACCACTTAACGTAGACACTCCAGCCCTAGCGCAGTTTGAAGCTTTCTGCAGGAGGCTTCAACAGCCTGAGCTCAATGACCTGCACAATCCGATAACCCCGGAAGAAGTACAACGGGCCCCTCAAAGGCTCAATAAACTCGCTGCTCCAGGACCTGATGGGTTAAACAACTATTGGTGGAAAAAAATCCCCAGTACCCACCACTATTTGGCAAGAGTTTTCAACTCTTGGCTAGATGGGCAGCAGCAAAATCCGGATTGGATTGTCGAGGGGCGAACCGTGCTCATTCCCAAGAACGGAGATTTGTCTGATTCAAAGAATTACAAGCCGATAACATGCTTGAATTCGTGCTGTAAAATGTTTACACGCATTTTATACACACGAATACTCTCCGACGTTGATCCGTTGTATGAGCGGATATATGAGCAAAGAGGGGGGTCGCTGGCTGCAAGAAGAACCTGCTTATCGACAGATGTATAACGCAGGACTCCGTGCAGTATAAGCGGAACAACTCGGTTGCCTGGATGGATTATCGCAAGGCATTTGATACAACTTCGCATGAGCTAATCATGCATTTGTTCAGATGCGTTGCGGTGCCCGATCAAATAGTGAGATGCCTTGAACAACTGATGCCGTTCTGCAGGCCTCGCTTCACCATAACATCTGGTCAAGTCAGAGTCCAAACAGAGCAGGTAATCATCAGAAGGGGCGTATTTCAGCGAGGCTCCCTCAGCCCTCTCCTTTTCTGCATCTCACTATTGCCATTGCCCGTTATTGCACTCAAGATAACCCGTGGATACAACTGCGGCATCCCCAGCAACCGGAGGCATAAGGTCACCCATTTATTTCATATGAATGAACTCAAACTGTATGCCTCTAGAGAAAGGGACCTACTTCAGTTCTTAAGGGTGGTGGGAGAGTACACACGTGCTATCGGAATGGAGTCGGGATTGACAAATGTGCCACGGTTCATCTCAAAAGAGGACGATGCGAAGGATACGGAGAGGATGTCCAGCTTGTAGACGGAAGTATCCTACATCATCTTGATACTGGAGAGACGTATACGAGTGGAGCAACGCCGCTCCCAAGAGGTAAATACAGTTAAAAACTCTCTCGGCGGCAAGTATCAGCACAAACTCCGACAGATCTGGTCATCAGAACTGTCGGGAAAGAACAAAGTTGCTGCGACCAATATGCTTGCCGTTCCTATTCTACTCTACTCCTCTGGAGTAGTAAAATGGACTCAGGAAGAGCTGCGACAACTCGACGTTAAGACTCGAAAAATTATGCATATTCATAGGAGCTTGCATCCTACATCCGTTCCACGGTTATACTTCCCCAGACAACGGGGACTTTTTAGTTTGAAGTGTCTACATAACAGAATGGTGCTGGATGGAGCCTATAAAGTCATCAGGAGTTCAGATCCCCTTCTCTGCATGGTCTGCGACCATGAAAAAGCAGGGATCGGAGCATTTCTCTCCAAGGCAGCAATCCGGGCAGCCGATGAACTTGGTCTCGTATTCGATACTGAACGGGAGAACCCAAACTCTGTCACCGAGTTGGAACCCGTTCAGCAAAAAGCTCACATCAAAACTGCGGACACTGAGGTTCTCCTGTACCTGCACAGGGATAAGCCAATGCATGGGGTCTTCTTTAAGAACATTGAACACCTTGGCTTATCCAAAAACCCGACCCTTGCTTTCCGTGGGGCGCCTGAGACCCTTATGCATTTGCTGTCAGCATTTCCAGCATCTTGACTCGCACAAGTTTCGACTTTTGAGGGCTGCCGATTCTCCAACGGCACGAATACCTTCCGGACCTCCAAACAAGCGCCATGTTTGCCAAAAACGAATCAATTATATTCTCGACGTAAACAATCATCATCTCTCATACAATATGGTGGCCCAGTGAGAGAAATGAAATCACGAAAAACTCCTAATTTACTTTAAAATCATAGAAATAATTAACACACCCAAGGCTCTGCCTTGCAAGCACAGATTAGAGAATTACAGATAGGAAGCTCCGCCCATTTCCTTTGATGTTTCGATTGCCGACTCAATGACCTCGGCCCTTTAAATTGGTGTGGGCACTGTTGCCAGATCTACAAGAAACATCCCTGGAACAGTTAATGCTCTCTCACGGAACATATAAATCTGATTTGTCAATTGTCATTAGTGTCAGGAATATGTTTATTGTTTATAAAATAATAAAAATATAATTTGCTCTCACTGCCTTCTGAAAGACATTTTTGACCAAAATAAACAATAGTTCACCAAAATTCAGTTGTTTCACTGGCTTTTTCCAATCAATCATTTCAAGCATACACCGAATTTACCCCTCTAGAAGATTTCATTTCACTAGGAAGGATTGATTACCGTGTACCGATTGATTTGATAAGAGATGTTAGTAGGGGGTTTATGCCAATCCTGGACCTCCCCCCACCACTGACCTTGAGAGTGACCTTGGGGAATGACCTTCAGAGGATGATCTGGTTAGTGGTTGGTGACCTTGAGGGTAGTCGACATTGGGGGTTGATGACCTTGAAAGTTGGTGACCATGGATTTTGAAGGGTGAATTTGAGTATGGGCCACCTTGAAAGTGTGTAACCTTGATATCAATTGAGCTTGAGAGTGGATGACTGTTCAATTGGTTGACCTTCACTGTAGACCGATATCTTTGAAGACTATTGAGTAAGAGGGTGTATTGAAATGAATTTAGCATTGACATATTCGGTTGAAGTGACCTTGAATATTTTTCTATCTTCATTCATTTCAACCTCAAATATACCCCTTCCCTTCAACGATTGCTATAAAAGCTAGAGAGTAGATACTTACGAATTCAGTTTCCACCGCCCATAGTACCAGAGTGAGCCTTCATAATCAGTTTTTCCGAGTTGGCATCGAACTATAGTGCACCAAAAGGAACACGTCGCAATTCAGGTGAAAATATTTTATAGTTTTCTACCATAATTTCTACATATTCGAAAATGGATACCCTAAAATTTGATTTTGAAAAAATAAATTCTGCTATTCAACACATAGAAACTCTAGAACAAAGACCTATAACATCACTAACGATCGGTAAAGCTTATAAAGTTGAAAAAATGGCAATGTATTCTACAAGATATGGTAAATCTATTCAGGTAATTCTGTTGGAAGATAATGTCAAATTCAAATCATGGCTTCCGAAACGAGTCACCGAGCAATTAACAGATGAGATTATTCAAATGATAAATTCATCAAAGTCCAAAGTGGTAATAACATATATAGGGCAGAGTTCTCAGGAATTTTCTGGTGCGAAAACCCGATCGTTAGTAAAGTTCGATGTGATAGAGTAAAAGTATAATTATAATATGTAAATTCATGGTAGAATATAAAATATTGTTAATCCACCTACTCAAAACGTAAGGTGAGTATGGTATAGCTTGTGATAATGATTTGAAACTGATAGTCACTATTTATTTTTCAGAACTTCCATACAAAGATGTGGATGCAATATTCCAGCGAGTTGTGGACAGAGGCTGTAGATATAGATTCTGCAATTGAAAGATTGCGTTGTGAATTGAATGATTTGAGTTGGGATGCACTACATTCGGCAAATTATGATATGAACATTTGTTTTGATGTTGAGGAGGTCCGACGAGTTTTGGAGCTCAGCAATAAATATGACTTTGGTGTAAAGTTGTGTAACAAATATTCCTATGGACTCATTAGTTTGGATGAGTATTGCAAGCAGATGATTGAAGCGGAAATGAGAAGATTTTTATCAGACCTGATTGCATATTTACCAGGAGATATAACAGAAAAATATCAACTGAGAAAAGACGAGTATAGCTCAGATGGAGAAGAAGGGAATGTGTGTCAAAGTGGTGAAGTTTTGCAGTCTACATAGAAAATTATTTTTAGTACGCATATATTAATATTCATTTTATAAATAAAAACAACATTGAAAGTATTTTTTTTTTATTTACTACTATATTATGATACATTCAAAATATGAAAAATAAGATACATATCAATAAAATATTATGATAATCCAATCTGAATTGAACCATTGAGTGCACTATAGCTCAAATAGGCATCGTGTAGTATAAGTGCATATACTTTCGTGTTGGCGGGAAATTTTGTCTTTCGGGTTTCGAACTCAATTTTGATGTCGACGGTGGATGACTTCATGGCATCAGGTTGATGGGAGCAATCGATGACGAAAAGAGGATTATTCCGGAAGCTTCCAATATCCATCATTGGTTCACTCATAGGCTTGTTGTAGTAACTGCGTTGGAAATTTTCGTAAGCATAGTAGGCTGAAGAGTCCAATTTTTTATCGAAATCCAGATTCCAACGTTCGTATGGAAATACTTCAGAATTCAAATATAAACGGATATTATTTATATTTGCATTAATAAACTTCGTCGCATCTTTTGAAATATTTTCGGAATGATCTGTGTCTTGGAACCCGATAATGATGAATCGAGGCCTTTCGAGGCTATTGGTAGTTTTCACAGCCCATATGTCTGAAGCTGTATCACGAAGTGATGGTAACTCATAAAGATCCCACATACGGTAGGCCATTTTGACTTTGGCACTACTATTTTTATTAATTCGGTTCAAGAGCTTCAATTTCTGGCGATCTTCTGGTACAATATGTCTGATTCTCCATTCTATTTTTGTGATTTCTAGTTCAGCATCGACCTCGCCTATGAATGAATTTTTGAAGGATCGAGCTATAATCAGAATGAGTTCCTGCTTAACATTCAAAATACCCTTGGTGTAATCTTCAGCGAATCCCATAATGTATTTTAGGGGCAGTTTGCCGCTGAAAAAATTACTTGCAGGATCCAGTATATCTTGTTTATTCTGATTGAGACCCCAACCTATTGGTAGTAAACTATTCTCATGTGTTTTTCCGAATGATACCATAGTTTTCAATGTGGTTGTTATGCCTGGCTTTCGTACAACTGCAACTTGTTCACCACCCATTTCGTAGCGGATTTCATCAAACAAGAAAGCCAGAGCATTATTGGAAAGATAACATCGTTTGTTGGGCTCTGAAGGTGTGAATTTTCCCTCGATATAAATGTAGCTATCTGCTATATCGAGAATTAGATCTTGAAAATTGATGGGAATTCTGATTTCGTCCGAATTCTTATAATATGGTGATCCATACGGCTTATATGTATGCTCATGCAAACTAATCAGGGAATGATCGAAAATTGGCTCTTCAAAAACTTCTAACATATCGCTTGTAGTGAAAGCGGCCATGTTTTATTTCTTCTTGGTATACCTGATCTTCAAGCCAATTGATTTCAGAAAGTTTAGATTACTAGAGCTGATGGTATATCTTGATTGTTTAACGGGCTCACGTGAAATGAATCGGTTTATGATTTTTCTCTTCTTTATATCAGCATGATCCTCAACCCCATTGTACATACACCGTTTCGGTTTCAATCGCCGGACATTATAACAAAACCCCATTGTATTTTCTTGGCAGAGGTCAATATTACAATTTTTTCAACTCCAATTTTATAATTATTCTTTCACCATTGAACTCGATCAGATGCCCACGATCGTCCAAAATGCGCAGAGTAATGTTGTCGAGATACTGACGGCCTTCGGGCTTGATTGGCATATAAATTATATTTCGTGGTTCCTTTGTGAGTTTGTATCCTGGCTCGACATCAATATCGAATTCGAAAATGCTGTGACATTCCTCACCATTCAAATACGCTCCAGAAGTGACGTTACAATCCACACGGATTATTCTCACATTATTGATATTCACAGGTAATGTTGATTCATGTGTTTCACCGATACCAAAGACCTTAGGCTCGAATCCTAAAAGACCAGCGATAGAGTTTTCATGTAAGAGGTTGATGTAATATTTCGATCGCATTTCACATTTCAGAGTATTGTTGTTTGGATGTAGGAGAAACACATCATCCATATTCTTTTCGGTGACATTTTCAGCCAGTTTCTCTTTAGATCTAATGGATCGCTGTATAACTTTATTGATTTCATCAATTTCATAAGCGCCAGGTGGAATTTTAATGGTTATGGGTGGAGAATTGATTCGTTTTGAATAGCTGATCACATTATTCTTCACAGTAACATTGAAAATTGAATTGTAGGAATAGAAACCATGTAAACCCAAACCATAACTGCTACTCGTATCCAATTCGACTGGTGGGTAAAAGTTAGCGCTCAACTCGCTTGAGTCTCCTGATAGCGAGAACGTTCGTGACATGACTGTTCAATTGTTAGTATTCCAGGACATTTTATTGCTGGAAACAGAAATGATACAGCATCCGTCTCTTTTTTGGTGGTGATGTTAAATGGGTGTCAACATCATTTTTTGCTACTACATTTACATCCTTCACATTACAGTAGCAACAAAATATTTTTCGGGGTATTGGTCCATCATTCACATCAGATGAACTGCAAGTATCAACATCATTATAATGCTCCTGGCAGTACTGATACTTCAAGACATCAATATCATTTTGAAGGTGTGGTGGTAGTTTATCCCACACTGCCGCAATTTCCCCAGCAGCACATCCAATCAACACTTCTTTGGGCATATCAGAAAGTTGTTGTTTACTCATTTTATTCAAACTACGTAGTCTAGAATATGCATTTAATGAATGCGCCATCCTCTTTATGCTTTCTCTATCCTGGATAGGGGTTTTGTCCATAGTGGCTTACCGTATAGAAACTGCAGACACAAATGACCACACCACACTGTATTGAACCGCTGGTGTCGCTCATAGTTATAGCAAATTTCACTAGCTGGTTTTGGTCCACTGTGAAAATAACGAATTAGTTCTTTGGGGGGAGGTAAATCACCAAAGCTGTCATAGTATTGCACTGATCCTCCATTTTTTTTATATGCCACCCAGTGTGTTCCTGGGCCGTATCGGCTATCTAAATTAACTACTGCGGATTCACATCGATGCGGTCCTGAAAGTGGAAGATCGTCACGCATAAATACACCGCGAAAATTTGTAATTTTCATTTTCTTAGCGATTAATTTGATGTCAATGTCAGAAAGAGCTCTCCGGGGTGGCATATTCAGAGGTTTTTTGAATTCTGATGCTTCAAATATAATCCTAGACCTTTGCGGTACGGTTTCAAATACATTCCTTTGCCACTTTTACCGAGAGCAATAGCTTCCATGTACTTATTGTGGCGGTTTGACTCATTCAACTGGTCTCTACTAGCTCTTGCTGCTTGTACTGCTTTAGTTATACCTGCTGCTGCTCCAGTAAGAGTGCCAAGTGCTGATAACCCAGCAAATATTGGTATGAGTGGTAGAAGTCCACCAACTTTGGGAATTGGCATCACCCGAGGTGTACGAATTTTATTTTTTCCTCCTGCCTCTTTTGTGTATTTACGGGCTGCTTTCAGCGCGATTTGGGTGGCTTTTCTCAAATTATTTGCAACAATTTTACCTCCTCCTGCTTCACGTAAAACATTTCGCACCTTTCTTACAATGCCAGAACCGAAGGCTACTACCTTTCTAATATTTTTTGCTTTTTTCTTCTTAATTTTTCTCATAGCTCGAATATTTCCCTGTTTACACGGTTTAGTTGACTCGCATCCCATACCAAATCGACGCTTTCCCTTCATTATATTTGTAACCAACCAAGCAGAACCTTTCTCTCCAAGAGAAGCGTTTTTGTCTTTGAATCTGCTCCAAGCAGCTTCTTCAAGCTTCTGGTCTGCCTTGTGCCTACTGTTGAGATCCGAATTCAGTGAATAAGCAATATCGTGCTCCTTGCATGCGAAATCTAGTTTATCTAGTTTGTCTAGTTTATCTAGTTAAACAGAAACAAGAGTTTAAAATCGATAATTTTGACGAAAAAGTAAATGATGGACTGGGGAGGCACAGTGAACGACGCCATGGATCTCTCCTCCCATTATCAATTAGGGGTCTCATTATTGGACCTTCGAATTGTGGGAAGACAAATGTGATGATTTCTTTACTAACTCACCCACTGGGATTGCGATTCGCGAATGTGTATGTTTATTCAAAATCTCTATATCAACCCAAATATGAGTATTTACGAGGAGTGTTGAAGCCGATTGAAGGATTGGGATTTTATACTTTTGGAAATGTCACGTCTGGAATAGTAGAACCATCAGAGGCTAAACCTGATTCGGTATTCATCTTTGATGATGTTATGTGTGAAAAGCAAGATGTTATTAGAGCATATTTTAGTATGGGGCGCCATAAAAATGTTGACTGTTTTTATCTAGCCCAAACATATTCCCGTGTTCCGAAGCAATTGATCAGAGATAATTCAAATTTCATTGTAACATTCAAACAGGATGACATGAATCTCAACCACATTTTTTCTGATCATGTATCGCCAGATATGACGTTTAAGCAGTTTCAAGATATGTGTGCAAAATGTTGGAATGACAAATATGGATTTCTAGTTATCGACAAAGATAGAGAACTACAAGAAGGTCGTTACCGTAAAGGGTTTGACAATTTCATATATCTCTGATGTTTTTTAGATATTTGGCTCAATCTGAAGTTGAACAGGTCAGTGATACGTTAGCATTCAAAACGTCAATACTATGGACGAACAAAAAAGCGATGAAATAGATTTGAAACGGAAATTAATTGAGGCAACAGAGGCAGTTCGAAAAAAATTTAATTACATTAAAAATAACCGCATAAGCGACCAAGTGGCGCTTTCAAAAATATATGAACCAATAATCGAACCACTGAAAACTATATCATCTAATACGTCCAAAATAAATCCTTTACCGGTGGTGAGCCACTCAAAAAAATTTACCAAATCCATAGAGAGTAGTACCCCGCTCCCAAAATTGAATTTTATGGAAAGTGATGACAAAGATGTGAAATTTAATGCTGAAGAAACATCGATAATGCATACACCATCATCCTCAATGGTAACCACAGACCCCGAATCACCAAAGGTAGCGGACAGCAATGGGGAAGTCTCCAGCCATATTCAAAAGTTGTTATCTGGAAATTCTTCATATGATACGATATTCGGTGTCCGGTTAGACCCCATTACGAATAAGCTAAAAATGGGCGATTCCAATGTAGACTTTATTGAAGGAAGAATTGTATTCAGTAAAGATGGTAGGACCATTGGTACTTACCAAGGAACATCCAACTTATACAAGTTGATATTCATGAAAGTACTTCCGGGAAATATGTCTGCTACTGAACTGAATACATATGGTGACATACTCAGATTAACAAAAGCAGCGTATAAAAATCACGACCAAGCACAGGGTTTATTGCCTAATAAATGGAAGAAATATCAAAAAATAATCAAGCCATTATTATCTGTAGACAACACATTGGAAAACCTTTCTATAGGAGGTGCTGGAATAATGAAAATACCATCCCGAAAACTATTTGGTGGAAACAAACCCATAAGTTACATTTATTGGAATAGCTTGGATGAATTAATCGACAGGCTTCGACTCCTTTGGAGTTCAAAAATGGCTGGACATACAGGGCATGATAATGAAATATTATCAATAATAGAAGAATTGCGCGAAGAGGGTTTAATCTACTGAACGTGTATGTATATTATTTCCTGAGTGTGTGAATTATGTTCATTCTTCTGAAGATATTCCAACGATGAATAACACAATCGACAAATTTGGTCGTAGACGGGGTGGTGTGAAGGTGATTGTTGGAAGATCAGGAGTTGGATTCATCCTCACAGCAGATGGAAATTATAATATTCAGAATAAACGTCTGTGGAATATTGGTGAACCCTCCGACACGAAAGATGCTACCACTAAGGGCTATGTTGATGACCGCATAAAAGAGACTAAGGAGTTGACCCTGTCCGCTGTGCAAGAATCAGTATCATCAGTAATTCGTGAAGCGAGAGCATATTTTGATTCCAAAATTACTGAACTCAGATTTGTCATCGGCAAGAAGTCGGATAGCTCAATCGAGCAAATTTCCAAACTGGAGCAGTTAATCCATACTTTAGAAAAGCGAATCGTTAAAGTAGAGCAGTCAACAACCAAGGCTCCACCTAAACACTGGAGGACTGGGCAATTAGCTTTACCGCCTTCCTGGGAACCGACTTCTGTAATAGAGAGTTGAAATGAGTACCGCTAAAAGGCAAGTTGTTGAGGAACTGCATAAGCCAGCTCGACGAAATTTTCCACGAAGGAAGACCATAATTAAAGGGTTTTCAGATTTATGGCAGATGGATCTGATGGAGATGCAGCCGTATGCAAAAGAAAATAAAGGTTATAGATATATCCTCATCGTAATAAACTGTTATTCAAAGTTTGTATGGTCAAGACCGCTGAAAAATAAAACGGGAAAATCCGTTACCGCAGCAATGGAGAGTGTGTTGAAAGACGCAAAGTACACACCGAAGAACTTGCAATCCGACCAAGGCACTGAATTTTATAATACAAAATTTTCCTCGTTGATGGCGAAACATCTGATCAATCATTATTCGACATTCAGTACTAAAAAAGCGGCAATTGCGGAACGAGTTATTAGGACATTGAAAAGTTGGTTGTATAAAGAGTTTTCAGTTCAAGGGCATCACAAGTGGTTGAAAATTCTTCCGCACATAACGGATCAGTACAACAATAAAATTCATAGCAGCATTGGAATGAAGCCCGTTGAAGTGACATCATCCACGAAACTGAATTTGTATAAACACGCCAAAATACATGCGAAATATAAAAGAAGTAAATTCAAAATAGGAGACGTAGTTCGAATAAGCAAGTACAAGAGCATATTCGATAAAGGTTATACAGCAAATTTCACAACTGAACTTTTTAAAATTGTTAAGGTAAATAGTACAATGCCTGTAACCTATGAGCTTGAAGACATGGATAAGAAACCAATAAAGGGCTGTTTTTATGAAATGGAGTTGAGTAAAACGAAGCAGCCCGACATTTACTTGGTGGAAAAAATTTTGAGGAGGAATCATGGGAAAGTAATGGTGAAATGGCTTGGGTTTCCCAACGACAAAAACTCATGGATTGATGAAAGTTCGATAGTATAATTGAATATCTGTATTTTTTCATCAAGTAGCCATAAACTGATATTAATTCGATATGTGAATTTTATGAGTTATATATTTATAGTGAAATCGTTGATATAATGTTTCTCTCATTACTATAAATGAATAAAAAATTAACAATACTTGGTGCAATTTTTTATTTTTCGTTAGTCATACAAAGTGTTTATTGATGTTCAATCACTTCATAAATGTATCTCCTTATTGGAACCACATGGGTTTTCCTCAACTCTTCCCGCTCGGCTCTCTGATCTTCGTTCAAACACCAGCATTTGAGCAGATGGTCTATTCTGTCTTTGAAAAAAAACCCGACACATTCACATAATGTCAACCCCATTCGACACTGTTCGCATAGGTTTTTCCAACAGTCTGTTTGGTAGCTGTCACAATTCGTACATCGCTGGAAATCCAAGGTCTCCTCTGCTCTGCAATCCCTACAGTCTTCTCTAATAATACCAAAGTTTGTGGTGTCCATTCTTTCACCACACTTTCGGCATTCCGTCCATAAACCGAACCGTTTTGTCACTTTTTTTGGAGTCTTCGGAGGGTTTATTCTTTCACACTCTTGACACAATCCAGTGCAGGTATTGATAAAACTCGGTGGCCATGCAATGTCACAGTTATGACATGACAAATTTTTATCAATCACTAATGGATACACTGCAATTTTTGGCTTAGAATCCCACTCTCTTGATGTCGACATATCTAGAAATGATGAAACTTGTGTGCTATAAAGAATCGCATAGAATGATCCACCTCATTCAGCGACCCTCATTATATACAATCCGATATACCCTCCACCTAGGTATCCTCCGAAGGCCTTGAAGTCCAGTGACCTTCATGTTGAGTGACTTTCAAATGACATTCGAGCACTGAATGACCTTCGAATATGGAGTGACCTTCGAATATGTAGTGACCTTCGAATATGGAGTGACCTTCGAATATGTAGTGACCTTCGAATATGTAGTGACCTTCGAACACCAAACGACCTTCGCATCTCAAACGACCTTCGAGCAACGGGTGACCTTCGAATTTGAAATGACCTTCATCCCCTCACAGTATTGGAAAAACCATATAAGGAGAGGACGAATACCACCTCTGCATCAGTTTCATTAAAATATCAGAGTAGTTCGTATTGAAATGGCAGCTCAACAAAATGATAGAATGAGTGTGTTACGAGACCTAGTGGCTATCGATATAAATCATGTCGAAGAAGATGCAGAAGTGGACGATGACATAGCTGAAGAAGTTGCAGCAGTGGACGATATAGCTGAAGAAGTTGCAGCAGTGGAAGTTGTTGAAGAAGCAGATGTTGCGGCAGAAGGAGCTATTGCAGTTGCCGCTAACGATGATGATGATGGTTCTAGCGAGGATGAAGGGATGTACGAAGATGGTCCTGATGTAGATGGTGAATATAGGTGCGTGTTCAAAAATATAAACAGTGTGAGGGATGTCGGTAGAAATATGTATTGTTCGATAATTTCATGCTGGATGGTTGTAACAACCACCGAGGATCGTAAGGTTCTATGCCACAAGTGCTTCATGCTGTACAGTGAATTAGTCGATAGTGGACATTATAACAATGTAGATCTGCATTATAAAACGGACTTCAATAATATTCCCGATTACGACTGTGTGGCTTGTGGAATGACTGTTTGTCAAGTGCGCCTAATCGACACTTGCCTGTTTTGCAATACAAGTTTTAAAAAAATATAATTTTACAGAGCGATTGCAAATTTCCGAATACTGGAATATGGCCCTGCAGACAGTTCCAGTGATGTGCATCGGTGTGGAAGTGTTGCTCGTGTTTCTGTTCAGGAATACGAACCGCCGGATGACATCAGCGATTGTTCAACAATTGAATTGGACTGGGAAAATTTACCAGATCAAAGCCATTGGTGGTGTCCGGCGCAATTGTCTGAAGAAGATGGCGGGGAAGAGGTTATCCGAATGGAAGAGGCATGCGATTGGACTTTTAGACTTTGAGTCGGGGTGTTTATATTAGATTTGTATAACGTATAGCATAATAATAGGGAAAAAAAGACTGAAATATATATTTTAAATGAAAATATGTTTCATTCATTTGATGATCGATAGCTCTATAGTGAATAATAGCTCAAAAAAATTATTCAAGTGGTATAAATACTACTAGCGTGTACATTTCAAAGAAACTGTGTTTGGAAATGTCTGATGTCACTAACTAAACATGTGAGATTTTTTTAAATACTCTGAAATTTCTTATATCTATTGCAACATATTTTCAGACACACATATAAAACATATTCGCTTTCCTGGGTGTATTTCAGCTTCAAAATATACTTTCAAACAGTGAGATATATATTTTCTAATAAAAAAGTGTATGTAATATATTAAAATGAAAGTGGCATGCTCATCTGTGCATCAAAATGTTTAATGAAAAACTAGTGCGCATCCATTATTTCTAGCTATAGTTGGTATTTAACCAAAACTCGTTGTGATGTATATGAATTGTATCAAAATATAACCAAAACCTTCAACTGCGCATACATTTTTACCCCACATTTTGAAATAGCTCCATTTTGGTTTAATGCGCAAACGGGAGCTTACAGAAATGCGTAGTAATGAAAATTCATTTTTCGAACACTCCCCTGTTGTTAAAAATGCTCTCATATACACTTCATATCTTTCTTGAGTATTTTAGTTGGTTGGAGAGGGAATATTTCTTTGAAAATTGTGATATTTTTATCAGCAGCCATGTAATATAATACATAACGGAAGTAGTGAATCCAACTGCGCACCTATATATTCAATAAAAAACCTATGCGCATCCAGTTTTCTAGTCTGGAGAACATTTTCAGTGCATATATGACAGAGAATCATAGACATGTATGGTAGCATGGTTAATGCCACCCACTGCGCATAACTTTTCTCTGTCACTTTCCTAAAAGTTCCGTTTTGGTCGCATACCTAAACCAGTTACCTGACTTGTGCGCAGTTGATTTCCCCTCCCCCCCCACACCCCCCCCTAATTAGCCCCTACCCCACCCCTGCCCTAGTGTGAGGCCATCCGAGTTCACCCACGTATCCAGTTTTTTTTTTCTCGAATTGCTCGGAACGAGTGTCTTTCCCCCCCCCAACAACTCCTCCCCCCTCCAAAACAACATTTTATTTTTTTATTTATGATTTATTACAAATACGAACATACTAACATACTAACATGTACTTAAACTTAATCTATCTTATTAAATATACACATTCAAATATTATTTAATGATAATATTCATTTTAATAATTACAATAATTAAAAACCAATTATGTATACAAATACGATATGAATATATACCCCCTCCCCCCTTCTACTTTAAAAAACACAAACCTTTATTTACACTTTAATACAAATACGAACACACTCAACTAACATGTACTTAAAATTTAATCTATCCTATGAAAAATATACATTCAAATATTATTAAATAATTTCGTATCAAATATCTTAATTATATATAATACAATAATCGAGGGAATTGGGATCGGAAAAAAGGATCATATTCACACGCAAACACACCTATACACACACGCACATATTCATTTCTCCATAAAAACTTTAACCTTCTCCTGCAGCAATTTAAGTCGTCTGCTCTCTCGATTGAGCGAGAGCTGCGACTTAATTGCTTTGGCCTTCAGCGTTGGCAAACTTTGCCTAAGCTGATTACTGTCACCCATAATTCGTTGCTGGCGTCCGTCGAGCTCTTCCAATTGTCGTTTCAACTCCTCCTTTCGATTTTTTATTTCTTCGAGCTCCGTATCGTACGCCAGCAACGATTTCTGAACGTCAGAGACCTTTGCAGCAGCTTCTCGATGTTCTAGATATGCTCGGGCTTTTTTGTTAACAAAATCCGAAAAAACATCTACAATTTTCTTATGTTGTTCTTCCGCATTTTGTGACCAAACACTGCCATCACTTCTACCACTTCCCAAAATTGGTGATACCGATGAACTTCTACCAGAAAACACTTCAGAATGATCTACCGATCGATTCGGAGAAGTGAAACCAACGGATTGCTTTGCTGAGATGGGACTTGCAGGTGACCCACTGGACACCGAAAATTCGTTGGAACCGGCTCCGTCATTTTTTGAGGCCGATTCCTGTTTTTTGGGAGAGTTAGCCGGGGCCGATGATTGCACTACCTCTCTTCCCAAAATTACCGGTGACGGTGAACTATCTTCGGAAGATAGAACTACCGTTGGAATCGGACTATCGACGGATTGTTTCGATGCCAGAGGTCTTGTGAGTAGTCCTCTCAGCAACGGAAATTCGTTAGACTCAACTTCGTCACTTTTTGTGGTAGACATCCTTTGTTTTTTGGGGGAGTTTACCGGTGTCAATTCTTTCCTTTTGGAAGACTTATTCAACGATGAAGGACCCGCTTCATCGTTGCTTATGTCTTCACATAAGGGGGCATATGGTAACAGAGGTGGGGTGAAGCCCTTGATGTCCGCGAAATATTTTTCCATTTCTACATCTCCGAATTCTTGCATATCTGCCACCGATAAGCTGGAATAATGGAAACTCGGTATGTCTGTGCTGTGAATTTGTTCAAAATCCAAATATTTCGATTGGTCGGTTGCTGTTTGTTCGGGTTTCTGTATCCTAACATCACTTAATATATTTATTTTTTGAGTCGAACAACCAGCAACCGAATCTTTATTTTTATCATCAACCGCGTCTCTAGTCTTTTCGTTAACCGCGTCTTTATTTTTGTCAATATTAATTGTACTAAGATATGCTAACGTTGCCAGCATACTAACAACCGACTTTCCACTATCCTGAGAATTGGGACTTTTATTACCTTTCATTTCGGTTATCCAATCACACCACTCTTTCACAATATCAATAAAAGCACGACTCACAACTTTACCAGTGGGAAGAACAGGGTACAATGATGCATCATGCCACCCTCTAGTTTGAGTAACCTCTCACATCCCCTACTCCGAAATTGTACAGAGCCTGCGCACAGGTAGAGATATTGAAAAGAGACCACTACAAGGCCAAATTCTTTTGGGTCACCTTCATACACCCTGATCGTTCAAAGCAAAGGAATGCGGTACAGGTACCCACGCCTCGCTACCTGCTGCTAGACAAAATAAGGAATGCGGCATAAACTCGCATTCTTCAAGACTAGACCACTCAAACACAGTATGGTCGATAAGGACCTAAGGAATGTACATCGGTACAGTTTTTTCAAAACGTTGACTACAACGAGACGAAAGAATGTTATTTATAATGTCTATTCAGTCTATACATACACGTTAAAATTGAAAATATCTATTCATTCAATATGTGGATGCTATACAATATATTTTGAATATTTTTATGCTACACTATGAAATTAACATATATGAGTAGAAACAATTCGGAAATGTAATTTCAATATCGAATATTCATGCTTCGAAAATTGTGTTTTTTTTTTCTTTCGATATGAGATATTTCTGGATTATTCTCCAACATATAAGTGGAACCGTTTTTCAGTACCTTCTATGTCAAAATATAGGTTGGCTTAAAAAAAAAGGAATTCAAATATATGATATGAAACGTATCAAATTATTGGTTCAAATATTCGTGAAAACAGTTTCATAGCCAATTGTAGATGAATATTTCCTTTTCACGCTATCGGATGAATAATATAAAATTTGTTGAATGATAATTAAGGATTTGCGTTCGCTTACTTCGACTTATTCTGCTTCCAGTAATGAAATCAGCAAATCCAAATTGTTGACAGGTTGTGAATTATTATGAATCGCAGATTCCACAATGTTTGAACACCATAACAGATTTTGTTCGGGGTCCGTTTGATAAAATTCAATATCGTTGTGGCCCCACGGCAATGTTTTTGTGGTATTGGGTATAATGAACCGCTTGTCGTCATGGTGTGACAAAGCGACTTTATTTTTCATTTCAGTAAATATGTCGTGGGTATCACTTTTGAAACTATTCATTTTTCTAAGTATGGAACCACCCTTCTCAACAATATTTTTATAGTCACTTTCGTGCAATTGTTTGATAATGACTGACTTTTTGACGCCTTTGGCTTTCTTCAATTCATTTTTAACGGACTGAACAAAGTAAGCTTTGGCCCCAGTACCATAAAAACTGATAATGGGGTCATTGGGAAATTCATCTTTCATATTCCCCAGAATGGGTTTTGTAACAGGAATGCCAAAATCGTTTCCGATGTTATAATTGGAGGTATCGAATCTTTCTATATTTTCGATCATGAATTCGTAAAAGTTTTTATTTGCTATTTTCAATATAAAAGAATCTGTATCTGTGTACAGTAGTGAAGCGTCATTTCCAAAATTACTTTTTATGCATTTGTAGTAAAAATCGTACATTACTGTTTTTGATAAATCCAATATACTAAATCCCAAATAAAGTGGTTTATCGTAACACACTCTTACTTTTCCCATATGAATAGCGACAAAATTTTCTGTAAATATTGAACATGTTTTGAAATTTGGGTTGGAAATCAGACAATTAGCCCCCAATGACCTTTTTATATTCTCCCAATGAGTAACCAGTTTAATTTCCCTTCTATTTTCCACATTTTCCAGAGTTTTTCCATACACGGCATTGTTCATTAACTTGAAAAATTGTTTTTCGAATTTATTCAAAGCTTTATTACGCATTTTTGTATTCAAATCGATATATTTCTTAAGCCATGACGATTGCCGAAATTTCAAAACCCTATGTGTTTTCATAACCATCAATCCGTTTTCTATAGCTTGTTGAAGAGTTCTATAATGAACGATATAGTTTTTTTTATCTGATAAGTTCGGTATCAACTTGCAAATATTGGATTTTGAACCTGGTGGAATTATACTTTCGACTAGGAAAGGTAAATCCGAATGAGAATCATGTAATTCTTCTGGATAATGAATGTCCACTTCAAAAACATAACCAAAAGGAGAATCAGCAGAAATACTCATCACATCCAAATCCTGTATTTCACTGGGTGTCAACCAGGTGAATCCACCAATGGGCAAAGGTTGAGACATGCTATGACCATACAAATTTGTTGCATCCAAATACGATATGTAAGATACGTCTTTTTTGGCATCGTAGTTAGGTAGATATTCATTGTTTGCGACATGCATTCGGTCACTACATTGACTTATTCCACCACGTATACCTTTCTTGAAAAAATGTATCATGTCAATATCAGTCAAAAGCTCCAATTCAACTTTTGTGTATCTCAACATAGCGTCCCAAGATAAACCTGGGGCGGTATAATATTGGGCAGGATCCAATTTATAAGTGTTCAAACAAATCCTCCGAAAATTCTCGAATGTATCAGTTAACAGTAAAACATCCGATTTCAAGTACAGATCTGAATATTCTCCCAAACTTCGACATTCAAATAAATTCCATACCCGTTGTGCCCTATCATAGCATTCATCTGAAATTTGTTCGTCATTTAAGTTATCATAAAATTCTTCTTTCGATGGTAGATGTGTGATATCTAATTTTTCCATACAATCTACGAAACTGTATGGAAATACACCTTTCTGTTTCATCAACTGAAACTTTTCGACATCCGGAAAAAAATTTTTAAGTGTCTATGAATTGATCTTCTACTAAATTTGCACCGAGATTCTGAAGTGACTCCGAAAGAAATTTATAGCTATCAATGAACCTTAATTTCATGAAATTATTCTTCAATTTTCCATCTTTACCCAAATAGCTGTGTGTGAAAAGATGTTTGGTGAATGAAATGTATTTTTCTTTGGTTTGTGGAATGACATCAACTCGATCGCCCTTGTCGAATAATTCCTTGATGAATAAGTGGCAATCATATCCGCTCATATTATGACAAATAATTGGTATAAAATTTGGAAGTTTGAAATTCAAATTACATTTAGAATGAGCTGCACCAAATCTCTTTTTTCCGGTCAGGTGACAATGATCTCTCACTTTGACATCACCATCTTCGAATATATTATCACATATGCCACAAGTCTTTGCATCAGAAAATTCTTTTTCTTCTGTCTCAGATAATTGACCCATTGGAACAACATTTTTTAGATGTTTATGATATATATTCTTTAAATCGTTTTGAATATTTGAGACGAATACTTTTGCAGTATCGACCCCTCGATACGAAACAAATTTGTCGAATTTTTCATTGAAAGAACATTTTATGTAGTATGCAAACGAGTATGGTTCATGAATGTGAGTTCGGTTGGTGTAAGAGCAATCTGGATTCGGTTGACAAGAATCAATTGGTTTCAGAATTGACTCAAAATCTGCATAAACGACAAACGGAACTTTCATCTGCTTTTCGATATTCACAAATTTCAATATATTTTCAGGAATGTATTTACCGAACTTGTCGATTTTCAATTTTTCAGAAGGTGTGGTTGTACACACATGATTGCAGTCATTTAATTGATGCTGGGTCAATGATTTTCCGTTAGCAAAATATAA
The DNA here is from genome assembly GCA_958298965.1 of Chrysolina haemoptera. Lineage (NCBI taxonomy): Eukaryota > Metazoa > Arthropoda > Insecta > Coleoptera > Chrysomelidae > Chrysolina > Chrysolina haemoptera. Next base: position 30,450,602 of record OY282595.1, on the reverse strand, counting down.
TAAACAACCATCACAAAAATATTTTTTATGACCATTGGCAGAAATTTGGCTTGAAACTAATTTTGACAAATCCTTAATCCAACAATAATGATTTTTTCCCGTTTCATCACTGATAAGTAAAAGATTAACATGCCTGGTGAGTCGTTGTCGTGAATAATGTAGTGGACCTACAACTTCATATTTCATTTTAGATTCCTCAAATTTTTTTTCCAACCCATATACATTTATAGAGCAATCATTTGAAATTCCACTTAATTTCATCGGAAAATCTATACCTGATACATTCAGCACTGATTGAAAGGGTGGATAAGAAGACACTTCGGAAACCCTACGATCCGCCGGGTAAAGTGCTGATACCACAGCCCATGCAAAACAATAGTTATCCTCATTTCGCACATTCACCACACCTTTTTTCGACTCGATATAATCTGGCAGCTTTATATAGGAACACGCACCAAGAGGGCTATACTTGTTCACATTCATTTCTGTGAACATGATTTTCTTCAGGCTCCATCCTGCAATAGAAATGATTTTACATTCAAGGTATGAATATTGATTTTTGGGCAATTTATATACCTGAGTCACTATCTTCGAATTCTGTACTTTGTGCCGTTATTGTGTCGATGAATTCATCCAAAACAGCATTAAGATCCATGGACTGGTCAACTATCTGGTTCGGAGAATTGAAACACTTTACCTCGGATAATTCCTGGGTCTGCAGAATATGTGAGCTGAATAGTTCCATATTTACTTTCACCGCACTATGTATCTTCAACACACCTTGCAATAATGAAATCATTTTCTGTTTGTATGCATCAAAAAATGTTTTGTAATCCATATAGTTACTACCGCTCCCAATCCTATAGCTAACTATTCTACATTTGAAAGCACTTTTGATAATTTGCACGTCTTCACCCAATTGAATGCAAGAATTGGATCTGTGTTCGAGTGTTCTTCGATGTGAAACCATCTGACCCATTGGAACTGGTTTATTACAACAATCACAGAACTGCATATCGTTTTGCGATATGGGGCTCAATTTAGACCGTTTACTAGGTGGCTCACCTGTCACCGCTGTACAGGATTGCACTTGATGGCGATGTAGATTATCACTGCGAGTAAAACTTTTTCCACAATTGCAAGTATACATTCTGCTCGATTATCGGCTATTCAGAAGGAACATGAGGTCTGAAACTCGTGTTTCTTTTTATATTAGTGGTTGAGGTGGAAGAGAGGGGATAAGTTCACTTGCCCTCAAGGACATTTGTATTCATGGCTTCCTTTAGTTACATGTCAAGGTTACCATTCCCCAGGGTCATCGAAACTCTCAAGGTCACCAACCCTCAAGGTCACTAACCACCAAGGTCACTAACCACCAAGGTCACCATCCCTCAAGGTCACCAACCCTCAAGGTCACCAACCCTCAAGGTCACCAACCCTCAAGGTCACAAATCGTCAAGGTCGCCAACTCTCAAGATCACCAACTTTCAAGGTCATTCACTGGGCAAGTGAACCTCTGAAGGCTATTCTCCAAGGTCACTCTCAAGGTCAGTGGTGGGGGGAGGTCCAGGATTGGCATAAACCCCCTACTGATGTTGCTATTTATGATCTGCCAGTCCAGCCTTTTTGGAATCATCTAAAAGTCAACTTGAATATCGTAGGAGTAGAGTTGGTTTAAGCAATTTGGGAAACACATGCTATATGAATAGTGTTCTTAAAGCTCTATTTATGCCATTACGACCTATACCCAGTTGTTGTTTACTTGGCGAAAGACATCACGGACTGCTATAAATCTAATAATAGTTATGTAAACAGAATATCTTCTTTCAAATTGAACCATTTGGAACCCCTGGAGATACCATACTTCCTATTTTATCATAGAGCAGATTTTTACAATTCAACAGACCTCTTTAGAAGTTTTCAACCAATACATTCCAACTCTTCAGATGATGTGGTGTTGCAGATTTTTTCGGGTTTCTCTGCAGCAGTGAAAGCGAATGCTCCTTTCACCAATATCATTTAACCTGCCCCGGAGCACCAATTAATTGTTTTCTTGTTTTGTAATTCGTTATTATGTTGTTGAATTGTTAACTAACGTGTTGAATTGTTAACTAAAATGATTGAGTGAAATACAGTATGTTCCAAAATTTGGTTAACACTTTTTTTTATTCAGAAAATTTTACATTTTCAGGTTAGATTCCTATTGAGAAATTGGAGATGCTCTCTTGTGCTTTGACAGAAGTAGTAATTTTTTTGGAACTTATTACTTCATTTAAGTAAAATGTGAATGCAAAGATTTCATGAATGGGTCAAAAGTTTGTAGCATTAATATAAGAAAAATATTACATCTGATTGGTAACTTTTTGATTGAATGCATTTGTAAAGTCTTCATAGTTTAGATATTTGACTTTCTCTGAATCATCCCAAACTAATTTTGATTACTTATCAAAGCTAGTTCACACTTCGATAAATCATCCAAAAATGTATAACACAAACTTAATATTGAAAGAAGCAGTATTCAACAATTTGGTGAACAATTGACTATGTAGAAAGAAAACAAATATTTGCAAAAATTGGTTCTTTATTTCAACATAATACAATATAAACAATAAAATACAAATGAAACAAAATAAAACTAATTATGATCTGAATATTTGAAAATCAACTATACAAATATATTCCTGGGTACTACAAGTTCATCAAAATAGTTAACTTTCTATTTTTTTTAGTAACAGTTCTGAAGCTTACATTGCTATTTTTCATTACATAATAAATTCTCATACGTAAAAATAATTTAATGAGGTACACATAGGGAAAATTTTCACAGGGGTGGTTGAATGTTGAAAGACTTTTATATATATTATATATATGATTGGCAGGACTATTTGTTATACATGATTCAATGTTTTCAAAAAATATCTTTTCCAATTTGTAAATGAAATGGTAAAAAGTTTCATGAGGATTTTTTAATCCACCAAACACATGTTTTTCATTATCATATGCCTTGAAATGAATAAATAAATTAGATTCATCCAAGTCCTCACTGTCTTTCAAAAATTTTTCACAGGTTGGGCAAAAATGGATTTTCAAGCATTGATGCATTAGGTAGCCAGCAACATACTTAAAAGCATTTTGTTCTGGCAAAGGTTTTTCCTGATAATTACAGTTTTCAATTCTAAAATCTTCAACATTTTGTCCATCACATTGTATTTGATCATTTGTAGGTAAACCATTATTTAAGTTTTGATAATTGAAATCAGCAAGACTCGTTAAAAATACTCCAAAGTCTGCATCACAATTCATTGATTTGGAATGAATATAATTTAATATAAACAATTTTCGAAATGCCCTCGTAAACTGAATAGGTGTGGGATTTATTGCATTTCCACTTTGCTGTCTAATACGTCCGAAAAAGTTTTCCAAAGGATCCTGCGTTAATTTTCTGGTGAAGAGGAAACTGAAACCCTCACTTTGTAATAATTCCCATAACCCAATCAAAGAATTAATGGAAATAATCCAACAATTAACGAATTTTACCCTAATACATTTCAACCCTCTTTTAACTTTAAGTTCTTGTAAGAAAATTTTCATTTCTTTTAAAAAATCCATTTGATAAGTTTCTCCCTTGAAAGGTCTATTAAATTTTTTTGCACTAGATAATGTTGATGAATTGAAAATATCGAATAGTTTATCAAATTTTGCTATAAGTTCCACTGTAGCCATAGCAGTTTTTGGTAATTCGTTTAAATGAACATATGTTTCTAGAGAAGCTGCTACAGTGTTACTTACTACTTGAGTTGCTAATTTTACTCTCATTTTTTCAAAATTTGTAGGGTTCAAATGGGAATTAGTCAACTTTGGTGCCAATCTATTTATCATGGATTTATCTTTATTATAAAAAAGTTCAATATATTTCCAAGAAGTTGAATTGTCATCCCAAGCAAATTCATTCATGAGGAGATTGTTTCTCACAGCTTTAATTAAATGACAAGCATCATAGAAACAAAACATCTCTTGCCTGCCCAACATAATTTTTGAATTACGTTGGGTTACACCCAGCCCTTCTGTCAACTCCAAAAAATTAGATCCCATATCACTAACGAGTCCAACAACTTTCAAACCGACATTGCCCAATTCTTGTACAATAACATCTAACAAACTTTTAATATCATTCATATTATAACCTGTTGAAGATAAAACATAAGCAACAGGTTGTTTCCATTTTGCTTTGAGTCCACAAACCATGATAACTGCAGCTGAAGAAGCTGGTGTAACAGTTTTTGTACTTCCATCATCTTCTAAACCAATCACTTCATCAGAAGCATAGTTGTAAAACAAATTTGTCTTGATCGACATTTCATCAATGCATATAGTGCAAAATATATCCTGTGAATCCATATGTTTTACCTTTAGTTTCAATATCTCAAACAAAACTTTGTTGTATCCAGCAGAAAACTTGATTTTTTCCACATATAATGAAAGGGATCTTGCAGAAGGCAGCAAAAATATATTTTGTAAATATTTATAACAACTAGGGCCCAAAAAATAAATAGTAAGAGCAAATCGCTTGAATTCATCTGTATACCGTCTACCAAATTTACTAGTTTTGTGCAAATGTACTTGTGCCCGAATAAATCGAGCCATTTCAGGATTTAAATACTTATCAGCAAGTTGAAGAAAGTTTTCTTCAGATGGCTGTACCACTTGTTCTAATTCTTTCTTCAACTTCTTGTTTTCCGTTTGAAGAATGTTAATTTTTCGCTTCAGTTTCCGCCTTCTGGGGGTGTGACTGGAAATAACTTTGGTTGTTTGTGTTCCAACTGGTGATTGCAATGGTTGCTGTACATCAAGGCATTCTACTGTTGAAGGTGTGTTAGTATCAGAGGTGGAAGGAATTGATATAACCTGCAGAACTTTTATCTTCTTGGACGGTACAGGACTATCAACATTTGTACCATGCTCTCTTCTTCTGGAAGTGCTTGGTACACTTGCAACATCAGTATGGCCTGAAAAGTTTTTCCTATTTAATGAGGATGAAAAAAGTGTTTCTGCCATTTAAACAGGTTTTTAATGGAATAAAAAAACAATGATACACAGAAAATAAATAGGTACCCACATTGTACTTGATGTACTTCATACGACATAGGCACTGCGCTAGACAGTAAACGTGACTTTTCTGATGGATTATTGTACATACAATTTTCAAAATGCATGCTACAAACTCTGAACTTCTCATAGAAATTGCATATGGGTATCTGATCCAGCAATTCTTCTCGTCCACAAGCGTGTACCCAAAGCTTGCACCTGAAATTTAACATTACTTATATTTGATATGGAAAACAATTGTCTTTAGTACGCTTTGCAGTAATCAATTCTTATATTCATTATCTAGCATAATCTTTCCTGTTTGAGTAATTTTGTTGATTTCTGGGTTAGATATCACTACTTAAATAGAGTTAATACTCACATTGTTTCATCTTTAGGAACCCTATGAAATTTTAATATTTCTGTTGTTTCAGAAGATGCACGTCTTCCACAGTTTTTGTACATGCAATTAAATCCACTTCTCTTTTGTTTAGGCATTATTTATAACTCCACTGCTTCCTACAACGATATCCAAAACTATTATTCACAAATCACTACTACACACTATCAAAGAATACAACAAACAAAATGGCCTCTTAAGTCTTAACCTCAGAATTCAGAATTCTGACAGATTTCTGACAGAATTCTGACAGCCTTCAAAGTGGCCTTTAAATTGGTGTGGGATTCTATCTCTTTCTAATTTCATTTGTCTTGTCTAACCTTCCTATCTGTAATTCTTCTCTAATCTGTGTTGCAAGGGTACTCTACGTCGCCCCTGGCGCCAAGAACGTCAGAGATCGATGAAACGCACACTTACGTCTGCCATTTCTTAGCGTCCCTGCTTTGTCTATCTACTTCCTGAATTTGTAGGTTATTAGTACTCTCGACAATATCAGGAAAATTAGAGATATTTTATACTGATCCAAACACGGTCATTGCAAGAATTTTATTTTTTCAGGTCATTTGATGAGTACACCCTTCAATAAGCGAATCGACATTTTCTTTTCTCTGGTTGGATGTGCAATATTTATTGCTGCTGGAGCGATGAACATCAAAGTATACGATGGTTCTTCAAATTCAGAATGGAGGAATTTGGGCCTTGCTAAAGCTTCTTTGGCGATAATCAACGGAGCTCTATTTCTCCTTGATTCTCTGTTGACATGGAGAGGTGATTTCTGAATAATATTCCAATTTAATGCTATTTCCAGTTTCCGGTGCATGAAAACGATGTTGATGACGGATTTTTTTTTATTATTATTTCATTTATAAGTTGAGTATCTTGAAATGTGTTGATATCTATCGATTTCATGATATACCTTGAGTTTATTCAATCCTCCAGAAATAACTTTTGATATTGAGACATATTGATTGACGTACTATTTATATATTCCATGAACTAGAAATCAAAGATATGAAATGTAGGCAGTCGATGTAGATTTTCTATCAGTTAGGTTAGATATGTAATATTGAGTACAATTTTTATGCATTATCCGATGATATTGATATTTTTACTAGTGAACGGACACCAGTATTCTGCAACCTAAGCAAAACCCCTGTAACTGACAAAATCACTGAAATTTATATTTTTGGTGCATTGGCAGCTAATATTACATTTTCACCAAGCATCAATTTAAAATATAAAATTCAAGGTATTTTGTATAGCCGTAAACATGCAAAACAATGCACTCCTCCTGAGTAAAAACACCATTTACTCCATTATAGAGTTTATGTATACGGGGGTTTTGCTTAGGACGGCAGTAATTCTGCGTACATCCATACAACGGCAACTGGCACAATTATGAATCACACTCAGGAATTAAGTAATTTTATGTATTATCTAATGTTATTTACCAGTTTATATACATATAGTTGTTATATTTTTTTTCATTAAAAAAATAACAGTCGAATTTCAACGTAGGATAAGTTCCATATATAATTTAAAACAATTTGTACTGTCGATAATAAATATTTTTTTATGTATCTAAAAAAGTTTATTCAAAATGTTACGACCTGTAAGGAAGTCCTATTCATTTAATTATTTCTTATCTATGGTGGATCCTGAAGTACTGATATCTGTTTTCTATGGTTATTTTTTTCAAATAACGAACACTTGAAAGTGCTGTTTAAGATGTGACGGAATGCAGTTCGAAGCACTCTAGTTTATCTTCGAGATTTACTTAAAGATGAAATCAAATATTCTGTCTCATTCAGAATCCACCAATTCGAATTGAAAAAACAAAAATGTTTGTTCTACGGTTTCGGCGTTCAATGTGTGTAAATTCATTTTAAATGAATGGGTAGAGTGAAAGTAATACTTCACAAAGATTTTTTACACAATACTAACATTTAATGCTAACAGCTGTTTCGACACACTGTGTCATCTTCTGAGCCAGTTATAATTACAAAAATGTTTTATCACCAATTCAACCCCTTAGCCTTTTCAGCCCCTAGCACTATTATAGTCGAACGCATTTTGCAGCAGTTGTAGTTAAAAACACTTTCTTTGTTTGAAACTATCCCTCTAAATCTCCAATCCACATCGATACGTTTCTTGAATCGGCCTTCTAAACTGAATATAATCAATATATTAATTATCATCTGACTTCTTACACATAAAGTAATAATAACCATCGTGCAACTTGGAGGAGACGGACACATGAAACCTAACATACTAGCTACATACAAGCTCGACAAGTAAGAAGCCTACATAACATTGTAGGGTCTGTCTGTGGACAGACGTGAGCTGATTTTTGCTCGCCCGCTGAATTCCTTGACAAAGCAGAAAGAAAAACCCATAGAGATAATTTTACTGCATCTTACGTAGTTATATGTTGTGCCACTATTCGAACTTTTTACTGATGAACAGATATTAAACTTCTTTTTTCTATTGTTTTTTGCTTCTTTTTTACATGTAGCACCGATTGATGTAAAAGGTAAGTCTTCTGTTTGCTTGAATAAGAATTGCATTCGTGAAAAGTGTTGGGTACTCGTCCTAACCTTATATTTTATTTTCAATAGCTAATTTTGTTAGCAGATTTATCACAAAAGGCAAAAACGTTATTAATTAATTCTACTGACTCGGAAGTTACTTTAGGAATACCGCCCCTCTGGTTGGAAGGCATGAGAGACGTATACAAAAAATGGAAGCTAAGATCAAGTCGGCGAGACAACACGCGTCTCGTATCCAGTGTGTGGTGATCTACGTGGCAGCCAATAGGCCTTTCACGGTCACAGTCCAGCAGATTGCCGCAAACCTGAGACGAGCTCACCACACACTGAATCAAGACATGCTGTGTACCATCAAGCGGCACTGTCTTGATAGGATACGAATGCTGGTGACTGCAAGAAAGTCACTAGTAAGGCGGGCGAGAAGCATCGCGAAAAACATGAAGTTCCGCGATAAACCTTCTCGCTTTTTCCAAGAGCCTCCGCGTGTTGTCGATAATCCGCCGGCCACTGATCGGGTGGAAACCTTCTGGAAGAACATCTATGAGTATCCGCAACCACTTAACGTAGACACTCCAGCCCTAGCACAGTTTGAAGCTTTGTGCAGGAGGCTTCAACAGCCTGAGCTCAATGATTTGCGCAATCCGATAACCCCGGAATAAGGCCCTCAAAGCCTCAAAGAACTTCGATGCTCCAGGCCCTGATGGGTTAAACAACTATTGTACAGTAACAATGAAGACCTTGGCTTATCCAAAAATTTCACCTACGCATTCCTCAGGTCAAGTGAGCTGAAATCGGAGACTAAGGGTTTCATAATGGCCTGCCTGGACGGTGTCTTCAACACCCTGGTCTACCGTAGTCGCGTGATGGGTATAGAAGTGCCGGACACTAGATGCAGAGCGTGTCGTGGGCGCCTGACACCATAATGCATTTGCTGTCTGCGTATCAAGCTTATGAGGTCGCGGCCTATATCTACAGGCATAACGCGGCGCTACGAGAGTTCTACTACCATCTACGATACTCGTACGGTATAGCCAGACAACGGTGTTGCCTTATGCCCCGGGTGATATTGAGTCCGTTGTTGAGAATGAGAAGTGCCGAATTTATTGAAACTACTCATTCCCCACCCTCAGGCAAGTACAATCAAATAAGCGTGACGTAGTCCTCATCGACCATCAAATTGGGACGGTCATTGAGTTTTCGGTTCTTAGCGAAACGAAAATCGTCCGAAAAGAGTAAGAAAAACGGACTAAATATCGAGATTTACTCTTTGAACTCCGCAGGCCCTACCCAAACCGTTCTGTTAAAATGGTGGATCTTGCTGGAATGATAGACACGCTGCTCTTTGATTCAAATATCATTATGCTGTCATACTTTTTTCACTCCGTCTATCTTGGGCACATGATTCTCGCATCCAGTAGTTGATCTACCCATGGACGAAGGGAGTTACTATCTGGGTAAATGGCATCAGCGCGCCTTCCAGATATGTCGGAGCTCCGGAGACAGGGCCCGACTTACTCGCCCTGGTGACTAGCGACAACACCAACCTAAGCAACAGGTGTAAAATCAGACCGGTAGCGCAGGCGCATCCGGGAGGGAAAAAACAGTCCCTCTGATGTGGGCCGTGGGTATAGTAGGCTAACCACCCAGTATACTCAAATACTTGGTTCCTGATAAACGATAAAAAGGCTCCCACAACCAACCCCTTTGAATAGTGTTCGAAGGCAAGGTGATGGGGCCCTAAACAAGGATTTGCCAAAGAATAATGACCGCGACAATGTTTGATTGGACGGATGAAATAATAATAAGGCATGACGCCTTATTCGCCCAAAACCTTATCTCATCTTCGGAGGCGAGGCTATTTTAGAGCTACTTTGCAGCTCGTTAACGAAGTGGCAGGATTGGCAGGTATGTCACGTGTCGTTATGGTTGTAGAGGAGGCTTACATCATACCACCGATCGACATCAGAATCTGCAGGGCGCTTCATAACACTAAGCGCCTGAAGCCACAAAAACTGGCACGGGTGGAAGCGGGGATTCGGGATGTTCTTCCAGGCTAACATCTGGCAGGTCAACTCTGCCATGTATGAAGCCGCGCAGACTTTGCCCCAAACGGAGAGAAGGGATACCACCCCTCTGATTGGGAGGCATGAGCAACGTGTACACAAGATGGAAGCGAAGATCAAGTGGCGAGAAAACATGCGTCTCGTATCCAGTATGTGGTGGACTATATGGCCGACAATATGCCCTTATCGCCTCTCAAAAGCAAGACGAGCACACCACACACTGAACCCGGACGTGCTGTTTACCATCAAACAGCACTGTCTTGATAGGATACAAATGCTGGTAGCTGCAAAAAACTCACTAGTGAGGCGGGTGAGAAGTGTCGCGGGAAACATGAAATTCCGCGATGAACCTTCTCACTTATTCCAAGAGCCTCCACGCGTCTTGGATAACCCGCCGTCCGCTGTCCGTCACTATCTGACGGTCTTAATCTGGATTTCGGCTCGAAGTATTATTAGAAATGGTATTTGAAAAATATGATAGAGTTTGTTTTGGTTTGGTTGATGAAGCATATGGGAAATGTAAATTTTTTCTGAAAGTGATGAATTTTTTGGAATCGAAAATTCAACAGCATCCAATGCAATGTTGGTGTAGCATTGTTAGCGATGGGGTTTTTCTAGTTCGAAACGAGTAACAGTTTCATGATCGGGATGTTTTTTATGAATTGAGTGTGTTTTTTATAGAAAATCCTATATCTGTAATTATACAGCATCTAAGTTTTCCGTAAAAGTATCTAAAAAAAAAAAAATTGTAAAATCAGTTTTTTCCCAGAAGTCGAATTTGGTAATTGATTGATTGCTGAATTCAGTAGGATAGTTCATGCGAACGTTAGGTAAGGTAAAGCAAGAATGTACCGTAAAGTAATGAAAATGTACGGTTCACAAAAACGTCGTTTCATACCTTACCTTGCGTTTTATCATGAACATGTCTACACGATTCCAATAGTTTAACTTTCATTCGTTCTTGCATTACTTTACCTTATTAGGCTTCAACATGTTCATACCTCAACTCAAAATTTCGCGTAGAAATGAAAATAATAATAGGAAACAAAATTGTGAATGAAATAAATTTCCTCTTTAGTGGTCAAAACATCTATATTGAGATTTTACTGTCCTAAAACTACCTTGCGTTTTATCATGAACGTGTCTACACGATTCCAATAGTTCAACTTTCTTCCGTTCTTGCGTTACTTTACCTTATTAGGCTTGAATATGTTCATACCTCAACTCAAAATTTCGCGTAGAAATGAAAATAATTTCAGGAAAAAAATTTCAAAACATCTATATTGAGATTTTATATTAAATAAATGAAATAGTAACATCGACAATGTCGAAGTACCCTTCTCTCCAAATATTTCCACCATGTGGAAAATATACCACGACAGACATTAAATTACATTTTTTTTTGGAAAAAGAACAATTGCAATTATTTTATTTATTTGCAGTTATTTTCTGTCAGATTTTTGTCTCATATTTTCCACATGGTGGAAATATTTGGAGAGAAGGGTACTTCGACATTGTCGAATTTACTATTTCATTTATTTGATACTCTCCGGCAAAAATTCTCGAACTTCCTCTATAGTGGTAAAAAAATTTATATTGAGATTTTACTATCCTAAAACTGAATCAATGGAGAAGATCGAACAATAATGTTAAAGTTGAATATTTTCCTGAAGTACCCTCACAAAAATAAAAGAAATAATTTGTCCAACAAATAACGTGGACTGAATAATTGGACACAGCAAAATTTAATACTACAAATAAATTTAGGCCAAGAGAGGTTTTGTAAATTTAAAAGATTATTGAGATTGGTGAACAATGATTTGTTTGAATGAAGGTTGTGATGGACTCATCATTGTCTCAAGAAAAAATAAAAAAATTCAAAAAAGAGAAAACTAATTCTCTGCGATCACCAAATCACGACGTTTCATCTGCAGTCGTTATCAAGTGATTTCCACAGAATTCAAATTGAGGCAAATATCTGTCAGTCAACAACTACTTCCCCTAACGAATATTGTAATACAACTGACATCTACTTGTTGCGTCTTGTCCACTCAGTGGAAATGACAGCCTCTCGTCCTCAGATGCTTATATCTGCCATGTCCGATGTTAATGGTCTACAATGGCCAGGTCCATAAACCGGTTGGTTTGTTTGAGATTCATCTCTTAATCCTAATCAAACAAACCGGTTTATGGACCGGCAACCTAGATACAGCCTCTCTTTGCGCGAACGTTCATGTTGAATGCCTTATCACTGGGTATATTAGGGTCTAGAGTCCGTCGTACGACTGATGACCATCATGGGCGTGCATGTTTTCGCGATTTCAGCTATGTGTGCCGAACTGTGCACTAAAATTGAAACAGCAAACATATTTGTGGCAGCAACTTTGTTCTTCCCTGACAATACTGATGACCGAATTTGTCGGAGTTTGTTCTGATATTATTATTATTCTTGGAATAACATGTTCGGAGAAAGAGATGATTAGCAATTAAGTATCCAGTCTTACGGAGAAATAAGCGGAAAAAATCATCTCGGAGGGTATAAATTTAAGATATTTCTAACGAAATGATATGTTTATTGAGCTTTTTAAAATTCATTCACAATTTGAGAGTTGAGTATCTATTAACTCCAGTAGATCGATACAATTAGAATCCAATTGATTTGTGAAAAGTACAGTGATGAATAAAGTATAATAACTTGAAACCAATTCATTCGAAGTATGGGTCTAATTATTTTTCCAACAAAAGTTTCTACAGGTTCGCCAGCAACAGAAAAATATCAGTACTAAAATAGATGTGAGTCCAATATATATCCGGTTCATTTCTAGACGACTGTTTTCAACAAGGCATAAATTTGTTGCTTCATCATGGAATGGTGTACCTGTAACAGTAAGAAAATATATCAGTCATCAGTTGGAATTCATATGCCAATATCAGTATTGTCCCATAACAGTGTAGGTTTTTTCTTTGTTCACCATTACATTACTTCAAAATTAGTTTTTCATCAATTACGTAATTGACGAATCATGTCTTCCAAACACTGAAACATGGAAAAATCCATTTCACACCACCTATAGTCGATATGGTGGTATTTCACCGGGTGATGGTGGAGATCATCTATCACCTATGGTTATTCCTTCAGTCGTCTCTTACGACAGGCAGGATAGATAGGATAGGCATTCTTAGTCCAAAGTTGAATTGGGCATGGTGGCGAAGAAAAGTGCACAAAAAGAACTGACAGATGACAACTTGGTCGTTTAAGGGACAAGTGAAAACTTGACTCTGGTTCGAGAAAATAGACGATGCTAAAATTTGGAGTGATGGGTGTGGTTTTTGGTTTTACTTGCTACTACTGGAGTACTTTTTCTTCACCCCGGTTGCCTGGCGTAAGTTGCCATTCTCACGTTTAAAAGAGATGGCACCGACACAATCCATGACCTGGACCCGGTGACAAAGTGACTTGTAACGAAGAAATAGCATTACTAATATGTCACTCGAGCAGGGACCATTTCCATGATATACCAATGACGTCGATTACCAAAAGTTAGGTGGATATTGATTTGTAGAAAAAATAATCGATCCGTGTAGTTAGAGCCCTGAAATTGCTTGAAAATGCTTTCGGAAAATGAAATCACGTTGATATAAATGAGGAATAGAACACTTAGTACAGTAACGACAGACAAATGTAAGCCACAAGTGAAGAATGAATCGTAGCAATTTGAAACTCGGCACATGACTTCTTGAAATCATGTATTTTTAGAAAATAAATTGTTTACTAAAAAATCAGGGGTGGAACCCAAAAAAAATTATATGTTTTTGCTGTTGTTTTCGGAAAGTATTGGATTTATCAAGAAACAATTTCAACAAGGTGAAAGATAATTCAATTCTTCACAAGAAATATTCTTAGTAATTTCTTACAAAATGCGTTCGTTTCCTCAGAAAACCTGATTGAATTCCGATATCAAATTTCCCGCCACTGTCATCTCCGACAGGGCAGAAAATTAGATTTGTCATAACTTCGCTAAAAATTGTAGTAGAAGGACAAGAGAGAGTGTGTATCGTTCCTGAAGACTTCTACTTCCTCATGCAAATATAACATGTGAGTATCTGAGTATCTGAAATGTGTTTTGTCCCACTTCACATAACCTTTCTACGATATTTACGGAAGATCCAAAAGTCATGGATATTTTAGTTGATATGAAATAATTATACTGAAGCAGGAATCAGTACCCTTATTGATACATATGCAACGATTTTAGACTAGTGAGACAAGTCTTACTTACATGCTAAAAAAAAACTGGGTTTTACTCCTGCCTCAGTTTCAAACTCACCCATAATTCCGGAAATTTCTTCAGTAAATGTTGAAAATAATCGCTCATACACATCTTACATAAAAAATTAAGTATGTGATTTCAAGCTTGAGGTTTGCGCTTCACAATAGTGTTATTAAACATATACGCAGAATATAGATGAGCGATTATTTTCAACATATACTGGAGAGAATGAAGGTTTTATGGGTAAGATGAAAATGAGGCAGGAGTAAAAGAAAACTAGGCCAGAGGATTCCCGTGAACCTAGTCAGCATGAAGCTAAGTATCATACCAGAAACTTGGCTGCCTTCAAGAAACATTCAAGTTGATGCGAATGGCTTCGTCACCCATGACCAACACTACAACCTTTCACGACGGAAATGGTGTTGGTACCTGGGTGACCATGTCGTGTCAAGCGAGCACCTTTCGCCCAGAAGGGGCTTGGCCCCAAACTGACTCCACAATATTTCTGCCTTATCTCTTGATAATGGATGATCTTGACAAAGAAAACAGCAGCCATACAAGAATCCAAAGAACCTAAGTCACGGGCCGACCTAATTCATCCGAAGTGAGTAGCAATATATTCTGAAACCCAAAGGCATTACACGCAAATAATAATAATAATAGTTATAATAATTTTGAGAAGCAAGTATAAATGCCGATTCAGATACAGGGTTTTTGACCCCGCATGATAAATTTCTCCAGTTTCAACAAAATTAACCAATGAACCAAAGAAAATATGACTTTTTGATAAAAACTCAAGTAAAAGGAACGTATGTGAACTACTGTCTTGCAGTTTACATGCACAAGGGTCGAAAATGCTTCAAAAACCATTCATGGGCAATTTACAAGCATATATTTTTGACCCTTGTGCCTGTAAACTTCAAGACAGTTTACATTCAATCCTTTTACTCACGTTTCCATCAAGAAGTCAAATTTTATTTTGTTCAGAAGTTTTAATTTTGTGAATACTGAAGGAATTTATCATGCGGGGTCAAAAACCAAGGGTGGGCACATATGTATCTGATCGGCGTTAATGGGGTATAGTGAAGAATGAGTAGTTTCAAAAGATTCGACTTTTCTCATTCTTCACAACGAACACATTATCACCCGGAGCATGATGCAACATCAGTGTCTCGTCTATACCGAACGAGTGTCGTAGATGGTAGTACAACACTCGTAGCGCCAAGTTATGCCTGTGGATGTATGTTGAGACCGCATAAGATACGCAGACTGAAAATGCATTATGGTATCATCATTTTAATCTTTTTTTTGTCAGGAATATTCCAGTCAGGCCCTGTCACGGGAGCTTCCACACATCCGGAAGGCGCGCTGGTGTCATTCACCTAGATAGTCACTCCTGGTTTACCCAGATAACCACTCCCCACGTCCGTGGGGTGAGCGATTACTGGGTCCGATAATTATGTGCCATGAGTAGACGTTGTGATCCAAGGATGACAGCTAATGGTGAGCTGATATAATTTTTAGATTAGCGAGCAGCGTGCCCCTCATTCCGCCAAGGAACCCTATGATCAGAACCACCATTTCAACAGAATGGTTTGGGTAGAGCTCAAGGAGTTTAAAGAGTGAATCTCGACTTTCAGTCCGATGTTTGTTTCACCCGCAGCCAAAAACTCTATGACAAAAATTGTCCTACTTTGATGGTCGAGAAGAAGTACATTAGGCTCATTTGCTTGTATTTGCCTGAGGCTGAGAAATGAGTAGGTACAAATGAATTGAGCACTTCTTATTCTCCACAATGGACTCAACATCCCTCGGAACATGAGGCAACAACGGTGTTTCATCTATTCTGAAAGAGTGTCGTAGATGTTACTACAACACTACGATATACCTGTGGATTTAGAGAATGCTTGACACACAAAGACAGCAAATATATTATGGTATCAGGCACCCCACGACATGATCTGCGACTAGTGTCCTGGACCTCTATACCCATCACGCGACTACGGTAGACATGGGTGTTGAAGACACCATTCTGGAGGTCATTATGAATCCGACTTCAGCCCACTTGACCTGAGGAATGGGTAGGTCAAATCTTTGGATGAGCTTGGTCTTCAATATTCTTGATAAAGACCCCATGCAGGCTCATCCTTATGAAGCTGCAGGAGGACCTTTGTGGAAGGCAGCTTCAATGTGGGTTTTCTGCTAACTCGGTGACAGAGTTTGGGTCACCCCGTTCATCAGCGCTGCTGCCTCTGAAAAGAATGCTCTGATCTCTTCTTTTTCATAGTCATGGACCATGTAGAGAGTGGGAATTTGAACTCCTGATAACTTTACAGGTACCATCCAGTGCTATTCTGATATAAAAACACTCCAAACTCAAAAGTCCACGGTTTATCTATTCTCTAGGAAAGTACAACCTTGGAAAGGACGATTTAGGATGCGAGCTCCTATGGAGCCTCTGATTGGTGCCTCTGAGTGCAATGGACGATAGCAATACTGAGATGCAGAAAAGAAGAGGACTAAAGGAGTGTTCTCAAAATACGCCTTCCCTGAAGATTACCTTCTCTGTTTGGACTCTGACTTGACCAGATCTTATGGTGAAGCAAGTCCTCCAGAGCAGCATCAGTTGGCTAATGCATCTCACTATCAGATTGGGCACCGCAAGGTATCCGAGCAAATGCAAGATGAGCTAATGTGAAGTTGTATCGAATGCCTGGCGTTTATCGATCCAGGCCATTATGAATCCCTTGATCTCCGACCCAGCTCATTTAATATGAGGAATGCGTAGGTCATATTTTTGGATAAACCAAGGTCTTCAATGTTTTCAAAGAAGACCCCATGCATTGGCTCATCCTAATGAAGCTGTAAAAGGACCTCATTCTCTGCAGCAACGAGACCAAATTCATCACCGCCTCATGTTGCTGCCTTGAAAAAGAATGCTTCAATATCTACTTTCTCATGGTCACGGACACTGCAGAGAAGGGGATCTGAAATCCTGATAACTTTACAGGCCCCATCCAGTATCATTCTATTATATACAAACTCAAAAGTCCACGGCTTCCCTCTTGTCTAGAAAAGTACAACCGTGGAACGGACGATTTAGGATGCTCTCCCACGGAGATGCATCATTTTGCGAGTTTTTACATCGAGTTGACGCAGTTCTTCTTGAGTCCATTTTATCACTCCAAAGGAGTAGAGTAGTATCGGAACAGCAAGCTCATCAGTTGCAGCAACTTTGTTCTTCTCCGACAGTTCTGATGATCAGATCTGTCGGAGTTTATGCTAATACTCGCCGCGGAGAGAGTTTTTAACTGTAGTTATAATAATAATAATTATAATAATAATATAGATGCAGAGCGTGTCGTGGGGCGCCTGAAACCCTTATGCATTTGCTGTCAGCATGTCAACCATGCGGTCTTAGCCTATATCCACAGACATAACGTGGTCCTACTAGTGTTGTATTATCATCTACGACACTCGTACGGTATAGACGAGACATCGGTGTTGCCTCCGTATTCAGTCCGTTGTGGGGAATGTGAAGTACCGAATATATTGAAACTACTCATTTCCCACCCTCAGGCAAATAGAAGTTAATAAGCCTGATGTAGTCCTCCTCGATCATCAAAGTATGACGATTTCCGCCATGAAATGGACTAAATATCGAGACCTACTCTTTGAACTCCGCAGGCTCTACCCAAACCATTCGTCAAAATGGTGGTTCTTATTGGAGTCCCTGTATGCAATTTGACATTTGATCGTATATTAGAGTCGGGACACTCTTCGACAGGACGCCGGAAAAACGCGGTTTAGGTTAAATCTCAAAAATTACTGCAAAACCAAATATTTTTTAAATGGCGAATTCTATCAGTCAAACAAGAACAGAAGATATATCTATACCGTTGATGTGACAACGGTCGAACGATAGTATTAACAGTTGGAAATATATTTCCCTCTCTGTCAACAGTGGCGTTTCGTAAACAGGGTGAAAAAAATCTTATTGATCAAATCACGCAAGCAGAATATCTGCACAGGAGAATTTTTCAACAAAGCCTTGAGATTTGAAGAGTTCGACTTTAGGCGATTTCGATCGTAAAACATTACAACCAATAATATTTACATTTTCCAAACTAGCAATGATAGGGATATTTCAACGACCGATGATCGTATCGTTTATTATTTATCCGACCCCACGGTTTTGGGAAAACATCATTCGTAAATGGATGTATTGCTGGCAACCTTATATTAGTCAAGTTCATTTCCATATTCGCAATAGGCGTTATTTTTTCATTACGCAGAATTTTATCAAGAGCTTTTGTGGATTACAAATAAGGCCTGCATATTGTCTGATTGGCCATATCAAACTGACGACCATCATCACTATGCAAAAACAAATCAAATTTATTTAAAATTTTCTTTAACACGTTACATGCTGATCGCCATCTTTTTCCATTACCGAGTCTATTTTTATTTGTAAGTTGATCTGAATTGAACCCAAATTTTCCGAAAACATTCAACATTGTTTGCAAATTTTCATTTCTGATTTGAACTCGTTCTACCCTTTGTTCCAAAAAAATATTTAAAAGATTTTTGTCTTGTATGAAAACTTCATACTGGACCAATTTTAAATTTAACTCCTCGTTTTCTTTCACGCACAGAAAATTTTGAAATGATTTAGTATCAAGTAATTCAGTCTTTTCAGTCGTTCTTGAAACAGGAAGAGCATCAGTTTTCAACTTCCTAATTGAAGTGTACCTGTTTAACGAAAAATATTATTTAAACTCCGAATACATTCAGTCGAGTTTTTCTCGATCGGAGGAAACTCTTCCGCCCAAACGTTTTATCAATTCAATAGATATTAGACCTATCATTTCAATTCACATGACAAATTCGCGCTTTTGATGTTATATTCCACGCGGGTCTCTTGACCGCCGTCTTCCATGTTTGTAATAGAGCTGGATCCCCAGGAAAATGATATAAATTAATGGAATTGCTCTTACAATTATTCTGTATCGAACACATTACGGTATGAATATATTATTTATTTCGTTTCGGAAGCTTCACTTGACAACATTGACAAATATTGGATTTTGAAAAATACCACCACAGTTACTCGGGTTACGTGTACCTCAAATCATATTTTTACATATTCCCTCCCTAACGATACGCACTTGTGCTCATTCAGCGTCACAAGGTAGACATAACCTAAAACGCGTTTTTTCGACGTCCTGTCGAAGAGTGTCCCGACTCTAATATACGATCAAATGTCAAATTGCATACAGGGACTCTAGTTCTTATTATAGGGGTCCTTGGTGGTAGGATGGACACACTGCTCTCGAACTTAAAAATCATACCGGTTTGCCGTAATATGGCAGAAATCTCAGCCGGATAATTGCAGAAGACCGTCATTCTTGGTTGACCACGTCTGCCCATGATTCTTGGACCCAGTATTCACCCTACCCCACAGGCGTGGGGAGTGGTTATCTAAACGATCCAGCGCGACCTCCGGATGTATCGGGGCTTCGGAGACAGGGCCTGACTGGAACATCCTTTTAGGAAAATAATAATAATAATAATAATAGTAATACATTTTATTGACAGTCTTCAGAACATATAGACTCATGAATACACATGTACATATAAATATAACAGACTGACCAAAAGGCAGAGTTTAGACTAGATGGAGGTAACACGAATTTACTTCCAAAAAGCCTGCTCTTCCACTCAACCACGGGACCAGCGTTGTTCCACTTCTAGGTAAGTATACGTCTCTCCGGCATCAAGATGATATAGGATATCCTCTCCATATTTCTTGTATCGTCCTGTTTTGAGATGAACCGTGACACATTCGTCGACCCCAAACTTCATTTCGATAGCATGCGTGTACTCTTGCACCACCAGATCCTTTTTTCCGGAGGCATATAGTTTCAGGTTAACCATGTAAAATAAATAAGGTTCCTCCGATTGCTAGGGGCACCGAAGTTGTATCCGCGAGTGTTTCAAGAGTGCCACGACAATGGCAATAGTGAGATGCAGAAAAGGAGAAGGCTCAGGGAGTCTCCCTGAAATACGCCCCTTCTGAAGATAACCTCCT
The DNA here is from genome assembly GCA_958298965.1 of Chrysolina haemoptera. NCBI lineage: Eukaryota > Metazoa > Arthropoda > Insecta > Coleoptera > Chrysomelidae > Chrysolina > Chrysolina haemoptera. The sequence continues at coordinate 30,430,143 of OY282595.1, read as the reverse complement.
CTGTTTGGACTTCCATAGCGGCATCAATGCACCCTACCACTTAATCGGGTACCGCAAGTGCAAGATGAGCTCATGCGAAGTTGTATCAAATGCCATGCGGTAGTCGATCCAGGCCATCGGAATGTTACGCTCATAATGCACGGAGTCCTGCGTGATACATCTATCGATAAGCAGGTTCTCTTTGCAACCAGCGACCCTCATCTAGCCATGAGTTAAGAACCCGTACCGAATGGTGGTGGGTTCTTGGACACATTCCTTCCACCAATAGTATTTTATTCTAACAAAGCCCGAAGCAGCAAAGTTCTTCGAGCCTCTGAGGGCCTGTCAAACCCCTTCCGGGGTTATCAGACTGTACAGCTCATCAAGCTCAGGCTAACGAAGCCTATTGCAGAATGTTTCGAACTGCGCTAGGGTTGGAGAATCGACATTGAGTGGTTATGTTCTTACAGAAGGGTTCCGATTGTGAACAGCACGCTTTGATTCAGTGTGTGGTGAGCTCCTGTTGTTGTGGCTTCAGGCGCTTGGCGTTATTGATCGCCCTGTCACGTCTTATTATTTGCATTGGTGGTATGATACAAGCCTTCTCTAAAGCTAGACCGACATGTGGCATATCTGCCACTTCGTAAACCAGCTGAGGATGAGCTCTAACTGGTCTAGGTGTCTCTCACAGGATAGAGCATGCATTCTTGCCATGTATCTTCTTCGGGCGGTTTAATTCTCTCGTGGCAATCCAGAAGTTCTTTTCTCAATCCAATTTTCCACGTTTTGCCATGGCATATCCTTGTTTGCAGTCCCACTATCTTGCCTGTGACCCGTCATCCGGGGGAAGCAGTTCTGAGGGCCTCTGACTATTACGTTTGGAAACGTTTGGAGTGTTTAGCACAGTATACCGAGTATACCGACGGCCAACATCAGAGGCATAGTCTTTCTCTCTAAGGTTCGCATGGGGTGCTGCTCAGGTTTTGCACCTGTTGCTCATATGGGTGTTGACAAAATTCACAAGGGCTTCAGGTATTGGTTGGCCCCCAATCCTCTCATTATTATTGTGGGTGAGGTGACCAGGAAATGGCCATGGGTGCCTACGTACCTGCTGCAGTAGCAGCCTTTTCACTAACACTACTACTTGTGTCATCCAGTCAAAGATCGATATAGAAACCTTCACTACATGCAAGGTAAGCAACTAATTCTTAGGTCAAACAACGAAAACAATTTAGTCATCCTGAAGACATTTGATGAAGTCACCTATACAATACCACAACCAGCTTGAATCTCATGAAGATTAGAAGCACATAACTGACAGTTTTTCTTATGGGCTGGTGCTCTGTATATAGAACCTCAAGCAGTATGAAACCCAACCAGACGATTATTTTTACTCACCTTGGTGATTGGCAACATTCGGACAATTAACAATTCCATTGCAGACTAGCCTAGCAGGAATACAGAGTATTTGTTCTCCGGGACAGATAAATTCACAATCTCCACCAAAACGTCCTTCCAGGTCTCCACCTTCTGTAAGCCTAGATGACTTGAGTGATCCATCTATATTCCGTGGTAAATGGAACATTTCCGTCCATGCTATTTTAAATGCTGCTCTAGTTGGAGATATGCTTCCAATGAACTGTATTGTTATACTTGGATCGTTTCCGTCTGGACTCAATTCCGCTGACGAAATTATCGGGAGTTCTTTAGAAAATGACACATTCTCACCACAAAGAGACAGATAAGGATCGATTCTCCCTTTCAGAAAGATGTCCATCCTTCCGTCTTCACAAGATTTCGAAGAAAATTTTATTCTTTCGAAATGCAGCCAGAAATCCCTGTCTCTATTAACCTTGATTTCCCATATGCACCTAAAGGAAAAAAACGCGGTTAGTTATGGGTATGATCGGATAGGTTTCGGCGGTCAGATATTTGGAAACTAGATGTTCTGGTTAAAACGCGTCTGGAATTTGGTAACGACTTTTGAGCCATTATCAAGAACGAAATGAAAAATGAATCAAAATATGGTACGTAATTCTACACTGAGGTCTCATTCGTCAAACCTAACGAGACAACACGTGATAAGTAGGCAGATTGAGACATCAGTGTTGAATCACGTGCCCTATATTCAATCCTTTTTCTGATTCTCCTCATTTTATTTCTTGAAAATGACATCGAAATTGGAGCCCAATCGCCAAATTTCAACACATTCCAGAACCAAAATTTCTAGTTTCCACATGTCTGACCGCGGAAACCTATCCTATGAGATTATTTCTTCTTTAGGTCACTCTGAAAGGTTGGGTACAACTAACAGATGATGAATATACCATGAAAATGTAGTTGCAGTACATAAGAAAACAACATCCAGAAAAATGAAAACATTCATAGACAGAAACGTTGAAAGTCAATATGAACTGTATAACTAAAAGATGTATTTAGGGTGTAATGAAATAGAATATAAATTTGTGTGAAAGTTCATACTTAAGTTATTGGTGAATTACAGAAAATAGGAACCTTAATACATAATTTAAACTATTGGAGTAAATTATCTTCAGATTCTGCAAATCGGGTTTTAATTCGAAGATTTTTTTTCGTTTTCGATGTATATATATATCATTTCTGAAAAACATCTCTTGAAGAATTTATTTTCGTCATTTAGAATTGAAATATTTTGTGAAATCGATGGAATGTGCTGTAACATATTTACCTGTTGAGATAAAGCGCAAGCATTAGGTCTCAAATGCATGTCACTTTTGTGGGAGAAAATCATAAATTTTGAAGTTCTTGAAGATTCACCAATATATTTTTTATGAATACCGTTTTTTTTAAACTACAACATCATCTATCTCAGAAACGAAGCAAATCCAGACATATGTTTATAGGAATTTTTTTCTTAAAAGGACCTGACAAGTCACCCTCTGTAATTTCGTACCGTAGTTAGAAAAAACCCTGTATAATTGAGACGAAAACCTTAAGTGAAAGGATAGATATTTTGGAGAACAAAAGCAAGTTGAGGAACCTGTCTGAAAAAATCTATAAATCCGGAATTAACGAAAAAGGAGCAACCAGAAAAAACATAGGGCTATTACTTAGGATGAAAGGAAAACTATGATAAAAAAAAGTAACAATAAATTGAAAACTATGGAAATGGGAAGAAAATCAAGATCGGCTCCGAGAAGTAACTACAACGCAGCGCAGATCCCAAACAACTAGAGAAAGAAAAAACCAAGAACAATCACAAAATAACGTTAAAGCTAATGATAAAAAGTACATGGAGGCTCTATTTCTTCTGCTCTTCTGGAAATGTCAAGGAGTTATACCATATATCATAATTATTGCGCAGGTAAAGACAAACACAACAGAGGGGTAGAGGAAGCGGGGGCTCAATGGTTCGTTTTTCAGAATCACTTAAATAAAAAAATATTTACTGTTGAAATATCAAATCTTTGAAATCAATAATATTAAATTAGGGTAAAATTGCACAATATGGTCACCAAACCGATTTTGCTGAAAATTTCACAGAATGTTTAAAATACGATAAAATCAGTCAAAATGTAATATACTTTTTTTTGGAAAAATGTGTCATAGTGGTCACTTCACAAAAACACAAAAACATGCTTATGGATGGGAACGTCCTACGTATTTTACTTCCAAATTTAACTATTAGACGCTGAATCTTACGAAAATAAAGAAAATCATTGCCTAAATAACACCCAAGAAGTTAAATAGATAAATAATTTTTGAACCATTTGATTTGACAGAAGCAAGTAATTATATTTGACAACTTTTAGCTCACTGAACTCACAACAAATGAAAAATACGACGTTTCCAAATTTTACGAATTCATCTCTCTTCTGGTAATTTATGAATGCGAGCGCAGCGAGCATTTGCTTTGTTTATACTTTTTCATACTAATTAGTAATCGAATTACCAGCAACTTGAATAGCTATAAGCTAGGTTAGTTAGGTTCGGTCTAGTTTTGTCCCTTCTTTTTACGTTAAGAAATTCAGTCCATGGCCGAAATTTTGAGCAGCCCACAGGGCAGGCAGAAAAATGAGACACGCCGGATGAAATAATAGTAGAAGAGCGACATCTCGCAATTCCGGGCGTGTGGGGGAATTCTAAATGTCGGCAGAACGCGCTCGCTTCGCTCGCGTTTTTCTTGCTATAGGCCTTCACCAAGGAATAAGGGTTGAACGTTTCTACATTAGGTAAATAAAATAGGGAAAATAGTAGTAAAAAAGCGCGCAATCGGCCAACATCGAGCGCGCTCGCTTTGCTCGTGTAGTTCTTGCTTCGGATCTTCACCAAGAAATAAGAATCATCTGTGAATTTTCAGTAAAATCGGTTTGGTGACCATATTGTGTAATTAGGTTTAGTTTACCTTGAGCCAAAATATATGATGAAGTAAATATTCGGAGAATAAAATAATTATTTATGTTGATTTCAACGCTAGAATTGGCGAACTTAATAGTTTCAACAATAATGATCTTTTTGAAAATAATTTTCTTCTAGGAACGGGAAACTCAATGGACTCAACGGATAACAAATGACAAACTTAAGATGGGAGTTTCAACATCCTTGGTAACCTAAAACCGCCAGATGGCACTGATTCACTGCGCCACCAAAACTAAAATTGTATGCAACTAACATCACATCATAGTTCATTGATGAATCAGTTAACCCGCCCGCCTAATTAGAAATGCGACGTTGTCAGTGGTTGTGACGCATGATACTGCTAGGTTGTGGCGTGTTCCGAGAAATGTTCAGTAAAGTTGTGTGTTCGCGTACTCTTTTGAAAAGCTTGTAGAAAAACTATATGTGAGCCATTTATAAAAAGGGTAAGTGAAATGAATGTATAATCTGGTTTAGTATCTCATTTTGTGCAATAAAATATATTTTGATTTGAACTTAGCTGAACTGAAATTAGCCGAAAATTATATAATAGAACAAGTTGATATGTTTTTCTAATTCCAACTCGGCGGCTCCAAGATGGCGGACGAGATTTGTGATTATGATCGGCTCCATTCAAAATTGGTATTTGGGGGTTTTTGAGGTCAAAGATTTTTTGTTAACATTCATAAATTCAAGATGTCGAATTCAATATATTTTTTGTTGCCGTATAAATGACGATATATCCCTTGTTTCTATAACTATAACTGGGACATATCTGAAAGAGAAAAAATTGGTATTTGTAACTGAGTCATAGTGAGCTACAAAAATTAAACTTGGTGTTGATATCTCAAATATTCGAGGAGAGTTGGTATGAATATTATATTTTTTTCGAAATCGCTTTGAAAAACTGCCTCAAGAAAATTTAGATTTCCTATTCGAATATTTTTTGCACGTAAAACAAAAACAAATGGATTTCATCTGTATATGTATTTGAAAAATTTTTTGTTTAATATTGTTCTTCAATAACTGTTTTTTTAAAATAATGTTTGAATAGTGACTCGCCAGTATGCAGTACTTGATCGTCTAACTTGTACAAAATAGCGTGATATCGTCCAAAAAGGTGATAATAGCGGGGGTCACGAGCAAAATAAAAATATTCGAAGATCACGAAAGATCCAATCGAAAAAAAAAAAAACGATATTAACTGTCGTTTCCATTCGATCCCTCTCATCCTCTTCTACCGCTTATGTCCATCCCATGCGCCATGAGTGGTCAATATTCAAATCTCAAACAGCACATACGCGGCAAAGACTATCAAGATTTGACAGCACACACATATACATCCAATGGGATATCTCCAAACTTAGTGAAAACATCATCAAAATATTTATTCACATTATAGTTGGCCTTGATAAAAAAATACCCATAGTGAGCATGGTAAGTGGGACAAACTGTACATAAATATACAAGGATTGTTCGTTTGAAGATTTTAGATATGAACAGCAGTTTTGGTGATTATGTCATTAATGACACGATCTCAACAATTTCAATTCATTTTATACATGATTACATATGTATTTTACCTATTATAAGTAATGATGAGCTGAAGTATTTTGATTGATGAAAAATGTATACCTTATAGATTTTGGAGGTTCCACAAAGCCAATAGCTTCATAATAAGGGTAGTGAATCTCTCCATCTGTTGTTGGCGGAATTATGGGAGGTCCGCATAAAGGCCCATGGACGAATTCATAGGTTGCTTCAAATAAAGATGCCGTATGTTTGAAATAGCTGAGTGCACTGTGAGCACTGTCTATGATGAGTTGGAGATTGAGTTGTTCTCCTTTCGATATGACTTGAGATGAAAATGATTGTCGATTGCATATGCAAGTAACTTCCCCGTTATGTACCGCTTTACTCAACGAAATAGGTGAATGAGTTGAATTCACACCTGCTGGTAGGGGTTCCCATATAATTAGCTTATCAACACGATCCTCCAAACAGTTTGTGCATGGACCTGGACTGTACGGATGTTCCTGAAAACATTTTAATAAACAGAGTTTGTTTCGGGATCAGTTAGGTTAAAATAACAATGAAATGTACAACACTCAATTGATGCGAATTGCAAACGATAACTATAGGGTATACCTATAGATAGCGACGTACTCATCAAATTACTCATTTTTTCGAGAATTTTTGTCGGAGAGTATCAAATAAATGAAATAATGAAATCGACAATATCGAAGTACCCTTCTCTCCAAATATTTCCACCATGTGGAAAATATAAGGCAAACATCTGACAGAAAACAACTACTTCCCTGGATAATACTTTAATCTCCGTCGTGGTATTATTTTACTATTTCATTTACTCATTCTTTGTGTTACCGACAGTGTCCTTCGATACCTCGGTTAACGTCACATCCAGCAATGATTCATTGACGAAGTTATTCTTCAGGATCAAATGGCTCCATATGAACTGAGGTCTTCAAGTGACCCCACAAAAAAAATCGTTCGGATTCAAATACGAGGACCTCGGAGGCCAGAATCATTTGGGAACTTCAGCAACTCGACCAATCCATCTGTTTTGAAATCGCTGATAAAAAAATTCACGAACCATCAAACTGAAATGCGCTGGCGCCCTATCATGCAAGAACCATATTCTTTGTCTCAGTCAAAGTGGAATGTATTCAAGTGATTCAGGCGGAATATTTTCAAGAAATCATGATGAAAATTTCCAGTTACAGTTCCTGGAAAAAAGTGGGGACCAGTCAAATAATACCCAACAATACCAATCCACATATTCAATGAAGAGTGGTGTTGAAACCTGGACTGAACCATTGCGTAAGGTTTGATTGAGGATTAACCAAACTAATTTGTGATGTACGTCCACATTTTGCGCAATTTTTCCGTGCTTGTATCTTCTCTGATTGCCTGAATAACAGCTTCTCAACTTCTGGTGTCCTAGTAGTCAACGATATGCCTGCCATGATTAGGAAATCTTTCACTATGAATACATCTAGCCTCGTAGCAATTGCCATCGGCAAGACCATAAACGAAAATAATATCAGACATTTCGCTGTTTGTGCCTATAAAACAAAATGTTGACAATATCGATGAAAACACCAACTTCCATATATCCGCGTCGTTGATAATAACCGTAATCCAGTACGAAAGGGTTTTGAGACAAGAATCGATTGTAGCACCACCAAACTTGGGATGCTAGTAGTTGGAACCATGATAAACACGAAAGAAATTGTTTACCAAAATTCCCGGGGTGGAATATATATTTTTTTTCGTTTAAAAATATATAAATAGATTTTTGCTGTAATCTTGAAAAGTATATGATTTATCGGAAAAATACCTCAACAGGTTGAAAAACAATTCAATTTTCCACAAAAATTATTCCTAGTAATTTGTTAAGAAATGCGCTCGTTTTCGCAGAAAACGGGATTGAACGCCGACATCAAATTTCAGGTTCACCCTTACCGCTGCTGAAAGTTCTGCTGGAGCCAAATATTTGATTCGTCATAACTCTGCTAAAAATATTGAAAAGTTCATATCGTTTCTGAAGACTCATACCTTCTTATGCAAATATAATATACGAGTATTCGAGTACCTAAAATGTGTTTTGTCGTACTTCACGGAGATGTTTGCGGATGATCCGAAAATCATGAATAATTTAGTTAATATGGAATTATTATACTGAAGCAGCAACCCATACCCTCTTTGGACTATATGCAACAATTTTAAAGTAGTGTTACAGGTCCCACTTATATATGACAGAAAGAACTTTGTTTTGCTCCTGCCCCATTTTCAACTTACCTATAAAATCGGCCTTCTCTTAACCAAATTGTTAGTTCGTCGTCGAAAATAAGTTATTTGTCTTAATTGAAAGATTTAATTAAATATGTTGCAAAGAAAATGCCTTGACATGTATCTCTTTCAAAACGTCGTAAAACAACATTCTGTCACTTGATTTTCACTCACGTCCAAAATAAAATTAATATACAGAGTCATCAATAAGAACAAGAATACATAACACAAATGTTGAAAATAATCGCTTATTCATATTCTGCATATATATATATTTAATAACACTATTGTGAAGTGCAAACCTCAGGTTTGAAATCACATACTGCATTTTTTATGTAGGATGTGTATGAGGCATTATTTTCAACATTTGCTGAAGAAATTGCAGGGATTACGGGTGAGTTGGAAACTGAGGCAGGAGTGAAACCCAGTTTTTTCTTTGGCATGTATAAGTGGGACTTGTCTCAGTAGCCTTAAGTCGTTGCATATGGTCCAAAGAGGGTACTGATTCCTGCTCCAGTATAACTATTTCATATCAACTAAAATATCCATGACTTTTATTTCATTTTAGGTACTCAGATACTCACATGTTATATTTGCATGAGGAAGTAGAAGTCTTCAGGAACGAAATGCACTTTTTCTTTTCCTTCCACTATAATTTTCAGCAAAGTTGACAAAACTAATTTTTGGCCCTGCCTGAACTTGCAGTGGCGGCTTAGCGCGAGCATGAAATGTGACGTCGGCGTTTAACCACGTTTTCTGAGAAAACGAGCGTATTTCATGAGGTATTACTGAAAATTATTCTTGTGGAGAATTGAATTATCTCTCAACCTATCGTTTTTTGATAAATCTTATATTTTCTGAAATAACAACAGAAAAAAAAAATATTTTTTTAATGAAAACATTTTTAAGTTCCACTCCTGATTTTTTGGTAAACAATTTTTTTTTCTAATAATACCTGATGTCGAGATGTCATGTGCCAAGTTTCAGAGTGCTACAATTCATTCTTCACTTTTTGCTCGAGTTTGTCTGTCGTTACTGGATAACCGTATGTTTTTGCCAATTCGAAGGCATAGATGAAACATCTACTCCTAGCCTTGTGCTAACGCTCTCTTAGGGCCGGTTTTTCAATGTTCAGTCAAAGTCTATGCTACGTGACTAATGGTTAGAATGTGAGTTTATTCCTTTATGTGAACAGATGTAACGTTCACTCTAACCACTAGTCAAATTTAGCCGTCAGTCAAACTACGCTAACAGGATATTGAAAAACCGGCCCTTAATGTCCTGCATAACTGGCAATATAACACCATTTTTATCAACTGATCCAGACTGTATCAACTGATCTTGCGTTCAAAGAAGGAAAGTACCGTGAGTTTTCGTCGTTGGGTGACTTCTGAAGTTTAACAGTCTCTTCATCAAACGGTAAATAAAAAATGCTGAATACATAGAATATAATTCTAAATTTACATGAGGAATTATTGGAAGTAAAGCGTTTGACAAAGTAGATCATGACGTATTTTTGTTGAAATTAAATAGGTTTGGTCTATCTGGTAGTTTTCTCAAGATAATTACAAGTTATTTAAAAAAATTGGTATTCAAAAGTGAAACATAACGGAAATACATCGAGAAAATTTGTAGCCAAATTGGGATGTTTGTGACGCCCTGTAAATGCACTAGGTATTTTCTAGAATAAATTAAAGAAAGATACGCTATTTTATCATCGAAAATTGAATTATGATTATTTACCGAAACTGACCACTGAAATAGACCTTGTTTCCTATTCACGAGTTCGATTGTGGAAATAAAACAATTATTCCGTCGACTCTCTTGATCGTCCTTCTGTCATAATATGGGAGGTGAAAATAAATGATGGTCAACATTAGATTACTCATTTTATTATTTACAGTTTATACGGGAAGGCGAAACGAGAGTGAAATATTGTTACCCGGTATTTTCACATCTGAAATCGCCATCATAGTATAGTGCATTCGCCTCAGCACTCAATCGAGAGCAAAGCAAAGCAAAAAGCAAAAATGTATATTTTAAAAATCTTACAATAAAATAGGGCCGCGCACAATACAGAGAAATATATAAAAAACAATCTAAAACTATCACGATACCTTAACCACAGGGTTGGGTAAAGGAGGGAATCTTAGGATTGCTTTCCCCAGAGCGGGGGTTCCTACCTGCCCTTCTGGCTTCCAGCGGGCGGGTGGAACCTTACTCGCCTGCCCTGAGGCCACTTCTCGAATATCGGGCTTTGTCATCTCCCTCGGGTGTTGTCCCCGCCTCCTGCAAGTTATGCGGGGGAGATCGTGTGTATATATGTGAAATACATCAGGCGATTGGATCCATCATATTTTGAAGTTATGGTTAGGTCCCGGAAAAATAACGAAAAAACCGGTTTAGCGCATGTTGCATCGGTTTAAGAGCTAATGCTCGTCCTCTGGAATCTCCTGGAAAATATCCAAACCTTGGTAGATATAGCCCCCATGCTTCCATGGCATGTTGTGGTGCTCCCTCACCGCTGTTATGTCCCTGGTCAGAGGGCTCCCCCGGATGAAGTGCCGATAAAACTTATCGGCTTGTCTCTTGATGGAGTCTTGGATTGGCTCGATTTTGGCTAGCTCACGCAAGTCAACCAGTCGAATATACCGGTCACTGTCCGTGACGATACGGAGTACCTTGTTCTGCATTACCTCCAATCTGCCCAGTTGGGTCTTGGAAGCGCTGCAGAACACTGGACAGGCGTAAGTCATCGCTGGCCTGATAACCTGTTTATACAGGAGTACCTTGTTCTCCGCACTCAGCCTGGAGGTCCTCGCGATGAGCGGATACACTCTTTTGAGCGCGGCCGCCCCTCGCTGAACCGCCAAGCTGACGTGCTTGTGAAAGAACAGACGCCTGTCCAGCTGCACCCCCAGGTACCGCACGGCGTCGGACTCGTCTATCCGGTTTCCCAGAACCCTGAACTCCCCGGGGAGGCTGATGTTCGTATTCAATTTTCTCCTCGAGAAGATCATAAGCTCTGTTTTTTCCGGATTCAACTCAATTTTGTTTCTCGCCATATACGGCACAACCGCCCTTTCCAAGTGTGTCTTCAACCTGGACGCGGCCACCGCGCTGTACCTCGAATGCGTGTATATCGCTGTGTGGTCAGCGTAGATGGCCGTGTTCACTAGGTTGGACATGGGGAAGTCGTATGTATATAGCGAGTACAAGAGTGGAGACAAGCTCGACCCCTGCGGTAAACCCGCTTCGATTGGTTTCATCGATGAGCCAGTGCCATTGACCCTCACCCGGAAGGACCTGCCGACCAGGTAGGAGTCTAACAACCTCACTACATGCATTGGCATACCTGCCCTCGACATCTTCGTTATCATGCCCTCCGTCCAAACTGTGTCGAAGGCTTTCTTGATGTCCAGTAGGACCATAAGCGTGTTGTGGCCTTGCTGAAAGGCCCCCCTCACCCCGTGGACAATCCTGGCCACCTGGGAGGACGTGGAGTGTCCTCCCCGGAAGCCGAACTGCTCCTCCGGGACGAGCCTAAGCCCTTCCTCAATTGCGACAACTCTCTTCAGAAGGATCTTGTCCACCAGCTTTGCGAGCGTACTCAACAGCGAAATGGGGCGGTAACTCTCCACCCTCGCGTCGGATTTACCTGGTTTCAGGATCGGGACAATCTCCGCTTGCTTTAGGCATTTTGGGTAGTGCTGCCATTTTATTATCGCATTAATGATATATATTAGCTGTACCAGAGACTTCTTTGGGAGGTTCCTCAGAAGAATCGCATCAATGCCATCCATGCCAGGTGCCTTGTTCCTAGGGAGCCTTTTTATGGCGGTTTGGACCTCCTCGAAGTTAGTCATCAACTTCGAGAAGGTTCTCTTGTCGATTGTTTCTTTGGGTCACTTTCTGATCTTGCTGGCCTCCCTAGTAACTGACTCATGCGCTCGCATTGAGTCGGCACCTGTCCTGAAAGCTTCCTGGAAGTAGTCTCCTAACAACTCTGCTTTCCCCCTGTCTGAAAACACTTGTTTGCGACCATTCCCCATGGCCGGTATGTCCTTGAACCTTTTTTGGAGGCTCTTGTTCATCCTCCATAGGAAATTGTTGCCCACATTCAGACTCTCGAGTTTCCTCTTCCAGATCACATCCTTGTGACCCTGGATAAGGTCGTTTAACTCCCTACCCAGGGCCATCATGTTTTCTCTATGTTGTGGCCTTCTGGTTTCTTGCCACTTTTTCCTTTCGGAGTTTTTCATTTTTATGAGTTCTGTGATGTAATCTGGGAGAAGATCTCTGTCTTCCCTAACCCTCCTCTTCCTAGTGGTGACGTTGCGGGCCTCCCTGATGCTGTTGACCAGCTTCTGAGTCTCCTCGTCCACTCTATCCTCAGGGATATCTGGGGTGATGACCGTTTTCACGTTCATCACCCTCCGATACTCTTTCCTCACGCGTTAAATTATCTCGATTGTTAATCGCCCTCATTAATACACTTGTTCGTTAAATAACCATTAATCTCAAAAAGAAATACACTGTAATATTTTTATGTTGACAAAAGTTTTTCGAGACCTAATAGTGTGCGATATCAAATTAATCGTAATGAAATGCTCTTTTCTTCTGAGCCGACGAGCCACTATGTTGCCATTTGAAAAAAAAAAGTAATAATAATTTAAAAATTAAATTGTATCCAGCAGATGCATTTTAACCGAAAACCGTGCAGTTGTATCTTTCCCAATATTTTAGGACTAAAATTAATAATTTGAACGTATGCATAGCACTCTAGATTGAAAAATGAATTTCAAAATTTTAAAAATTTTTGGTTACAAAAAGTACCAAATGATACTAGGTTGTATTCTGAATGTCACACGGAGACAAAAAAAAATTAAAATATACCGGGTGTTTTATTTAAAAATCGAAAGTTTATATCACTTCCGATGAGACCGGAAGTTGCATGAAGCTGAGTCACTTGGCAAATAATGCAGTATTATGTATTACGTAGATCCTCCAAATTTCATTCCAATATCTTCAAAAACAAAGAAGTTATAGGGGCGAGCCACCTTCCGTGGACACCTGGTATATATACTGGAGTTTTATTCCAACACTAAACCGCTATTTCAACACCTCGACACGTGTTTCAATCATCAAGTGATCATTTTCAAGACGAAAAATTAAACTAAATCTATATACTGAGTTGTCCTCATTTATACCCATTAGATATATCTGATAGATACCTACGTCCTGATTGCCTTGAATTTAATTCACAATATTTATCTACTGATGATTTGGTAAATATTGAATTGAATGAATATGTTAATTACTAACATCATAGATGACAAACATTAATTATTTTAACAAGCTATACAGTGAACTATTAGGTATTGGTCCACCATCATTATCCATAATTTTATTATGTTCACTCATATCTAAGCTTTCATAGGTATCCAGTATATTTCTCAATGATAATGAGATAATAAAAAATATCTCAAGGATGGTGCACTATCGATGAGTGATACGAAAAGTTCTTATAAAATACGCCAAATTGAGCAATCCAATAAACTTGGATTTGTTAATGGAGATGAACCTAGAAACGCCAGATGGCACTAACTCACTGCGCCACCAAAACTAAAATTGTATGCAACTAACATCATATCATGGTTCATTTGATGAATTTGGATGCTGTAGGATTCCCAGGGTTCAGGGACCCTATTCTCAAATGACGAATACCCTATGTCGCATGCGACAAAATATTTCTATCACTTTTCTCGACCAAGCATTAAAAAAAAGATAGAGATATTTTGTCGCATGCGACATAGGGTAGTCGATATTGTTTGAGAATCGGGCACCTGCTCGTCGAATCAGTTAACCCCGCCTAATTGGAAATGCGTCGTTATCAGTGGTTGTGGCATGCTCGCCGTGCTCCGAGAAATGTTAGTTCATTAAAGTTGTGTGTTCGCGTACTTTCTTGAAAACCTTGTAGAAAAACTATGTCTGTGCCATTTACGGAAAGGGTAAGTGAAATGAATGTATGACCTCTTTTTAGTATCACATGTTAGACAATTGAGTACCTATATTTTGAATTGAACTTTGAAATTAGCCGAAAATTAAACGAGATAGGATAAGTTGATATACATTTCTAATTTCACCTTTGTTGATATTACTGTTTCCACACTTGAATGAATTTTCAAGAGTTGACCTTCTCAAAGAGTGAAGTTTGAAAACTATAATGTAATTATACTCAACTTATCTACCTGATTCAGTATGAAAAGGAAATCATTTCAAATTTAATTCACTGAAAAGTGTGTTATGGTTTTGTAAACCCAGTTCGGTGAAAATCATATAGTGTTTTACGTTTATTCCCTATATGTTGGGTATCAGTCCTGTTTTTTTTTTAGTTTTTGGCGTGGTAAGTTGAAATTCATTTATCAGTTTTTAGGTCGAATTGCATTGTGTTGAAAATGCCGAATCCAAGAGAGAAACAAAAGACGTCCTGCCTTACCAGGACGACGCTTATTGCCATTATCCTATACAATAGGAATAATTGGGTCGAAAATCCAACAACTATTTTCCTGGCTAATACCACGACGAACGTTGAATTACATCTAATGAATTTCCGTGCAGAAACATTTGGACCACCTATTGATCGATTTCTGGGTTCTTGCCCTCGTCAGTAAAGGGTTTTATCATGTTTATTTTCGTCTGTGTGGGTGGAATATTTTTTATGGCTTTGCTGGGGAGATGAAAATCTATCTAATCTTCAATTCTTCAAAGCTAAGAAAACGTGTGGGCTCTTATACTGAAACACGTTTCTGACTCTCTATATCCTTTTTTTGAATTTTTTTTTCACAAAAAATATTGAATGTGAAAGTTGATTTTGTCGGATTCATTTGACCTCCTTATTCCTCCACCACTCTAGAAATGAAGAAAATGAAGTGCTGAATACGTTGATTATGAAAATTGATTTTGTCGCATTTATTTGACCCCGTTTCACCCGTCTAGAAGTAGGTATGGTTAAAAATGGCTGGCTTTGGCTCGCCGTGTACATATGGCTAAATGATTTAAAAAAACAGTAAGAGTCAGAATAGTATATTAAAGTATAAGTGGATAAGAAGGTCTTTCAAAAACGCGTGATTTTTCGAGCAAAACGGCACATCCTTATAAAGTGGAGGGGGCTGTCAAATCAATGCGACAAAATAAAATTTCATATTCAACGTATTCAACCTTTGATTTCTCTTCATTCTCTTTGAAATAAATTCCAGCAAGATGTCAGTTGATGTCAGAAACATTTTTTTTATAATTTATAGAGTGGTGGGGGGAGAGTCAAATGAATAAGACATTTTTTTCATAACTTATGGAGTGGTGGGGGAGAGTCAAATGAACCGATTTTTCTCCATTCCCTGTGAAATAAACCCCAGCAAGATAGAAACATTTTTTTTTCATAATTTATTGAGTGGGGAGAGGGGAGTCAAATGAATGAGACAAAATCAAATTTCATATTCAATATATTCAACACTTGATTTTTCTTCGTTTTCTGTGAGATAAACCCCAATAAGTGTCAGTTAAAGTCGGAAACATTTTTTGTTTCATAATTTATAGAGTGGTGGGGGGGAGGGGAGTCAAATGAATGCGATACAATCAAATTTCATATTCGACGTATTCAACCTTTGATTTTTCTTCACTATCTGTGAGATAAACCCAGCAAGATGTTAGTTGAAGTCAGAAACATTTATTTTTATAATTTATAGAGTGGTGGGAGGTGGTCAAATGAATGCAACACAATCAACTTTCACAGTCACACTCTATATCTCATTATTTTTTGGGAAAAAATATCACAAAAAGTATATATACAGAGTTTCTTTTTTGTTATTTCTCACAATACACTTTCATTAGTTCAACAGAGACACGGTTTTTTAGCTATTGATTAAAGTACTTTGCAGATAAGATAGGTTTTTATCTCCCCAGCAAATTATTATGAAAATATTTCACCAACACAGACACATCAAATTCATATGAAAATTGCTCACCGAAAAGAAGAAAATAAACGTGAAAAAATTAGAATCCATATGCTGCTATGGTACCAAGCACGACTTTATCAAAGCGTAGCTCTGTTCGTCTTGCCAGGTCCACTCCGGTAATTATTTGTTACTATTCATATTTTTTCTTGCCTTTGTTTTATTTCAATGCGATTTTACACTTTTTTTCAGTATCAGATGATGTTCCTGTGGAGGATGGTATTTTTTCCGAAATATTACCCAAACTTTGTAAATTTTATAATGAAAGAGTTGTTCAGGAGTTGGTGGGAGGAAGAATTACCAGAGGTCTGAGGTGTTATGATCCAGATCCACCATAAGCTGATCCCAAAAAATGTAAATACTTTTTTTTTCAGATTGAGAATAAATATAATTATTCTCCTTTTTCATCTAATTTTTCATTCAATTCAGATGTTCTGCTATTATTAAATGTTTTTCATTTATTTTTGTTTCATTGAACAAGTTGCAAGAAAAAATACAGATTGGCATGCGTAACACCTTCCTCTCATTTTTTTTGTTGCAATAAAAAAAGTAATATGCCAATAATTTCATTTCCAATAAGTCAATAAATCAAATCAGAGGGATTTTTTTTAATTGACTTCCAATTTGCTCATCGGAGGTGTTGTCCATATTTCAATTCCTTTTCTCTCAATTCATAAGTTGGGGCAAATGAGATTTTCCCAAAATACCGATACCAACTGATGGAGATGTCCTTTCACTGGACGCCTGTTTAGCATTTTCAATATCTGTAACCTTATAACTCTTGCGAATGCCAACTTTGTTGGCGAAACGGACATCGAGTGAATGTGATGTGGTTTTGGTGTTTTGGGAAATTTCTCTTTCTTGAATTGTATTCACACCAAGGTTCCAACTATTCATTTTTGATGATGATGTTCTTATTTTTCTAAAGTCCATTTCAAATGTATTCATTATGTGTATCAATACACAATAGAAGAGCAAACTTGCCCTATTTTATTTCTTTCAGTGTCGAAACTTTGGCTTATTGAAAAATACTGGTTCTTCTTTCATACGACCCAACTATTTCTTTTTAATATATGTAAATATAGAAAGTCACCACTACATATAATTCGAATCTTTACACCAAACTTCATATTAACATGCAATAAATGGACATCTAGATGCCACCTATGAAAAAACTCTGATAATCCCCTTCCAAAGGATACTTTACTTTTGCAATTGCTTCAGATGTTTGAAGTACCTACCTAGGTTACTTGATTTAAACGCTTATCGCGCAGTGCATACAAACTGATGAACTTGGTGCAACAACCTTTGAATCTGTTACTCACAAAATTACCTACGTCACACATAAGTATAAATCAATTCTTTTTCCCTTTTTGGTGCATTTGACTAGAAGCTTGTTTTTAAAAATTATTTTTAATAATATATTTTAATAATTCCTCGTTCTGTTCATTTCTCTGGCAATGAATGATCACCAGTGTGCACGTATTAGACAAAACTCAAAAATAATTATAGGCCTTTCAGAAAACAAAATTGACTCACCATCAACCTCTGAACTGGTCGTTGCTGGGTACCCAGGTAGATCTTCTCTAGTTTTGAAAGGGCCAATGTTGTCTTGAGTGATTATGCACTTGTAAAAAACGGTAATGCGAACGACTTTACGTGAACGCGTGTTTCCACTTTTAATATCAAAAAAAAGGACTTCTTTCCATGCGAGCACGCTATCTAGCATCTGTCTCAGCCGAAGAGCCGCGCATGCGTGGAGAGATCAATGAAAATGAATTCTGAAAGGCATACTTACACGGTGGCACTAGTAACATTGTACCAAAATTATGAAAGTAAAATAATTTATAATATAAAAATTCCCAAGAAGAATCAACAAAAAAGTAATGTATTATTCTGATTACATTGAAATTAAACTAATATTATACAACCAGTTTAATCCGTTATATGGATTTTATGAATATTGATAAAAAATCATAATCTCCGATCCAGAAAGTCCCCACATAACAATTTTTAATAGAATCGTGCCATAATCCCAAAATTGTCGCCATCTTGGAGCCGCCATATTGAATTCATGAATTTGAAAAAAAAAAATCCGACTCCGAAAACCCTCACCTAGCAATTTTGAATGGAATCGGACCATAATCACAAAAACTCATTCGCCATCATGTAACTGCCATCTTGGTTTTAGGAGTGTTGGCAAAAAAATCATAATCTCAGATCCCGAAAATCCCCGCATACCAATTTTGAATAGAATCGGACCATGGGACCATAATCACAAAAGAGGTCAGAGATAGGTAGACATTAAAACGAAACCTACAATAGTTATTTATGTAACAAGTGTGTGAAGCCTTTACACACGAATTACATACAATATTTTTTCTACTACCGTACATAATTTTTCACTGAGATTAGAAATACAAAATTTACTCAACACACTATGGTAATGAATGTATATTTTACGAACATAAATTTATTTGATGAATGAAGCGAAGAATTTGTATATGAGTGTATAAATTTATTATTTGTTGCAAAGCGCTTTCGACTTGCGTCATCTTCAGTGCTTACTAGTCAGGTAACAGGAAGTATCGAGATTTGTAAAAACATTATCTATTTAAATTTAAAACTTATTTAAGTCTAAGAACCTACGAAAGGCATGTGGGGGTTATAAGGCCATGTGGATATTTCAATTGAATGAATACCAACTAGTGACTGTCACGGTTATTAGATTGGTACAAATTAGTGACAAAAACTTGTTATCTTGTGTAGATTTTAGATAATGTACTAAATAAACTTCATAAATCAATCTATAACAAATAATTTTGCTGTGATACTAGCACAATTTCAGATATTGATTGTCAGTTCTTCCAATTGTAACCACACAGCCTACTCATTACTTTTTGAGCAAAATCGACATCCACGGTCTGTTTACATTTAATTGAAGCAATGACATTTGCAGAAAATTATGATCAAAATAAAAAACATGATAATTTGTTGCATAGTCAACATAAGCAAAAATTATTTTTAGTCGTAGGAGAAGATACCATAAGTGGCAATTTAAATTAAAATCTTTTATTTGGTTGCTATAGGTACACATTTTTTGATATATTTTACTTTACGCACTAGTGCGTAAAGAGTTTTACTTTAACTAGGTACTAAACTAGGTACAGTGAAACCAATTCCATTCTATTCATCTACAGGCATATTCTTTTCCGTTAACCAGCTCTCGTTCCCCTACGAACAGCAGCCCTCAAAAGTCTAAACTTGTTCGACCTAAGTATTGACGAGGTCTAACTTTTCAACGCGCGATCCCTAGCTCGATCGATCGATCGAAAGAAGGTCCGTAAGTCACCCATCCAAACTACAAATTCGCCCTGCGTTGCCCTTCAATTATCGTGACCCGTGCTCTACCGTTCAAGCTATCCTCTCGTATTCTGCAGATTCGATATTCTGCAAAACAAAATCATTCAAATGAGGAATATCTGAAATTTGAAACTGTTTGGTAGGTGGGGAGAGGAAAAAAATGCATGCCATTTTAAGCAAAGCGCGCTCCTTTTGTTACGGGTAAGAAAAATTGTATCTTGCTCTCTACGACCACAACCTCTACCAAGCTCATGACCACGACCTCCAAAATCCCCTTAGCCGGCCCCTTCACCTTCACCACCAAAATCAACTCAAAAACCACCCCCATTCATCGTTTGGAGATACATCCGCCATTTTCAATACTTCTCAAAAACTATTGTAAAAAAAATAGATTCTTCTTATATAAAAGACGCACCTTTCTCTCTTTTGCACATTTCAGGACGAAAAGTTAGTTAAATAATATATGAATTTTCCATAAAATTCGATATAGGCAATAAAAAAAAACAATAAATTTTTACTGTTCTGCAGTAGAGGAGCTTGGGTGATCTGATCCGAAGTAGTGAATTTTATGAAAACATAAAGTCATTAGTATCATGGAATATTGAGTAAAACTTGAATAATAGGAATAATCAAAAGTGATAGTGTAAATTAAACTATCTTCTACTGAACATACCTTGAAATATACATTTGTAATAGTTAAAATGATCCTCGCAAACAGTCTTCTATCTGTTATGAATCTATATAGACAAGTTACGTCTTCGCCATTCTGTGATTGCTTGTAAATCAAAGTATTTAGTGGTGATCTCAACCAACCTTTGGTTTTCCTCCAAGAAGAAAAAATCTCATCACATGGTTTTCCTGGAACTGGTTCGCCAAGTTTACTGTTATTGAAAAAATCATAATGGGCCCAGTAGTACAGCGAAGACCTACAATTGAAATGATTGATTTCAATTATAATGTTTTTTCAATTATTACAGCACTGTGCAGACACTTCTGAATAAATAAAAACCATGAAATCTAGAGATTATACAGTGTGGTCATTTAAGTGTGCAACATATGGGAATTTTTTAAATTAATTCTGCAACCAAAATACAGATAGTGCCGAAAGTTGGTGCATGTTTGGTTATCATTTTAGGTGCACCTAGAATGGTTGCAAGTCAAACAGCGTACAGGGTAGGTCAAAAAATATAAAAATTGCTCAAGAGTAAAGTACCCTTATTCAGCAAAATTTTATTGAGAAAAGTTCATAGTTATACCTAAATACCAAAACATGGCCTGCAGAAACATATTTGTACAATTAACTTGGATTTTATTTTTTTTTTGGGAATCGCAAACTTCATGTTTGTTGCAACGATATTTAACACAACTTCAAAATTTTGCAAACCATATTTTTAACAAGAAGAAACATTAGTAATGATAATATGTATATTCAAAAACTCTCATTTGAAGTGAACATTTTGTATTTGAAATGTTTATGAAAAAGCAATACAAATTAATCGACAAACATGAAATCCTTTTAAAATAATCGCGGATACCCAAGGATCAAAACGAATGAGGGTTGAAAGTAAACATTTTTATTATTATTATTAATAAATATTAACAAAATAATCAAAAAGGAGTTATACAATGTTTTAAATTGTATTTGAAAAGGGTGCTGTTGACAATTTCTATCGGCTTATTTTTATTATAACTTAACCATTATCAAATTGGTGAAGAAAGAATTATCGACGTGTCTCTGTATGTCAACCTTCTCGTTCAATGCATCTAATTATTCGATCATAAAATAAAAGAGTAGATTGCAATACACTTGCTGGAATATTTCTGCAATGAAATCCTTTCGAATTTTTCCTCAGCATTATTGAACGGTCGATCCTTGTAAACCTTTTGCTTTAACTATCCCCATAAAAAAAAATGTAATGGGGTGAGATCTGGCGAAGTAGAAGGCGACCGTGGATCAGTATTTCGTCCTAACCATTTATCACCAAATTTTCCATTTAACCATTCTGAAACAATTCTAGTAGAATGAGCGGGACACTCATCATAATTTATGTCGTTCTTGTAAGCTCATATTGTCCATTTTGAATCAAATATACTCAATAATCGAAATTGATAATTATTCAAGAATGAGAAGTTAATGTCACCAAACTGTCATAATGTTTACTCTCAACCCTCATTAGTTTTGTTCCTTGGGTATCCGCGATTATTTTAAAACGATTTCATGGCTGTCGATTAATTTGTACAGCTTTTTATTAAACATCTCAAATACAAAATGTTCACATTAAATGAAAGTTTTTGAATATGCATATTATCAATAATGATGTTTAACCTTCTTAAAAATATGGTTTGCGAAATTTTAAAGTTAAGCTGAATATCGTTGCAAACATGAAGTTTGTGATTCCCTAAAAAAATTAAAATCCAAGTTAATTGCACAAATAGGCTTAAATTTGAACAAAGTTATGCTCAACTGATTTTGTTATGTTTAACTTATTAAAGTGTTTAGGGTGATTTTAAAAAAAATTTCAAACTGGAAAATTATTAACGAAAAAAATTGAATAACTAAAAAATGTCTCAGGAGGCCATGATTTGGTGAATAGGCACAACTTTCAATTGTAAACAACTTTTTTCAATAACATTTGGCTGAAGTTTCTGAAATAAGGGTACTTTACTCTTGAGCAATTTTTATATTTTCTGACCTACCCTGTATCCTGTTTGACTTGCAACCATTCTAAGTGCACCTAAAATGATTACCGAACATGCACCAACTTTCGGCACTATCTGTATTTTGGTTGTGCAATTAATTTAAAATATCTCATATATTGCACACTTAAATAACCACACTGTATATAACATCAATTGGCTATCTAATGGTTTTGACCCTCTACTAGGAATGAACTTCTACCTAGTAGAGAGTCAAAACCATTAGATAGCCAATTGGTGTTGGCGAAAAATTCACTATATAATGCTCTAGATTTCATAATTTTTATTCATTCAGAAGTGTCTGCACAGTGCTGAAGATATCCATATAGTTCGAAACAGCTGTCCACTGTTTGACGTTTTGTTCAGTAAGTGTTATGAAATTGAGAGCATTATCCTTTTTGTAGTTTTATTTACAGTGCGTCATTTAATTGTCCCGCCCCCTGTTAACTTTTGAACGGTTCGACGTAGAAACATGAATAAAAAACCGTTTCGAGGGTTTAAAAAAAAACATGTTGATTGCTCAATAGGGGGCGCGGGGGGCCCATAAATTTTTTGAATTTCGTTAATATTTTTTTTGCAATTTAAATTCGAAATATCAAATATAAATGCATATCTGAATACTACTCATACCTCGATAAATTTGAACGGTTTGATGTGGAACAATGAAACCAAACATTTTTTGAAGGGTATTACCGATACTAATTTTTGAGAGAAGAAACATTGCAGTTGCTAGACAGATGGTGCTGAAGGCGCATTAACTTAAAAATTTCGAAAGTCATAAAAATCGAAATTGGAAAAAAATTCAAAAATATTTAAATGGTTGTGAAGAGGATTAAATTCTCTTTTCAACGATGTACCACTTGAACCCCATATCATTTAAATATTTTGAGTCGATGGCACCCCCTGTGCCTCCTATTGAGCAATCACCATATTCTTCATTTCAAAAAGTAGTATTGGTGAAACCCTGGAAATGGTTTTTTATTCATCTTTCTACGTCGAACCGTTCAAAAGTTAACAGGGGGGGACTATTTAAAGCCACACTGTATATACAGGGTGTCCCAGAATAAAGGGGACAAACTCCGAGGGTAGAATCCTCACTTCATTTTAAGGCTGAAAGTTCCAATAAACATATACCCTAAAATGAGTATTAACCGAGTTACAGGGTGTTGAAAGTAACACAAAAAATTTATTTTTCCTACAAGCGTGCGTGATTCACCCTCTACCCGCACGCAATTCAGTTTGGAAAGTGTCATTTTCCCACAGTTGTGCGGGAAAAGTTTTCCCACACTAGGGCGGGAAATTTTTTCCCACACTAGTGCGGGAAAAACATTTATATGATATCCTCGTAAAATATAAGTGGTGGGTGACAAAATATGAAAGTTCAAGTTTTTTTGTTGCAATACTAAGTGAGTTTGTTCAAAATCATCCATCATTTTGCACTATTTATTGAAAAAATGAACAAATATTGATAAATAAAAATGTATTGTTATGAAAATCACCCTATATATAGGCTTTGATTGATCTGATAACGAGTAGGTAACAATTGATGTTGTCATGCCGATCAATACACAAATTTGTTTGTAATTGTCAGAGTGACAGACAAAGCGTTACTTATATAAAATTTTCGATTCAGTGAAATTGCCACAATGGATTATTCATCTGATGAAGAACTTCCACAAGAAATCGTGCAAGCAGCTACAGATGCGAACTTAGAGTTATTGCCAACGAAATCTAAACAAAGGTATGAGAAGCAATACACGAGTTTTATTGAATGGTTCAACAATAAAAAAGTGAAAACACCAAATAAAGAAGAAGTATTCTTGGCTTATTTTCTAGAAATGTCTAAAACATGGAAGCCGAACACTTTATGAGCAAGATATTCAATGTTGAAGAGTGTATTCAAAGTAAAGCAAAATTTGGATATTAGCAAATTTTACAAACTAATTGCATTCATTAAAAGACAGAATGTCGGTTTTCGACCGAAAAAGGCCAAAATCTTCACTCAAGAAGACGTTTCAAAATTTATGACTGAAGCACCCGATGACATATACCTCATGATTAAGTTAGTAGCAATTTTTGGATTAGCTGGTGCTTGCAGACGAGAAGAGCTGACAAAACTCACCATTAACGACATAGACGACAAAGAAAACCTGATAATTGTTAATATCAAGGATTCCAAAAATCATTCCTCTAGATCCTTCGTGATATCTGAAGAAGCAAATGATGGTTATTTTTTGAACGTATACAGAAATTATGTACATTTACGTCCAAAAGAGACTCCTCACCGTCGTTTATTCTTGTATTACAAAAGTGGAAAATGTACTGTGCAATGTGTAGGAATCAATACCATAGGAAAGATACCCTCCGAAATAGCAGTATATCTGCGCCTTCAAAATCCAGAGCTTTACACTGGTCACAGCTTCAGGCGTTCCTCATCCACTTTACTTGCTGACTGTGGTGTGGGTATAACTAATATCAAACGCCTAGGAGGATGGAAATCGACCTCAGTTGCAGAGGGGTATTTAGAAGACTCCACCAATCGAAAAAAAGAAATGTCCAACAAAATTCTCAATTTGAACACTACATCGTCTTCCGGGTGCATTTTAGAACCATCCACGTCTATATCGATCGGCGACGATTTGATGCCTGTGCCTGCACATTCGATTTCTTTTGATAATGTATTGCCCGAGTTACCTTCTTCTTCAGGAAATCAGCCATCTTCAAAAAATATGCTGGCTTCCGCTATAAATTTACATAATGCATCAAATTGTACATTTCTCTGGGGATTAAGAAAAAGAAGATGAAATCGATATTATTCCAGTGGCGTGAAATTTGGGGCGGGGCGATTAGGGGTACCCACCTGCCGTACGCCCCTGTTTAGAGTTACAAACACATGATTCGCCTTGAAATATGAAACTGAATGCTGTCAAGTGACATACCAAATTTCATTAAGAAAATTTAAGCCGTTATTCTGGAAAATATGTTTTTTTGTGTCACTTTCAATACCCTGTAACTTGGTTAATACTCATTTTAGGGTATATGTTTATTGGAACTTTCAGCCTCAAAATATAGTGGGGATTCTACCCTCCGAGTTTGTTCCCTTTATTCTGGGACACCCAGTATATACCGGGTGACCACGAGGTGAGGTACACCCCCAATTTTTTTATAGTTTTGAATATACAGATTTCAAATTTGCTATGTCGCTGTAGTACTTGAATACGCATATTTTCACCCCTCTACTGAAAATTCACCACTTCTGGTTCAACCGGAAGTGACCCCAAACTTTTTTTTTCAAATGACACCCTGCACATATTTTTCAAATATCAGAAAGGGCACGCAGTTTTTGATAACACTGTTCTTCAAAATTGAAAATCGGTTGAAAAATGGCGGAGATACAGTTTATTGTTCAATCGAACAAAGTTGGCCATGAAACTCAAACTTAAATCATCACAATTGAAAAACGACATGAGAAGTTACCAGAGGAAGCTTCGAAGTACGATACAGACGATACAGTTGAAAACTGAGGTTCTCATTGTAATTGCAGCTTCCATATATTCCAACAACTATCAAAAATGACCTAAAAACGGAATGGTATCCATAAAGAAATGCTCACAACTGTCATTTCTTAACTGGCAACATGTATTTTTCAACTTGTCATGATAAAAAGTTATAAATTATTAGTTTACTCGTGTAAAAAGTTTTGGAGAATTCCTAAAGGAAACGAAGATACAATCAGGTTTCATGATAAGTGTTCCGAAAATTGAATGTTCTTCAACGTAGGCGGCTTAGAACATAATTAAAAAAGCAATACACTAAAACTCATAATATTTCAACGAAGTCAAAGTTTGTTCTACGTATTTAATCAATGCTGTTTTGTTTCACTTTTTTATGTTCATGGCCGCCTTCGTTGAAGAATATCTTGAGAACACTTAGATAAAACATCTTGTATCTGCGATTTCTTTCGGAATTCTCCAAAACTTTTCACATGAGTCATAAACGTCAGTCATAGACCAATTTCATTGTATCTTACAGTATGTATTGGTGATTTGGTGTATAGATTTGTTCTATATGGTTGTAGGTAAAAGCATGACTCTTTTCTACTACTCTGGCGTGGAACGTGGAAATCAAGTTTGTACAGAATATCAGGACAGTCTATCAAACCGTGTATAATTCTAAAAATGAAGATACATAAATAATATATTCTCCTATCTTCTAAAGATAGGAAAGAGAACCTATTGAGAAGTATTTTGTTGCAGCAACCTTGCTGGGGGTAAACATCATCTGATTTGAAGATCATGTATTTCATGAATTTTCTTTGGCCCGATTCGACTGCTTGAATTTGCACGTTGTATATTGGATCCATATTAGCGATCCATATTCCAGTTTTGATCTTACAAATGAGTTGAAGAGTTAAGTGAATCAATCAATATTTTGAAAATCATTGCAGGTGCAAGGTGTGTAGAGTGATTTTATTTATATGTACGGAGAAGTTCAGCTTAGGGTCGAACCAGATACCCAAATCTTTAGTGAACATTGAGTTAGGATATGATTGTTTATTTGGTAAAGATAAAGAGTAATATTTACTTTTAGACTGAAGGTCATGTATTTACATTTCTGTATGTTCAAAGGTAGCTTATTAACTTTGCACCAAGTGTAAAGGGAATCAACGTCCTTCTGAAGTACTAGGCCGTCATCCAATGAAGAAATGGGTCGGAATAACTTCAGGTCGTTTGCGAATAACGTTACATAGCTTGACAATTCATCGCACATATCATTTATGAATATAGAAAAAAGAAGTGGGGCTAATACACTTCCCTGGGGTGCACCCCTAGATGCTGTGAAGGTGAATGATTTGTGACCTCGATGTTCAACATATAATTTTCTGTCTGTGAGATAGGAATCAAAAAATGATAGTAGTGGTTCGTCTAGACCGAAAACATCCAGCTTGTTCAGTAATATTTTATGATTAATTTTGTCAAACGCCTTTGAGAAGTCTTATAAATAGTGTCGACTTGTGTAGCGTTTTCGAAACTGTTTTATATTGTTTTAGTGAAACACATCAAATTTGTTATTGTCGATCTTTTGCTGATGAAACAAAGTTGATTTGTGGTAATTAAGTTTCTAACATTAGGAGATATTCTATTATACAAACATGTTTCAAAGGCCTTTGCAAAGTTTGACAGAAGTGTTATTGGTCTGTAATATCGTTTACTTTACCTGACTTGAAAATTGGACTGACTTTTGATACTTTCCATATGTCTGGAAAATAATTAGTTGTTAATGCTAAATTGAAAATTATTGTAAGTGGTTTAGCGAATATACAAGCACAGTCTTCAGCCAAAAACTTGGAATTTGGTCGTCTCCACAGGTGAGTTTTGGTTTTAGTTTTTTCAGTGCTTTCTCTACCTCAGTTTCCGAAAATGATCTGACTGATACTGTTGTTACGTTGTATGGAAGTCTGGTCAATTGTCACAAAAACACTCTCAAAGAAGTTTGCAAAGGCATTGACTATTTCGTGTGGGTTATTGATTTCCACACCGTTTGGATGTAGAACCCCTGGAATTCTAGAGGAACCTTTTTTGCTGTGAATATAAGACCAAAAATTTGATTGGTCAGATTTAATTGTGTTTTCTGCTTTTATTTTGAATTCGTTATAAGCTCTGGATACCTGTGAATTTATTGACTATTGAAGTGATCTGTATTGATTATTATCGTTTTCTGATTGTGTTCTTTTAAATTTTTTCAAGATTTTATTTTTGAGTCTTATGTCACGTATTATGTTTTTGTTGTACCAAGGTGGGTATTTATTATTTTTTTTTTGCATCGGAACACATTGATTTAAAATTGGGTTGATCATTTCATAGAATGTTTCCACTGCAGAGTTGACATCAGAGAGATTATTGAGTGGTAACCGGTCCATGTTAGTAAGTAAACAGTATAATAATAGTAAATAAGCTTTACGAAAGTTATAGTGAGAAAAGTTCTCGTTGTAGGTGAAATTTGTGGATGACTTTGTAATTTTTACAGAAAGTTTCAAGGCAGGATGATACATATCCTCCGTTAAAAAGGGTAGGTCGTCTCTTTTCAACAGAGCTATTGATATTTGACAGAATTAAGTCTAGAATACTCCCTGACCTGTTGGGAACTGTGTTGTGCTGTTTCAATTCAAAAAAGCTGTTAAGGTTTCTAAGAGCTAAGAGAGTGGCAGATGAGTTGTCTTCTTCAGTTACAAAGCTAGGTTCGTTAAAATCACCAAAAATTATCAAATTACTTCCTATAGATTTCCAAGAGACTCTAGCGTCTCAAAAAAATTAATTACATGTTGAGTACTTACAACGGGTGGAATATATACTACAAATATAAATATAAGTATTATGTTTAAACGTGTTGCATCCACAGTAACCTTTCAGTAGCAGCAGGCGGTATCCGAACCTTGTATCATGGCGATACTGATAATGATGAGAGGCCGAATTCAAGGCACTCGTAACGAGGATAGCAGAAGCCCACGCTGAAGTGTACTGCAGCAGAGACTCGCCTTTGACAAAGAGAGAATGGCTGTTGGGAATATTTTTGCCCAAGAAGTAGCTATCCATGAAACCAACAATCAAGGTTTCTCCACGGTCAGTATGTCGGATGACTAAGAGATGAAGGAATTAACCCATATGTTTCAAATTTGGGGCTGGTTCATTGACCTAGGGCTCTTGATGAGCCAACTGAGGATTTAATTCGATGTTTAGAATGCGAAAAATCTGGAATTGGAGTAGTTCCAAGTGTACTCCACTTGGAGTAATACGAGACAGTAGGGTGCAGCGTCATGGGATACCTATGGAATATCCCAACCATGTGGATAACAGCTAGTACGATGAAACAACCCCACCCGCAGAGCACCAACCCCAACTGAGGAAATACCATCCTCCCACCCTTACCCGAGGATACCACACTGGTCCGAGCGACCACCGGTATGAAATGAACAGTCTAGTTAATGCACCCGAGAAGGTGTAAAAAGCCCTAGGATCAGCCTGTGAAAAGATTCCCCACCACCCAATGAAACTACAGCAACACTAGGCAGCAGCCACGTCTAGCGAACACAGTGCGCGACAAAACAATGTGGTACAGTGCCAATAAAAAGTTGAATTTTATATATTTTTTTTGTCAAACGTTGTTAGGATTTTGATGAACTCTCTAAATTGAAATTGTAAAAAGCTTTCATATCAATTTCATCATTGTTCGTGTATATTAGTATATAGGAACCCCTTAATGTTGAACATAATAATAATAATAATACTTCCTCATAAACACTCGTAGAGTGTACCCGAATAATATTAATAATAATATTATTTTGTAACGAAGTTACTATTTTCCGGTTATTCTAATAGCACACGTAAAGGAAATAATGTTATCTCAGCTAATAGTAGGGTTAAAAATACCGTTCTTGTTGGAAAGTATTCGTAGTGGTGTTACCCTCGGGTTTTACTCAGGGGTAGTAATGGGGAGAAACGCCTCAGTATCCGGTGCCATTTCCGACAGCAAAAGTTGATAGGCGCCGTCGACAAGTCCAGTTATCGGCTGAGTGCGCCGGTCGCGTGGAGGGGAGAAATTCGAGTCCCTCGAGAGAACAACGATTTCAGTTAGTAGCTGCACCGACCGTGCCGAGAGAAGATTCCGACCGACCAGCACCAGCCAGAACCGATCCGAAGCCGAGAAGAACCGACGGGCCGACTGTATTGGGAGAATTCCAGATACTATTTGCTATATTAACGAATATCCGTTTTGAGGATTGTAGGGCTGTCTCCGACCGGGGTCGACCGTTGCATTGTTCGCATTGAAGAACAGGTCACTCATACTGCTGAGTGGCCGCTCTTTTCCGCAGAAGCTTTCAGCCTCAAAGATAGTTGGGTTCTCCCTGTCTTGTCTGGAACGGGAACTTCTGGGTTGTAAGTTTCTTTCGTGTATTTGGTAGCCGCCTGCGGGAGCACGTCCAGGTTGGTGGAATCGATCTGGAAGGATAGTGGGTTTTCCCTGCCTTGTTGGATCACAAGCCAATAGGACACGTTCCTTTGCATGCCCGCCAGAGCTCCAATCCGCAAGGAGAGGGGGGCTTGTTCCTGCCTTGTTTGGAGTGAGAGCTTTCGGGTTGAGGGCTTGCCGAAATTATCGTAGGTCGCGAATAGAGATCCCCCCGACTCAGATCCAACGGATCAGGATAGTGGGGTAATCCCTGCCTTATTTGAGTGGATTAAGGGTTTTGTACTGTTAGCTTTCCCCCCTGTAACGTCAAACCAACCGGAAGACAGCCTGAACAATTCCAAACAGCTTAGAGCTTTGATTGTTACCCGATTCCTCTTACCGGCATCACTTTGAGGTTTGTTATGCTTGCTAACGTAGGATCATAGAGCTTTCACCGGCACCGTGTGTAGGGTTGACTTGTGCTTGCTACCGTAGTGTTAATAAGCTTGGCATTAGTTCTAACTATCTTGTCTGTGCTTAATCCGCTTGTGTTATTTGCGCATGCGCGTTGGCAGAAGTTAGGTGGTATAGTTCAGAGATATAATAAATCAATTGTCTGAATCCGATTCATTTTATTTTGTTTCCTATCCAACTTTTTGCAGCTGGTAAGCAGTCGTGCATCCCAGTCAAGGTCAAGTAAAATCTGCCCTTCTGGCCACACTATTAAGTCAATACACAGTGACTTACCGTGTCTCCACTAAGCTGCCCGGTGCATTGGTTCTTCTCCACTTGAAATAACGAAGATGGCGCTTGAGGCAACCGTCCGCACATGCGCAGTATTGTAAACGTGCCGGGAAAACACGTTACAAATTTGGCGCCCGAGTAGGGACCTTATTTGAAGTGTACTAAAACCGTAGACCACCGAGCTTTTGGCAAACCGCGAATACGACTTCTTCAAGGTGAAACGACTGTTCGGGATCTTTAAAATACCGCAGAACGCTGCCAGATCATTTTTTAGACCGGAATACGCAAAAAACTCACTCCTGTCATTTTTGACAGATTGTGCCAGCTGGGCTATAACCGCATGCGATACACCGTTTGGTAGGTTTTCAAGGACAGGGAATCGAACCCGAATATTCTCCAAGTCGTTCGACTCGCCCTTCTCAAGTTACCGGCACAAGAGAGTCCAAAAGTAGGGCTTGCGTAGCCAACCCAGAAAGCTGAGCACTTGTTAGACAGGAGTAATTGGAAAACCATGCCTGGTTCACCCAAGAATTCCGGTAGCCCACCTCCAAAAGACCCTGACATACCAAACCCTGATCCCAGCACCGTATCTAGTTGTGGCAACGACCCAACCGATACCCGCGTGGGATGGGTGTATCTTCTACGGAAAGATGACCTTGATATCGAGCTTTCCAAGTTCCGGTTAGACATAACCGGCACCGTCGATGAGAAACGAAAACGTCTAATAAAGTTTATTCGTGAGGGCCGCCCATCTCCGCACGTTCAAACTTTACCCACCCCCTTTACGTTTCCCCAATCGTCAATTATGACGCAAGCAGGAACTGCTGCTTCCTTGACATCATCCATGCCGACCGTTATTCCCAGTATTACGGTAAGCAAGACAAGTAATTTTCAGCTGGGGAATCCATCCTCGTTTTGTTTGGGAGCTCCACCTGCTCCTAGAAACACACCTGTACGAGTGCGAGACTGGAGAATAACCTTCAACGGTGAAGGAGACCCAGCAACTTTCTTAGAAAGACTGAAAGAGATCTGTGAGGCGCAAAACGTACTCCCAGATCAAGCATTACTGATAATGGCAGAGTTATTGGAGGGTATGCCTGCTCTGTGATTCCGTAACAACCGCGCGGCATGGCCCACCTGGTTGGCATTTGTAGCCGACTTCAAAGAGTTTTTCTATTCAGTCAACTATCAGATTGATCTGAAAGCCGACATCAGTAGACGGGTACAGCAACCAAACGAGAGGGTGGCACAGTATATAACCGACCTGCAAACGTTGATACGCCGCCACGGAAATATATCTGCTGCTCAAGAACTACAATGGCTGTACCGCAATCTCAGGCCTGAGTTCCGGCAGCAGATTCGCAGGACAGACTTTAAAGACATTACGTCGTTTTCGAAAGCCGTCCAAGAGTATGAGCTGCTCGAAAGTGAACTCCGAAAGTCCGTTCATGTCTCAAACCAATCTATGCCATGGAATACTGCACCTACCACAACCGATGCATTGAAAGTAGTGCCTGGCAAATCAGGACAACTTGCACGTCCCATCAATGAAAACGATCGTCCGGGTCACAGCCGATCTAACCAACAAGCTGAATGTTGGCGTTGCGGCCAGACAGGACACTACCGAAACCAATGCAGGGCTCCGTCGAAACTGTTTTGCTCGCGATGTAAACAGGAAGGCGCGATGTCCCGGGACTGTCCTCGTCCAAGGTCGGAAAACTAGACCGGCGTTGCTCCGACCCGAGGTACAGACAATGCCAGCCCCAACCTACCTCGAATATACCAGCCCCACCGGAACATGGAGATAACCGTCCCCACATGATCGTAACCGTACCAGGAGGAACGGCCAGAGCCTTGCTGGACACCGGTGCGGCTAATTCCTACGTTGGCGACCGCCTTAACGACCAGTGGCGGAGTTTGGGGATGCGTCGTGGAAGCGACGTGGAAACATTTGGATATCTGCCCGGACTGTCATCAGACATGATTCTAGGGATTACGTCCTCAAGAGACGCCGATTTCGTTTAGAGCTAGATACTGGAAATATTTGGGTTGGCGGCTCACCGATCACGTCAGACTTGCGACCTGTATCATGCAGTACTATTGGTCTCCCTGCTCCCGACAGCACAGGTACTCCCGGAACACGCTTCGAGTTGACTCCGGAACAGAAAAGGCGTCTCAACGAATTCCTGGAAAGTGAGTTGCGCCCTTTCGATAGGATAAGCGGGGTTACTCCATTGGTGAAACACAAAATCCGCTTGTCCAACCCCGAACCCATAAAACAACGGTACCGACCTCAAAACCCACGAATGCAAGCTATCATCGACACCGAAGTCGACCGTATGCTCCAGGAAGGAGTCATAGAACCGTCTGTTAGTCCATGGAGTTCCCCGGTTGTTATCGTTCGCAAGAAAGATGGCAAACCCCGTTTCTGCATCGACTTTCAAAAAGTAAATGTGGTATCCCTGAAAGACGCGTACCCCTGCCGTTCATTAATTCGGTGCTAGACAAACTCCGCCAGGCGCGGTATATATCTAGCATCGATTTGAAACAGGGATACTGGCAAGTTCCACTAACGGAAGAGAGTAAACCGATTACAGCATTCACTGTAACTGGGCGTGGACTGTTCCAGTTTCGTGTTATGCCGTTCGGGCTCCACGCAGCCCCCGCCACCTTCCAACGCCTTATGGATCGTATAATAGGGCCGGAAATGAACCCCTTCTGCTTTGCTTATCTAGATGACATTGTCGTCCTAGGAAACACTTTTGCATTTGAACAACCTTCGTGAGGTGTTCCGGCGCCTACAGCCGCGAACCTACGAGTGAACTCGGAAAAATGCTCATTTGGCCGCAGGTCACTTAGGTATCTTGGACACTTAGTGACATCGGAAGGGATTCGAACAGACCCCGAAAAAGTAGCGTCCATTGTAGGACTAGCTTCCCCGACGAATGTGAGAGGCCTGCGCAGATTCTTAGGGATGGCCTCATGGTACCGCCGTTTTGTACCCTCTTTTTCGGAAATAGCTGCCCCTCTTCATAAACTTTTGAACATTTGACCGAGACCCCTGTGCTTGCCTGTCCTGACTTTAGTAAGCCTTTCACACTGCAAACCGATGCGTCAGAAAACGGCCTCGGAATAGTTCGAACTCAACAGGTTGATGGCGGTAAACACGTCATCGCTTACGCCAGTCGGTCCCTGACGACACCGGAAATCGCGTACTCTGTTACAGAAAAAGAGTGTCTTGCCATCGTATGGGGCATCGAAAAAATGCGCCCGTATCTGGAAGTATACCATTTCACGTTACTCACTGACCATCTTTCCCTACGTTGGCTGCATTCAATCAAGAGTCCTACAGGCAGGTTGGCACGTTGGAGTTTGTTTCTTCAACAATACGACTTTGATATCAAATACCGCCGCGGTACGTTGAACAAAGTGGCGGATGCCTAATCCCGCGAACCTATGCCTTCCGAGACTGACGGGGCTCTACACCGCGAGGTGGCCACAGTCAATCCAGAGGTACGATGACAATGGTATGATAAGCGGAAGACGGAAGTCGAAAATAACGCCACGCTTTTTCCGGACTACTGTGTCCGAGATGGGCACTTATTCCGCCATTTCTGGGATCCGAATAGTATTACGTAGCCAGAATTATGCGACCCGTGGAAACTATGTGTGCCAAAACCGAAACGAGAAGAGGTTTTGCGAGAGAACCATGCGACTCTGACCGCTGGTCACATGGGTATTGCGAAGACCATAGCGCGTATTGCTCACCGATATTACTGGCCAGGGATGTTCCGTGACATTACCAAGTACGTACGCTCCTGCCTGTCATGCCAACAATATAAACCTTCACAAATGAAACCCGCTGGTAAGATGCAACCCTCTCCTAACCGCCGACCCTGGGAGAGTGTGAGCACGGACTTAGTGGGGCCGCTACCACGGTCCAGCCGTGGTCACAGTTATTTGGTTGTATTTCAAAACCGTTTCACTAAATGGGTTCATTGTCGCCCCATCCGTAACGCGACTGCCAGCGCCGTGAGCCAGGCTCTGTATGAAGATATAGTGACCCGCTTTGGATGCCCAAAAACCGTTGTAAGCGATAACGGGTCGCAATTCACCGGGCAAATCTTTACCACGTCGCTACAGGATCTAGGCATCAAGCATTGTCGAACACCGCCGTACACCCCACAAGCTAACCCGGTGGAACGAACCAATAAAACGCTCAAAACTATGATATCCCAGTTTTGCGCCAACCAACACAGGACGTGGGATCGGCACCTTCCCGAACTCTTATTTGCGCTGAACACGGCTCGGCATGAATCCACAGGCTATTCCCCGGCTTTCCTGAATTTCGGTCGTGAACTAGAAGTGCCTAACGCCGTATACCGTATACCGACTACGTCTCCTGACGAGGACTTGGATACGGAAAACATCGACCAGCCCGGCGAGCATATCCAGCGAATGCACAAGCTGCAAGAAATCTTTGACCTAGTTCGCATCAACCTCGGTCGTGCTTTCAGTAATCAGAGTCGACATTATAACTTGCGGCGCCGAGATTGGCGCTGCCATCTCGGGCATAAAGTAATGAAGAAGGAACATCACTTATCCTCGGCCGGTGAAGGCTTTGCTGCCAAGTTGGCCCCGAAATATTCTGGACCGTACACCGTGACCAAAGTTTGGTTCCCGGTTGTATACAACCTCAAGAGCGGCACCGGTAGGAAACTCAATAGGATCCACATTAAGGACTTGCGACCTGCGCACGGTCCAGAGGAGCAATCCCGGGCAACGCCTCTTCCTGTTTCAGGAGATGTCGCGACGTTGTCCCGGAGAACCGCCAAGGGGAAAAAACATTACCGTACCGATGGTCTCTCCTACCAACGATGCGAAACGGAAGAACGCCCAAGCGGCCTTACGTGTGAGAGCTATACGCATACTGGCCCGAGATTTGAAGATGCGCCGTCCCAGCCTCGCTACGGTAGGGCCTCCACCTCGCCAACAGACGCGCCCTATGCCGATGGCAACAACGCGAAATAAGCCAAACCCTGATCCGCCCCGCCCGGTCATCAACGTGATCTCAAATATCATGATCGTTCCGCCCCGAGTCGAAGAAACCCTTCGGGACCCGGTGGTTACGGCCAACCCCCACCCAACAGCTGGAATGGAAGTAGCCAGTATACCGGTGACGTCAGCGGCCATCAGCAAGGAAAGACGATCACAACCCTCGTCTACAACGAAATGGTCGAGCGATCGACTCATCTCCGAGTTGAGGGGCCGCCCCGATCCCCGCAGTTGGAGCCTGGAACTACGGGAGCAACTCCGATTATTGCGTCCCTCCGGTGTGCCACCACACCGCCGAATAAGATACTCTTTGCGAGACTCGACTGGCTGGAGGCTTAGGGTGATGTTACCAACCGGCCTGGAACTGCCTGATAAAAGCTCCGTGTAACCGCTAACTTCATAGCTATTGTCATTTTCATGAATTATATAGATAAGTTTGTTTTTGTATTTTGATACTGTTGGGTGATATCATTCGTTTGTTGATTAAATGCTTTATTTGGAGAAAATTGCCTAGTTTCATTGTCTTCTCTGTATTGAATAGGACATTTGAATCGCTTGAAGGGAAGGAGACATGAGTTTGAAATCGGAGGAGATGGACACAGGCAAAGACGCGGACCAGCTGATCCAGCAGCTGGAGAAAGCCATCTTAACAGCGGATCAGGTGATAAAGGACAAACCTGCCGTAGCCCCAGTGATAGTAGGTCAGAGAGAACTACGCCTTGGAATGGAGGCCATCGCGCAGGCTGGTACTCCAACCCCTGTACCGAAGCACCACGATCCGCAACAGGCATGGGGCATAGAACCGCTACCAGAAGCCAAGCACCCGTTCTTTATCCAACATCCGGAATTAGACCCCTTCAACGACCTCTTCTGGACGGCAGAGAACCTAAAACGACAGGAAGAAGCCGCGCGGATGAGACGCCAGAAAGCAGCTGACACCGTACTTCCGCCATGTCCAGGTCGGGTACGTATTACCACAAACGTGTGCTGGCGATGCGGTCGAGCAGGACATCGGAGACAAGAATGCCGGAATCCCTCAATTCTATTCTGCTCTCGTTGTGGGGATGTCTGCAAGTAGTCGCGGGATTGTGACTGTGATCCACAACCTCAGCCTATCGCGAAGAGGAAACGGGCACACGGCCCCGAGAGATATTTTCCGGATGGAACGCAGCCCAGTCAGCGAAATCTCCCCAGCAGAAGGTTAGAAGAGCCTTGTAGGACATGCTGGTGTCCACACCCGTCATATCACGTGTCTTGCCCTGCTTGCGGGTGTCCACACCCTTTTGATGACAAGTGATCAGAGTAACCTCTCTGGGACTCAATAGACCCCAAGTAAAATAGGGTCCAAGCCAGAAGCACTAGTTAAGTTTGTTTTTTATTCCTGATACGGTTCATTTGTTTCTCGGGACTCCATAAGCCTGAACTGAGTAGGGTTGGGGCCGAGAAACTCGAAGGGAGAACCGTACTATTTAGTCCGGTGGGAGGAGATTGCTATGCCGTCTGACTATACTTGTAAGTGTTTGGGGTAACTTATGGGAGCCATTTCCGAAGTCGTCCAGAGATCCTGGGAAGATGATGGTAAAAGCCGCTGTTATTTTAGTTTATTTAGTAATCTGTGACAGGTGTGTCTGCCCTTAAATACAGTATTGAACCGTAAAAGAGTAGACGCCTGCCGTGTATTGAAAGGTTAACTTTACTGTTATTCATTTTTTTTGGTACCACACATTGGTTACTTTTGTTATTTACACCGCCTAGTTTCGCCAAATGACAGAAAAAAATATTATGGTCACAACATTTTTTTTTTCCGAAGTAGGGGAGGAATGTAACGAAGTTACTATTTTCCGGTTATTTTAATAGCACACGTAAAGGAAATAATGTTATCTCAGCTAATAGTAGGGTTAAAAATACCGTTCTTGTTGGAAAGTATTCGTAGTGGTGTTGAGAACCCCCTGAAACAACAAAGACCCTCGGGTTTTACTCAGGGGTAGTAATGGGGAGAAACGCCTTAGTATCCGGAGCCATTTCCGACAGCAAAAGTTGATACACGCCGTCGACAAGTCCAGTCACCGGCTGAGTGCGCCGGTCGCGTGGAGGGGAGAAATTCGAGTCCCTCGAGAGAACAACGAGTTCAGTTAGTAGCTGCACCGACCGTGCCGAGAGAAGATTCCGACCGACCAGCACCATCCAGAACCGATCCGAAGCCGAGAAGAACCGACGGGCTGACTGTATTGGTAAGAGAATTCCAGATACTATTTGCTATATTAACGAATATCCGTTTTGAGGATTGTAGGGCTGTCTCCGACCGGGGTCGACCGTTGCATTGTTCGCATTGAAGAACAGGTCACTCATACTGCTGAGTGGCCGCTCTTTTCCGCAGAAGCTTTCAGCCTCAAGGATAGTTGGGTTTTCCCTGCCTTGTCTGGAACGGGAGCTTCTGGGTTGTAAGTTTCTTTCGTGTCTTTGGTAGCCGTCTGCGGGAGCACGTCCAGGTTGGTGGAATCGATCTGGAAGGATAGTGGGTTTTCCCTGCCTTGTTGGATCACAAGCCAATAGGACACGTTCCTTTGCATGCCCGCCAGAGCTCCAATCCGCAAGGAGAGTGGGGCTTGTTCCTGCCTTGTTTGGAGTGAGAGCTTTCGGGTTGAGGGCTTGCCGAAATTATCGTAGGTCGCGAATAGAGACCCCCCCGACTCAGATCCAACGGATCAGGATAGTGGGGTAATCCCTGCCTTATTTGAGTGGATTAAGGGTTTTTTACTGTTAGCTTTCCCCCCCCCCCCTGTAACGTCGAACCAACCGGAAGACAGTCTGAACAATTCCATACAGCTTAGAGCTTTGATTGTTACCCGATTCCTCTTACCGGCACCGCTTTGAGGTTTGTTATGCTTGCTAACGTAGGATCATAGAGCTTTCACCGGCACCGTGTGTAGGGTTGACTTGTGCTTGCTACCGTAGTGTTAATAAGCTTGGCATTAGTTCTAACTATCTTGCCTGTGCTTAATCCGCTTGTGTTATTTGCGCATGCGCGTTGGCAGAAGCTAGGTGGTATAGTTCAGAGATATAATAAATCAATTGTCTGAATCCGATTCATTTTATTTTGTTTCCTATCCAACTTTTTGCAGCTGGTAAGCAGTCGTGCATCCCAGTCAAGGTCAAGTAAAATCTGCCCTTCTGGCCATACTATTAAGTCAATACACAGTGACCCCTGACTTACCGTGTCTCCACTAAGCTGCCCGGTGCAGTGGTTCTTCTCCACTTAAAATAACGAAGATGGCGCTCGAGGCAACCGTCCGCACATGCGCAGTTTTGTAAACGTGCCGAGAAAACACGTTAAAATTTGCCGGGGCGATTAACTGATTCTTGGTGGCGTATTCACTTTTCAGCTGAAGGAAAATCCGGAAAATCTCCTGCACCACCTCGGGTGGCCGGCGTGCACTCCAAGCTAGCACCACACGAGATTGGCATCTAGACAACACACAATAATACACTTGCTTTCAACAAGGACTGTGGTCATCTATCGATTCCGATATTGAGTACTTGAGAAAAAATCCCACGTACATACATCGGGCTCGAACCGATTACCGCCATACTGAAGTTTTGAACGGCCTGCGCCTTAGACCGCCAAGCTACCGGCCACCTCAACAGGACCGGGTCTTGCCCGAACAGATCGATTGACGTTGAGTGAATGATTTTAGTTTTTTTTTACAATAAACCGGGAGTATCCAAAAAGAATTATATCGGTCCCACCCAATAATTTTCGCCCCCATAAACCCAACAGATAATATTCTTTCTCAAACGGACAAGTCAGTTAAATTTTTATGATAACAATTTGCTATCATTAAGCTGGTGACGAAACGTGCTTATACAAAAATATTCAATGCAAAACCCGTACGGACGCCACTGGTTGAGAAAATGAAAATGTTTGTGCGTTAAAAAATGCACCTTGATGCATAGAAGACATGTACCAAATTTTATAAAAACGTCTACAATATTATCTCAGTTATTATTAAAAAACTTATTTTTTTTTAAACTTTATCACCCTGTATCTCAAAAGTTAGGACTTTTAGGACATACGTTTATGGAAAGTTATTTCCTTAAAATAAGTCAAAGAATCACCCCCTGAAATATTAGCATGTCTTTAAGGAACACCCTGTATTGAGACGAAAAATATCGTCGATTGTCGAGTGAATGAATGATTTGTTTCTTGAATTGCGAACGGTATATGAACTCATTTTAAATATCTATCACGGGTCAGTAATACTGATGGCCAAGGAACGGGACTTGCTGTGTTGGTAATTTCACTCTGAGAGAGAACATTTTTTTCTTCTCACCAAGCGGAGATGGAACGCGACTTCCGGGCGGAAAGCTGGATGGATAAGTCACGCGGCGTACAAAAGGTACGCGAACTTGAAAAGTTTCGATTTTTTGGTGATTGGTGCTAAATTCGAAATGTGATCTATAAATGTTTTTTTTTTCTCGGTACGAAAATGAAGTGTGAAACAATAGGACTAGTATACGCCGATTCGCTTCCTTGAGAGTTTTCACTTCGTCTCTCACCAACCCTCTCTCCCGGAGGGACAACCTTCGAGGCTTGTAATGAATAGGTATATTGCTTGACAAATCAATTCGCATCCTCCCTAGATAGGTCAACCCAAGGTCATTATCGCCTTCAGAAAACAAACGAAATAACTTCTCAATAAAATGGACAATCTCTTTTTATACTTTTCAGAAACATCGCCTGAGTTCACACAGGTATAGAGTTTTTTCAGATATTTTCCCCACCTGAATTACTGACGTGACGAACAATATGAGTGTTTTCTAATGTGAAGGAAAGTCTTTGTTCTGTATCTTTGCAATTGGATTCGACATATTCCTCGTAAGATGAAAAATATATCCAAGAATTTTTCCAGCTCATTAAATGAATATTTGTTTATTGATTTCAATTATTCATTTCTTGCATGATTCATGGATGTAGTAGGCATGACAACCCTTATGCAAGTGAGCTTTGTAACGAAAATAAAATTATCGTTACATTATTTCAGTATTCCTCAGTGGACTGTGTGTGTGTGTGCCTCCTTCTCCTTTCTGAATGATCGTAACTTATTTTGGATTGAATATTATTTCCCTAGGTTCATCCAGTTTATTTACATATCCAAACAACTGGCGCTTCTGCGTAACTATTACACTGTGCCTCGATTCTATAAACATATCCAGACGTTTCTGCATATTGCTATCCTATGCATAGGGTCATAAACATGCTTGTGGTTATGGTTTCATAGGTCAAATAAAAATAAAGTGGCAACAGCGCTTCATAAAAGACGATTATTGAAATGTTGTGGTTGTGTTCATGGGTTTAATAAAAAAAATGAGGATGATAAAAAAAAACTAGGGAGGGCCTTCGAAAACGGAAAGACTTGAAACCTTCTTCTTGATCGAACATTCGAGCAAGCAGCATTGATGACCGAAGTTTGAGACAAGGTATTCATAATTTGTTCAAGATATTTTAGTCCTTTATTCATGGTTTATTCAATTAACGTATTACTATTTTGCAGCCTCTCGAGATACGGTATTGAATTATTACATGCATATTTGCAAAATTTTGTTGAACGCTTGTTGGTTATGTTCTCTGAACACGTTTTCGATAACTAATATTTTTCTTTTCTTGGAGTAGTAGTTTGAAGGAAGGTTGAATAACCTAGATCTTTCCTCCAGAACGTTGATGATTTGTTGTTATCAGTTTCTTGCTTTTTTTTATGGTTATATTTTTTTCTCGCTTCTGGCGCCCTCTCTGAGCCCAGTAACCTACTTACCTGAATTTCATATCCTGATAGATCAATCAGAATTTACCACAGTAAATTTGCAGGGTAATTCTGATACAATCCTCATCCACCCCTAGTGTCTCAAGCTGATCAAATACTGCTTTGACGTTGTCACTTCAAAAAGAGTGTTTCAAAAATTGGCGCCCAACGTGGGGCTTTTCTAAATTTTGGATTTTAATCTATCAGTCTCAGAAGTTGCAACTATAGAGAGCAAATAATTATTTGCGAAACTTTCTAGTAGTTTTTGAATCTGTAATTTTGTTATCATCAGAATTTTTTGCTGTTCCAAATATTTTTGCTTTCAATAATTGGATTTTGGGATATTTTTATTGATATTTTTCCTAGAGTTTACTGTGTAGATATTTTTGGGAAAATGTTCACATAATATAATTGATATCGTTGGTCCACTATTCGAGTGGAAAATATTTCTGTAATTGATTGTGTACCTTACATACCTACCTAATTTGTTATCATTTATTTATATAGATATTCGCTTTTTTATCAAGTGGGCTTTCAGTCCCAATTAATTATCCAGATTGTTACCTCCTCACTTCTCAGCACATTGTGATCACAAGAGGAATTTGTGAGGCATCTTGACAACACTTCAGTAGGTACTCACTTTATGGACTTAAACTTAGACGTTAGTAAACTGAGCGTTCTGATTTTCTTTTACATCCCAACCCCCAATACTCGAACAACGTGTACTCATCATACTTCATCCCACTAGTGCTATAATCTTTTAACATAATATTGAATTCCATTTAGAAATCTCCTCAGAGATCTGGAAAAGTCTCTGTTTTGAGCTGACACTTTCAAATCACTGGGCTGGTATAAGGGTTTAGGTTTAGGTAGAGCCCATGGCATCCGAATTGTGTTAGTTGGAAATGCAATGTTTTCAATTGCTTTTTGGTGGCTTACATTATTGTTATAATTCTCTTTTTTTTCATAAAGAAGCGTAGCAATAATGTCAGTAGGAAACATCCGTACACTGTCAAACTGTGTATTCGCCCGACAGATTCGTTACTATTGCATGGGTGGTACTAAAGACATGACCAAGGAGTTTCCTTATTTCTCTGTTCGATAAACAATAAGTTAATCTAAGACAACCTTCAGCTACTATAATTGAGTGTTGATGAAGCAGAACATTATCGTTATCGTTCTCATTTCAATTAATAACGCAAAGCAAATATATAAAAGCAGGATCAGGTTCAAAACCAATATCTGAAATAATATGGGAGCAATATCATAATATTTACATATTCACTATAATATCTACTCACCCACTGTAACTGCCAGTTCTACTTTCAAATCTCACGAACAAGGCATTTCCTGTAGAAACAAAATCGTATTTCTCCATTGCTCTTGAGAATGTATCACAGAATGTTTTGATGATTTTTGAGTCATCTGGCCAAGCGGCGTCATAAATTGTGAGTGATTCGCCACAATCTCCTTCTACGGGTTCAATAGGAGATTCAATCTTATTTATTCGAAAGCTATAACAAAAATAAAAATAAAGGCACCTCAATCTCAGGGTACGGTGGCAAGGTATTATAAATAATTCAGACATAATGAGAAATAATATTTATTATATAATATCTTCAACTATTAAGTTTACTATTATGTATAATTAAGTAACTATTATATCCAAACATAATAAAATTTTGAATAATGATAGTGGACCGGTGTCAAGGGTAATCCACCAATTGTTTGGAAGTTTTAGACAATGTTATGAATTGATTACTTTTGTTGCAGACATCCTTCATC
This sequence comes from Chrysolina haemoptera, assembly GCA_958298965.1. Lineage (NCBI taxonomy): Eukaryota > Metazoa > Arthropoda > Insecta > Coleoptera > Chrysomelidae > Chrysolina > Chrysolina haemoptera. The sequence goes on along the minus strand of OY282595.1, from coordinate 30,386,555 downwards.
TGGAATGAGCAAGAGGTTTCAATCGGTTCAGTATTTTCGATCGTTGTCAAGTGTGGACTAACCGCCAGAGTAATGAGAGAAACTTATTCGAATGTCCGGGGTATAGGTGGAGACCCATATAGTTTGTATTCTTCTAGAATTGACTTGTTATTGAAAAATGTTTTCCACACATTCCATTCCAGTTGAATGAAAAAAAAGAGTTTATATTATCTATAAACGCGATAAACGCTATAATAAACGTCGAACCATGTGAAAAAAAAAACGCTTCGAAATTCATTATTTATTCAATAACTGTGTACATGTCACTGGATCTTTGTCTCTTATCACGAATGAATTTGTTTGTGGGCTCAATTATCTGAGCAATAGCTGCCTTGACGGTTAAATACATGAAATTAACATATAATTCACAAGTAGGCGGAGAAGACGTCTTCGGCGTCGTCATTAGCGTAAACCATTCTGTATCGTCACAGGTGTGATTGGGATAGATTTTTCGGAGTTTGCAGAATGACAGCTTCCAGCACAGATAAATATCTATCATTCACCAAGGCGTGCATCATTTTCGTCAAGTTAAAATGATTTGTGAAGGTTATAAGCACTAAACACTGAATTCGTATGGCGGATTGATGTTCAGCATGTTCGATAGAACCACCGACAGAATTACACAATATCTTCCTACCATTATGATGTCTCAATATACACTGATCAACAGTACATATGCCTCATGAATATATATTACTCAACTCATCACACTCTCTCGAAATCAATTTCGCATTTGCTCGAATCAAACACGAATTGCTTTCACAGAAAATATTTCAGTTTGGAAAAGCATTTCGTCTCTAGCTGCCAGTTATTTAGAAACAGGTGAAAATTCATACATATATGGATACAACTAAAAATAATAATAATGACAAAAATAAAGATAATAAGAATAATTCGTTTGGGCGAAATCCTTCTTGGCGGCCTGAAAAAAATAGTGGTGCGTAAGCATTTTGGATCGGTGAATGTTACAGACCATTTACCATCGTCGATGTGAACATTTTCGAAACGTTCAAACATGTACAGCTTTTGCTCGTACTCTGCCGCTTGCGATTTCAGAACTTATAATTATTTCAGGTGATGCTCTATGGTCTTTTCGAAATTCACCATATTAACTGCTTCGACAACCAGTATCATACAGCAAAGCAATGTTTTAGATCACAATGAACTTCACCTCTAGCAGCAGTGGCTGTATGGTTCAGACAGAGACACTTTCTCGAAGACTGGTGGCGTTGGGGTTTGGTAGAAATACCCAGTATCAACAATGGGGGCTTCGATGATGAATCTCCACATACACCATTATTGTGCCCCTTCGCGCACACCAGATCAGCATCGGAAATAGGCTGCAACACTTCAGATAAATCCACACAGCCGGCAGAGTACAGAATGTTTTTCTCAACGTATCTCACTTGCTGCTTGTCTGCAGATATCAGCTCGTTGAACACGTTTGAACACGTAATGGTTGGTGCACTACCTGTCGGTGATGGCAATTTCTTCTGTATGAAACCCGCCACCCGCAGAGAAACCTTGGATGTCACATGCTACAAGTTTCATCGTTTGCGTGTAAGCTTTCAAGTGATCGAGTGTCAGTCCGCTGCTAGACTGAGGCGCCCCACCCCCACTCCTCAAGAGAAAAGGCGCACGATCTCGCTCAAGGGCAACTGCTCACAGTCATGGATGGTAATGCAATACGCTCGAATATTGGCGGGAAATCCCGACTTGGCTTTTTTATGTTTGTTTGTGATAAAAAAGTTCATGGGTCTTCAAGTCCTTAGATGATTATTTGATCAGAATACTATGTTTTGATACACAACACACAACATAAAAAGGTTCTGGTGTTGGCACATTATTTCACATGGCAACGTAAGAATTGTTTTAGAAGTTAATGAAGTTAATAACACTTGAAGTTTTTACTTGAATATCTCGGAAGTTGAAGTCTTCTCCCTTAACCGTCAACTCACTTGCGTCATCACCCCAGCGTCCTCTTCTGGTTTGCTCACGCACACTTAGAATTACTCTTGAATTAGTACAGTTGAATCAAACCCATTTCTAAACATGACAGGCTTCTACGCCGAGTTTGAAATCGACAAGGATTTCAAAAATTCCGCTCTTCTCGAACAATCAATCATGAAGATGGCGATTCGATCCTTGAATGCATTTTAGTCGCGTAGAGGACGCTTCTTCGAACAGCTTGCATAGCTCGGGTAGAATTCTGTGTAGGCACGATGAGCTTCGACAACATTGTTTTTACTGAATTCCAAGCGCATGCGTTCTTGCGGGAAATTGTCACATTATCTCACATAATCCATTCGATTTGTTTAGAATGCGAAAATGACGAATCGACGACTCTCTGCAGCTGTAAGTTTTCACAGCCCAAATGTCTTTGGTTGGACCCAGTTTGAGTGCACAAGGGAGTCCGTCTTGATGGATCACCACAGCTCCAAGCGAATGTCATCATTGGGCACGATGTGTTTGACGCGCAGCACAATGCTTTGAATAGTCCGCTCACGAGGTGGAGCGGCTTGTACCCGTTTCTTTAGCGTGAGACCAGAGTAACCAAATAAAAAGAGTTGTGGTGTGATTCTGAAGGGGAATATATTGTACAGGTATATGTCAGATACAATTCAATACACGTCGTAGTATTAGACAGAAGAGTAGTTGTTTTCTGACAGGTATTTAGGTATTTGCCATAATGAGCTTGCGTTGTACTTATATTTGGGAGTGAAAAGGTTGAACATTGGTCGGCAACGACTATCGGTATTAAACGATCTCCCAAAAAAACTCTGAGCTTCGTGTTTAGATATCTTATTATTTTTGCTGGAGTTACTTTTTTCGGTCACCTCATTCCACACAGCACATGTAGATCGAATGTACTTCCAATAAACGTTTATATTCAATTTCCAAAACACCCAATGGACGTCCAGTAGAGGACCACATGGCATTTCTTTGTATATCCAATGAGCGTCATGTGAGAACGTCCAATGGACGTACTTGCACATCCGTTGGGTTCACAATGGACAATCAATTAAGTATTCAAAAAGAGATAAGTGAACGTTCATCGGGCGTAACTCATATTGATTTAGTTTTAGAAAAATTGATGTTTCACATGCATTGATTAGTTTGATTTGAAATTCATTTGTTCCACCGAAACATGGTGCAAATGAGAGTCAGTTCACTCATTTCATTTCAATGACTTTTCTCTAAGTAGCAGTCATTGTAGAGGTGAAATGAAGGAAAAACTGAAAGTGGCCCAAATAAACTTGAAACGATAAACAGACTTCTTAATATAAACCGAATGAATTACCAACAATTTCTTTAGAATAGAATAAATAATGTTGAAGATGAGAACATTCCCAATTAAAATAAAAAAAAATTCAATTTTATTTCAACATGACTTCCTCCCAAGAGGTTATCTTGAACGAAAATAGCGACAAAAGTTTGTGTTCCAGCCGCAGATGATTCCACAACTGATTTTACGAACATCGTGTTCATATTTTCAAAACAAAACAAAAAAAATATATTAACACATTAATATCACATCAAAAACAATAAAATAAATTTGGAGTATTCAAGTATTAATCGTCAATTATGGTTGAAAGATGAATATTTATTATCAAACTTACTCTTCTGAAAAAGATGATACCCATCAATCTGTCACCTGATGATCACCCAATTAATACTGTTAAATTGTAATCTCCATAATCGATCTCACGTACATGAAATTAGGTAGTTGCGATTTTTGCACAGAGATAATGCACTCAAGAACTCAAGTTTTCGACCTCGAGCCCCGTCAGGAATTCAGGAATGTTGTTGCTTGATGATTACGATAGACAAAGAAAACGCGTTTAATTCGGCACCGTGGAAGGATATAATGAAAATGTTAAATGAAGCTGAAGTGAACGGATATCTATTGAGAATAATCCCGTCATATCTCAACGATAGATACATATTGAAAGAAGATGGCGGAATTCTGAAAATCACAAGTGGAGTACCGCAGGGTTCGGTGTAAGGACCAATTGGTGGAACACATTTTACAATGATTCATTCTCGGAGTAAATTTAGGGAAAAGAGTGGAACTAATAGCATACGCAGACGATTTGGCCATGACCAAAACTAAAGAGCAAACAGAAGAAACAGCACAACATGCAATAAATATAATAATAGACAGATTGGAAAAAAATGGGTTCCAAAGTAACAGCAGCTAAAACAGAAATCGTCGCGAGTTACGTCACTGACAAATGCGACTCTGGCATTTGTGCGTTGTTCCGCTGACGAGGATTTCTTCTCAACGCCCGGTAAAAGAACTATCGGAGACGCAGTCGGACATTGGAAACGAATACAACATGCAATATAGTAGTAACAGATATGAATATAGGAGAACTGATGATACGAAGTGTAGAGCTCTGGAATGCAACAATGAGAATGTTAAAGAACATAATGAAGAATAAAGCAATAGACGAAGGAATGAGAAGAATACCAACATAGAGTTACGATTTCATTAAGATATACAGATATATAGATAGATAAGTAGATGATAAATCAATTAAAATTTCAGCTTTACCAGAAGGCAACTAACAAATCTACTTTCAAATTAGGAAAACTTTCTCCAACTGAGGGAGCTGCTGCGCAAAACGATTCAGAATCAATTCCCGAAACATTATTAAAAAGTATAAGTTGCAGCTGTATAAGTGGATATAATAAACAAAGATATTGTTGCCGAAAACACGCCTTAAAATGCATAAAATGTACCAATTTGTGCAGTAGATATCATGAAAACATTTGTAATAGAGACCCAATAATATTTGAAGAAGTAAGTGATTCAAAAGAGACTATCGATGAAGAGCCAGCAAAGAATCTCAAATCGAAATTGAAGAGCCTGAAGACGTGATTTTGAAGATCCTTCGGAAATTCCAAATGTGATAGATGAAGAAGTGGAACAACCGCAAAGCAAAAAAAAACAAAATTGATTAGAATATTTTGAGTGGTTCAACCACCGATAAACCACCAAGTTATATAGACCATTTTATAATTGAAATGATCAGTTCACCTTCAAAATCCAAAAAAGCATCACGGCAATGGTTCGGATGGTTCGGAAGGTAAGGGTATTTTTTATTATTATTATTTTTTTTTCCGAAAAATAGTCGTCTTCTGAATTGTGAAAAAATCATGCTTATTCGACACCAAAAAATACATTTAAAATTTTTTTATGAGAATTAAATTATTATTACGCGAGAAAAAAATTAAATACCGAAAAAATCGATGTTTCGCTATTTTGACGGTTAATTTGAGTTTTTGTCAAAAAGTGAAACAAAAGTTTTCGATTTTTTTGTGCATTGAACATTTTCCGCAAGGAGGTCACGTTTTCAACCCCTAAACTGCATCTCCATTTCACTATATTGAAAGTTTTCAGGATCATCCCAACTAAAATTATTTGCTGGGAAGCATAGGAGTGCACTTCGATCCTGTAGGATTTTATGAAGAATTGTGTGACATGACGATCGATCTCAGTCACAAAATAAAGTTAAGTTACGATTATAGTATGGAAGTTAAAAACGTTATGATAATTTTTCGTATTATATACTCACCTAGGAAAGTAGAGTCTAATTATTTCATTTGGACCTCCCTGCATCAGGTATGTACAGCTTGTCCGAGGTGGATACCAATGTGCCACGGAAAGAAATATCCCTTCTGTGTCTCCCGAATCCTTGAGACTCTCAGATGATAAGAACCAGTCACAAGTACCGTTTTTGCTTCCTGCTGTTTCGACATGACCTGGCCAGTTTCCCACGTTGAAATGAAAACCGGAGTTCAATAATGGCCCTGAAATAATTGTTAAGATGCAATCAGAGTGAAAATGGCAGGGTTCAGGACTTTAACGAGTAATTTAAATGAGTACATTTTAATTTTGATTTTTGTTCGAAAATATGAATGGGATTTTAGCTCGAAAATATGAATAGGACATTCATAAAATCTGTTGTGGAATCATCTGCGACTATTTGAAAGGAATGTGACGCTAACGAAATATAAAATTTCCCGATATTTAAAACTTACATAGCCACTAACAAAATAATCACTAATGAGTACGTATCATATACGCACCCACTTATTCAACTTCAAATATCTCGAAAACCGTTGATATTGGCGAAACGAAAAGTATTTCTTTATTGTAAAGGAAATATTGGGGATTAGGAAAAAGGAAACGAAATCGATATTATTCCAGTGGCGTGAAAGTTGGGGAGGGGCGAATAGGGGTACCCACCTGCCGTACGCCCCTGTTTAGAGTTACAAACACATGATTTGCCTTGAAATATGAAACTGAATGCTGTCAAGTGACATAACTAATTTCATTAAGAAAAGTTAAGCCGTAATGGGTTATTCTGGAAAATATATTTTTTTGTATCACTTTCAACACCCTGTAACTCGGTTAATACTCATTTTGGGGTACAAGTTTATTGGAACTTTCAGCCTTAAAATGAAGTGAGGATTCTACCCTCGGAGTTTGTCCCCTTTATTCTGGGACATCCTGTATATACAGTGACCGCCAAAAAGTATGTACCATATGGGAAAAAAGTTTATTATTAGAGTATTGGAGAAAAGCTTGTGCTTGTCCGATAACCTAAAAATCGATTTTGACACATGTCGCGTGATCGCTGGTATGGCGGCAAATTGAAAATAATTACTATGATTAGGCAAAAAGTCGGGCAAAATGGCAAGATATCGAAAAAAGTTATTTGAAAAAGTTGCTTAGAATTTAATTTTATACACATATACAAAGTTTCAGAAAATAGTGTGGGAATATTGAAAATGGCAATTTTTTAAAAATATTTTTCTAGCTGTAGAAAAATGTCAAATTATTTTCTTATGAATAGCTTGACCATACTGAAATATTTGTATTCCGATGATAATAACAAAACTTTCTCATTTTTTCCACACCAGAGAGCACTAATTTAAAAAAATTGAATTTTGTCAGAACCCTTGCTGTTACAATCGTTCGTATCTAACAGTTAAAACACTATTCCACTATTATTGCGATGATAGGGAAATCCAAAAATATCGTCTTTTTTCGTTTATAATCAATTTTTGATGATAATCGTGCACGAACGTTGCACTTCGCACATAATCTCAAAAATGTGCGTCAAATTAAAGAGGCTAGAGTTTTCACCATTGCATGCGAAGTGGAACGCTCTGGCACGATTGTCATCGAAACTTGATTATAATCTGGAAAACACCATGTTTCTGAAGCGTCATGTCATCACAATGGTCGTGGAATTCTGATATAACTGTTAGATACGAACCAATGTAACAGCCAGGGTTTTAACAAAATCCAATTTTTTTAATTTACTTTTTTCCCATATGGTACATACTTAATAACACTATTGAGAAGTGCAAACCTCAAGCTTGAAATCACATACTAAATTTTTTATGTAGGCTGTGTATGAGCGATAATTTTCAACATTTACTGAAGAAATTGCCGGTATTATGGGTGAGTTGAAAACTGAGGCAGGAGTAAAACCTACTTTTTTCTATGGCATGTATAAGTTAGACTTGTCTCACTAGTCTTAAAACGTTGCATATGGTCCAAAGAGGGTACTGATTCCTGCTCCAGTATTCATTCATATCAACTAAAATATCCATGACTTTCGGATCCTCCGTAAATATCGTAGAAGGGTTATGTGAAGTGGGACAAAACAAATTTTAGGTACTCAAATACTCACATGTTATATTTGCATGAGGAAGTAGAAGTCTTCAGGAATGATATGCACTTTTTCTTTTCCTTATACTATAATTTTTAGCAAACTTATGACAAATCTAATTTTCGGCCCTGCCTAAACTTGCAGTGGCGGGTTAGCTCGAGCATGAAATGTGACGTCTGCGTTCAACCACGTTTTCTAAGACAACGAGCGTATTTCATAAGGTATAACTGAAAATCATTCTTGTGGAGAATTGAATTATCTCTCAACCTATCGAAATCGTTTTTTGATAAATCCTATATTTTCTGAAATAACAACAAACATTTTTTTTAAATGAAACATTCTTTAGGATCCTCCCCTGATTAATTAATGATGTCGAGATGTAATGTGCCGAGTTTCAGAGTGCTACAATTTATTCTTCACTTTTTGCTCGAGTTTGTCTATCCGAGTTTGTCTGGATTATGAATGAAAATGCGAATTTTCACTTTCAGATTTTATCTTTTCGGTTAGAGACTTTTCACAATATCTAGCAGATGAAGTTCAATGTCCAGCGTGGCTTTAGCCGGAGAAGTAGTTGTTTTTTGTTAGATATTACAAATTAATCACATTTTTCATTTTTTCATTGAGAATGTTTCCCTTTTCCACATTTTAATTGTTTCTACTAAGAACAAAATAATTTTTCTCGTGTACCACACAAATAATTTATTTCCCAGATGTATATTTTGAAGAACAAGTCATCTTCATCAAATGGACTACTAAATTAACATTCAATAATCAGACCAGCTGTATTCATATAAATAAATGGATTACTGGAAATGATCAGTAGTAGTACATAGCTATACCGGGTTGCTACGAGATTTCTTATATCACACCATCTGGTTATTTTCAGAGATTGAACTTCCATTTCTGGATAAGTTGTAACGAGGTTTTTTTCAGTTATAGTCCATATGCAAATTTGGAATATTACTATTTATTATTTGAAGTCCCATTTTCAATTCAACTATATAATATGTAACGTGACGACACCAGTTGAAATTACTACAAATCCCCAGCAAACATTGAACAGCACTGTAAAGTGAAGATACCTATTGCCAACCAATCAGAAACGACTCCAGACAAAAACCCGGCTAGCCGGCATCACTGCGAGTCCGATAGCTGGCCAAGGTATTAGATCCCAGTAAATTCGTAACACGCCCTGAACGGCTGGTAAATACCAGAGTCAGGCACTGGTCTTTTTTATAGTTCTGGTTCCCACGATAAGAAAAATCCTGTATTGTTCAGAGAAAGAACATCGCGAGAGTCGAGGGAAAGTAGGTGGTGTTCTTCATGAATTTCTGAAGGCAGTATGCTTCAGGAAACACCTCCCGAGGCAACGAGTTCTAAAGCTTTACCGTTCGTAGTAAGAACGAGCCTTGGAAAAGAGATTTTCGGCATGGTGGAAAACATTTTTTTTTTGAAAGAATCTGAGAGTGTAAATATTTTTTTAGGTCCTGCACTCCGTATATGGGACAGGTTGGATTGGTATTAATCACAATGAGTTGACGGAAAGTGAAATACTTCTTGACACGAAACTGAAAACCATGTTTTTGAAAGGTACTTTTGGCAATGTGCCTCATATGGTTTTTTTCATAAAAGGATACTACTGGTGGCAAACCGGGAGCATGTCGTTGCGCCCAAATGTCATTACAACCAAATTGCGTTGTACCCATAGCCTCCGAAGTAGATCACCAAAGCCGATACTAGATCGAAAGTGGTCAAGGTCGCCGGTCGGCGAAGTCGGGAAGGTGTTATCTACCGCACGCCGGCTTCGAGAAGTGTGCTCATAATATAAAAAGAATAATGATTGTGAATGAAAATATTCGAATTGTTGGAGTGTGATAATAATAATAATGATGTTTGAAAAAATGTAAAAAATGTCTGGGTAACGGGGGTGTAACGTTTGAACGTGCGATTCCATTGAGAAACGTATACAGGGTGTTTCAGATTACATAATTCAAGAGAAAAATCGACAGGGTGTTTCAAAATACGTCATTCAAGACAAAAAACATGGCGGTTTCTTGTCAAATGGTATACCAGGTGTACCAACATATCATTTGCGAGAAAAAACAACGGGATGTTTCAAAATGCATCATTTAAGAGGAAAAAACATGGAATGTTGGTTGGGTAAATGAATCATCGCATCATTGGGGGTATGAGAATTCAAAATTTTCTGTTTCACAACGGTATCATGATGGAGCCCGTCATTTTTAACGTGCGATACACATTGAAACGTTCAGTCTTCCGTCGGACTATTTCCGTTGACACGTGCTGGTCACCGTTTGTTTTTTCGATTCGATGACACATGTTGGTAAATATTTTTTTCATTTTCGTTTATGTTGACATGTGCGGTGGTCACCGTTTGATTTTTCGATTCTATGACACGTGTTCGTCAACGTTTTTTCGTTTTTGTTTCCGTTAACACGTGCGGTGGTCTTGATTTTTTCGAATCGATGACACGTGTTGGTCAACATTTTTTTGTTTTCGTTTCCGTCAACACGTGAGGTGGTCACCGCTCGATTTTTTTGATTCGTTGTGTTCATAAGGTAAAAAATAAAAGGAAATGTATTAAACATTTTTATTTTTGTAACATAGCCATTTGTAAACAATATCTATATTTCGGAGGCTGCAATTATAGTTGGTTTCGTTGCGACGAATGTGATATATACTAGGTAAGATGCCCTCATTGGTGTTGGTGAATGTAGGAACTATCCATGACGTATTATCATAATCCTCCAAGTTCACACTACGTGTAGGTAGGCCCAATTGTTGAAATTTCGTTTTCAAGTCCTCGCACATTAATGATATCAGCATCATGCAGATTTTTCTTGAGGATGGCAAACGTGAACGTTTCGCTCGAAGGAACAAGTGATACGCTGATCCTCTTCACTCAAAGAGGAAAATGGCACGTTTGGCATCAGTTAAAAGTTACTACTTTGAATTCCAATCCTAATATCTATTTCCTTAGGATGGAATTGCTGGTTGATGATGAAGCCTTGAATATCTACAACAGCTATTCTCATGTTGATTCTGCGATTGATACTGAAGCCGAATGGCATGCTCAGTTCCATTTTTTGATAATTTATAAGAGTGGTGGTGTTCAATGACAGTGTCGTGCACAATAATAGCATAGGCCTGACTACTTGGGGAAAATCCTTCGGATGCCCCAATTTCGAGTTTGACATCAACACTGGAACTTTTGATGCTCTCATCCCTTCTGGAACAATCGATGACAAAGAGAACTTTGTCAAAGAAGACTGAGTAGGACAGAAAAATTTCCCTTTGTAAAATTCAGATATTTTCTTAGGGATAATTCTCACCGTTCAGAGTTAGTGTTATATTAGTAATGTTCAAATTGTTGAATATTGTTGGATCATGATTGACTTTCGTATAATCACGATCTTTTTGGAAACATACCATCACATAGCGAGGGCTTTCGACAAACGATAAAGTCTTGACAGTTCATATTTCATTTTTTGAACCTTGTGTGAGAGCAGGCAACATATGGAGTTCCCATTTTCTGAAGGGCATGAGAATGGGAGTGTCAAATTGCTTTCAAAAGGTGTAATTTGATTTGATCATGCGGATAGATTCGTTCAACTTGAAGTTCAATATTTTCAATTTCCAGTTTGACTTCCGTTGGGGGCAATGTTTTTCCAGGAGTGTCCCCTGTTTTGAAGAGATTGCTATCATCTCCAGCTCGTACTAATCGGATGGTATGTTTACCGTAGGAAACACACCGATAATCACTGGAAATATTCAGAAAATGTCTGATTGCTATGAGCATGTTGAATGCTAGATGGGTTGTGTTGATAACTCCGGTGTTGGTACGAAAAGTCCAATCTGAGGTGGCCAAGTGTTCAATCTTCATCGGTGTAGGTGAGAAAGCCTCTGACAGTACTAACAATTCCAACTTCACGAACTGTTTCCGATTCCTTGCCACTTCGTTCATAATTAGCAGATTGAAACATGAAAGCACCAGCATTGTTTACAAATGTCACTCGATCATCTCCTTTACCCAAGTAGCATTTTGGCGACGACAACCACATAATACACCAAAATCAACGTTGTAGTTGGTGTATAAATTAGTCATTTATGAAACGACGCTCTCTAAACTACCGGTGAACGTTGTTTTAAAGTTGAACATGATATCAGTCAAGCTACGATGTTGTCATAACGTTTACTCAACCGACTACAAGTAGTAAATATTCTGGGAATGGGAATAATGTTCTGAAAACGTTTAAGTGACAACTTCAGTTATTTTAAACGTTTTCCCGACGGTAAAGCGACCTTGTGAGATTCAACTAAGCAGTGGGTAATTTTTCAGTTGAGTTGAAAACGTTTTCGCGGAGTCATCTTCACAACTAACCTTCCTTGAAATATTTACTGCAGAGGACGTGTAGGCTAAATTAAGATAATGATAACTTTTTGATGAATCAGCGGGATATGACTTAAATCAGAAATGTTTGTTACAAGCATGAAATGCATTTCCAAAATACATTAGCCAACGAGTTAGGAGATGTGTTATTGAATTTGTCAACGAAATCAAGAAATAAGTGAATTTTCGAACCAATGTGAAATGACGAACATCATAGCGGTAAAGCGTTCGCTCCTCAATCAGTTGGTGCGTGGGTTCGATTCCTATCATACCACCGTCTTTCATAGATCGCACAAGTCTTTCGAATACTTTGCTTATGAGAGTGAAGTCGGTTGACGAAATTGAATTTTTTTGAAGAATAAACAATACGTAAGATGTAGCATGTTAATTTGATGATGTTTCAACTGTCAGCTGTCAACTGTTTTATTTTAATTAGGTTTCAGAGTGTCTGACCAGAGACAACCGAACATATGATTATTTTACTCTGTTCGGATATGTCGGAAAGAAGAACAACAAGATGGATTTTGAATTTTCATTTAGGGATGGAGTTATTTCAGTTTTGTTGTAGAATTTGCTGAAGCTAGAAATGTCTAGCTGTTCCTGATTTTGTTCGGCCGACGAATCCTGAATTTGTTAAGTATTCCTTTGTGGGTATTACGTTTTACCCATCTCATTATTAGGCTTTTGATAGAGGCCTATATTGAAAATCTACGACAATTTGACTCTTGAATACTTTGTACCACGCTAACTTCTTTTTTTCTACAAGATAAAACCCTTCGCGCAAGGTGAGTTTTACAACTTTTCTTTTCATCATCCTCATGCTAGCGACAGTTTAGAACAGTTATTTACTGAAAAATAATTATAGGGTTGTTGTGGTATCCGTAGGATTTTCACCTAGATAATTGTCACAGTTCTTGTTCTAGTTGGTTACCTCCCAAGCTTTGGTTAAACCCCACGTCTTGATTTCATAGATATTTCCGATATTATGGCTTCAATGGGGCTCACTTACCCGAAGTGTATACTCCCTGGTTCAGCCTGATGAACAGCTGATTGCACTCAGATAGGATAAAGCCTTCTTCATCGAAAACCTTCGTTGAATCGCTCCAATCATCACTGCAGTCCTGTTTGGCTTAGGATAAATCAGCTCCTGTAGAAGGAAACCCATTTAAATATCACGTCTGAGTCATTTTGACAGCCATAAAAGAGGATGCACCTTTTTTATCGTGGTAAAATTGCTTGTTCTTCAAAGCCAGACTTCATCTAGAAAGCGGCCGACGGTCCATTCAATTTTCGTTATGTCAGATTCGAGTATTCAGTATTGCTGACACAATAAGAATCGTTTAGTTTCGTCTGAACTAATAACTGCCCCTTCAAATGACTGTTTAAATGAAGGTTATAATTATTGTGGTGTATTTATTTATTTTCATCGATTTATCTTGCCAAAAACACTCGATCTTTTCTTTTATAGGATAAATTTCTCTCAACTCAAAATTTGTCCATCGGTAATATTACTCGAAAAACTGACATTTGACAAAATTGCTCATCCTACGGTCTCACAATTTTTTTATGTCAGTTTTTCTCGTGAAATTACTGATTATTTTATCGATTTTAATTATTTCGTTGAAAAAAGAAATTTATCCGATAAAAAAGAGATGTTGTGTTTTAACTGTTGATAAAATCCTACCTTTTAAATTTTTAATTATTGAATACTCAATTTGGGTACACTCAGGTTTGAGGTATATATTTTTCCAAAATTATCAAACGTGAACCACCACCTAGTGCTGAGAAAATTGATTCCCGAAAACATCTTCTATATGAATAAAATAGTAAAATCGAAAATGTCAAAGTATCCTTCTCTCCAAATATTACCACCAAATGGAAAATGTGAGAAAAATATCTAATAGAAAACAACTACTTCCTTGGCTAATACCATGACGGATATTGAAGTACATCTGATAGATGCTTATGCAATATTCTTCCAAGAAGACCCAATTGCAAAAGCCTATTGTAATCATAGAGCAGATTATCCTTCATTTGGCTCGTCAGTGGCGGGGTAGGTCGGACAACATTAGAGTCATCCTGCCCTAGCCCAATGAATTGTAATTCGCCGTATTAATAATATTTCCTCACAAATGAGGCAGCGAATTACAGTAAAATTCAGTCGCAGCGCCACCCGTGGGGAAATAACCAACAAGCATTCCTCAGTAGCAAAGACTCCATGAAGTGAATAGAGTTCGAAAATTTCTGCCGGGCGGTATCAAAAGTGAAATCGACAATATCGAAGTACCCTTCTCTCAAAATATGTCTACGTAATATATTCAACCTTGTGTTTAAGGTATCTTATATTGAATATTATTATTAGAATCACAAGTCTTATTTATGTGAACTGTCATTATGAACAATTGAAGATTCATTCATATTACCTAAGTGTTTGTGTGTATTTTTATGTTTTTTTTATTTATCGATCAACACTCATCAACTCAACAACATCCTTTAGTAAAGTCTCTTGCAGTTTTGGGTATAACATCTAATTCGTTTCTTGACATAATTTTTTGGGTTTATCACCTTCCACAATCTGAAAATGAAAAAAATTTTTAATCCAAAGAAATCTGTACAAGTGTAGAAGGGCAAATTAATTAATTTGCCCGATAAGTTACTGCGTTCACAAGACTGCTGTCTTGAAAGAAATTAATTTTTGTCAGTAACGTACCCTACACTGAACTTGCCTATCTGAAAAAATGAGATCGAATTAACAAAGAATACTTCTCTTTCTTTGAAAACTGTTGACGTTTCGGAGGCTGTATCTGCCTCCGTTATCAAAACTTCTTAGAAAGACGCTGAGAAAACTGAATTTGAATTGCGATTTTGGTAATAAGACCTTTCTTTGACAGAGTCAAATGAAATCTGTCATACATTCTTTTGATTGACATTTGGTATCTTGATACATAGGGTGTTCGGTATCAATCAATCACCATTCTATTAGTTCTTATTTCATCTCTGAGGAGGGGTAACCAGGTGCGGTCCATTTCGATGGAATTGGTTGAGAAGCAGTTGTTCGATAAAAGAATGCACGCAGTTTCCTTCAACTTCCTTTTTTCTTGATTTGATTCTCTCAATAAAATTTTGGTATTATTCCATTCCATCATATGATCGCCATCAGATGTTAGAATATGTTCGGATATTTTCGAACCCGTTATTTTTCGATTTCTGATGTAACTTTTATGCTCTTCCTGGCGCACAATCAATGGTCTTGATGTTTCACCTATATAACTCTTACCACACGAACAAGGTATGTTGTAAACACAATTTTTTGAACATTCACCAGCGTTTTTGGGTTTTGTATGTGTGAGTATTGATCTCAATGTATTGGTTGTTTTAAATGTTGTTCTTACATCATACCTATGGCCAATCCGTTTTATCTTTTCAGACAGTCCAGGGACATAAGGTATAATATTGTTTGTTGGATATGTATGGATATATACAAGGACGGTATGGGCCGCAGTATGTTAGGAATTTCAAGAAACTGGAAAATCTGTACAAAAAATTAGCAAGTTCTCACAGTAGTTTAACCTTTTTATGTAGATGTCGAGGTAATAAGATCATTCCTAGAAGTTTTATTTTGAAAATGCCATATGATAGTCAACAATGTAGAAGAATAATTGAAAGGGCAGGCCACGCAATGGTAAGAGAAAGAATTCAATTCCACAGAAAGAACAAGGTAAATTTAGAATATTCAATTAATAACTTGGAGCAAATCATGAAACAAGATATGATCCAAAATGATTTCAATTATATGAGTCACTGTATTCAAAATTCCTATAATTCATTCAATCGAAACAAAATTAAAATACACAAAGAAAAATTCACAAAACTATTACAAAAGAAACAAGAACAATACCAAAATAACACAAGAAACACCAAAACTTTTGCTGAAAGAACTGTAATCAATTTATCCTCTAGAACTTTAAATACACATGAGAAACTTGTTTTGGCGAAGGGATTGAACTTTGCTGTTACTCCCAAAGTTATACCAACTCTTGAAATGGTCACTGCCATAGAGGCAACAGCCCAGCGTTTACCAGCTGAAATAGCTGGCGATTACAGATCTGACTGCAAAAATGCACTGACAAAACCTTATCATTCTAGAAGTAATTTAAATACATATGAGAAGAGTGCAATAACATCTCTTCGATCAGATGATAAAATTAAAATACTTCCGGCTGATAAAGGAAATGCCACAGTCGTCATGAATACAGAAGATTACGAACACAAACTAACACAAATGATCTCTAACACCACTTATAAAACACTAAATGAAGACAACACTTCTTCAGTGAAAAATGTATACAAAAAACTGAATGGTGACCCATAGAGAGCAAAACATATCGAACCCTTGCAAAATACAAAGATTTGCTCTCAAAAGGAGAGCGCACAAACCTTATTTCTCACCACAGTAAACCCCCACATTTCTATGGATTACCAAAAATTCACAAACCAACGCATCCCTTGAGACCCATTGTTAGTTCCATTGGTTCTCCATGCCAAAAACTTGCAAGATACCTACTCAATATTTTAAAACCGATATCTGGTAATGGAAATAGTTTTATAAAAAACACTCCACATTTCTTAGAAAAACTAAATGAATTACAAATTAATGATACAGATATTCTGGTTAGTTTTGATGTTGAAAGCTTATTCACAAATGTTCCAATTAAAAAAACTCTAGAAATTGTCAAATCTAAATTAGAAAGAGACATATCAATGAATAATAGAACAAAATTGAATGTCGATTCTATTATTGAACTAATAAAACTCTGTACTGAAAAAACGTATTTCCAATTTAAAGATGAATTTTATCAACAAGAATTTGGTATGGCAATGGGTTCTCCATTATCACCCATTTTGAGTAATATATTCATGGAATATTTTGAAGAATTTTTCGTTGAAACGTACCAGAATGGACCCAGAGTATGGTGGAGGTATGTTGATGATGTGTTTGCTGTTTGGAATCAGAGTAGAGATGACTTGAAAGTGTTCTTAGATTACATTAATAAACAAGAACCAACGATAACATTCACATTAGAAACAGAAAAAGATGATGAACTTCCTTTCTTAGATGTTTTAATAAAAAAATCAACATCTCGAGCTAACACAACTGTTTATAGAAAGAAAACACATACCAATAGATATCTCCATTATAACTCAAATCACACACCAGCGTGAAAAGGGGAATTGTCAAATGTCTTTACAACAGGGCACAAGTGGTTTGCAATTCAACACAAAATCTGAAAAAAGAATTGAATTTTATAAAGAAAATGCTTATCCAAATGAATTCGTGGAAAAAACCATTAATGAAATTGAAAATAGTACTACACTTTACAATCGAACAACACAACACACAGACATGCGACATATCCATACATATCCAACAAACAATATTATACCTTATGTCCCTGGACTGTCTGAAAAGATAAAACGGATTGGCCATAGGTATGATGTAAGAACAACATTTAAAACAACCAATACATTGAGATCAATACTCACACATACAAAACCCAAAAACGCTGGTGAATGTTCAAAAAATTGTGTTTACAACATACCTTGTTCGTGTGGTAAGAGTTATATAGGTGAAACATCAAGACCATTGATTGTGCGCCAGGAAGAGCATAAAAGTTACATCAGAAATCGAAAAATAACGGGTTCGAAAATATCCGAACATATTCTAACATCTGATGGCGATCATATGATGGAATGGAATAATACCAAAATTTTATTGAGAGAATCAAATCAAGAAAAAAGGAAGTTGAAGGAAACTGCGTGCATTCTTTTATCGAACAACTGCTTCTCAACCAATTCCATCGAAATGGACCGCACCTGGTTACCCCTCCTCAGAGATGAAATAAGAACTAATAGAATGGTGATTGATTGATACCGAACACCCTATGTATCAAGATACCAAATGTCAATCAAAAGAATGTATGACAGATTTCATTTGACTCTGTCAGAGAAAGGTCTTATTACCAAAATCGCAATTCAAATTCAGTTTTCTCAGCGTCTTTCTAAGAAGTTTTGATAACGGAGGCAGATACAGCCTCCGAAACGTCAACAGTTTTCAAAGAAAGAGAAGTATTCTTTGTTAATTCGATCTCATTTTTTCAGATAAGCAAATTCAGTGTAGGGTACGTTACTGACAAAAATTAATTTCTTTCAAGACAGCAGTCTTGTGAACGCAGTAACTTATCGGGCAAATTAATTAATTTGCCCTTCTACACTTGTACAGATTTCTTTGGATTAAAAATTTTTTTCATTTTCAGATTGTGGAAGGTGATAAACCCAAAAAATTATGTCAAGAACTGGATTTCCTCCACAAAATCAAACTTTTAATCAATATCTAATTCGTCATTATTCGGTTGCTCAACTTTCCATAGACTTTGACATTTCATTTTTTTTTACCATTCAGTTACTGTTCAATGAGGATCCCTAACCAAATATAGAAATATATAGTGGGTGTCGTCCCATTTGAAAATATAAAAGTCATTTTTACTCAAATGCGGATAACCCTATATATTTTGGGTGTGATTCGAAAGAAAATCGATTTATCCAAGGATTTTTCCAAAATATTTTTATATTTAGAACTAATGAATTTGGGCAGTCCATATAGAGTTAGCTGCTTGCTTAGATACTAGTTCCACAATCATGGCAATAAAGTGTTTCATTTGCAGAAGAGGACAACCAAAAGAAATATGGACTGACAATGGAACAAACTTCGTAGGATCTGAACGAGAGTTGAGAGAATGCATACAATCTTTAGACCATACCAAGATCAATGACGGCCTAACTTTGGATGGCTGCAACTGGAAGTTCGATTGTCCTGGTGCTCTAAATATGGCTGGGGTATGGGAAAGGATGGTGAAGTCAATCAAAACCGCTCTGAAATTCTTGCTGAAGAACATCAACTCAAGAGAAGTACTGCTTACCCTACTATATGAAGTGAAGTACATGGTGAATTCGAGGACTTTGACTCATTTGTCTGTTGATCTTGGAGACTCGGAAGCAATCACACCGAAACACTTTCTACTACTACGTCCAGGGATTGTATCTTCTTTCGGAGAATTTTCGATATGCACTAAGAAACAGTGGAGGATTGCTCAAGGTCTGGCAGATATTTATTGGCGGCGATGGGTGCAAGAATATAGACCAACATTGATACAACGTCAGAAATGCCATGATCGTTCGAAACCAATTACACTTGTAGATGTTGTAATAATAGTAGATGAGAAGGCACCTAGGATTGAATGGCTAAGAGGCCGAATAGAAGAAACTTTCCCAGGAAAAGACGGAAGAAGAAAGCTAGTTTTTCTTTAAATTTGAAGAAATGCCATTTCTTTCAAGACAAAATTGAGTATCTTGGCCGTGAAATATCTGGAGAAGGTATACGTCCATGCAAAAGGTGGATGCCCTTTTGGAATCACCCATACCCAACACTATAAAATAGGTTCGTCCTATGATGGGCTTAGCAGGATACTTTCGCAAATTCATTTCCGAGTTCGCATGTCGCACTGCTTGCATCACAAAACTTACACGTAACAACGAACCCTTTGTCTGGGGCGAGGAACAAGAAGCAGCCAGAAAGTACATCTTTGAAAAATTAACATAAAAACTCCAGAAAGAATATCAACTTCAAAACCATTTGTACCACGACAAAGCCGATCAAGATTATTGAGAATATTCCATGATGAACAATGCCATGTAGGAATTGATAAGACGATCGAAACTATCCAGATACATTTTTGGTTCCCCCGCTTACGTCAATTTGTCAAGAATTATATTGAACATTGCCGTGTGTGTGCAGTGAAGAAAACTCGATCATGTCACTTGTTACGTATTTTTTTTTATATATATAATCATATATATAATTATAGGAATATTCAATGACTGGGTTATGTATGGGGTGCGTACGATATAAATACGGCCAGGGTTAAGTGCTCACAGCTAGCTTTTATACAGCGAGAGGGGGTGTGAGTTTTGATAATTCAAAGTAGTTAATTTTCCAGGGGGCGCCAACAGATTCAATAATAACCCTATACCTAAGTGTAATGCCAAGCAGATGAAAACCTATAAATTATCCACTATACAGTATTACCCCAATAAAACTCAAAAATTCAGCAAATGGGTATATTAACCTATGTTCACAGGGGGTAGGGCAATGTTTGAAAGAAGAAATCTTAACTATTATAGTTATACTAACGGAGAGAGGGTCGTGCACGACAGAGAAAACTGGACGGGGTGTTTGGGGAAAAGAAAACTACCCTTCCAATCTCCTGCACAACAAGAAACAACTTATCCTATAGTTAGAAATTTATGCATTGGCCTTGAAAGACATGATATTGCTAACGTAACGATATTGGGGTTTCAAAAAAAGTTTTTCCTTAATATTCAAAGAAAGTTCTAGATGCCGCTATGCGGTACTTATCCGTGATTCCAGGGCACGAATTACTAAGGGCTGCTACCTGCACCACCTCTTCAAGTCAAAGGGATGAAAATTAAGGAAAACTTCGTATTATTTTCTTGTCCCAAACTACGAATGTCGGTGGATTATACCGATATTCATTACGGTAGTGGTTTTTGTGTGGAGCAAAAAAAAAACGCCTGAAATCAAAGTATGGTTGAATTTTTCATACTATGAGAGATATGATGGCCTTGTTGAGATACCAGGGAAAAAATTACTTGAAAACTCACCTCCGATTATCGATCCCTAATAATTCGAAGACGTTTTCACATACAATGGAAAAAAGCTGATATCAAAATCCTCCGAAGAGATAAGAAAACGGAATTTCCAGACTCCTTTACGAGCACTATAACGAATCCGATTTCTGGAACAAGTGGATTTCAACCGCCTCAAGCGTTTACAAAAATCCCTGAATTAAATCCACAGTTCATCTATCACTGCCAATTTCCAACTCTAATAAAATAAAATATCTTGAACAAGGGCCAACGAAAGTTTTTACAAATTTTCCACTAGCGGCAGCACCTCTCGGGTGAACATTTACGTTATCGATACAAGCTGTTAGTATGTGGGCAAGGTATAATAAATAGATAGAAAATGTAGATTTTACGGGTAACGTAACACACTTACAGGGATTAATAACAAATATCGACAAACCCGACAACACTATGAAAATTCTACATGCCGACTGTCTAGGACCACTAGAAACTAGTGATGATGGATTTAAACATGTACTTGTGTTGGTAGACGCTTTCACGAAATATTGCGTCCTACAACCGTTAAAAGCAGTAACAGCTGAGGACACTAAACTCGCCTTTCAATCGTTCATTTCGCTTTTTGGAACTCCAGAGCAAATCATCATGGACGCTGGAAAAACTTCAAAAATCTAAGCATACCCGACTACTTAGATTCTCTGAATATCAGATATCATTATACTACACCTGACATACATAGGTCCAACGGACAGGTGGAACACTACATGAGAACTATTATGAATCTTATTCGGATTGAAACTAGAGTGAGGTCAGAATGTTCGAGCAATTTATGGAAAATCCAACTTGTATTGAACACTACAAAGTTTACTCTCTAATTTGGGTAGAGACCTAACACCCATCAGAAGTTTAGACATAGACAAAAAACTCAACGCTAACAAAAAACGTCGCAACCGTGGGAATTTTTGTTGGAAATGTACGCCGAATCCTCAACATCCTAGCTATCTATGGTTTCCTTGAGAACGTGTAGTTGATAATATATTTGTTCAATTGTAATTCTTAAAGTTTATGTCAGATATTAAATATTGTATTTTAAAGTAAAGTTCTGTTCAAACTGCCTATTCATTCCATCAAATACATAATCTAAGACTTTTAAAGTTGGAGATTTCATCCTTATGCATCGTGATGAAACAATGCACAAGGGAAAATTAACATATGAGCATCAAGGACCATACGAAATGATAAGCATCACTCCGAGAGGTCGATATGAGATATGCAGAAATGGTATGTAATTAATTACAAAAGCAGCAAAGGAACAACTGAGACACTGGCCCACTGACTGGTCCCTTTCAATGGATATGGCTGAAGTTCTTGACAAGATGGACTCCGAGCAAACGTAAGTTAAAAGGTGTGTAAGCCATGCTGAAACTGGTTAATTTTTGAGAACTTGCTCGCGTTGCATTTGTTTTTGAAGTGTTGAAAGCTTGTACGCTTTGCACTTGAATGATAAAATGTTGAAAGCTTGTACGCTTTGCATTTGTTTTTGGAGTGTTGAAAGCTTGCATGCTTAACACTTGGATATTGAAATGATGAAAGCTTGAATGCTTCGCATTTGTTTCTGAAGCGTTAGAAGCTTGTACGCTTCACACTTCGATATTGAAATGTTGAAAGTTTTTACGATTTCCATTTTTTTTTTCAAAACTTTTACTTGAAGTGTGTTCGTTCATTTTATTTAGAGGAACTCAATGCATTTAGGTTCTGCACTTGAGTATAAAGATGTTGAAGTTTTATGAGACCTATATTCAATTGAAGGAAATATTTTTACTTTGTATTCGATTACTCAAATATCGAGGACTGCTATGTCTAGCGCATAAAAGTTTGATATGAGTGGATGACTATTTTAGTTGAAAACAAAAAATTGCACTTTTACTGGATGTTGTATATTAACTGACATGTTATTCCATTTTAGGAACGAAGATGTATCGCCAGCAACTAGAACAGATGACAGTTCTGTCTAATGCGTCGAGAACGACGATTCTGTCAGGATTGACCGTGTTGGAAACTATTTTCATCTGGTGCCGGGACGTTAGGCACTGCCACATTCAAACCGCTGACGGATAGAGAACTGATTCATTCTCTTGCTGCTAACCGTATCGCGAACAGCCGTTTGGAGTGATATTCTAAAATTCATTGTTTTGTTTGCAGTTATTAGTTTCGTGGGTTGTTTATTACAATTTGTTAATATTACTGTGTTTTTTTATTTGAAAATTTATAACAATATATCCCATATCCCGGAGGGTTAAGCGAAACGAAAGAGTTTTCCATGGTCCTGATTTTTTTTGGCATCACTTCAGGTATATTTCAGAGTAGGCTCCACAAATACCTTTCATGCACGGTATCCACTAATATTATTGAACCTGTATGTGTGAACATGTATTGAGACGTCGTATTAATGAAGCAGCTTTCCAAATAAGTGCCGAAGGAAGTACATGACGAATACAAATATCGTTTTTGAAAAGGTGCTATGCTTGCCTTCGACTTGGTAGCAGGTAATTTGAACATATTCTTCAATTCCTATTTGTCGTTTGTTCAGTTGTCAATGAATACCTGTCATTTCAATAACCCAAGTGTTTTCATTCGAAATAATTTCACAAATAGCTCCTATTGCAGTAAACTAGGAATATATTTTTCATTAAGTTCTAGATATTGATTGTTGTGTCATGTCAAAAACTACACCGAATGAGCAATTTTTCAAAATAACTTGCCGGGTTCGCGTGATTTGTTTCCAGTATGAAGAGTCTAAGAAAACAAATAAAATAAATCAACTCGTGAATCGGGCAAATATGTTTTATTTTTCTCCAAAGGTATTGCACCAATATTTTTATTTTGGATTGTAATCAATAGAAGAGTTATTAAAGGTTGCATAACAAAAAGTAGAATTTTAAACTGAAAGGACTAGATTTACAAAATTCATAAAAGTGCTACTATCTCTAAATCTATCAATATTTTTCTTGTGATATTCTGGCCAATCATGAGCCGGACTATCAGCCCTCCGAATGATGACGTTGAGTTTTGAAACACCCTGTATAACACATTGCAAAATGACGAGTTTTTTGCACTCGACGTGTTGGACCACTCGCTACGCTCGTGTTCCAATATCCACGTCTGGTGCGGAACACGCTAATTTCGCAACTTGTTATATAAATAGCTATTTTATTTTATTTGAATGATGAAAAATACTTACCCGCTGGTGATGACACGAATTCCACAAATAGATATTGCGACGTACCAATAATGGAATAAGGAAATTTACCCATTCCGCAAAATGTTCCAATAACCGGACTGAACTCGTTTTTCCCGTCGTGAATTTTTATGTAATCATATGGACAACTCTTCTCTCCTACAAATTTCAATGGAAATGTTATTATTGTTGAATATATGTTCCATTAAATTCATTCTGAAATGAATATGACTAAGAGACTTAGATCCATCATGAATTGAGATGCAATTCAAACTATAGGAATTGGCAAATGAATGAAAATTGTCATGGAAGTTTTTTTCATAGAGGTTCTTTTCATTGGCAAATGAGCCAGGTAATTGCTCTACGTAGTTCTTCGTATGCTGAGGTTTTTTTGTGGTTCCCTCGTGTTTCCTAACTACGGTATGAAACTACAGATGGTGATCGTTTTGAGAAAATATGTTTCCATTAACATGAGTCCGGAGTTGCTTCGTTTCTGACATAGAGGGCGTTTAAATAAAAAAAACTTCAATGCCATGTATCTCAGAAACGGAACAACTCCGAACATACAGTGTGACCCATTTAAGATAAAACTTACATATTTCAACCGATTGGAATTAATTTTTTTCCGTTAGGTAGACATTTAAAAAGTCCACTAGGACACCGAATTTCATGGATAAATCTTCATTTCCAGGGCCAACTAATCTTATTTTTAAAGCTAAAAAAAAATTGAATTAAAAAGTTATAGAATGATGAAATTTGATAAATATGCCGTTTAATCAACCCACCATTTGAATTTCAATTTTTTTTTACAATATTGACTACACCACTGCAATCAGGGTGTCTCGAAATATCACTGACCATAATTTCTTCGAAATCTGTTGAAAAATAAAATAAATTAAAAATTATGTATATATATATGTAATAAAATGACATATACAGTGTGACCCATTTGAAAGCGGGCCACCTCTCTAAAACTGTTATTTATTTTCCTTTTTAGAAGTTTTTTTTCAATCGATAGAGCATTAATAGTTCTATTTGAGAACTATAAATTCGAAATAAAAATAAAAATTTCAAGGTCAAAAATCCAAAAAATCATACTAGCGATTTTTTCAAATAGAATTTGACGACACTACTGGGTTCACAAAATTTTCAAATGGTTTATGTGAAAATTACGTAGGAATGCGTCCATCAAAAGTTATATGGGATTCAAATTTGAAAATTATGTCAATGAATCAACCCAAAACTTCAATTTCAGAACTTTTATCAAAATTCTGACTACACCACTAGATTATAAAATAATAAAATTTGAGAACGTTATTTATTGGAATTTCAGAAAAAAATTATTTTATTATTTTATAATTTTTTTATTTATGAACAGATTTCGATGAATTCTGACCAAACATATTTCGAAATATTTTGAATCCAGTGGTGTAGACAGAATTCTGATAAAAGTCCTGAAATTGAAGTGGAGGGTTGATTTATTGACATAATCTCCAAATTTTATTCCCATATAACTTTTTTTATTGATCGATGCATTTCTACGTAATTTTTACATTAACAATTTGAAAATGTCGTGAATCCAGTGACGTCGTCAAATTCTATTTAAAAAAATCGCTAGTATGTTTATCAGATTTTTGACCTTGAAATTTTGATTTTTATTTCGAATTTATGGCACTTAACTAGAACTTTTGATGCTCTATCTATTGACGAAAAAAACTTCTGAATCGGATAATAAATAACAGTTTTAGAGAGGTGGCCCGCTTTCAAATGGGTCACTCTGTACATGACATTCCATTAACATATTTTTCAAATTTTATTATCTTATGATTTTTTCATTTATGAACAGATTTCGATAAAATTGTGACCAGTAATATATCGAGAGCCCCCGATTGCATATTTTTTAATTCAATTCCCTCAAAACTTTTTTATTAATTGACGCATTCAAACATAATTCACATATGAACCATTTGAAAATGTCGCGAACCAGTGGTGAAGTCGTTTTTTTTCTGAAAAAAATTTCTAGTAATTTTTTTTAGATTTTTGACATTGAAAAATAAGATGAGCTGGCCCTGGAAATGGAGATTCATTCATGAAATTTGATTTTTTATCATTCCAATCGGTTGAAAAATGTATGTTTTATAAGGGTTCTTGCATCTTGAATGGGTCACACTACATGTTCATAGGAACAATTTTTTTTAAACGACCTAACGAATCACCATCTGTAGTTTCGTACCGTAGTTGGGAAACACGAGGGAAACACATAAAAAAACTCGATTTTTTTTTTGTTGAAAAACGCCCCCGAAACAAAAAAGTCACAGAGGAAAACGGTGGCAGACATGGTCCAAAGAATCCATACAGAAAGTGTGGATAGATACTCTTATCAGTAAAATTTTTGCCGATTAGTATTACGATATACCTTGAATAATAAAATAAGGGCAAATTGAAAATCTAAAATTATCAACATAAGTCACTTCATTTCGAATAAAAAAAATGGTTTTCTTGGAGATGTATATTTCAAGCTCAGCGAGTGGCAGATTTATCTTTCACTGCCAATCACTTTCACTGCCAAAACATAGAAAAGTTTCCTTGGGTGACTGAATAGTCAAATAAAATTACATTTGCGAAGTTGGATAATAGCTAGTCACACTGTAAAAATTGTTGTACCAATCATCAATTTTTGGTCAAATTTTTCTTGTTTTGAATGATTTTTTGCAAAAATAACAAGATAAACGTTTATTTAAAAATAGCTCCTCATTCAAATTAATAAATTATTTCGATTGTAGTTTTAGTACAAATGAACAAAATTTTGTTTCGTCCGACAAAATATCTTAGTTTAATATTATTCTTGGTGTTGGATCAATAAAATGCATTTCATTCATTTAACAATAATAACAACAGATATCAACAAAAAAGGCTCTCAATAATGTTTATTTTGTCACATGAATCCAGTTATTTTGTCCACTGAATTACTTGCATATTGGAAACAAATTCCATATTTTGTTAATACAACAATTCCATTATCTTGCATGATCAAAATTCATCATGCTCTATGTTGAATGTATGAAGCCGTTGTTTGATTATACAGAAGATAGTTAGTTAATGATATAGGCCAAAGGGTTTGATCCCAATAGGCATCACCACTAGATGTCACTAGCTCGATTGTGCCCAAGTCATAGCGTGACAATATTAGTACTAACAATATTATATAGATGGCAGTTTTGAGAGTTGCGAGTTTGAAGGAATCTGCAAATACGTCGTTTGCTTTGTCTGCGCTTTGTTCATTACGCAGTTCAGTACCGTTTCAGTACCGTATTGAGGTGAGTTTGTATTTTGATTTTTGAGTGTGCTATTTGTTGACCATGTGGATATTTTATCATTAAGGTTATTCCATTGCTGTGATCCCGATTTTGTTTTAATTATGCATGGTAGGAATTACTTTGAGCGGTGGTGTACATATTCATTCGCAACATGAATGTAATGTTTGGTTTCCTTAGAAGAGGTGATAATTTTCCAATTAAAGATTATGGTTTAGTTTTCATGCATACGAATTTGAATGTTTTATTCGTACGAAATTTCATAAAATGCTCGAGTACAATGATCTGTGACTTTATGTACGAAAATCTTGAAATTTGTGCTCTTATATAGAACATTTAGTCGAGGTTTAGAATATAGGTGAATATAAAACAGAAATTTTTGATGGAGAAAAGAAAATAGCGTCCCCAATATGGCGGACTATTTTTGTGATTATGGTGCGATTCGATTTTAAATTGATATGTAGGGTTTTCGGGGTCGGAGATTATGAATTTTGTGTCAAAATCATGAGGAAACTATGGTGGCTCCAAGATGGCGGATGAGTTTTTTGATTATAGTCCAATTCGATTCTAAATTGGTATGTGGCGGTTTTCAGGGTCGGAGATTATGAATTCTTTGTCAAAATTCAAATATTTAATATGACGGTCGAGTTGTGATTATGGTCGGATTCTATTTAAAATTGCTATATGGGGATATTCAAGGTCGGTGATTATGATATTGTTGTCAAAATTCATAAATTAAATATGGTGGCTCCAAGATGGCGGACGAGTTTCGTGATTATGGTCCGATTCGATTCTAAATTGGTATGTGGGGATTTTCGAGGTGGGAGATTATGAATTTTCGAAATTGTGATAAAGCTCTTCTTAATGATTCTTCAGCAAGAACCACCCGATTGAATAGAATAATGTCCACTTCGATATCCATCTCCATATAAGATTTCTAGTAATCCGAAGTGACCAACTTGACAACAACGTATTTCCGCAAAACAAAAATTATAAATATTATTGGAATTGGCTGAAGATATATATTGATATACTCCAATCGAAACTTTTATAATTCTCTTCTTAATAATATGCCGCTCCCCTATAACTTGGCAACATCGCATTTCCGCGAAGTCAAAATTTCATAATCAAGATCACTTGATTGAAAAGGATAGTGTACCCTTCGATTCATTTTCATTACATATATTCAGTAATCAAATGTGACCAACTGGCAACAACGCACTTCCGCAAAACAAATATTTTGATACCGTCAGAATTGGCTGAAGATATATATTAATATATTCTCTAATCAAAACTTGTATAAAGCTCTTCCTAATGGTTTTCTGCTCCCCTAACTTGGCAACATCGAGTTTCTTCAAAGTCAAAATGTCATAGCAAGAACCGCCTGATGTCCACTTCGATCCATCTTTATATCTGATATCTAGTAAACAGAAGTGACCGACTTGGCAACAGAGCATTTCCGCAAAACAAAAATTGTAAACGCCTTTAGAATTGGTTGAAGATTTATATTGATATACTGCAATCAAAACTTTTATAACGCTCCCCTAACTTGGCAACAGGCATTTTCGCAAAGTCACCTACATCGACTAATAGATTATGGGCCCAGTCTGCCCAGTGTCACAGCGTGAACGTAGACTTATACCCCCACGTCTATATGTGGAACGGCGCACACGTGGGCTTGTTCAAGAGGTCGCTACTGCGCATGCGGTCCCAGAATCCCTGTTGTTGCACTACTTAGATTTTTTGGCTCCTAGTAGAAAGAACATAAAGAAAGAAATAAAAAAAAACGGACTCAATGTCGAGATTTACTTTTCGAACTCCGCAGGATTAACCCAAATAATTCTGTTAAATTTATGTTTCCGATCATAGAGGTAGGTACTTCGTGGAATGATGAACACGCTGCTCTCTGATCTGAAAATTATATTGGTTTGCTGTGATGCGGCAACAATATTAGCCGGACGAATGCCGTCATTGGTTCACTACGCCTCAGGGCACATGATTCTCAGACCCAATAATCACTCATCTCACGGACGTGGGGAGTGACTGTCTGGGTAAATGACACCAGCGAGCCTTCCAGATGTATCGGGGATTCGACTGGGATATTCTTGACAAAAAATAAATAAAAATATAAATAATAGGAATTATAAAAATGAAGGAGTATTTCAATACTCACCTGAAGAAATTGGTCTCATGGGACAAGTCATTATATTTTCACATCGTTGTCCATCGATATTAAACTCCTCATTTTCAATGTAGAGTTTGATAAAAGGCAGCCTGGTGTTCAGATAATATCTACAATGCAAGTTTCTTGGATATACGCCTGGGTAGGCTGGTGATTGAACATAACAAGTTTGGAGTCGACAATCCCTGAATATTCGCTCACAATATGATCTAGAACATGAATGACCGTTGAACAAAAGAACAAAAATCAAATTCAGTCAAATCAAATTATTCAAATAGTGAGTTTTTGACAGGAAAATTATTTCAAGCAACCGGCAAGATGGGATTTTAGATCAAAGAGAATAATAAAGTAGGCATTAAATTTTAATCTGAAATCATTAAGAAGGAATTTTTTGCGGCAGTATTTTTTTTAAATTGTCAAAGGCATTTGTCCATATCGATCACAGAATACCGCTGTCAATAATGAAAGAATATGTGATCAGGGTACTACTTTGCAGTTATTCGAGTTATATCCGTCAAATCTATATATTTCAAATAATATCCGAAAGGAGTGCCGGAGAGTTTTGAATTAATCAAACTTATGATTTATTTTCAGTATATATTCTCGTCCGTGCTTGATATCGTACGTTGAAAGTAAGATCCTCGTCATTCTCCGCTCGCACAAGTATCCTGAAGATTTTGAATGTCTCTAAACATCGAAATTTCTTGGAATTCAGATTGATGCCACATTGGAATTTGATGCTGACATCTTAAAGCCTCAAGATGCTGAGCAATACAAATCATAATGATTTGGGATACAGCGCTACCAAGTCAGCTTGCTACCGTCTAATAGAATAACATAAAACTGACCCAGGTTTTATTATTGCGGCGATAAGTATTAAGTTGTGCTTCTGAAGAGGAAGTTGGTTTAGTGGAGTGTGGCCCGATTCCCGCTAATATCAAGAATGATTCTGAAGCTTTTGAAAGGAAAACAATGTCCAGTCAACGAGGGCGATATTTTTATTCATTTGGGCTGTTGTATTTAAAGTTTCATTGCAAGAAGAGATAATACTACTTCCATATCGAAGCTGTGTATGTTTTGTTATCACGAAAAAATTGGAGTGTATGTGTGAATGCGTGTTAGTCAATTTTCCACAATAATTATTATTTCTAGTAATTTCTTATGAAATGTGCTCGTTTTCTTAAAAAACGTGATTGAACGCCGACATCAAATTTCAGGTTCACCCTTACGCGCCACGTAAAGTTCTGGCGGAGCCGAATATTTGATTGGTCATAACTCTGCTAAAATTTATCGGAGATGGAAAAGGAAAAGTTCATATCGTTTCTGAAGACCTTCTCATGCAAATATAATATTGGGAGTATTTGAGTACTTAAAATGTGTTTTGTCGCACTTCAAGGAGATGTTTGTGGATGATCCGAAAATCATGAATAATTTAGTAAATATGGAATTATTATACTGGAGAAGCAAACCATACCCTCTTTGAACTATATGCAACAATTTTAAAGTAGTGTGACAGGTCCCACTTATACATGCCAAAAAAAAACTTTGTTTTACTCCTGCCCTATTTTCAACTTACCCATAAAATCAGCATTCTCTTCACTAAATGTATCAAGTACCAAGGGATTCCAGAGAGGCAATGGCAACCAGAGAAGAAGAACTTCAGGATATGCAGACGTCAAGGACATGACAGGTGTAAACGCACCGGGCATTTTAGTAGCAAATGCTCACAGAGGAAGAACTGAACTCATCCTGGTCGGAACCAAGGAAGGAATCCACGTAGAAGGAATTAGGATAGACAAACCGATGATTTAAACGAAGGCGCGACTCCTTGCGGAAACCCAGCAGGCGTCGCCCAACAAGAATAAGCAATATTAATAGGGCCCAAAGAAACACGATAATTTTGAAAGTGTCACGTGTCATTGGCACCAAAGAGAGCAGTTATAGAAAAGAGTATCTTCCAATGGAGAGAATTTACACTCCGAGATGTACAAGGAAATTTTATTCCATATAAAGGATTGTGTTTTCTTTTGACTTTTCGGCGATGTTCGAACTGATCAGCCTGTAAGCTTCACGGAACTTAGCCTCTGGATGCAAAAGTTCGCGAGATAGCTCACCAGCTTACCGAAGTTTCGAGGCGTCTCGACCATCACCTAGCTCAATTCAGGCGAAGTTTCTGGTGGGCGCTAGATTCGTAGGTTGTCAATTCATGTCATGTTAATTGGCGACGGGTAGCGTTCGCTACACACGGGAGGTTTGTATTTTCTCGGGTTTTGGGTTGTTTAATGAGAAAATGAGAAAACTGTCAACTAATAAACAAATTTACCCGATATCAATACAAACTCGAATGCAATTCGGCAGGACAATTTATTGAATGAGAAATTTAGAAACATATCAAACTATTGATTTTGGCAACCAACACCGCGATAATTGATAAACAGGTGAATAAGTGAACAAACCACTAAAGTATAGTCACATTTCAAATACGTACGATATAAATGATGATCGATTCATGATTGCAGCATGTACACCTCGCGATCGCCAATTCTCGCAACGCTATTTGTCGTTAGAACATCATTTGACACGACAAAAGAAATATTTTTGCAGAGTTGTATTCAGCTTGGTTGCATCAAAGCTGCGTTTTGTTTGAAATGTCTGCGGTGATTTGTTTTTGTGTTCTCAATTGAATTATTGACTATTTATTTCAAATAGCTCTCCTGATCTTGTTTAGTTCACATTTAAAATATGTATACATTTTCAAATTCGTTTCACAAGGTTAAGAAGCATAATACAACTTTGTTGACATCGCGCTTCTGTTGACATCATCCGTATTTGATATGTATATACACTATAGTGCATTTGTCGCTGTAAAAGTTGCAGCTATCTTTTGCCGCTGTCAAAGTTACAATTGCACTGTGGCATAAACAATTTTGTATACATGAGTTCATTTGTCGTCAAAATTTCACCACTTATGATAGTAAATATGAACACATTTTTTTCACTCGTGGGATCCGTACAGTCGACATCGGGAATAATTAAATTAGTAAGAAATTTTTGATATTTTTTCTTCAGAATCAAATTCAGTAACTACACGAATTCATTGATCTTTCAAAAAATGATCTTACCCTTGAACAATTTCACCTCTACGGTTAGGATAAAGCTCAGGATGTTGTCCATATCGCAAATAAACCACAAGTTGCTGTTCGGCTCTTGAATCAAAACTGTAATAAGTCTGGTCTGTGAAGTTTTCGATATGAAATAAAACTTTTACGAAGGATGTTTCGGACATGAATGTCTGAGGCTGTTCACTTTCTCCGCAAAACATTCCTGGTTCTTTACGGTTTGAAACATCTGTTTTAGCATTTCCATCTACAATCTGCAAAAAATGTAAGACAATCAATGTTCCACCAATTCCAACATGTTACAAAAACGAGTGAAACTGTGAAACTTGTTAACTAAAGATGAATCAGAAAAACGTTCTGATAATGAAATAAAAATTTTTTAAACTATAAGAAACAAATTTGAAAAACTCATATTGAAAACAGGAGGAAAGGAAATATTCAGATGATGCCATACTTGAATACCAAACAAATTAACACCTACAATTTAAATAGCAGCAACGTCTTAATTATACTACTGTAATTTCGTTCCCTTGAATTTTCATAACCTGCAACCTACGTTCTGCCTGGATATTAGCCACTTCCAGAACAATTCGTTTGCGTCGGTCGAATAAAGGATACGGGATTTGTATTGATTTTCGGAGGTCACCTTTCTTTGTTTTGTAACGTTAAAAAAGGTGTAGTTGACTAGTAATTCACGGCAGGTAATAGATTCTAAGGGACCTATCTCTATTAATTTATGGCTACTTGATTGTGCAGAATAAATTTGATTGAGTATTGAGTACTAATATCTGTTGTATAATGTTATTTGTCAAACCACGTACTCACTAGAGCATTCGTTCCGCATGAGCATCGAATGAGCACCGAACGAATGAACGCTCGGACAGTATGGACGCTGGAATCAGCTCACACACTGTCCGAGAATTCGCTCGTTCGGTGCTCATTTAGTGCTCGTGTGAAACAAATGCTCCAGTGACTACGCCCAAACATGAAATTGGCTCTTTGAGTGATATAGGAATAATCATACTGCATAGGTTCGAGGTTATTCTTTAATTATTCTGACACTCATTAGCCATCATATAATGAAGAGGTCTTTTGTGAATTGAAATTTACAAATTGAATATTTGATAACATATTTTCGGATATTCAATGCTCTGTGAGAAAGTTCCAGATCCTACTTTTTGAGAGGTTAGAATTTTATATTTTTTATTATCATGAAAATCTTAGCCATCCATGAATATTCGTGATTTCACAATTTTCCTTTCGGTTAGTAGGAGCTTGTTATAACAATGTTTTTCACGAAACTCGATTGTTGCACATGCATAAAATTTCAGGTAACCAAGATAATGAGAAATCGAAATTCAAAAAAAAAATATCATAATTTTACAGTGGATAGAGCTCAACGCCCGGATCCCGGATATATACAGTGGGCGCATAAAGTATGGAAACAATTAATTTTTTTTGAATATATCTTCATATTAAAAAAATCCTCGTATAGGTCGATTTTTTTTTTCTGATGGGCCAAATTTTAAACCCTACCCAAAATATATGGGTTATCCACCTTTTAGTGAAAATTACTTTGGTGATATTTTTAAATGGGACACCCAGTATATTTTTTTATATTTGGTTAGAAATCACCATTACAAATCCAGTGATACCAGGATTATGTCAAACGGCAGCAAAGATATGGGTAAAAAACTTCTCCATATGCCCAATGAGTGCGACAGAGACTTTTTACCTTCTGAATCGTGTGGAGTCTCAGTCATGCTCAATGGACATACGAGGCTGTTTTTTGCCTTTATCTCCGCAGCCGTGTGACATAATCCCATCAAATCTTATATCATTGGATTCGTAATGACAATCCCTAATCAAATATAGAAAAATATACTGGATGTCCCATTTAAGAATATCACCAAAGAAATTTTTAAGTATACATTTTGGGTAGGATTCAAAATTTGACCCATCGCACATTGGTCCCAAATCCTAAAAAACCGGTCAAAAGTCAAAAACGTATTCAATTCTTATGAAAGTCTATAATTGGGGATTTCCGAGGTTGCTGAATACGAATTCAAAGTAAAAACTTGGAAAAACAAAATGGCGGATACAATATGGCGGAAAATTTCTTTAAAAACGTATTCAATTCGGGTGAAAGTCTGAACTTGTATGTTTTCGTGGTCGCTGATCACTGATTCGAAGTCAAAATTTGAAGAAAAGAAATGGTTGATTCAATATGGCGAAAAATCTCTTTAGTAACGTATTTAATTTGGGTAAAATCTGAACTCGTAGATTTTCGAGGTCGCAGATTACGAATTCGAAGTCCGAATTTATAAAAACATAATGACTGATCCAAGACGGCAGATTTTTTTTCAGAAACGTATCAATTCATGCAAAGAGTTAACGATTTGATTCTACAGAATGGATTATTCTTCAGAACGTTAGTATAATTTGAATGTGTTGCTCGAAATTATTGTTAACCATGTATGAAATAGTAATAGGTATATTCATAAAAGTAGCGGTATTTTTCTTGGTTATGTTCTGAAAACTCGTGTTAGAAAAAGCAATAATGCAAAATCACTATCGATCTGCGCTCATAAACCAAACGCGAAATGTTGCTCAGACATATCTTATCGGGCTCAGAAAAATCGTATAGAGATTGAAAAAAATAAAATAAAATAAAGGTTAATTGGTCCTCTTTGATATGCCGCTTGGGAAATTTAACTATCTTCATTTTTGACTTCACTATCAACTTTTCAATGCGGCCAAAATACGACGATAAATTTTTTTATAAACTACCACAATTATAATAATAATGTTTATTCTCATACATAAAAGACGATGAAAATAAAACATGAGAATCACAGAAGTTTGCAAGCTTGTGCGTGATATGCTTATAGATAAAATTCCTGACAACAGTCATTATACAGTAAAAGTATGTACCATATGGGAAAAAAGTCTATTATTGGAGTATTAGAAAAAAGATTCTTCGGAAAAGTTTGTGCATGTCCGATAACCTAAAAATCGATTTTGACACATGTCACGTGATCGCTGGTATGGCGGCAAATTGAAAAAAATTACTATGAAAAGGCAAAAAGTGGGGTAAAATGGCAAGATATCAAAAAAAGTTATTTTAAAAAGTTGCTTAAAATTAAATTTTATACACTTATACAGAGTTTGAAAAGATAATGAGAGGAAATTGAAATTAGCAATTTTTTTTGAATATTTTCCTAGCTATATAAAAAAATCAAATTATTATCCTATGAATAGCTTGACCATACTGACACATTTGTATTTCAATGATAATGACAAAACGTTCTCATTTTCTCTACACCAGTGCGTACTGAAATTAAAAAAATTGAATTTTGTTAAAACACTGGCTGTTACATTGGTTCGTATGTAACAGTTATATCAGAATTCCTCGACCATTGTGATGACATGACACTTCAGAAAAATGGTGTTTTCCAGATTATAATTAAGTTTCACTTCGCATGCAATGTTGAAAACTCTAGCCTCTTTAATTTACCGCACTATTTTTAAGATTATGTGCAAAGTGAAACGTTCGTGCACGATTATCATCAAAAATCAATTATAATCGGAAAAACACGATCTTTCTGGATTTCCCTATCATCCCAATAATAGTGGAATTGTGATATAACTGTTAGATACGAACCAATGTAACAGCAAGGGTTCTGACAAAATTCAATTTTTTTAATTTAGTGTTCTCTGATGTGAAGAAAATGAGAAAGTTTTGTTATTATCATCGGAATACAAATATTTCAGTACGGTCAAACTATTCATAAGAAAATAATTTTATATTTTTTTACAGCTAGAAAAATATTTTAAAAAATTGCTATTTTCAATATTCTCACATTATTTCCTCAAGCTTGGTATATGTGTATAAAATTGAATTTCAAGCAACTTTTTCAAATAACTTTTTTCGATATCTTGCCATTTTATCCGACTTTTGCCAATTCATAGTAACTTTTTTCAATTTGCTGCCATACCAGCGATCACGTGATATGTGTCAAAATCGATTTTTAGGTTATCAGACATGCACAAACTTTTCTCAAGAATCTTTTTTCCAATACTCTAATAATAAACTTTTTTCCCATATGGTACATACTTTTTGGCGGTCACTGTATATACAATATAAATGTGGTTACTGAATTATAATATATCCATATAATTCAATTTACTTTAGGTGATAAGGAAAAAATGGAAGAACATCCCATTTTAGATAAGTTATTGTATGTGTTCCTTTTTATATAGGTTTCATATTTTATATCTAAGTTGAGCAGAGTGGTTTATGGTCTGTTATCATTGTGTTAAATGTTGCAGCATTGGTTTTAGTTTTCATATTTTATTTTTTGCTTTTGACAAAGATATGGTCAATGCAACTTGCCGACTCT
Source organism: Chrysolina haemoptera (assembly GCA_958298965.1). Classification (NCBI taxonomy): domain Eukaryota; kingdom Metazoa; phylum Arthropoda; class Insecta; order Coleoptera; family Chrysomelidae; genus Chrysolina; species Chrysolina haemoptera. Next base: position 30,349,437 of record OY282595.1, on the reverse strand, counting down.
TTTTGTACCTGTGTGTTTTTATCAATCATAGATTCAAATTTGAATTCATAGAGTAAGTCTAAGTATTCTGAAACTGTATCGCTCTCCTCGTTTATATTGACGTTGATATCACCCAGGAAAATATGATGATCAACTCTTTCTCGATCACTTTGTTCCAGATAATTTTTTAGAAACTGTACAAAATTATTGATATCAGTTAAGTGGGGGCGATATATGGATGTAATGAAAATGACTCCATCCGTACCTGTATCAATTTTTAACTGCTTTACACTAAGCAATTTCAACAATTTTAGCAGAATGGCTTGGTACGGTATGCGCCAAAAGTTTTCCATTCACGAGCCCACAGACAGGCATACTTTTTTTGTATCTAGGTTTCGGTGAGCAGGAGAGAATAATTTTTTTGACATTATGTTATCGATTGATTTCCGACGTGAATGCTATCGGGTCAAACTAGAAATTGAGGTGAAATACTTCGAAAACCAAATGAGTTATCACAAATTGTCTTTGGTCATTTTGTTCATAAAATTATTCCACTACTTCGTCTTAATTCACGTCTAATCTTTTCCAGCATTCCCACATTGTTATATTCTGAAGACAATACGGGCAAGGAGGCTGCCCAATTCTCTATTGTCAATTTTCTATATTTCCTGGTCTATTTATTTCGGTATATATTTCTCAATTTCCTTACCAGCTGCAGTGCGTTGTTGCCATTACTCTGGACGTAGTAATTTCTGTGCTCTGATCGATCAAAATATTCCGAGTTTAGAGTCTTGTATTTCGTAATTAGACGGACGAATTTTTCCAGATTTGGTTATAAGCATTGTAATCAAGTTTATTGACTTGTGTTAGTTTTCCATCAAATTTGTAAGACGCGTTTCTTCTGTACAGAGTGTTATTTAAAACAATGATTGCATTTGGAATATGGTGCTATGATATAAAAGTCTATTGGGAAGCAACTTTGAGTCCAATTATCACCCATTCTGAACGGACGAAAATTCTCAAAAAAAATCAGCTGATGTAGTCACTGTCGAGAAATAGCATATTAAATTTTCATTGAATTTGTAAGAAAGCGATTCTAGCGTTCCAAATACCTTAAGCTAAAAAGGAAAAAAAATTGACTGAAATAGTATTAATCCAATAAAAATTTAGCACGAGCTAACCATTTGCATGAGCATTTGGGTTTGAGAAACAGCGCCACTATAGCATCGGTTTCATAATTCTATATCGTATCCTTGGTACTTATCCTATTTGTTGGCAGATGGCGAGTTGTGTCGGGTGGGCTTTCCAATTTTTACTATATTTTTGGTTGTGTTATCTCCAGTTTTTTTTTTGTGTTTTTTTTTCTCATCGATCTGATTTTTTTCCCTTGTTTTCTTGTCGTTTATTGGATCTTCTGTATTGTCTATCTCTTCTGTATTTTCCTTATTTCTTATATTTTGGATGGCTATAGAACACTGTCAGTAACGTAATATGACAGTTGCGGAACAAAGTCATAGGGGGACAAACCAACCAAACCAAACATCAGGAATACACGTGCCAACGATTATTTCGAAATATCTTCATATTTAGAAAAAAAAATGTTGTTTCCATACTTTACGCGCGCACTGTATAACACTTGTATATATTTTTTAAACAGAGCCGTAAAAAAAGTTAAATCTGATTTTGCGTGGGAAACACAGTTCATTCATAAAAATGGCAAAGTGAACATAGTTACGCCAACATAGTTTTTTCAAAGTTGGCATTGAAAATGAAGGAATTTGACTTTGGAAACGGTGCAATCTACAGAAGAATAGGCCAGTAGAGATAGACAATCAATTCACATTGATTACAAAAGTTTTCAAACTGCGGTGGTATGTTAGTGCATTAATAAAAACAAACTATAAAATTTTGCAGAAATCTGCGATGAACGCAACATTGTTTAAATGGCAAAATGCTGAATTATTCCACTGAAAATTACAAAAGTTCTGCAAATTAGAAATACCACTTGTAAAGCTGTTTGACAACATGCATTGAGTTTGCAACCTTGTAATATTTACGGAACCTTGTTTTTTTCTTCTTCATTTGAGTTTTACATTGTTTTACATTGTAATTTGTTGAGCTAAATTACAAAAGTTCTGCAAGTTGGATAAGTGAATGAAAAAAATGATTAACGTAGTCTCGTACATTTGCAATCATTTCTGAAAAACGGATCATACTGTTATCAAACTGTTTTCCTCGATGCTGCCAGTTTCAAGTAACACAAGTATTGAAATAATTACAAAAGTTTTGTATCCTGTTTGCAAGTGAAGAGAACATCGGTCTTAGTGGAAATGCACCTTTGTAACCTCATACGAAATACGGAAACATAATTGTTCCGGAATTATCATATTCAATAATTTCAGAAGTCGAAACCTAGAGAGGATGATTGATACTACCGTGGTCCAGGTGAATACCTGATTATTCATTGCGCATATCTGTTAAGTTATGTACTGGTTGATTGGAACTGAATTTTGCGATGTGCATTCCAGATCAGTGATGTGGTATTGTTGAGAGTTGTACTATGTACTATGCCAGCAAAGGCTGGAAACTCATTTATTTATAATTCTTAAAAACGAATTTTGATATGAATACTAATATAAATAAAAATTAGAATGTTTCTTTTCTGTTAGTACCTATCATCTGTTCATATTTCAGTCTTTATATATGAAAATCTTCTGTACATCCATACGTCCGTGAACTCCCCCTAAACGGCTGGACCGATTTCGATGAATTTTTTTGTATGAGTTCAAGTGGGTTCGAGAATAGTTTGAACTCACAATTTGGTCCACTATAAAATGAAACATGAAATGAAATGAAACATGAAAAATAAAACATGAAACATGAAACATGAAATATGAAACATGAAACATGAAACTTGAAACTTGAAACATGAAACTTGAAACATGAAACATGAAATATGAAACAAAAAATAAAACATGAAACATGAAACATGAATATGAAACATGAAACGGGAAACATGAAACGAGAAACGGGAAACATGAAACGAGAAACGGGAAACATGAAACAAAAATTTTCTGTGAATCCATACCGATATACAGGACAACGTCTGTCGAACCGCTAGTATTTAATAAAAATGAGAATTAAAATGTTTGAAATTTTGTGCTACAAAGAAATATAATAATAAAGAAATGTATCTTATTGATTTGTTATTCTAACGGTTGCGTACGTAACACGTCCGAAAACAGTTTTTATGGACTCGCAGACTTCCAGAATTTTGTCTACTCGTCCAAAAAACAGTATTTTCCGGACTTGTTACGTAAATTACTATTCACTGCTATCGCAGAAAGAGAGTTCTACAATATTACTATCAGTCAAAGCAAATCTATAACACCTTGGAATGAATCGCTGAGAAGTTGGATCCACTTTGTGTTCATTTCTGGAGTGATATGATCAGCCCATCCTATTCCAAATTGCCATATATGCTGTATGACTATTTTCAATCTGACTATTCATGAAGAGATACATCCAAGTAGGTCGTCTACAGACATCGTCAATTTCAGAGTGTCCTTTTTTGTACAAGAACAACCCAATTTTCTGATGTTATTATTTTCAATAAGGGGTTTCTATATTTTTTGTGACACCAGATGTTCGCAACGTAGGCGTCAGGTCTAAACAACTGTCAATTTTATGACCATGAAACTTTTTACCGAAAATGTATCCTATTCGCACCGTTTTAAAATATAAATATGGATTAAGGACAAAGAAAAGTACCTATAGTGCTGCCACCTCGCGGATCTTTGTTACAGAAAAGACTCATTTGTCGTTCGCTTCCTTTCTTTTGAAAATTTCAATCAAGTGGTCGTCTTCCTTCCTCCGCTGGTGTTTTTGATGGGATCAAATTTATCATTTTCATGGTATTTTTTCACTTGAACCCATGTCTACACAAGTTGACACCGCCAATGCGATATTTCTCCGCCAACATGAAACAATTTTTTTGTCATTGATATTATTTCGCATTCACTACGCAAACACGGCGGAATTTTTTCGACAACTTCGTTCCATAATTGGGGGTTACTCATGTATTCTGCAGTTTTAACAATTTCAGTTGTGGTTACCAAACCTTCAACAATATTCGAAACCTGTAAGTACGTTTCGAATTTACCTTCTTTGAGTGGAACAGCTTTCCTCACTTTTTCTATCAAAGAATTTTTAGTGAACTCTGGTGGTCCCTAAGTAAACTTGAGTATTTCTATTATGTTCTGTGCATTCAATGACGCTATCACAAAAGGTACAACTGTGTCTTCAGCTCTCCCCTTCAGACATTTTGGTAGTCTCAAAATATTTTCTCCGTTACAAATTTTAGCAATCAATTTCTTTTAAAAATCAATCTTTGCCTTCGATACCCTCACACCTTCACCACGTAACGAATAGCACGAAAATGCATTTGATATTTCTATCACAGTATTTCTAGTGTCCTCACTGCTCATGTCTTTATCGTTCGTTTGCGATTCCTGTCTGTCTATTTCTGTTCTGGACTGACCAAAATTTCTAGGCCATTCGTAGTTGTCGTCTAAATTTCTGTGTATACCTGCAATAAGTCTTCTGCTCATATACAGTCGGAACTTTCTGTGGAGTCTTTCACAGGGCTGGATAATCTTTCACAATTTGAGGACCACTGAACCAGTCAGCAATTCTTTATATTTTCATTGAACAAACTTCTTAGATTCATTAACTTTATTGACAAGACAAAGTCAAAGTAAAACCATTAAAATCAACAACCTTCCTTTTTTAATCAAAAACATAATATACCGTGAGTAGTTCTAACAGTACCAATAGGAAAATATGTTTCTTTTCATTTTACCCTCACACTAGTATCGATACGAAATCTCATATTCACACTTGTGCACATATGACTGTCATTTTGTACTCAAAAAGTTGCCATATTGAAACGACATTACAAACTAGACTTTTGCGTCCTGTTTATTATTTATTACGTTGCTACCGTTATGCAATTTAACAGTGACAGATACTTATTTATTACTTTTTGTACAACTGACATTAAAAATGACGTTTTTAATTCATTGACACATGAACTAAAAACTGACGTTTTCACAAAATCACTTTTAACACTAGTGTTAAAAGTACTTTTAACACTAGTGTTAAAAGTAAAATGACAGATGAGATGATGGATACTCAGTAATATAGATATCTCTAATAGAAACACTTCAATCAGATATTATAATCAGAACACCTACTCAAGAGGAATCGTTTATAAAAGTTCACACATGTATTTGGTCGTTTGCGCAATTGATAATACTAATTCCTTTTGAAGTTACAAACGAAGTAGTATTTAGTCCAACTGTAGAATGTCCTTCATCACTGACAAATAATGACATTCATAAATAAAGTGCGTTGGGGTTTATTATATTTGAAGTATCTGTCAGTCAGCCTTGTAATCCAAAGATCGTGTGTTCGAATCCTTATGGATCTTATTTTTTTTTAATTTTTTTCTTACTAGCAGTAACTGTTGAACAAAAAATTTTGTATGATACATTTGTTAAAAGTGATTTTATTTTGCTCGTGGGGTTGCTCCACTCGCTAACGCTCGTTTCGCAATATTCCCCACTCACAAAATAAAATGCCACTTTTAACACTTGTATCATAAATAACTATTTTCATTGTCGTATTAGTTTTCATGCAGTTTTCGAAACAATATTGTTTGCATCTCGACTGCGAAATGCTTTTGCGTTCCCGAATGGTTATTTTGCATGAACTCTCGAACGCAAAAAATCATTTCGTATTCTAGATACACAAATATCTATTTCCGTTTAACGCAAGAGGTTGCGATTCAAAGCCCTGCTCGAGAACAATAGTATAGTTCTTTTTTCGAGTTTGCAGAACTTTTGGAATTTTGAAAAGGGGAACATTCTCCATGAAAATTGAAAAAGGTGATTTATTTATTTATTTTCTTATACAATTTAGGATTATTAACACCTTTTTTTCGATTAAAACAAATATTTCCGTTGTTTGAATGGTTGCAAATCCATCAGATAACTCAATTGCTATTTTGCAACATTTCGACGGTTTGCAGAACTTTTGCAATTTTCTCTGCGCTGATAATGCGAAAATTCATTAAATCCTTATTTTCCACATCTTCCGTTTCGAAACAGAGGTTACAAAATCATACTTAATATCATGTTATCGTACTGTTCCTTCTGCTGCAGTTTCAAAACTTTTGTAATTATTATTAAATTTTGGTAAAATTAGGCCTGTCTCTAGTGGCCTAGAATATGTTTTCTATGATTTCAGAAAATGGAGTATTCAGATGTGAAATGCTCTGGAGTATAAATAATAATATGTACATATCAAAATTAATAATTATTGATGGTAAAGGTTAAGAAAACTTTCACATGTGAATGAAAATACGAAAAAAACAATATAGCAAACAAAATTTTGATCCAGACAATATATTTCCTTGCTTAACAACCAATCAGTGGATTTCAAATTTTGAAATTCAGCCAATAAAATCGAAACTACAGTGAAAATATAGCTTGTCGCTGTATTGTCATGGTGATAAACTTGCTTAGTTTTTGTTTTACTATATGTCAAGTGAAAATAATGATTTAAATTATAAACGTCAAATGTATGTGTTTTGACTAGTTATCTTTATTTATCAATATGAGCGATCGTTGGGGACAAATGTCCATTGGTATCATAGATGAGGCCGTGGAAAAGAGTATTCCGTTGAATACGGCTAGAAGTAAAGCATCAATTACCAAGTGACACTATTTTTCTTTATTTCAAATCCATATATTGTCGTCCTGAATATAATTCGTAGTATGATTAAAAACCTATAATTTTTTGGAATATCAATTCATTGGCAATCCCAATGAAAGAAAATACAACGAGTTCGCAGGACGAGTTGTATTTTCAGCTTTGGGATTCCAATTCATTAATATTCCAAAAAATTATTGGTATTAATCATACCACTTATTATATTAGCCCTGAAAATATATGTGGCGGAAATTACCTTTTCAATTTAAAATTTATAGTCAATTGTTTCTCTATCGGAAACGAGGGTTCTATTGTTCTGAGTTTTTCGTTATTACGATCACTCAATCTATCTGTGCAAATTGTCTACCAGTTATTATAGTCCAGTCAATGACCATTTTCTCTTGTATTTATCCCATACAGCACTGATTTCCATGAAAATTTAGATTTAGGTTCTACTTACCATCTATTTCAAAGTCTACTCTTGGAGATGAAATTTTTTTTATCGAAAATAAGTGCGGAAATCGATAAACTGACTAATTGTACCTTGTAACTTTTGTTCTATGAAGTTTTTTCTGAAAGTCGATTTTCGACTTATTCGCGAGTGAAATTGTCGGTTTTCAGGCAAAAAAAACGTTTTCAGATTCTTTTTCGCGAATAACGGGAAAAATATTAATTTCATCGAAAAACTTAACAAGAGCAAAATTGAAGATTATTAAAAAACAAAGGAAATCGTGTATTTATGATGTATGCAGATTCAATACAAACGAAATTATTGCTTGTTGAATGTTGATTGTTATTTTCAAACGCCAAAATTGGATTTGGGAATTGGAATTTATTGAGATTCAAAAAATTTACATCAGTCCTTACAGAACTTTTTTGTGAATCCATCCCAGCAATTGATATGCTTGTATTGTGGCGTTACTGGATCCCAGCGTGGACTAAATTAACTAAATAATTGGCAGTACATATAATTGAAACTTACAGTATAAGCATGCAGAAGTAGATTGGAAGCGATTGGAAGAAAGTGATAGAGAGCGATAAAGAGTGATAGAGTGATAGAGATAAAGAGAAGGATAGAAGAGAAGGAGAAAGAGAGGGAGTGGAAGGGAAAGAAAAATGAAGAGGAAGGAAGAGAGAGATGGAAAACTTCCACGTACAATAACCAAAAACCAATACATTTTTTGGGGAAAATTTATGAACCCTTTTTTAAAGCAAGTTGTACGTTTACGCAACGTAATAGTTGGATTCAATAATATTTTGACTACGTTCAGGGCAGATTTGCATAAGAAAAAATACGAATCAATAAAGGTGACATTGAATTTCCAGTCGATATCAATACGGACATTTTTCAAAGATTCGCCAACAATTTCAAAAAGTACAGCATTTTTTCATAAATCAATATTACCTGCATATATCCACCTTCACAATGACTTGCGTTGAGCAAATGGCCTACTTTGAACTTGTTGAATTTAATCCTCAAAATCCAGTCTTTTGGAGTTCCTCGAAATGAACGAAAACGATACCAGCAAGTAACAGCTCGTCCAAAGTTATTCTGGGTCACTTCTGGACTAGCAACATCCTCGTATATATCCACGGTCTTGTTACAAAGGTCTTTTTTGGACTCACCTGAAACAAATAAATCAATGATTATATATATACATTCCATATATCTTATTCTATGATTTTATGATTGATTTAGGTATTTTTCTAAAACTGTCAATTAATGAATTTGAATGTGATTCGAACTGTTGGGATAGTGTGACGGGTGACTTTATTATCGAATAACGAACACAGCAGCTAACAAGTAGCCATACCATTTTATTTACACACTGCTACAATGATAACACTTAAAAATTAAACGAACAATTTTTGATAAAAATAATCCTGAAGCTTGGCCAGGGAACGGTCAGTCAAGATACTTCAAAATGGAGAATATCGCGGTACGAACACTCAAGAATAAGTACCTATTTCTCCTACTCTTTCAAACCCCTGAGACTATCCCTATTTAGGTAGAAGGCCAAGCAGAAAAAAGCCAAGGCATTTGGGCATTTGAAAGGGCAGTCGTAAAACCTAAGTTAATGGATATTCGAACCATTGTTCGATAATGCTCTTACACAAAATATTTGAAAAGGAAAATTGATGTGAGGAAAAACCCCCTTGCCAGTGATGAACGACATAAGACTAAAAGTGAATACAAAAAAAACAAATAATTGAAAATTTTTTACAGCCAAGTATTGAAAGCACCCTAATACAGCTAACTTGAAGTATGAAGGGCATAATAGAATAGTTTTAATAGAAATTGGATTGCGAAAGAAAACAAAGAAACAAACGAGAGTAATTCAATTTTTGAATATTTGAATCCGAATGTGCAAAAAAATTATCAAATCGCTAAATTTTGAAAGAATATTGTGAATTTTGCGCTAGTTAAAAAATATATTCCATGTTACCAAATTAAATCGTCAAAATGAAACAAGAAGTGAAATAATTCAATTGAAGCCTGCCTGGTATGGAGCGCGTCCTACAGGCAGGTGGTGTTGTTGGGGCTGGTGGAGCTGGTGGGAGGCCGTGTTGCTACAAGCTGTGGGGCTGGCGGTGAAACTGCATGCTGTTGCAACGGAGTTTGATTCTATCCCGGAGCAACAGGAATGAAGTCGTCGTCTCTGTTGCCCTCTGGTGCAACGATGTTCTCGGCGACAATGTAGACCGGTTTAACGCGATCGATGGAGACTGAAACATTTTTATCGCGCATCGCGAGCGTAAATCATTTCTCGGCCCGAGAAACAACTTCGTAGGGACCAACAGTCCTCTTATTGCGTCGTGTCTGACGAAGATGTGAGTGGTGGAAGCCAGATCTTTGAACTCATAGATTTTCCGACCGCCATGCCTGGTGCCACTGACTAGACGGAGTGCCTGGAAATGCTGACTCAGCTCACGAACAAAGTCAGCAAGGCCATCGATGTCTCTGGTAGAGGTAAACGTCAGAAATTCGCCAGGGAGACGAAGTGGTTTGCCGTAGATCATCGCAGCGGCGGTGGCTTGGAGATCGGCCTTCCAGGCCGCACGTATCCTCAGGAGAGCTGTTGGGAGCGTATGGGTTAATCGATCAGATTGCAGAAGCCTTCAACTGACGGTGGAGACGCTCGACCATATCATTGGCTGCAGGGTGGTAGGCTGTGGTTCTGAGGTGGTCGGTGCCCATCAGCCAGTTTAAACAGCGAAACAAATGTGATTCGAATTGTCTACCTTGGTCCGTGGTCAGGCGAAGAGGAACACCGTAGCGCACGATTCAATTTGTGTGGAACGCCCTAGCTACGGTCTCTGCTTCCTGGATCGGGAAGGGTATTGCTTTTGGCAACCGTGAGAAGAGATCGACGCAGGTGAGGATATACCTGTAACCCTCGGAGTATGGCATGATGGTGAGGTCAATGTGGATATGCTCGAATTGTCTAGAGGGTGCTATGATATTGCCAGTCGTGGTCGAGACATGTCATGTGACCTTGGCCCGCTGGTAAGGGATGTAGGCACAGGCCCAGGAATGGCAGTCAGCGTTGATGGAAGACCAGACGTAGCGTTGCTTCACCAGCTCCGTCGTCGCCTGGGTGAGATAGGCCGTGGATGGCATCGAAGGCAAGTTTGTAAAAGGCGGCTGTTTGCCGCACCGTCTGAGTGGAGACGTCGCTGAAGATGGCGTCGTTGGATCCTAGGATGATAACTTGGCACAGGATCAGGCCATAGTCTTCCCTCTGGCCGAGTTCCTGTAACTCTTGGTCCTGTTGCTGTGCCCGATATCGAGTGGCGCAGCAATGGCATCGACCGGTGAGAGAGCGTCTGCTACGACGTTATACTTTCCAGGGATGTGTTGGATATCGGTGGTGAACTGTCCGATGAGGTCCAGGTGGCGGAATTGTCGCGAAGAGCCCTGGTCGGACTTCTCGCGGAAGGCGAGCGGTTTATGGTTGGTCAGAATGGCGAAATGATGTCCTTTCATCATGTGTCGGAAATACTTCACAGCTTTGTAGATGCTGAAAGCTCGCGGTCCTAAGCGCTGTACTTTGTTTGGGCGCTGCTTAGCTTCTTTGAGATAAACCCAAGAGGTTCCCACTCGTCGTTTCCGACGAATCAAAGACCAACGATAGTTTGGCGCCGAGCTTCGGGTGCGTGAGAAGCGTCGCTTTGACGAGGGTGTCATCGCAAACGATGGAAGCAGTTTCAACAGCATCGTTTCACGTAATTGGCTCCTTTTCTTTAATGTTGCCCTTGAGGAGGTTGTTGAGGGACGCTTGGGTCTGAGCAGTCCTATGAATGAATTGTCGATGAAAGTTGAGCATACCTAAGAACTGTCGAAGCTTCTTCGCTGTTTTGGGTTTTGAATAGTCCTATATTGCGAAGACCTCCGGAAGTGGTTGTGTGCCTTTTCCGGTCACCAGGTATTCTAGAAATTTCACCTCGGAGGCCCCAAAACAGCATTTTGAGGTGTTGATGCCGGAGATGTTCTGTGTGTTGGGGGTCGTCTTCAGAGGCAAGTCTAGTCCGCGTAGCTGCCCGTGAATGAAGCGTTGGAAGCGCAGGCTAAAACTCGTCGACGGGAACTCGAACAATATAAACGGCTCAGTGATTGCAGTCTTCGGGATATCCTCCGGTGCTACAGGAATCTGGTGGTACGCGCGTGTGAAAAATCTTGTTGCCGCGTAGTGTCTGGGCGAAGTCCTGGATATGGAGGACTGGAAAGCGCTACAAGTTCGCCATTTGTCATCCTTCTTCGGCACCAGGTGTAGAGGGAAGGCCCAGCTGCTCTGTGATGGGCGGCAAATGCCCAATCGTAGCATGGACTAAAATTCTCTTTTGGCAGCATTGAGTTTGACCAGGGGTAGGCGGCTTTATTTCGAAGCAATGTGTTGTCCTGGCGTAGTGTGTATGTGATGCACAGTCGTCTGTTTCCTGTTATTCATGTTGTTTGCATCGTCGGGAAACGTGATCGCCGGAAATTGCTGATGCAAGGTGTGATATCACGAGTTACCAGTGATTGTCCTGATTCCCGCGACCGTCGCGCACCTTGATTCCTGTCCCGTCATATTCACATTCGTAGCGCGGTCGATTAGGCGTTCGAAATGGGATAAAAAGTCCACACCGATAATCATCTTTCACACATCCGCGATCACAAAGTTTTACGTAAAATCGCGACGGCGACCAAGTTTTAAACCGGTTTTCACCCGTCGGCCGCACAATAATTTCCGCGGAAACACACACAAATCGGCACCGGTATCGATCAAAAAATCTGCGGCACTGTTCCGGTCTATAAAAAATTAGGTCCCAAACTGAAACGTATAACTCACGTCGGAGTCACCACTGTTGGGACAGGGTGACGGGTGAGGTTATCATCAAATAACGAACACAGGAGATAACAAGTAACCATAACAATTTATTTACACACTGTTACAAGGATAACACTTTAGCCATTAAACGTACATTGTTGATAGAAATAATCCTGAAGCTTGGCCAGAGAACGGCCAAGATTTTTGTAAATGTAAATTAATGTGGAGAAAAACCCTACAGAACCTTTTTGAATAATAATAATAATAAAAATATTTATTGTTGTCATTGGATCTATTTGGACTTCGACATTGTCAGTATCTATTGAAAACATATTTGAGTAAACTAAGTAAAACAAACATAGTACAAACGTTATTTACATTAAGAGTGGACAAGAAGCAAAAAGCAGTTCGTACTGCAGCACCTTCGCTGTTGCTCATAGGAAAAGGTTAAAACGATGCTTATTGGTACTCCTGTAATCAAAGTTGTTAACTGAGAAGTCAGAAAATATAGACGAAATATATCTATTTCGATAATTTTTAGGTAGTTTTCAGGATTTTTTTTCACATACTCGAGAATGAATTACCAATATTAAACTTCTCAACAAGCACCGTTAAACCTTCAACTACCTGGAAATAATTTGTATGTGTCAAAATATTCAGTGGTTTTGCCAAACGAAAGCAAGAGCATTCAAGAAAACTACTCAAATTTATACCGATTTATGCTGCCCTCTGGTGAAGCACCTCCTCTTTTATTCCTGCTTTATTTCAATCAATGGGACCGACTTATGAATGAAAATAATAGTACGGTTGATTGAAGTTCTCATTTATATGAATATAGTACAGGCGATACGAACAAAATTGGGAAATTCTTTCAAATAATAAAAAAGACACAAGAATCTTCATTCAATTATAAATTTTGTGTTCCAAAAAAAAAATCTGTGTAAATCCCTGAGAGAACTATTTTCCCTCCTCTTTCTCTTGCGTATTCTACGGAATGGGTACCTAGTCGGAATACTTAACTTATTAGCATTTTATTTTTAGTTTTCTTTGTCGTAGTGAGTAATTAGTTATCAGGTATGTGAAAAGAAATAAACAAAGAAAAAAATGGTCGGTATCGCAGTAGTAGCGTATGGGTATTCATTTTATCACATTTTCGTCCGTGTGGGTGAAATATTTTTATGTGGATTTGCTGAGAAAATAAACATCTTATCTTCAAAGCACCATAATCAATAGCTAGGAAACCGTGTATATATTGAACTAATGAAAGTGAATCATGAAAACAGCATTACGGCATCGTCAGAAGGATGGGCGGCGCTACGCTTCGATAAAGTCGTGCTCGGTATCGCGGCAGCAGCGTATGGATATTCATTTCATTACGTTTATTTTCGACAGCGTTGATAAAGTATTTTTATATGATGTAACCTTATTTTATCTTAGGTACACTGCACCGGTGCTCTTCGTCTGGGAGCTTATATGGGACGTGAATTTAAGGAACCTTTTTTTTTTAAAGATGGTAATTTTTTTATGGGCGCCACGGGATTTAATAGAATGTTGCAAAATCACGAAATTAAATAAAATGAGATAAAGCAAAATATTTCCAGTCATTCAGGAGGAAGTAATAAATAAACCTGTTGTATAAAATAACATTTAATGAAAAATGTTAGGAATTGAACACACAATTCTATAAAAAACGAAGCCAAAATCACGTCAGTTTCTCATAAATAATCTACAATAATGCATGTGTTGTGATATTGCATAATAAATATTTATAATTATCGTATCATTCTATTCAAAATTGGAATTGGTACAAAACATAAACACGAGACACAAGTACCTATGGTAATATTAATATTCGTACGTAGGCGATTCTGAGCGACATAAAATCAATGAAATTATTCTGAGTTGAGAACCTTGTGACAAAAATTCTCATCGGTTATTTCTAAAATACCAAAGAAAATACGCATCAAAATAAATAATTTCGTAATTCTCGTCAAGTACGCAAATACATAAATTGAAAGGTCTGGCCTGATTTTTCTGCGGTGGTTGACTACTGGATGATCAATCATGCAACGTCTGGAAAAATGTAGTGGAAAACGGGTCGTCGAATCTCAACCAGCGTAGTGGAAAAATTTCAGATAAAAATCTCTGTCGAACAAATGGGACTTCTTGCAGAATCCCAGCTGATGTTTCGTGAAAAGTGCGAAATCTGGAGCTTCATGTGGAGTCCCCAGAAAACCCTGCGAGAAAATTTTCAAATGAAAATTCTCGTCTGAGTGTACAAATCGAAAGAGAAATTATCGGAAGTCGATCAACTTACCCCTTGGAATCAGGAGGTTGCACAACACTAAGGTATGAAACCTATCAGAAATGGATATTGAAAGTAATGTAAAGATCACGGCAATTCAGCAATAAACAGATCCAACTAAGAAAGGTTGCAATAATACAATTTGCTAAAAGCCGGTGGGCATAAAAACCATAAAGAACGTCACATCCCTTTCATCACTAGAAAACCAGTGGTCGTTGAAAGAAATTTAACGAGTTTTTTTTGGCTTGGTTTGAAGAAGGAGTTGTAATGTGAATATTGAACTACCAGAGTCATTTCATGAGGAATGTACTGACATAAAAAATCACAAGTACAGAAACCATTATTTTAGTGATTTAATGGAATTATTCCAGTAGTTATTTTCTTACCGAAATAATGATAGTATCGCTATTTGGCACTAGAGACTCTAGAGAATTATTTTACAAATAAATTGTAATTTGTGGCTAATAATTTGCTGGTGGTAGAGATGACTTGATAACGAACTGAATCGATACATTATATCAACAGGTGGATCTTGAATCTGCCAGATACACTCTATTAAATATTCTTGAGTTGAAAAATAAAACGTTACACCACCCCTCTCCGAAATAAAATCATCTAACCTGCTAGATTATTTTAAATTGGTTGTCAATAAGTTTTGGTTCGGTAACCTCGCGTACCACACGTCCGTAATGGATACAAAATTAGGAAGTCTAATCTGGGATTGTCACAGATCGGGAATGTCTACCAAAACTATGCATGAATCTACTTGAATCTAAAATATATGTATAAGATATCAACGCATTTGATTATCTCAACCCAACAATCAACCTTAAAAAGGTTAAAAGAACTTGGATCGTATCATAACTTACTCTATCTATCAAGTCAGACTGATAACGATCTTCATAAAGACTGGAAATGCTCACAGCAATTATCCAAATCATTTTCAACAAGGTAGTATACACTGGGAGAGATTGCTGCAGCCAATCTAACTCAATTTCAGTTATACCGCATAAAACAAAAACACAACATTAAGAGTTTTCTCTACTTCAACTCAGCTAAATGAAAACTCCCACATAATTATTATATGTAGTTGCAAAATATGCAACAGGTAGTTTAATTCATGGATACATCAGCATTAGATCCAAAATATGGCTTGAGGTCCTTAATATGCCATTCACCTATATCTGAACCATTAGTATTCTGTAGACGATATACCAAACGAGAAATTTTCTTTTTTATTATACACAATATATATTTGGGAGCTAATTTCGATGTGAACTTACTACTATCATCTAATAGAATTTTATTTCTTCGCCATACTTTATCTCCTTCTTGAAATGAGACGTTCCTCTTACGGAGATTGTACCCATTTGCATTACGGGAATATGACGAGTGTAAGCTTAGCCTAACTTCCTTGAAAACATCTGCAAGGCAGCCTGATTCCGAGAGATACGTATCCCGGTCACCTGGAGCGATTTCCATATCTGCTGTAGTGTCAACAGTACCATAAAATTTTCCAGAAAGTGGAACATGTCTTCCAGGTAGGTTGGGGAAAATCCAGTCACTTCATGTTTAGCAGTATTTATGGCATACTGAATTTTATGAAGATTTTTATCCCAATCAGTATGATTATCAATATAACATCTGATACAGCGCCAATAGTTTTGTTATTCCTTTCCACAAAGTTACATTGCGGGGAATATTTAGGAAAGAACCAAATTTATTGGACTTGGACTTGGATTTATTGGACTTGGTACTCATCAGCTAACTTTTTGAAAATCGTTCCTGCAAACTGTGTTCCGTTGTCGCATAATATGAATTGTGGTACTCTAAAAACTAGAAACACATTGTTCTCTAGGAACTTCACCATATTTTGGGCAGTAGTCCTTTTCAGAGAACATATTAGCGTATATTTTGTTAACCAGTCACCAACTACAAACAGATGGATATTACCTTTTGAAGACCTGGGAAATGGGCCCATCAAGTCAACTGAAATAATCTGCCATGGATACCCATTCGAGAGTTTGTTGAATGTGTTTGGGAACCACAAATTTCACACTTACGCACATATTTCAGAACGTCTTGTTGCATTTTAGGCCAATAATACTGTTCTTCGATTTCAGACATCTAAACAAAGTTTGAGCGATAATGCGGAAAAATTGTCAATAACTTTTTTCAATATTATTCAATCATTTCAATTTTTTTTTTATGAATAGTTTGATTATACTGAAACATTTGTATTTCAATGATAATGACGAAACTTTACCTCGGTCATGTTAGCTCCCGGCTGGCCAGCTCCAAGCTCGATTATTCCACCACGGTCACAAGACATGTTTTTTTTTTATCTAGTTGAACTTGATTGTGTTTATTCGGTAGCCACCAAATGAGAATTACGATTACGAAATGGAGTATTTCAACAAGTTCCAATCTCGCAATATTTTAACCATAACACTCAATTATTTTCAACATGAAAAAGTGGCCGAACTCGAACGGCAATGACGCTGGAATAAAATAAGATGATTTTTAATGCAAAAATTACCCCTTGAACGACTTCAATCAAAGAAAAAATGCCAGCTCCATGCATATGAGGTAGCAGTTCATGACATATCTCGCTATATTTTTACCAAAACATTCTATCAAACTCAAGCTGAAGAAGTGTCCGGCCTTTTTTTGGGAAGTAAATGACATAATTATTAATGCAAAAATTACTTTTTGAGCGACTTCAAGAAAAGAAAAAGTGCCAGCTCCAAGCATATGAAGTAGTAGTTCATGTCAAATCTCGCAATATTTTTACCATAACATTTGATTATTTTCAACCATAAGAAGTGGCCGGCATCGAACGGCAATGGTTAAAAGATGTCAATCACATAACAATCAATGGAAAAATTACTTTTTACACGACTCTAATCAACGAGAAAGGGCCAGCTCCAAGCATGGGAAGTGTCGAACCCTGCGATTGAATTTATAAGATTTTCGACTATTTGCAAGCAGAAGAAGTGGCCAGCCTCGACCGGCAATGGATCAGGGATGTAAATCAAATAACTATTAATACAACAATTATTTTTTGC
Source organism: Chrysolina haemoptera (assembly GCA_958298965.1). Taxonomy (NCBI): domain Eukaryota; kingdom Metazoa; phylum Arthropoda; class Insecta; order Coleoptera; family Chrysomelidae; genus Chrysolina; species Chrysolina haemoptera. Next base: position 30,331,999 of record OY282595.1, on the reverse strand, counting down.
ACTACTCCAGTCAACGAGAAAGTACCAGCTCCAAGCAAGAAAAGTGTCAAACTCTGCGATTGTATTTCTAAGATTCTCGATTATTTGCAAACAGATTAAGTGGACGGCCTCGACCGGCACTGGTTAAGGGATGTCAATCAGATAACAATTAATAAAAAAATTACTTTTTGCACGACTCCAGTCAACGAAAAAATACCAGCTCCAAGCATGGGAAATGTTAAACCTGGCGATTTTATCTCTAAGATTTTCGATTATTTGCAAGCAGAAGTGGCCGGCCTCGATCGGCAATGAATCAGGGATGTAAATCAGATAACAATTAATAGAAAAATGATTTTATAAACGACTCCAGTCAACGAAAAAGTACCAGCTCCAAGCATGGGAAGTGTCAAACTCTGCGATTGTATTTCTAAGATTTTCGATTATTTGCAAGCAGAAGTAGCCGGCCTCGATCGGCAATGAATCAGGGATGTAAATCAGATAACAATTAATAGAAAAATGATTTTATAAACGACTCCAGTCAACGAAAAAGTACCAGCTCCAAGCATGGGAAGTGTCAAACTCTGCGATTGTATTTCTAAGATTTTCGATTATTTGCAAGCAGAAGTAGCCGGCCTCGATCGGCAATGAATCAGGGATGTAAATCAGATAACAATTAATAGAAAAATGATTTTATAAACGACTCCAGTTAACGAAAAAGTACCAGCTCCAAGCATGGGAAGTGTCAAACTCTGCGATTGTATTTATAAGATTTTCGATTATTTGCAAGCAGACGAAGTGGCTGGCCTCGATCGGCAATGAATCAGGGATGTAAATCAGATAACAATTAATAGAAAAATGATTTTATAAACGACTCCAGTCAACAAAAAAGTACCAGCTCCAAGCATGGGAAGTGTCAAACTCTGCGATTGTATTTCTAAGATTTTCGATTATTTGCAAGCAGAAGTAGCCGGCCTCGATCGGCAATGAATCAGGGATGTAAATCAGATAACAATTAATAGAAAAATGATTTTATAAACGACTCCAGTCAACGAAAAAGTACCAGCTCCAAGCATGGGAAGTGTCAAACTCTGCGATTGTATTTCTAAGATTTTCGATTATTTGCAAGCAGAAGTAGCCGGCCTCGATCGGCAATGAATCAGGGATGTAAATCAGATAACAATTAATAGAAAAATGATTTTATAAACGACTCCAGTTAACGAAAAAGTACCAGCTCCAAGCATGGGAAGTGTCAAACTCTGCGATTGTATTTATAAGATTTTCGATTATTTGCAAGCAGACGAAGTGGCTGGCCTCGATCGGCAATGAATCAGGGATGTAAATCAGATAACAATTAATAGAAAAATGATTTTATAAACGACTCCAGTCAACAAAAAAGTACCAGCTCCAAGCATGGGAAGTGTCAAACTCTGCGATTGTATTTATAAGATTTTCGATTATTTGCAAGCAGACGAAGTGGCTGGCCTCGATCGGCAATGAATCAGGGATGTAAATCAGATAACAATTAATAGAAAAATGATTTTATAAACGACTCCAGTCAACGAAAAAGTACCAGCTCCAAGCATGGGAAGTGTCAAACTCTGCGATTGTATTTCTAAGATTTTTGATTATTTGCAAGCAGACGAAGTGGCTGGCCTCGATCGGCAATGAATCAGGGATGTAAATCAGATAACAATTAATAGAAAAATGATTTTATAAACGACTCCAGTCAACAAAAAAGTACCAGCTCCAAGCATGGGAAGTGTCAAACTTTGCGATTGTATTTCTAAGATTTTCGATTATTTGCAAGCAGAAGAAGTGGCCGGCCTCGATCGGCAATGAATCAGGGATGTAAATCAGATAACAATTAATAGAAAAATGATTTTATAAACGACTCCAATCAACGAAAAAGTACCAGCTCCAAGCATGGGAAGTGTCAAACTCTGCGATTGTATTTCTAAGATTTTCGATTATTTGCAAGCAGAAGAAGTGGCCGGCCTCGATCGTAAATGAATCAGGGATGTAAATCAGATAACAATTAATAGAAAAATGATTTTATAAACGACTCCAGTCAACGAAAAAGTACCAGCTCCAAGCATGGGAAGTGTCAAACTCTGCGATTGTATTTCTAATATTTTCGATTATTTGCAAGCAGAAGAAGTGGCCGGCCTCGATCGGCAATGAATCAGGGATGTAAATCAGATAACAATTAATAGAAAAATGATTTTATAAACGACTCCAGTCAACGAAAAAGTACCAGCTCCAAGCATGGAAAGTGTCAAACTCTGCGATTGTATTTCTGAGATTTTCGATTATTTGCAAGCAGAAGAAGTGGCCGGCCTCGACCGGAAATGAATCAGGGATGTAAATCAGATAACAATTAATAAAAAAATTATTTTTTGCACGACTCCAGTCAACGAAGAAGTACCAGCTCCAAGCATGGGAAGTGTCAAACTTTGCGATTGTATTTCTAAGATTTTCGATTATTTGCAAGCAGAAGAAGTGGCCGGCCTCGACCGGCAATGAATCAGGGACGTAAATCAGATAACAATTAATAGAAAAATGATTTTATAAACGACTCCAGTCAACGAAAAAGTACCAGCTCCAAGCATGGAAAGTGTCAAACTCTGCGATTGTATTTCTAATATTTTCGATTATTTGCAAGCAGAAGAAGTGGCCGGCCTCGATCGGCAATGAATCAGGGATGTAAATCAGATAACAATTAATAGAAAAATGATTTTATAAACGACTCCAGTCAACGAAAAAGTACCAGCTCCAAGCATGGGAAGTGTTAAACTCTGCGATTGTATTTCTAAGATTATCGATTATTTGCAAGCGGAAGAAGTGGCCTGCCTCGACCGGCAATGAATCAGGGACGTAAATCAGATAACAATTAATAGAAAAATGATTTTATAAACGACTCCAGTCAACGAAAAAGTACCAGCTCCAAGCATGGAAAGTGTCAAACTCTGCGATTGTATTTCTAATATTTTCGATTATTTGCAAGCAGAAGAAGTGGCCGGCCTCGATCGGCAATGAATCAGGGATGTAAATCAGATAACAATTAATAGAAAAATGATTTTATAAACGACTCCAGTCAACGAAAAAGTACCAGCTCCAAGCATGGGAAGTGTTAAACTCTGCGATTGTATTTCTAAGATTATCGATTATTTGCAAGCGGAAGAAGTGGCCTGCCTCGACCGGCAATGAATCAGGGACGTAAATCAGATAACAATTAATAGAAAAATGATTTTATAAACGACTCCAGTCAACGAAAAAGTACCAGCTCCAAGCATGGGAAGTGTTAAACTCTGCGATTGTATTTCTAAGATTATCGATTATTTGCAAGCGGAAGAAGTGGCCTGCCTCGACCGGCAATGAATCAGGGACGTAAATCAGATAACAATTAATAGAAAAATGATTTTATAAACGACTCCAGTCAACGAAAAAGTACCAGCTCCAAGCATGGAAAGTGTCAAACTCTGCGATTGTATTTCTAATATTTTCGATTATTTGCAAGCAGAAGAAGTGGCCGGCCTCGATCGTAAATGAATCAGGGATGTAAATCAGATAACAATTAATAGAAAAATGATTTTATAAACGACTCCAGTCAACGAAAAAGTACCAGCTCCAAGCATGGGAAGTGTCAAACTCTGCGATTGTATTTCTAATATTTTCGATTATTTGCAAGCAGAAGAAGTGGCCGGCCTCGATCGGCAATGAATCAGGGATGTAAATCAGATAACAATTAATAGAAAAATGATTTTATAAACGACTCCAGTCAACGAAAAAGTACCAGCTCCAAGCATGGAAAGTGTCAAACTCTGCGATTGTATTTCTGAGATTTTCGATTATTTGCAAGCAGAAGAAGTGGCCGGCCTCGATCGGCAATGAATCAGGGATGTAAATCAGATAACAATTAATAGAAAAATGATTTTATAAACGACTCCAGTCAACGAAAAAGTACCAGCTCCAAGCATGGAAAGTGTCAAACTCTGCGATTGTATTTCTGAGATTTTCGATTATTTGCAAGCAGAAGAAGTGGCCGGCCTCGACCGGAAATGAATCAGGGATGTAAATCAGATAACAATTAATAAAAAAATTATTTTTTGCACGACTCCAGTCAACGAAGAAGTACCAGCTCCAAGCATGGGAAGTGTCAAACTTTGCGATTGTATTTCTAAGATTTTCGATTATTTGCAAGCAGAAGAAGTGGCCGGCCTCGATCGGCAATGAATCAGGGATGTAAATCAGATAACAATTAATAGAAAAATGATTTTATAAACGACTCCAGTCAACGAAAAAGTACCAGCTCCAAGCATGGAAAGTGTCAAACTCTGCGATTGTATTTCTGAGATTTTCGATTATTTGCAAGCAGAAGAAGTGGCCGGCCTCGACCGGAAATGAATCAGGGATGTAAATCAGATAACAATTAATAAAAAAATTATTTTTTGCACGACTCCAGTCAACGAAGAAGTACCAGCTCCAAGCATGGGAAGTGTCAAACTTTGCGATTGTATTTCTAAGATTTTCGATTATTTGCAAGCAGAAGAAGTGGCCGGCCTCGATCGGCAATGAATCAGGGATGTAAATCAGATAACAATTAATAGAAAAATGATTTTATAAACGATTCCAGTCAACGAAAAAGTACCAGCTCCAAGCATGGGAAGTGTTAAACTCTGCGATTGTATTTCTAAGATTATCGATTATTTGCAAGCGGAAGAAGTGGCCTGCCTCGACCGGCAATGAATCAGGGACGTAAATCAGATAACAATTATTACAAAAATGATTTTTTATACGACTCCAGTTAACGAAAAAGTACCAGCTCTAAGCATGGGAAGTGTCAAACTCTGCGATTGTATTTCTAAGATTTTCGATTATTTGCAAGCAGAAGAGGTGGCCGGCCTCGACCGGCAATGAATCAGGGATGTAAATCAGATAACAATTAATAAAAAAATTATTTTTTGCACGACTTCAGTCAACGAAAAAGTACCAGCTCCAAGCATGGAGATTGTCAAACCCGACGATTTTATCTCTACGATTTTTGATTATTTGCCTCGACAGGCAATGGATCAGGGATGTAAATCAGATAACAAATAATACAAAAATTATTTTTTGCACTGCTCCAGTCAACGAAAAAGTACCAGCTCCAAGCATGGGAAGTGTTAAACTCTGCGATTGTATTTTTAAGATTTTCGATTATTTGCAAGCACAAGAAGTGGCCGGCCTCGACCGGCAATGGTTTATGGATGTATAAAAAAATTATTTTTTGCACGACTTCAGTCAACGAAAAAGTACCAGCTCCAAGCATGGGAAGTGTTAAACTCTGCGATTGTATTTCTAAGATCATCGATTATTTGCAAGCGGAAGAAGTGGCCGGCCTCGACAGGACTTACTTACTCCACCAAACAATTGCCTTACAGCCGTTTCACATGTGACTGACCGTCAGTCAGTATCAGTCCGGACTGACAATACGAATGGTCACCGGTAAGGATCCTGATTGTAAGTAGTTCATATGAAAAGGGCCATTTAATGCAATAGAGTGAACTGTCCAGCAGGACTGACGGTAAGGTGCATGTGTAACAGCTGTTATACCCTCAATCAGACGGCCAGTGGTTCCGGCGGCTCTACTCTGGAACTCTCTGGTCGGCTGTCGGCTGCTATCGGCTTGGCTGGCTTCTGTTTCCTGCTGGTCTCTCGGCTAGAATGGCTAGAATGACTAGAGACTATACGGATTAGAGAAGAAGAAGCTCTGCCGTCGATGCTGTCGTCGAGGCTCAGTTTGTGGATTTGGATCTGAAATTACTTCTTGTCCGAAATCAAACCGGCTAGCTCGGCGGGGTTCAGGATGCTCAGCCTGACGCGTAATATTTTCCATTTTTTTTTTTTTTTTGGTAAAAAATAGACTTCTGATGTGAATTTCTTGTAGGGTTAAAATGAATTACCGGTTGGCAAATATAGGAAAGACCGTGAAGTAGTAAATGCGGAAAAATCCCTAAATATACTTTTAGAGATATATTCCAATTTGAAATTTAGCTTTTCAGAACTATGAGAAAAAGGGGCGGGCGAACTCTGAGAGACTCCTAGCCTATGTTGAGATAGATTCAGATCAATTAACAGTTATTAAAATGACTTTAATGAATTTGAATGACTAGATTTTAACTGCATAAAGAATAATCCTAAAGTCCGGAAAATTGCCTGTATAAGCCGGGAATGGCAGGGGTGCGGAAGGTACGCACGCTTTAATGGTGAGTAGGCCACTTGAACGTTTCGTGTCTTTATCGAATTCTTTTATGTAGGCGTCCTTTATTTTTCGGGCTTAGCTCTGGAAAGAGCTCGAAGAGTCTGCAGCAGGAAGACACGAATCCCTAGCAAGTGGGTACAACGCCCAGGAGGGTGGAGTGCCATCACGGGTTTTCAACCCAGGGCATTCAATATAGGAAAGCAAATCATAAGTAAATAAAAGCACTGTAAAAATCACTTGAATATTCTTACGGGACGTTAGCCCTTGATATTCACAACAAGAAATCAGTAAAAGTAGACTATTACGGGACGTTAGCCCAGAATCTACAAGGTTAAGCACTGTAAACACTAAGTGTTCGGAGCTATGAAGCTTTTCAGATGAAACAAAAAGTCAATTATGTAATTGCTTACTTGTGAGAGTATGTACTCTCGTCCAGGACACTATTCTTCAGTGTTGTTGCTTGCTGAAATCAGGAAAGGTAGCAGAAATCAAAGTCGGATTGCGGAATACAATACTCGGCAGGACGGCAGTTAACCAACCAAGTCGAAGGGTGCTAGCTGTAGATTTTCTTACTAATGAATCCCCAAAAACTCGAACACTTCTAATCGACAGCCTGACAGCAGCAAAGGCTTGTCGTACAGGATTGAAGGATCACTGATTCTGATATTAAATACTAGTCGAGTATCTTTCGATATTAGTATCGAACAAGTATACAAAGAGCAAGTTTTGGCTTTAAGAAAAGCAATTTAAAATGATTATTTTAATAAAAATAGCCAAAAACACAATTATTGCATGCACAAGACAGAAGACTATTACTGCTTGAATGCACACGAAAGAATGAATATGGACGACTGACTTCGAAAGACTGAATACTTAGGGATATTTCTCCCTTCTTTTAAACAAAATCGTGAAAAAATCCCCGGTCGCGAGAATTTTCGCGTCATACATATGAAACCGTGCAATTGAGCACGGTGGGCGGGGCCTGGCGAGCAGAATTCGCGCGCCAGAATCCACAACCCGCGGAGCTGATTCGGTTGGGCGTGGCCTAACGGAATCGCGCTTCGCTTATGACTAGGAAATCCAAATCGGTGTCCGTCTACAGAATCGGACACGGAATGGCATGAAATCGATAGAATATTAATAAAAAATGGTTATTTTAGTGATCGGCAAAAATCCCTCCTTCGACATCCATCAACAGGAGAGTTTTTAGATCCAAGAATATGTTCAAAATATAGTTATTTTGGCATATTATGACAATCCATTAGTTTTACATGCTCGAGCTGACGTCACACCTCCCATCCACTGCTACGTACATCGAGTAAGAGCGCGCGCCTATCCCCCCAGACTGCCTTCGCTAGGCGCTGTGCAGAATAAATGAAATTATACCGGGACGTGGAGATGCTGTATCGGTTCAGTTCTCCAGGAAAATGAGTAACTTTGTTACAATATATTTATGTTTCCGATCTCGGAAAGAGCACTAATGATTTGGATTTTTTTATGGATGAAGTTTTGCTTTCAAGTTCATCTCTATAGGCAGATTTAATGAAAAAACCATATTGTACTTGTAATAATAATAATGATACTGTGAATTTTTGTATCTCGAAAACGGCATCAACGATTTGAATAGAATTTTGTAATCGAACAAGGATTCGCTTCTTGAGGTCATTATGTTATATCTTGATTTTCACTAAGAACTTTTTGAAAAGTATTTTTGGGGTGGCTTTTAATAATTACAAAGAATGAAATTTGACAATAACTATATTCTACAACATGAACTGAATAATTGAGTAACAAACAAAGAAATCGTGGATTTATATGTTTTGAAATGCTGACGAAGCTGCTTGGTCGTAGGAATTGGATATCCTTGGCTCGGCTCCGTGGTATTGTCTATTTAGCGGTTTTCCTGGAATGTAACCTGATATGCTTGGGAAGGTTACTCTGGATGTTGAATATAACAGCTCCCCTTATATTAGAAAAGTTGGTGCGATGCAACAACTTTTAGGGCTCCTCAGACGGGGGTTGGCGACTGTGTCTAGATCGAGAGATTCGTTTGGTACCTCTTCTTGTAAGTTTGGTTTTCTCCTCGGGAAAATGGTTGGAATCCTTTGGAACGATCTGAATGGTCTAGTCGGAGGAAGCGGCGAAACGTCGGGTTCAGTTAGTGCCAATTTTAGTTTCCTCCTACACTTGCAGATGAGGTAAAGGCCGGCCAAAAATATGATTAGAATCATGGTGGTATATGTTAACCAAAAAATATTCTTATCGACGAACGGTCTCTGAATTAGGTCGTCCAAATTTTGGAGTAGGAATCCAGCTTATGTTTGGCAATGTCCAAATCGTCGATGTTGACGTCGTCTAACTTGAGTGGCTTTAATTTTGGTTTTGACTTTTCCGGGATGTCAGCATTCATACGGAATCGAAATTGGATGTGTTTTATAGATGACATTCGAAATTTTTGATAATTGAGAATTGGCTTGAACTTTAGTTATTCCAATAAAAGCACTGCATTCTGTCTAATTGAACTATAAAATTACTATACACGATTTCAGTTTTTGAGTTAATTTTTGGGCAATTTACAGTCACTTGCAACGGTTCAGAAAGGCTCACTAATCAAAGGTTTTTTTATCGATTTTTTGCACATTATAACCTTGGCTGAAAACTAGCGAACTTCTGCAATTTTGCGGGATAAGTTTATCGTTTTTGAAAATTTGGGCTTTACAAATCGACTTATAGTCAATGGGGTATGCGAACATATCGGAACACAGTTCAGTTTTATACGAAAGCGGTTTGAACTATTTCAAGTTCTTCACTGGTATGAACATTGAAGAATCATCGTTTTTATTTTTGAGAAATGTGGTGAAGGCCAGTTCTGTTATCATGTATCGATATGGGAATAGTTGGTATAGAGTATATATAGATTTGGGGTTCGATGAGTGTAATTTTGAGGATGAAAACTATATTCGAATTGGTTTGAAAGGCTTCAAGTTCTATGATTTCGAGATATTGGGCTATGTTGGAAAGTTTTGGTGGGAGGAAAAGGTTGTTCCTTCTTAAATTTTGGGAGATTCCTTGCAAAGCTGTAACTAATTGATCTGGTCTAATAATCGAAGAATGAATAATATTTAATCGGGAGAAGACGATCGAATCCAACATATCGCCAATATTTTCTTCGAGGAATAAAAAGCTTTCCATTAACTTTTCGCAGATATCGAAGAATTTCAATTTTGCTTCGATTCTGTTTATAATATCGCTCAAATTATTGATGGAACCTTCTACTATTTTTAGGTTATTGTTGAGGGTCTCCTCATCGATACGCAATTTTTGAATTGTGTTAATGAAATTTTGGATAACAGATGCTGTTACTGAAATTTAATTTTTCATTAGATTTTCAAATTGGTGTTTATCGTTCTTTAATCTATTGATACAGTTCGTGTAATATTCTCCATCGGCTGCATCTAAATTGTTTGAATCTGTATCTGAATCTGTATCTTAAACAATTTCTATGAGTTTTTGTTTTATTGAATTTGAAATTTGGGTAAGAAGACTGATATGAGTTTTTACTTCAGAGCGAAATTCTTTCATACTTTGACCAGTGAATTGGGTTGTATTAAAGACGGTTTCTAGAATTTTGCGATTATTTTCATATATGTCTTTAAATACTGAAATGTCTTTGTTCACGAGTATAGTCCATTTGTCGTTGGTGAGTACGATGTTGTTTTCATGATAGTAAACGCCGATAGTATCATTGATTGGTTAGCTTTGGTAATGACATACTACTGATCCGAACAGCAGCGGTAACCTGAAAATAAATCAATCTTCAGTGTACGGCTTCAGACGATCGAAGTTTACTTATGATTTTTGACCAGGGGTCTGATTCTCAGATGTCGACTACCCTATCTCGCATGCGACAAAATATCTCTATCTCTTTTTAATGCTTGGTCAAGAAAAGTGATAGAAATATTTTGTCGCATGCGACATAGAGTATTCGACATTTGAGAATAGGGATTCAATAGACGATTCTTTGACGTATACTTTTTGGAATACTTGATAGTTTGGAGTTTCCCCGGATACGTTTCGATCAAATCGAATTTTGGCTTTTTGCTTTTGTTTCAGGATGCGTTCTCGAGCGAGTTTAAATAAATGAGAAGTTTTGTTATTCAGGTCTCTTACATATTTGGTGATCAGTTTTTCCTGGTTGTTTAGAGTTTCAGGGGGTCTATTGGATGTGTGTCCGAAAACTAACTCATGGGGGGTGAAACCATGACTTTTATTCACAGAGTTATTGTAGCAAATAACTGCGTGAGGGAGTACGTCCATTGCCTCGTCTTCTTGGTGTTCGGCTAAGTATGTACAAATCATTTCAAGGAATGTTGCATGGAACCTTTCTACTGATCCATTAGATTGATGATGATTTACACTGGAATAAGATAATTTAATGTCGTAGAATGCGCAAAGATCTCAGAGGGTTGCATTGTCAAATTATTTACCAAAATGTTGGAAATACCAGAGCAGGGCGTTTGCAAACTTGTATGAATTTTGTTAATTCGTCGCGTATACTGAGTGCATAGTATTTTTTCGAAATTTCTATGATGTTGATGTTAACTCAAAGGCAGTTCTAGGAGTTTCAGTTATTACAAAAGGATTGTTGAGGTTTTTTTACATATCTTACTTCTTTGACAAATTTGACAATTTTGGATATATTTTTCAACTTCTTTCGTGAGACCTTGCCAATTATATTTTTCTTTTATTCTGCGGATGGTTTCATTGATATCTCTATGAACATTATTTTTTCCATTGTGAAATTGATCGATTATGATTGGAATTTGGTCAGGGTTCTTATCACATTTTAACAAACTTTGAATTTTATGTATTTTTATGCGAAAATGAAACAAAAAGTATTTCAAGGATCGGAAGTTCCAAGTTATTTTCAACGCAATAAGTGTGTGATAAGTAAATTTCATGCTGATTTCTGTACAGGGTGAGAAAAAGATGTTCTATTACTAAGTCATCGTCAAAAGGCAGAAAGATTAGATAGTATTTTCAACGTTTGACTGTGTTGCTTGAAACGATATTGATTTTTAAATTTTGTATGTCGGATTTTTGTTCAAATATATCGTCAATTATTGTAGTATGGAAGTTTTCGATTTGTCTCTCTCGGGGAAATACCTTAATACATTTATTTTCTTTGTCAAGTGATTGGCAGTTTGAATATTCAACTTTCGAATAGTCAATTAGCGATTTATTTCGATAAAGATTTATGAAGGTTTGGTATTCTTGTTCAATTTGTTCAATAGGGTATTTTGGAGGGTAATTTTCAGGTATTTCCTCAGTATCAGAATTAAATTCAGTTTCAGAGGAATTTTCAGTATCAGTATCAGGCGGTTTTTCTTTCGGTTCGGGGTCAGGAGTGTTCTGTTCTTCGTGTCTGAAATAACTTGAATATCGGCGTATTCGTTTGTATGTAGAACTAGTGAACAGGGAGTGAATATTTTGGAATTCAGAGTGAAGCATTTTGTGGTAGTGTCGATTTTGATTCTAGAAAGTGCGTCGGCATTCTTATTGATTTTTCCAGGTTTGTATATAATTTCGTAATCATATTGCTCTAATTTCAGGCGCCATCTTGCGCCATTATAAATCCCTCGGTCTCCAACTTCAGCTCACTTGACCTGAGGAAAGCAAAGGTCAAGTTTTTGGATAAGCCAAGGTCTTCAATGTTCTTGAAGAAGACCCCATGCATTGGCTTATCCTTGTGCAGCTTCAGGAGGACCTTAGTATTATTATTATTAATATTATTATTCCTAGAAGGATATTCCAGTCAGGCCCTGTCTCCGGAGGGCGCGCTGGATTGTTTACCCAGATAACCACTCCCCACGTCCGTGGGGTAAGCGATTACTGGGTCCGAGAATCATGTGCCCTGAGCAGACAAAGTGAACCAAGGATGACGGCCTTCTGCATTCGTCCGGCTAAGATTTCTGCCATATTACGGCAAGCCAGTATGATTTTTAAGTTCGAGAGCAGTGTGTCCATCATTCCACCAAGAACTCCTATAATCAGAACCACCATTTTAACAGAATGGTTTGGATAGAGCCTGCGGAGTTCAAAGAGTAAGTCTCGATATTTAGTCCGTTTCTCCTCCTCTTTTCGGACGATGTTCGTTTCACCAGGAGCCGAAAACTCCATGACGAAAATCGTCTTACTCTGATGGTCGAGGAGGACTACATCAGGCTTATTGGCTTGTATTTGCCTGAGGGTGGGGAATGAGTAGTTCCAATATATTCGGCACTTCTCATTCTCCACAACGGACTCAATATCCCCCGAAGCATAAGGCAACACCGGTGTCTCGTCTATATTGTACGAGTTTCGTAGATGGTAGTACAACACTCGTAGAGCCGCGTTATGCCTGTGGATATAGGCTGAGACCGCATTTGTTGGACATGCTGAAAGCAAATGCATAAGGGTTTCAGGCGCCCCACGACACGCTCTGCATCTAGTGCCAGGGATCTCTATGCCCATCACGCGGCTTGGGTAGACCAGAGTGTTGAAGACACCATCCTGGCAAGCCATTATGAATCCCTCGGTTTTCGACTTCAGCTCACTTGAATTGAGGAAAGAAAAGGTCAAGATTTTGGATAAGCCAAGGTCTTCAATGTGCTTGAAGAAGACCCCATGCATTGGTTTATCCTTGTGCAGCTTCAGGAGGACCTCAGTCTCCGCAGCTTTGATGTGAGCTTTTTGCTGAACGGGTTCCAACTCAGTGACAGAGTTTGGGTTTGCCCGTTCAGTGTCGAAAACGAGACCAAGTTCTTCAGCTGCCCGGATTGCTGCCTTGAAAAGAAATGCTCCAATCCCTGCTTTTTCATGGTCGCGGACCATGCAGAGAAGGTGATCTGAACTCCTGATGACTTTACAGGCTCCATCCAGAACCATTCTGTTATGTAGACACTCCAAACTCAAAAGTCCCCGACCTCCCTGTTGTCTGGGGAAGTATAACCGTGGAACGGACGATTTAGGATGCAAGCTCCTAATAAGATGCATCATCTTGCGAGTTTTTACATCGAGTTGTCGCAGCTCCTCTTGAGTCCATTTCACCACTCCAAAGGAGTAGAGTAAGATCGGAACGGCGAGCATATTACTTGCAGCAACTTTGTTCTTCCCCGACAGTTCTGACGACCAGATCTGTCGGAGTTTGTGCTGATACTTGCAGCGGAGAGAGTTTTTAACTGTGTTCACCTCCACTCCCAAGTAGGTATACGTCTCTCCGGCATAAAGATGATGTAGGATGCTTCCGTTCTACGAGCTGGACATCCTCTCCGTATCCCTCGCATCGTCCTCTTTTGAGATGAACCGTGGCACATTTGTCAATCCCGAACTCCATTCCGATAGCACGCGTGTACTCTTGCACCACCCTTAAAAACTGATGTAGGTCCCTTTCTCCAGAGGCATACAGTTTGAGGTCATCCATATAAAATAAATGGGTAACCTTATGCCTCCGGTTGTTGGGGGTGCCGCAGTTGTATCCACGGGTTATCCTGTTAACCTAACCAAGTGTGAGTTCTTTGATGCGAAATGAATACTCAATATAGCCAGGATGAACTCTCTCAATCTCGACCAATTCATTTCAGATGACAAAATATTTTATATGATTTTTGTGAAATGTAGGGTTTCTGCAAAATGGGGGATATTTTCAAAACAAGCCGACAAAAAACTAGGAGTGATATTTGGCATACAATCAACAAATTAATGGTGAAGGTGGGTATTATACTTCCCAGAATTCCACAAGAAATTTGGCGATAGTAAACATATACGTTTTGTGGACATTCATTCCATGAAATAATTCTGAAATGTATTCAAATATATTTCGCACAAAAATATAACTCAACCCTTTGCGGTTTAATTATATTGTCATAATCAATGAAAAACAGTCCATTCAAAATATGCAGAGGAAAGAAGAAGGGGAAAACCTCAAACAAGTAGCGACTTCGACCAAAGCCAGTGTCGGGGCTAACCCGACATCGGACCGGAACGTGATACTTTCGTGGATTACCTAATATCGGACAAGAACGTTAAGATTCTGCTGTCGGGGCTGTCCCGACAGAGGACCGCAAAGGGTTGATGTAAATAAAACACTTTTGAAGACAACCTTTCATTCCACATGTATAGAAGGTATTGCAATTTTCGAATAAGTACCGCACTAATAATCTAGTCCAAATATTTTCAAACAAGAATTTCTCAAAAATAGCTCATTTCGGTCTTCGATGGAGTATACATATATAATTTAGCTTTGGTTGAGATTGAGGGAGTTCATCATGCCTTTATTGAATATTCATTTCTCATTTAGAGAATTCACACTGGTTGGAAATAAATTGATCGAATGAATGTATGTTCAGCCTGTTGTAGGGCACAAAACGAATAAGTATAATGGATACGAGATCAAGGTGACATTGTACCATCATTGAGGCATGGTATTAGCAGAATGAATAGGCGTTTTGTTGATTCTCTGAATTGTTACAAATTATTAGCAAAAAGTTTTACTTTTCATCTTTGACATCCTGCATCTCGAAAACTAGTCAGCCGAGTTTGTTGTGCTCATAGACACTTTTGCCGAGGAAGTCAAAATCTACAACTACAAAAATTCACGGAATTTAGCCGAGAGCCATTTTCCATAAGGATTTTGCGAGGTCCTTTTTGAAACTCATTGTATATAGTCTGGACCAAATTTTGGTAGGCAACCAATTTTAGGCGTATTCGTCTACTTATAAAACTTCATAAGGAGTTTGTTCGGTACACACTTTTTTTATTATTAGTTAAGTTATGAGGATTAAAATTTTGTTTGTTTCAATTTCCCCCGTATCATTACTGTATGGGTTCGCAAATGAGTGCTCATGTTTGCGCCGAAATCTGCGTCTGTCCGACTAAGCGAGATGGGCGAGAAGAGAAAAGACAATAGACATATCAAGCCCCTCGCGCTATCGATATCAATCTCAATCTCACACAAAGCGATTTTTGTGGAATTTAAGTGAATCAAGAGTGTTTCATCCGTTTAACAGAACAGTGAAGGTCGACCTTTCTTCGGCTCTTATACTAGTAAATCTTTCCTTTCGAAACTGAAATAATATTAAAATTCATCTAGTACCCTGTGACCAACACAAATGATATAACAAAACCTTCAATCCAAAAACTAATAACATATCTCCTTGCATAAAAGATATTATTAACATGTTTTTCAATCAATAGCGTACACAACAGTTTCCTAATTTACTTTTGCAGAAGTAAGTTAAGATAAGATACCGACAAGTAATGTTTTTTTTTTCAATACACTCTAATTACCTTATTTTATCAGTTATGTAGGTCACAATGCATTTGAATCATTTTAAGCTGAAATGGTGTTTCATTTCAAGGTCTGAAAACAATATTTTACAAAAATGTTAAGACTTAAATTAGTGATTTGAACATACCCATAACCCGCTAGAGTGAAATGAATTTCCAGAAAGTTAAAAGTGAAATATACTAGGTGTCATATATAAAAATCGAAAGTTTACATCACTTTTCGTGAAATCGGAAGTTGCATGAAGCTGAGTTACTTGTCGAACAATAAAAATGTTTCCATTTGAAAAAAAAAACAGTAGTAATAATTAAAAAAAAAATTGACAGAAAACTGTACAGTTTTATTTTTCTCAATACCTACTCAAGGACTATCCATAGCCCTCTAGATTGAAAATTAAATTTCAAAATAAAAACATTTTTGGTTACAAAACGTAACAAGTTGAATTCAGAATGTCATATGTAGAAAAAAAACCGAAAGTTGCATGAATATGAGTCATTTGTCAAAAATTGCAAATTCATGTCTCACACAGATCCTCCAAATTTCATTTCAATATCTACAAAACCAAAAAAGTTAGTGTGAATATTCAAACATCAACTTTTGACATCTACTCTTGACATAATTTCATTCCTCTGTGTTTTTCTTTTTGTTAGGATCGTTTTCAATGTTTTTATACTTGCAGTGCTTCAAAATGAAATCTCACGTTTATATTCAAATGCACTAAAAACGGGAAAATAATTTTTTTCATGATTATCCAAAAATGAAGGGTATGAGTTAAAGCGTGAAGCGCCATGAAAATACATTTCGCAATGATGATTGAGCGCTTCACACTTTTACTCATACTCTTTATTTTTGGATAATCATGAAAAAAATCATTTTCCCATTTTCAGTGCATTATAAGCGTGGTTTCAAAAAAATATTATTATTTTTTTATTATTACAGTCACGAAAATATAATAATCGAAACTAGTAAACATAGAGAACTTTATAGGGATGTTCCGAGACGTAATTTGGAAGTGGAGAACGGTAAACAGAAGGACGTCCCAGGGACGTCTTTTGGTTCGCCTCAACATTTTTAGGGCATTATTGTAACGCCTCAAAAGGTATTTGTGCTATCTGCTCAACTCAACCCAACTTCCAAAATCTGCTAACAAAAAAATACCAGAGATGGATTGGAAGCGAGTTTTCAGTATTTTTGTCAGTGGTGATATTACAATATTAGTATATTCTATCCAATTTCTCCATTCACTGCTTCCATGGATGGTACCGTGACGATATTAATCATTCCAAGACTCGATATTATAAGATCAAGAATTGAAGATGAATGTTTTATACTCACTTCTTTTTGCTTGATTGGATGATACATATTGAACAGAAACAATGAAAATTGTCAGAAATGTGACACAGCCAATCACTTTTTGGAGCATGTTGCCAAACACTAACAGCGACCCATAAAAAATTACAGAACTTCATGCATGAATTGTTAATTCAGACAAATTGATTTGTAGATCACAAATATGTACTTATCCCACTTCACAATCCATAAAGTGAATACTTATGAAATTATATTTTTCATTGATCTCAATTAGTGAAATATCCAATTCTGTTTGTGTTAGCTGTCTACCATAACTGTATAGTTTGTTGTTTTGAAAAATTGAAGAAACGCAGTTTTCACAAAACTATAATTTTGTATAAGTATGGCGTGATTCCGACAGCCGACAAACGAGAGCAAGGCGCATATCGACGGACGCTCGGTTAAACCGTGTACTAGATTTTCTCCCCATGTTCAGAGCTTCTGCAAGCTTTCAGATTCATACGAATGCAGTCGGAGAGAAACGAAACGCTACGACCCCAAGTCCGCTGTTCAAATTGACGCTCTTTATCAACTCTCAAGATACTCTATGATTCGAATTCTCCCGATCTGAACTCATTTAAAAACCCCAGTTCTTGAATAGGAAAACGAGGAAAGAGTTGATAACCGTTTTTTTGAAAGACATACTTCATATGAAAATATTGCATTCCAAGTCATGAAAGGACTTCGGACATTTTTAATGTGTAATGGCATTCGGCAATTTATTTGGAAATTTTAGTTTATACGGCATTCTTTGATTTTATAATCTTTTTCAAAGATCGATCATATGACCAGTTTTCGACCAAGAAATTGTAAAACTATTTTTACTGTTTATGGTATAAGGCATCGATCGATTTGATTTTTGTTTTTTAAAAGGAAATTCTGATCAGATATATTTTGAAACATTCAATTCGGTGGTGTAGTCAGAACTATCGTTATTTCTACCTGAACAGCTTGAAAATGTTGTGAATCCAATAGTGTATTCATATTTTTTCTGAAAAAAAAACGCTAATTATTTTTTAAATTTTTCTCGTTTTCGATACTAAACGGGGTGACCTAAACTCAGTCACCGAGTTGTAGCCCGTTCAGCAAAAAGTTTACATTAAAGCTGCACCTTCATAAAGATGAGCCAATGCATGGGGTCTCCTTCGAGAACATTGAAGACCTTGGCTCATCCAAAAATTGCACCTATGCATTCCTCAGGTCAAGTGTGTTGAAATATAGTATTTACCATCAAGTTGTTTTATGATGTTTGTCATATGTAGTTACATATAAGTTTGTTTATATAGTTTTGTTTTGTAAAAAAGGAATTTAAATATTTTTTCTATTCTATCGAAACTTTTTCAAATTTCCTCATTCATACCCAAGAGGTTATTGTCCAAATGGCACATTAAGGAAAAGGTGAAAAAGAATAGAGTAGGATCGAAACACTACTCCGTATAATAAGTTATCAAAGTCGAGTTGAAAATGAATAAATTTCCAAAACTTGAGAAGTTACGGAAAATCAAATTTTTATTCCTGGACCAATATATGTAAACTGACTATCGGCCAAGAAAAGATAGAACCAGCACCACCAAATCCATTAGATTTCGAAGAGAATGCATCAAAATGTGAAAATTGGAGAAATCGACATTCTTTAGGATGAGCATTCATCCTGTTCAACGTCGATTCGGATATTGTGAACCAAAAAACGTGTTAAATGTGGAAAGCTCTAATTGAGATCTATGACAAGAAATGTGAATAGTCCTTATATGCTTCAGTAAAATCTCTTGTTGGAATCAAATGCATCACAAAATTTGAAATACCAGTTCACATACCAAAGTTTAATGAGCTATGGCCACGACTAGTCAAAAGAACCGCAAAGAGCTCCAATGAAGATAATGAAAATACTTTTGAAACCGCACTTTCCTCGCCAGCTACTTCTGCCAAAGCCAAAGGATAGTTGTTTTTGACCACATTGCCCAAAGAACTCGACAATATAGTGGATAGGAAAATCCTACCTATGATGTTTGTTCCCGTCTCATAGAATTTTATTCAGTCATAAATCCAGTTGAAAAAAATGAAGCGTTCGTAAGCAATCATAATAGAAGAAGATAAAAACGACAGCCCTTAGAATTTTTTTTTTCGCAAAGAGCACAAAAAAATTTTCAGAGAAAATTCCGTCCAAAATTTTTTGCATTTGAAAAAGAGATCAAAAAACGCAAATCAAGTTTGTAATTCCGACGATGAAAACGTGGCATATCCAGTCTCAGTTTCCAACACCAGTAATTCAATATGGATTTTCGATACAGGTGTAATCTTCGTCCATATGATGGTTCAATTCGACTCGAAAATGATAATAAAATTAGAGTAACACACGTCGGAGAATTGGAGCTGAAAGCTTTACTTCCTTCGGGAGAAACAAAAAAAAGTAACCCTTCATGATGTCCTTCATTCCCCTGGGATAAAATGTTCTCTAATGTCCTGGGAAAGAATCAGAGCCATATCACCATGAAAGGAAACAGAAATGAAATTACTTTATGGAAAAACAATATCGTTGGGTGGATAGTATCGGATAAAAAGGAACATGTCTCTCAAGAGTACTTTCCTGAAATCAGCAACGTTTCCACAGCAGTGTGTCATAGACGTTTAGGACATACTCCCGTTTCAAAGACATTTAAAAGGTTGTAGATGATCCTCATGTTCTTCCAAAGAATCGACCTGAAGTAGACTGTTTTGTTTTTGGACTGAGAACAAAGTCGTTTTTTCGGGGGATTTTAAATTTTCGATCAAAAATGATGATGGTGTACTTTTCCTCCAGCCATTTGGGTCAAGAGAGTTGAAAAGAAATTATGGAATTGGAGAATTAACTGATTCAACAGATGCCAAGAAAATTCAAGAAGAAATTAGTGGAGAAATACTTCGATACATAGAAACATGATCCGAAAAAAAATTTCATTTCGAGAAAGTCAAAGATAGCGCTGTATTCCAAAATGTTATGAATGTTTTTGCAAAATAGCCTTTGATGAACCTTATACATTCACTGAAGTAGTTTCGAGTCCAGATTCAGAAAAGTGGAAAAAAACAATATCGGACGAATAAGAATTAATGAGGAAAAATCAAGTTTGGCATATTGTTGAAAAACCGCGTGCAGCCCGAATAGTTGGATGTCGCTGGGTATTCAAAATAAAATTGTCGGAAAATGGAACAGTGATGAAATACAAGGCAAGATTAATAGCTCAAGGATTTAGTCGGCTCTACGATACGATACGATAAAAATATTTTGGCGCACTGTGCTCATCAAGGTATGATAGCACGACAACTCGACATCAAAACTGATTTATTCTGAAATTGCTCAAAAATGCGTACTTTCTCGGAGCAAAATACGCTAATCTAGTATATTTTAGTCTGTTGCTAAGCCCGTATGAAAACGGCCCGTAAAATTTTTTTTCTACATTCACGCAAAAAGCAAAACTTCCTTGAATTAGATTTAGTGGAAAAAGAAGTTCTTTATTGCACTCATCTGTCATTCTACTTCAACGTGCTGTCATCATGACAAATATAAACGTTCAAATCCACTACATATTTAGCAAATATTCTGTGAGATTGGTAATACGTTTTGAACAGTTACATATTTTATATTATTTTGTATTAATGTTAGCTTTGTTCTAAACCGTCACCTGCATAGAGCAAACTGTCTATACCATGACCACACCTCGTGATAACATACGCGCTCACGGCTACTACTTACGATTTTGATTTTTCTAATGCAACTGTGGTTATAGAAACGTCAGTCAAAAATTAATTCTGACAAAAACAGAATTGAAAGTTTTAAAATGAGTATTATTAATGGAAAAATAGATGACATTGACCTGTTTCAATGCAAATCGATTGTTAAAATTAATTATTTAAGTTGCGCTTTTCATTTTCCTACAGCTACTGTGCACCTTATTAAATAATTTTTTACTTTTTGCATGAACGTAGAAAAAATGTTGTATGCAACTCGTGCAAAAATAGTTTATTGTACTCGACGTGTTGTCCAACTTGGTCTAACGTTCGAGTGCAATAAAAACTTACTTTTTGCACTTGTTGCATAAATAACTATTGGCGGCGTCTCAACAATAAACAAACAGTGACAACGAACTTTCCCGTATCGAAAACTGTCCAGGAAAATTTTTGCCGGCGTCTCAACAATAAGCAAAGAGTAATTTACGTAACAAGTCCGGAAAACACTGTTTTTTTGGACGAGTGGACAAGGTTCTAGGAAGAGCGTAGCGAGTCCTGGAAGTCTGCGAGTCCAAAAAAACTGTTTTGGGACGTGTTGCGTACACAATTTTTTCGGCAACCGTGTAGAATAACAAATCGAGACACATTTATTTATTATATTTCTTGGTAGAAGAAAATTTCCCTCATTTTCATTCTTATTTATATTAAATATTGGAATTGGAACAAAAGATAGGTACTAACAGAAACATTCTAATTCTTATTTATATTAATATTTATATTAAAATACTAGACTAGTCCGGAAAGTAAGTACTTCCCGGACTAGTCCGGGAAGTGATACTTTCTCTTAGAAAAAGTACCTACTTCCCGGACGGTTGCCGAAAAAGGTGTTGTCAAGGAAGCGATTTCATAGACAATAAGATGACATCAATCAAAACCTGTTATGCATTTATAAAAATTTCTTAATTTATAATAAGGTTGATTGTGATTTCAGAAAAAATAGTATGTGTACGTAAAAGCATATTTCCAGACTGCAATGTTCGTTGGCCTCGGCTAAACGCCTCGACCAACAATTCACAATGTCGTCCGGGAATGTTATACTTCTACTAGTAGATACACAATATACTATGCTGAATGAAGATCTCGATTTTGAAGTGAAAAAGTAAAATACCGAATACTATGGATGTTGAACCAGGAACCAGGAACCAGTGTTTTCTAGAGAAAAGAATCTACGCTCTAATTCAAGAAATGGAAGCTACCCAAAACACCAAAACTACGTCACTTTCACACGTGTTTTCGCTAAAAAAGTTAGCATTCTCAAGAGCTATACGCTTACTATACTATATATTAGCGAAACGCGCGTCGAGTGAAAGTGGCGTAGTTTTGGTGTTTTGGGTCTATTGATGTGGATTTCGACTGACAATTTGACATGGCATACTTGTCAAAAATGTTCATTGTGCATATTTCTTAAGTAACAGCCACTTGATTTCCTGACCATATCATTTGAAATGAAAGCATATATCTGGGTATTTCTAAAGAAGTGACTTAAAAATTGAAGTTTTCGACTTCCTTGACTTTTTCTTCAGTGAATCCCAAAACTAAGAGGTCGTCTACATAAATGGCTACTTTCTGCTGTCCATCATTTTATATGAACATACAAGGATCCGCTGAAGATTGATTCAATTCAATTTTCCGCAAAATGGAAATTAATTTCTGGTTCCATTGTCTTGGGGACTGTCTTAGACCGTAGATCGAAAATTGATGTTTGGAACATTTGGTGTGAATAATTCAAGAAACAGAAGCTACCCAAATCATCAAAACTACGTCACTTTCAATCGACGCGCGTTTCGCTAAAAAAGGTAGCATTACGCTTACTATACTATATAGTAGCGAATGGCGGGCAGTCCAAATATCCCAAAACACAAACGAGACATGGAGTGCAATGATAATGGTCGATTTTGAAAATGCCTTCAACACGGCACTATGGAGCCTTATCATAACTGAACTGAGGCAGGTTGGCATCAGCGCCTACATCATTAATCTGGTGGACAGCTATTTCACCGGGAGAAGACTGAAGCTCAAAAAGGAGGAATTGAAAATAACCATGGGAGTCCCACAGGGTTCGGTCCTCGGCCCGACCCTGTGGAACGTACTATATAATGGGATCCTTGAGCTGGCATTGCCTAGAGGCTGCCACGCGCAGGCCTACGCAGACGACTTGGCCCTGATCGTCTTGGCAAAAGACAAACCAGTCTTAATGGAAAAGGCTAATAGGGCAATAAAAATATTATTCAGGACTGGATGACGAAACATACTCTTAACACCAGCGTAGACCGAAGCCATCATCATGAAGGGCCTCAGAAAGCAGAAAAATCGGTAGCGGCATTAGACAGGCTGATCCCGAATACAAGCAACGCAGGTAGTGTAAAAAGGCACTTACTCCATGGAGCGGTGCAATCCATCCTGCTATATGGTGCCCCCATTTGGCACAAAGCAATGCGTATTAAAAAATACAATAATATGATGACTAGTACACAAAGGATGATGCTACTGCAGATTGCGAGCGCAACAGGACAACGTCCAGCGTCTCCCTCCAAGTAATTACGGGGACGCCATCCATTGACCTGTTGGCATATGACGAAGCAGGGGGCAGAACGGAATTGAGAATGGAAGCTTGTGCACGAGCAAGTGAGGATAAATGGGCGGGAAACCTGGAGATATCCCAATGGACCAAACAACTAATAGGGAATATAAGACCTTGGGTAAGGTGTAAACACCGAAATCTAGACTACTTTCTGACACAATTTCTAACGGGACATGGCTCGTACAGCACTCTGTAGAACAAAAAAGACCCCGACTGATATATGCGTGTACTGCAACAAGGTCGATGACCCCAAGCACACTATTTTTGAGTGTATAAGATGGATAGCAAGCAGACATAGAATAGAAACAGAACTTGGTATAGATCTAAAGATGGCAACATTATAAATATTATGCTAGAAGATGAGGAAAACTGGAGACGCATACACGCATACATCAGGTAAGTCACAAAAACAAAGGAGCGTGAAATGAGGGAAATGGCAGAGAGAGCGTGCTGAAATCTGCGAAAAAACCAAACGAAGGCAATTAGGGCTGTCGCTGGTCTCCCTAGTTTGTTTTATTCAGACAGTACCGGAACCAGAGAGGGCAAACACGGGGTGGTTTTAGTGAGTAGACGGTGTTTCACATGGTCTCTAACGGAGCCTTTGGGAAAGTTGCGATTTCCCGAAGTAGATAATAATAATAATAATAATAATAATAAATCGATTTTATTCAACAAAAGACCACATAAATATGGAATTTGGTAAAAAGGTGAAGTGACAGCAGTTGCTGTTTTTCAACTCGACCTTTACAACAATAACAAAAAAAAATGAATTATAATCATCAACAATCAATATACATAAATCATATCGCCAGTTATATAAATCTATTATTAGTGTATTGATACTATTCAAACTGAAACATATTGGTGAAAAAAAAAGGAAAAAAGAAAATACATAATCAATCAGGCCAGGGGTCGTGTCAGGATGAGTTTATGAAGTAGGTAAGGCACGTCTTATTTCTGTCAATTTTTGATTAGAACTTAGAAGTAGTTTCAATTTCTTCTTGAAGTTAAGCAAATGGTAAGACCTAATCACTGGGTAGCGAATTGTAATATTTTGGTGCGATATACGAGAACCTTCGAGTGAATATTGAAGTGCCATGTTTGGGAATAACGAGGATTTTACTGTTGCGTGTCACAAATCTGTTTATGTTGGAAAATGATGCCAGTCTATTAAAAAGATAATCAGGTTTTCGGGAAACTAAAATTTTATGTACGTTCGTTAATAAATACAAATTTCTGAGTTTTTCTAGTCTCAATCAACCGGATTGTTTCATTTTTGTTGATATGTGATCAAACTTACGGATTCCATGACATAGGCGAAGACAGGAATTCTGTATCCGCTGCAGGCGATGGGCATCAGACTGTAACAAGGCGGGGCCATAGATGCAATCTCCATATGAAATTTTTGAAAAAATCAGCGATTCACAAAGTTTCATTTTAAGTTGTGTGGAAAGAATGTCTCTATTTGGGTATAACTGTCGCAACGTGTTATAAGAACTTCGACATAGGTAACTTTAGATAGCTTTAGATAGATAGATAGCTCTTTATTTCCAACAGGTATACACCCAATTACAGAAAATGCTAGAAAGTAATATTTAACATAACGAATTACAAAACGACAAATATAAATATATATATATATATACGTGCATGTAAATAAGTAATTGATTATATATTGAACGCTACTGCTAAAAACTAAAATAAGAAAAAATGAGAAGTTTACGATCTATTGATGATACATTCCAAAATATATTTGAGAGGGCTCACATTGACATCACATATATCACAGACGAAATTATAATTAGAACACAAGTTAAGTTTGGGAGCCTCCGAACTTAATTTTTAAAAAACAAAAATTACTTTCAAAAACTCGAAAACTGAAAATTTCGAGTTACAACGTTTATTCATTAGCAATGTTAAAGCCAAAGGTACAATTATAACTGAGAAAAATAGTAAAGAGCAATTATTTATAAGTTCATGATATCTCGAAAAAAAATGCAGCTTCCAGCGGAATTTCGGTGTTCAGCGTGAGATTTCCGATGTAAATGCACTCTGGAGTACGGCCTTGGCTATCTGCATAGTACGGGGAATCGGTACATAACACTTCCCCCCTTTGTTTGGAAATCGGGGTTGATTTAGCGATCCTGATTTCCAATCCTTAGGCTTTCTATTGGTATGGAATGAATTGATGGTTCTGATGCACTGGTGGAGGTTGGGCGTCTATCTCTCCGCTTGTACTTCTTTAAATATATTTATAAGATGAAGTAGGCTGCAATACAGGCTATGGAGACGTATAGTAGAACGGTCCATATATTGGTATGTGAAGAAATGAACGGTTCGTCTTCTTGAAGTTTTTCCTTAACGTTGTTCAGTCTATCTCGGATGGTTTCTAAGTCGTCGAGGTCCAGTGATTCAAGATGAACTGGTGGCATTTCTTGAAGGTTCTTCTTGACATTTTCTTCTATGTCGATATCTAGGTGTGGCATATTTATGATTTTGGTGACAGCATTTGGATTCTTGTGAGTCTGTAGTGTGGTGGAGTCGATTTTCATCTTGCAATTCTCGGAAACTTCTATGACATAGGTGCCTTTCAGGGATGACATTTCTTCCTCGGTACCACAAATTGATAATGCGGTAGTCTCGTTGGGGAATATGGCGATCCATTGGTTGACATTTATTTTTTGAATTTTTTGTTCTTGAAGTTTGAGGTGTTCTTGAGGTTTGAGGTGGCAGTTGTCATAGTTCTTGGTGAAGCGAATGAGTTGTACTTCACACGGCGTCTGGAGATCCATTGGGTTCCATTCTGGCAAGGTACAAAGGGCTTCTCCGGGAACGACTTCTTGGCATGGTTCATTTGAAAATAAGTAGTGATGCTCGTTGAGAAAAAGGAATTTGGTTTTAGGGACTATGATTTGGAACAGGTTATGTTTTGTTTCGATAGGAAGGGAGTAAAGGTGGTAGTAATTGTATCTATAGTGTTCTGTAATTGGTACTTCAAGGATAAATACTATTTTAGCATGTTTTTGGTAGGCCTTTATATTCGTTATCTTTTCGAAGATGACAATTTTATCTCGGCTCGGTTCGTATGGAAGGACGGCATCGTCTAGGTGGTGAGAGATGAACGTCAACTCTTCTAATAGGTCATCGACTTCTATGATGGATGGATGAAGCACTCCAATCTTGGCAAAGGTAATTGCTGTTTCTAGGTCTTCCAGAATTCTTATGATTGCATCCATGGCAGCTATCATTTGCGTGAAAACAGTATTTGAATTCAGCAATTCGTACGTATCAGCATTTTTAAGGAACTGTTCTCTAATGGCTTTTTCAATTTGCAAAAATTTTGTTTGAATATTAAACTGGTTTGTCACGATCGTCTGTATTGATGAATTGAATTTTTCGATCGCCTTCGTAGTGAGTGAAATTTGTTCTTCTGATAGCATCTTTTGTTTTGTTTGTTGTTCTTGAAGTTTTTGTATGGCTTCTTCAAATTTAACTCCATCTTCTGCATCCAGATTTCCTGTTATTGCTTTAACGAAACCGCCCATAACGTTTATCAGTCCTCGTCTTTTACGGTGCAGCGATGTTGTTGGGAATATCTGCGTGAGTTTTCTTCGAATTTCGTTGGAGAGATTGTCCATTAGGTTGATGTAATTGAGCTCTCTGTGGTGGTTGGTCCCATTTTTCCCAAATTGGTAAGTGGTTTTCATTTGATTGGTTATGTTTTGAATTCTTTCATATTCTTCAGAGATAACTTTAAGATCGAATATCCTGATGAAGGTCCAGTAGTTGACGATATTTCGGGCTGTACCAAGCTTTTGGGGTAGCAGTCCTGGGTTTTCTGTTATTTTCATTGTTGTTACTCCACTCCGTTCGGCTGATCCGAGGGTGCAGCAGGTGGATCTGGAACAATAGGGTGTCTTAGATTATCGAAATGTACTCTGCGGGTTTGATTTTCGGAATTTTCTATAATGCAGGTGTTGTCTTCATTGATTTGGGTAATTTTGCTTGGTCCTATATAGCGGTTTTTTGATTTGTTCCTTTCGCTTTCCGGATTTTTCTCGAACACTTGGTCTCCGACTTTAAAAACATTTTGATTTGTTCGTTTCTGGTTTCGATTTGTTATTGTCCTGGTTTTATCATTTTGTAGTTTTTCTTTGACTTTCTCGTAGGTCAAGGATATTTTTTTTCGATGATCTTCCACGTACTGTCCGTAGTATTGGTGATCGTAGAATATATCATATGGATTCCTTGAAGCAGTATGCCCATACAAAAGTTCCAAAGGGGTGTATCCTGTTGCTGAATGGATCGAGTTGTTGTAGCCAATTACGGCGTACGCCATGAGTCTTGTCGGTGTATCTGTAGAATGTTCTTTCACGATTCGGTAATGTTCTGTTAGAGTCCCATGTAGTCTTTCAATTAATCCGTTGGATTGAGGATGTTGTGGTGTGGTAAAATGTACATTAACCTTGTGCAATTTTAAAAGTGATGAAACAGTTTCGTTTTCGAACTCTGTTCCGGAGTCAAACGTTATAGATTCTGGTACTCCAAAGTTTCGAAAATATTCCAACAGTTTATCTGCTATTTCTATAGCGTTCTTGCTTTGGACAGGGTACGCTTGACCAAACTTAGAGAATTCATCCACTATGGTGAAAAATGTTTGACCTTCGATTGTGAATAGATCGGAGTTCAATTTCTCGAAAGGTTTTGTTGCGGTTTCCGTAATTCTGAGAGGTATTATTGGTCGATGTCTTTCGTATTTGGTTTTCTTGCATACCAAACAAGAATTGATGAAATTTTCAATTGATTTTTTCATGTTAGGCCAAAAATATTTTCTATTAATATTTTTGTAAGTTTCATTTATACCGCGATGGTTAGTTTTTCCTTCATGGTAATTTTTGATCAATTCTTCTTGCTCCGCAGGGTCTTCTATGGTGATCGTCCTCTTCATGCACCTTATCAAAATTGGGTGGTCTTTATTGAATGTTATACAGAACGTCTTACAAAAATCTCTGTACATTTTCTCCTTGTCGAAATAACAGAAGTATTTTTTCCGTGGTTCACAGTATTGAATCAGAAAAGTTTTGATTTCATCTTCGTTGTTGTCTTGTGATATTTGGGCATGGATAATGACTTGTTTTCCTCGTCGAATGATTTTGGGTTGCACAGGGTTGTTGAAAACTGTGGTGATGATAAACTGTTTTTCCTTTTTATCGATTGCATCTTGAATGATCGATATGCTGTCTGGTGGGTCTGAATCTTGTCTGGAGTTCACAGTGATTTCTGTATTTTCTGGTGTGGGTTCTGGTGGTACTGGATTTGTAAATTCAATTTCTTCTGAGAGTTCAGGTGGTGAATCACGTAACTGATGAATTGTTTCTTGATTATCGAGATCCATTGGTACTGGAGTGTTCAGTTGGCTACGTTGTTCTAATTCCCTGCTCACTAATTCGTCGAGCAGTTGGTCTAGTTCGGAGTCTACTTCAACCTGTGTCGATGTGGCATCGATATCCATGGGATTAAGTTGTATTCTGGAAAGGGCATCGGCATTTGTATTATATTTGCCCTTTTTGTATATCACATTATAGTCATACTCTTCAAGGCGTAGTCTCCATCTGGCTAATTTCATATTAGGTTCTTTTAGAGAGAAAAGCCATTGAAGTGGGCGATGGTCAGTGTAGATGGTGAACTTCCTTCCGTATAAATAAGGGCGAAAGGTCTTCGTAGCCCATATAATGGCCAATAGCTCTTTCTCAATCGTTGAATATTTCTGTTCGGTGTCATTTAGTGTTCTCGATGCGTATGCAACTGGTTTGTCTTCTCCAACTTTACCTTGTGACAATACGGCTCCGAGGGCAACGTTACTGGCATCCGTAGTTAATATGAATGGCCTTGAGAAATCAGGAAATTGTAATATTGGATCATTCAATAGAATTTTCTTGCAATTTTCGAAGCTTTCAATGAATTCTGATGAATGAATGACCTTGGCATTTTTCTTTAGGCATTTGGTCAATGGCTTCGTGAGTTTAGCGAAGTCTTTTATAAATCTTCGATAGTAGCCAAGTAAGCCCAGGAATCCCTTTATTTCTTTTTGTGTCTTTGGTATAGGAAAATGTTGGACGGCTTTCACTTTCTCCGGGTTTGGCTTGACCCCTTCTGGCGTGATGATATGCCCGAGATAGGCGACCTCTTTCCTCAGAAATTCACTTTTATCTAGTTGAATCTTGAAGTTTGATTGCCTCAATCTTTCGAAGACTTCTCTCAGACGCTCTAAATGTTCTTGTAAGGATGTTGAAAAAATTACAATGTCATCGAGATAAACCAAACACTTTTCATTCTGTATGCCTCGTAAGATGTTGTCCATTACGCGTTGAAACGTCGCTGGCGCATTCTTCAATCCGAATGGCATGCGTTGGTACTCATAGTGACCGTTTTCCGTACTGAAGGCCGTCTTCTCTATGTCACGTTCTTCCATTTGAACTTGGTGGAAGCCTGAAGCGAGATCAAGAGTGGTGAAATATTGGCTTCTCCCAAGTTTATCCAATATATCCGTGATGTTAGGAAGCGGATATTTGTCATCCACCGTTTTCTGGTTGAGCTTCCTATAATCTATTACCAGTCTCCATTTCTTTTTTCCAGAAGCGTCCATTTTCTTGGGCACTACCCATATAGGTGAGCTCCAAGGTGACGTAGATGGTCGTATAATTCCTTGCTGTAGCATCGACTGAATTTGGGATCTGACTTCTTGTTGGTGCACTTGAGGGTATCTGTAAGATTTGGTAAATATTGGGGTATCATCTGTCAATTTTATGTTGTGTTTGATTTGGTTATTGAAGGTGAGAGGTACTTGTTCGCAGTGAAATATGTCCTTATATTCGAAGCAGAGTTGTTGAATCGCTAGTTTTTCTTCATGATTCATGTGTTCTAATCGTAAGTTCTTCAAGTTTTCGTTTTGAAGGTTCTCATAGTCATTTTCACTTAGTGGTATTTCTGGTTCGTCGAAATTATTGATCTCGAAGGCTTCTATCGGATCAATTTCGATAGGTTCGAATAGATCGAAAGAGAGTTTCTGATTTGTTGGATTGATTAATGTCGTAAAAGCCTTCTGATTTTTCACCAACACGTACGCTGCTGGCATCTCCAGTTCTTGGAATTTTCTGAATTGTATCACTCCTTCATTGACAGTTTTGTCGACAGGTATTTCCACGATGTGTTCTGTTCTTGGCAATAATTCAAGATGGAATATGGAATTTCTTGATTGCATTGTTCGCTTTGGGCTAGCTTGATCCTTGTCGAAATTGAGTGGGATGAATGCTTCCTTCGTGACCAGTGCGTTCTTGCTCAGATCAACAGTTGCTCCAATATTCCGGAGTAAATCTATTCCAATGAGTCCATCATATTTGGGGTTGAAGTCGAACATATAAAATTTCTGGAGAATATCTTGTCTCTTGAAAATTTTCGGTAATGGTATAGTGATACTATATTTGTGTGTAGAGATGTTGTGTGCAGACTGTATTTGAAAATGATCTTCTTCGATGTGGTGAGGGTAGAAAGTTTTTGCAACATTTGGGCTGATTAGTGTTTTTGTGGATCCTGTATCGATCATGAATTTCGTGTTAGTTTCTGGTATGATGATATATGGAAGTTTGGAAATTGTTGTTGCATTGATAATCACTATGTTGTTTGACTGTTCGACGGGGTAATCTGAAAATTTTGATCTTCATGTAATTCGTTTTCATATTGAGATGGTGCTGTTTCATTGGTATATTCTGGATAGTAGTTTTCTTCTACCTGATCAGCTGGATAATATTGATCGTACTGAAAATCTTGATATTCCGCCGATTGGTCTCCATCTTCTTGCCAAAATAGTTCTTCTGCTACGAAATTGGGTTTAGGTTTCGTCTGGGTATTTTTTGAAAAATTTCCCGAAGATGTGTCCATAGGGGTTGGTCTATAGAGTGGTCGATATTGATTGGACTGGAAAACATTCCTTTGAGGTGGTCGGAATTGTTGGCTGCCTTGAGGTTGGGTGGAATTCCAATTAGGTTGCCTTGAAGGTGGTCTCTGAAATGTTGCCTGGTTTGAAGGAGCGAATGGTCTTGATGGTCTAGGCACAAAATTTTGACGATTTTGTGAAAATCCTTGAATGGTTCTGAATGGTTGATTTCTTGTTTGAAAATTGCTGAAATTTGGTGGGGGTGTTCTAGGTTCTCTTCTCTGTTGCTGAATCAGATTGTTCGTTCTGTTTCTAGCGTATGAAATATTTTCTTCGCATAAAACTTGAGAAAGTGCAGTTTCAATATTTGCTGGTCCTCTTGAACGAATTATCGATCCAAGTGGTTCTTTCAGTCCGGTGAGGAAGGCTTTCAATGTAAGGTTGTCGTATAAGGTGATCTTGACAGCTCTCACTTGTGCAACTTGTTCGTTGCATGCGAGGTTCGAAAGAAGTAGGCTTCTAACATTTTGACATCTGGATCCAAATTGTTGGGGTGATTCGTTCATTTCTTGTCTCAGAAGCATGAGATCTCTGAGTAGTGAATTTTCGTCGCGTTGATCAGCGAAGTTTCTATGAAGTAAATCTCGAAGTTCTTGCCATGACTTGACTTCTCTTGATCCTGTGATAGTTTTGGCTCTCCCTGTAAGCTTGTTCTTGATGCAGGTTACCAAAAATTTGTTGATGAATGCGGTTGGTTCTGCCGGTTGGGAGAATTGATTGACTATAAGGTCACATGCTTCGATGAAGTCAGCAAGTTCCGCAGGTTCGCCTTCGAATTTTGGAATGGCATCCAGGTAGCTAGTTTTAAATGCGGCCATTTCGTTGATTTCCTTTTCTGAATTATTTTCACTTGTGTTGTTTTCAAGAATTAAATTTGAAATGCGAGCGGTAAGTTGATCAATATCAGACATAAATATTTTGTAGAGATGGTGGGAGTAATGATAATAGGAAAATTAGGAAATGAGCAATCACTTACATTAAAATAAATATGATCCTCATTGGTCCAAATGGGCAGGTAATCCTTTGCTTGGTACTGGTAGTCCAATAGTTTGGCACTGATAATCCAATAATTTGGCACTGATAATCCAATTATTTGGCACTGATAATCCAATTATTTGGCACTGATAATCCAATAATGTCTATAGTTCAATAGTTCTTATGTATAGTTGGAAATAACTCCGACGATTTTGTTCGAAATCTTCCGGTTCGTGAAGTAGCACTGGGTACGCGTCGATATTAGATCGCGAAGGGCCGGTGCTAATCCTACCGACTGCGCCAGTTAAGTTTGGGAGCCTCCGAACTTAATTTTTAAAAAACAAAAATTACTTTCAAAAACTCGAAAACTGAAAATTTCGAGTTACAACGTTTATTCATTAGCAATGTTAAAGCCAAAGGTACAATTATAACTGAGAAAAATAGTAAAGAGCAATTATTTATAAGTTCATGATATCTCGAAAAAAAATGCAGCTTCCAGCGGAATTTCGGTGTTCAGCGTGAGATTTCCGATGTAAATGCACTCTGGAGTACGGCCTTGGCTATCTGCATAGTACGGGGAATCGGTACATAACACACATTAACGACACTGGTGCCCTGCGCATAACATTTGTTCGAAAATTTTCGCAATAAAAGGTCGTCTCACTTCTAGAATTAAGGCGAGGAATATACTCGACCTGGAAAAAAACGTAGCAACCTACTGCTAAACAGAAACCTAGGAATAAAAAAACATTCTAGCGGAAGTGGCTACACCATAATATATTTTGCTAAATGGGCATTGCATAACTGCTATTATTCCCAAATATAGGGATGCAAGCATACTATAACTACATCGAGACAGTTATGCGAAATATCAGATAAAAAAACCTGGATGTCATAATATTAGGAGATTCAACACGACAGAGAAATTCTCCGCTTCACCTTGTCCCTAGTATGCAACTCAACAGAAAAAGAACCGTTCAAACTTGTTAGACAATTGAAGATAGCACAGGATGTCGCCTGCACCGAAACCACGTCACCGCGCGTGCGCAGCCTTACTGGTGGAATCAAAATACAAGAAACAAAAGAAGCGTGCAATAGGATAAGAAGAAGACTGACAATAGCCAGGAAAGCGAACCCCACAGACAGGGAGACACTGGAAATGGAAATGGAGTATAACACCGCCAGGAAGGAGTACAAAAAAGCCATAACAAAGGCAAAAAAGGGACTATGGTCCCAGATCTATGGCGAGATAGAGGATGATATATGGGGACAAGGTTACGACCTGGTTACGATGCAATTAAAGGACAATGGCCTTCCTTATGACGTGGACCCCACCACAGAATACGAGATCGTGACGTAGCTCTTCCCACAAAAAGACGACACCCGGACACTGAACGAAAGGACTTACACCCCACAGGAAGTCTCCCACGAAGAGCTTGTGGCAGCTTACAAAAAACTCAAGACTAAGAAAGCACCGGGACCGGACGGTCTAGTCGCGGACACCACCAAGCTATAAGAGAAATACCTAACACCATCCTCGCGTGGTATTGACCCCTTGACAAGGAAACGATAACTTTAGAACCATACGCCTTCTAGACGCTCTTGGGAAGCTGACAGAGCATGTTGTAAAACACAGCTTGGAACTGGAATTGGAAGAGAAAAACGGCATCTGCGAACGCCAATTCGGGTTTAGAAAAGGTAGATCAGCTGTGGACGCCGCAAACTGGGTGATACAGAAAACCACAGGTAGGGAGACAAAATAGGGAGCTATCATAATGATAGACATAGCAAACGCTTTCAACACAGCAGGTTGGGTCTCATCCTGGGTAACATGAGAGACATATGAATTAGCGCATACCTTATAAAAATCATAGAAAGCTATTTTCAAGGACGCCGCCTAGAAATTGGCAAAACACACCGCATAAATATGACACAGGGAATTCCGCAGGGTTCTGTACTGGGCCCGACCTTGTGGATTATACTCTATAACCCAGTCCTACGAATAAACTTACTACATAGATGCACGACGGTAGCCTACGCTGACGATTTGGCATTAATTGTCAAAGCAAATGACAAACAAAAACTGATGCGAAAGGCTAACATCAGCCTCGAAAAGATAACAGATTGGATGGACAGAAACGACCTCGAAATAGGGGAGCACAAGACACAGACGATTATTCTCAACGGCCCCAGAAAAAGAGAAGTAGTGGTATTCCAGGTTGGGACCCAGAAAGTTTGTGAATTACCTGGGCATATGGCTGGACGACGAAGTAATTTTCAACACGTTCGCAGAACAGTAGAAAATGCCGAGAAATCAGTCACGGCCCTTTCACGCCTCTTACCAAACGCCAGCAATGTCAGTTCATCAAGAAAGAAAATACTCTACGGAGTGACCCAGTCGATACTGCTGTACGGGGCACCAGTGTGGGAAAGAGTCAAAAAAGTGGACAAATACAGGAAATTGACGTGTAGTCTACAACGGAGGATACTAATAAAAACAATCTCAGCATACAGAACAGTATCCTTAGAGGCACTGGAGCGAAGGAGATAGGAAACAGAATTTAGCCGGGGAACATCTGGAAACAATAAGGCGATGGCAAACCAGATGGGATGAAACCGAAACGGTAGCTCAGTGGACTGAACTCTTGATACCAGACACTGAAGCATGGACCAGGTGTAATTTCAGAAACCTGAATTACTACACTACTCAATTTTCTCAGGCCATGGATCCTCCCGATCCTACACCCTGAGAATAAAGAAAACAGAAAACGACTCATGCATATACTGCGCGCAGCCAGACACTGCGGAACACACCTTTTTCGTCTGTAACAGGTGGCACAGCGAAAGACGAACTGAAGGTCCAAATAGAAGAAAACGTAAATACAGGAAACATAGTAGAAATAATGATGAGAAAAGATAATGAAAAAGAACGGAGAAGAAGATAGACAAATACAGGGTTAGAACAAGACAAAAAGCCGCTCGAACCCGATGTTATATCTTATGACTATTCTGGGACCGAGAGAAGGCTCAGAAGGTGTTTTGGCTGGTATGCGAGCAGCGCTCGAGTCCAGCATAACCGCACTACGATTGACACCTAGTAAGCGGAAAACATGAGTTTTCACCTCCGCCAAAAAAAGGTTGGGTTAGGTTGGGTAAGGTTATGTTAGGTCAGGTTAGGTCGGGTTAGGTTGGGCTTGGGGGGGTCTTGCCATGTGGATGTGACGCGCAATACACAGCCTCTCCATCCACAAGACCAATGTAAGTAGTGGGCCTGTGTCTTACAGATTACATTGGATTTAGAGTAGTACAACTTTGAAAAAAAAAACCTCTGAAGGCACACTACTGGTGTGAGAGAGGCGGCAACTCTAGAGTCCATCGGCGCTGAACTTCACTTTGCTTCGACTTTGAGTCAAATTTCCTTCTTTTCTTTTCACACCTGGCAATACGCCAACCCTTCTTTGATCTACTACCTTTACCTTACTTCACAGACATAGGGGAGGCGGATATGTCCTCTCATCTTCCAGTCCCTTCTTGGCTCCGTGTCCCAGGGGCATTGGAGACGCGTCCTCCAATCTATCGGTGTAGCACCATCGCGCCGCAAGGATGCATGGCACAGGGGTGACCAAGTCTGTCGCAAGCGATGTCCACCGGACCAGGCAACCCGGTGGGGAAGATGCCTCACCATCCAGCTAATGAAGCTGGCCAAAGCGAATGTAAACACCAAAGTGGAAATCAAGAAGATCGCCAGGGAAATTGATGATCAAACACACCACACCGCCTTAAGAAGGAGCCAGAAACCCTAAAAGAGCTGGATGAAACCTTAACAGAAGCTAGGGAAAAGACAATGGCAGAGCATAGACTATAGCGGAGACAAGGCAAAGAAACAACCGGAAGGAGCACCAAGGAAACCAGGGAAACCAGGGAAATTGGGACCCAAAGAGAGGAACCAGATTCTATTGAAGAACTAAGATAAGTGGAGATGTTTTCTAAACTTGGAAAGAATTGTCTCAAAAGACTGTCCGGAAGAGGTTTTCCAAAAGGTCAAGAACTAAACGGAAAATCCACTAGACCTGGAACAAGAGGTCTGGGCTATATTTGCAGAGGACACACATACAGGCCTATTGAACATAATGAGCAAAAGACACCCGGAGTCAGTGGAGTTACTTAAGGACACAATTCCGGGAAACAGAGTATAGTGTGAGTATTAAGAGAAGCTCGAAGGTGAGCTCGATAGAGAAGGAAAATTTCGTTTACGTGATACCATTAGAGGGGAGCACAAAGCCGGAGGAGATATTCCTAAGGATAGACCAACTGAGGAAAGAAATAAAAAAGCAGGACAGGAAAAACCCAGTTATAATAGCACCGGGGGGAAAATATCAGAGGACTGATTAGGAAAGCCCTAGAGTTTCAGACAGGACCAGAAGAAAGCGGGTGGAAAATTCTGCTACCAAAAGGAGAAGTCAAAAAGCCCGCATCAGGAAAACAAACAGAGATGATTATGGTGAAGAATACGGGAAAGACATTTGTAGACCTGCTTAAAAAGATGAAGGAGAACGTGCGGACAGATAGGACCAAGGTGAAAATCAGGTCCATACAGAAAGCGAACGCAGGCGGTCTCCTAATCCAAGTAGAAAAGAGGGCGCAGAGGTGAGAACCAAAACAGGCATAGATGCTTGGACGATGAGTAACAGGAAGGGACATAAAGTACTCCACATAAGGATATAACCTGTTCGACAGGAAAAATTGCGAGAAAGATAAAGAAATGGGAGGTCCTGGGATTGAAGGAGGTGACAAATAAAAAAAGGTAAAGTAGCGGCAAGTAGTGGTAGTGAACTGAAACGTGTTCAGGGAAACTCTGGGCAGGTCTGCTATACCAGAGGAGAAAGAACAGCAAAACAGCGACAAAGTAAGGAGGTGCATCAAAATCCTGAAGGAGGGTATCCTGAGTAGGAGACCCAGAAAAATGAGAAAGGTGCCATAATGGTGGACCAAGGAGATAGAGAAAATCAGAAACGAGTGCACGCGCATTAGAAGGTGTATCAGAATGGGTAGGCAAAGGGGGACAACGGAAGAGCAAGGGCATGAGGCACAAGAAGGCTGGAAGCGACGGGGGAAAGTTCTCCGCAAACGGATAAACTATTCAAAAGAGCAGAATTGGTGAGAGCAGAGCTGCGCGATGAGTGGAAGAGGAAGAGAAAGAAACGCCTTTCACGATGGAGGAGCTCCAGACGAAAAGCCAAAGGATGAAAAACTTGAAGGCACCGAAACCGGACGGACTCTCTACGGAAACTATTAAGGAGGCAATGAAATTATGGCCAGAGTTGATCCTGGAGGTAGTGTATGATCTGCTATGGAGGCATGGAAGAGCGCTAGACTGGTTTCAATACCAAAGAAGGGAAAACCTATCGATAGTGAACTGTATGAGGGACTGATCAGAAACAGGCTGACGACTGAACTCGAGCAGAGAGAACGTTACCTGCGAAATATGATAGGCAGCTACTTGAGAGGTAGAAAAATTAAAGTTAACAAGAAAAAATGAGGATGACAGCGGAAGTCCTACAGGGTTCAGTGTTGGGACCAACACTGTGGAATATCCTTTATGATGGAGTCCTGAAGACAGATCTGGCGAAGGGAGCGACGGCTATCGGTTTCGCAGATGACCTGATGGTCCTAGTGAAAGCAAAGGACCAGCACGAACTGACTAAAAGGACAAACAGATCGTAAAGAACTATAAAGAGATGGATGACTCAGCATGGTCTGGAGCTCGCACCAGAAGAGACGGAGGCGCTGGTGATGAAAAGGCACGGATGGACAGCGAAAAGAGCAGAGGTGAAACTGAAGTTGAGAAACGCTGAGATAGGGCCAGTGAGAGCGCTGCGATATCTGGGTATAAGGAACACGTAGAAGTGACCACCAGAAAGGCAGAGCAGAGAACGGCGGCACTGATTAGAATAATGCCAAATATCCCGGAAGTAGAAAGAGGCAGCTCCTCAGTAGAGTAGTGCACTCGATCCTACTCTACGGAGCACAGGTGTGGATAAATGCATGCCAACAAAAAATGGAGAGAGTCCAGCGAAGGATAGTGCTAAGGGTAGCCAGCGCATACAGGACAGTGTCCTTGGAGGCTGTTCAGGTTATAGCGGGAATTATTCCAATTTAGCAGACGAAAGGACCCGGCTGCACAGGAAAAGAAATACCAGCGAACGAAAGAAAGCAGAGAGGCAGGTGACATTCGAAAAATGGCAGGCGGAATGGGAGAGAAACAATAGTAAGGAGCAATGGACAAAAGAGCTCATCCCGAATATAAGAGAGTGGGTAAAGTGCGAGAATAGGGCCGTAGATTATTAAATAACGCAGACTCTGACGGAACATGGTTCTTTCGGAACATACACCGAAAGAATCGAAAAGACGAAAGACGATCTATGCACGTACTGTGGATCTGGGTGATTCGATGGACACGGGCAATTTAACGCAAATCGTGGCGACGAATAAGAGAAAGTGGAGCATTGTGGGATATATGTGCATGAGAAAAATGGGGAAAAAGAGGAAGAGGAACGAGTAAGGCAAAAGGCGGTTAAGACGAACCTAACCCCCGCAAACGAAAGTCCTCCGGGACGATACTAGGGAGTTAGGTTGAAGAAGTAGGGGCTTTTAGTTGGTGAAAACTCAACATAACAGGGTGCGAGGTCTGGTGGCTCTGTATATTTGAAAGATTAACCCCCTACTGAAAAAAAAGTTTAGGTTAGGTTAGGTTGGGCTCGGGGGTCTTCCCAGGTGGATGTGACGCGCAACACACAGCCTCTCCATCCATAAGACCAATATAAACCTACTCCTAAACCTAAACCTACATTGGATTCAGAGTAGTACAACTTTAAAAAAAAACTCTTAGGGCACACAGCTGGTGTGGAAGAGGCGGCAACTCTGGAGTCCCTCGGCGCCGAACTTCACTTTGCTTCTTCTGACTTTGCGTGAAGTTTCCTACTTTTCTGCTTTACAGCTTTCAATCTGCCAACCCTTTGATCTACTACCTTTACTTTACTTCACGGGCATAGGGGAGGCGGCTATCACTCTCATCTTCCAGTCCCAAATTGACTCCGTGTCCCACACTGGAGCACTAGAGACAAAGGGGCTACCGCATCCCCCAATCCTAAGGTGTAGCATCATCGCACCGGGGTGATAGACTGTGTCGTGAGCGATGCTCGCCGGACCTGGCGACCCGGAGGGGAATCTAGCCTTAGCGAGGTAAGGGCGCCGGACCTCTTTCCGACCCTACTCGTGGGAAAAAATGAATTGAACGAAAGAGAACCGTACGTGGTGAAACCGGCCTTGAGTCGTACGCCACTGCCAATTGCAAGAACTGCTGTTGAAAGCAATAAAAGAACGGGAGGCTGACGTCATCTGGTTCAGGAGCCGAATAAAGCCCTGGTGCAAAACAAACCAATATCGATCAAGGATCTGCATGTAGACACGGCCATTCTGTGCCAAAACAGGAATTGCGGAGTCACAGGTCATGAGAAAGGGACGGGTTACTCATACCTAAACTTCGAGTCCTGGTCTCTGTAGAACTGCTAATAATAATAATAATAATAGAACTCAAAATAGATAAAGGAAATTTCACGAGTGACATGACGTAGGGGGTTCCACATGGATCGGTACTCAGGCCTACTCTGTGGAACATCCTATAACATGGCGTCCTCAGACTTGTACTATCGGAAGACTGCCATGCGGTAGCCTACGCGGACGATCTTGCGATCATGGTAAGAGCAAAGAAAAAACAAGAGCTTATAAGAAAAGCAAACGACTCTCTAATCAAAATCAAAGTGTGGATGGAAGATAACGGTTTAGAATTCACACCCCACAAAACATTATCCTGAAA
The DNA here is from genome assembly GCA_958298965.1 of Chrysolina haemoptera. Taxonomy (NCBI): domain Eukaryota; kingdom Metazoa; phylum Arthropoda; class Insecta; order Coleoptera; family Chrysomelidae; genus Chrysolina; species Chrysolina haemoptera. The sequence goes on along the minus strand of OY282595.1, from coordinate 30,291,917 downwards.
GGACCGAGGAAACAGGAAAGCATAGTCTTCCGACTCGTAGTACTGTATGCAGCCCCGGTCTGGGAAAATGCCATAAGAGTCAAGAAGTATCAGACCATGATTACGTCAACGCAGAGAAGGATGCTCATAAGAGTGGCTATGGCATACAGAACCATTTCTGCAGAGGCCATTAACGTTATTACCTCGGTCCCCCCGATCGACCTGCTGATAAAAGAAAAAGCGAGGCTAAATAAAACACAAAACGTTGATAACGAAGCAAAGAGAGGGGAAGGCACAAAATACTACCAGAATGGCAAGAAAAATGGGATAATAACAATAGCAAGGCACAATGAAGCAAAAAACGAATCCCAAATATCAGAGAATGGATAGACTGCCAGTTCAAGTCCTTAAACTGTTTCGTCACCCAGGTTCTATGCGGCCACAGCTCCTTTAAAACCTACGCCATGAAGATAGGAAAGTCCCAAAACAACGAATGTTAATATTGCCGCGAGTAAATCGAGAGATAGAGACCATGCTCGGCGAAATAAACCCACAAAATCTGATTAATAAAATGATTAACAACCCAAATGACTGGAAACAAACAACGAAATCTTTAACACAAATTACGCAACAGAAAGAGGCAGAAGAGAGAGATTCCCAGGCAAGGAAGAGATGAGTAGAAAACCTGGCACTCCAAGTCTAACTATTGCATCGCACGAAAAAGACAAAAGAATGCCGCCTAAACCGACGCTATGTCCTCAGGGAGAGAGGACACGGGGTGGTTTTATCAGGTAAAAGTCCGGCACTACTGACTCGCGATGGACACCAAGCAGTCCAGAAAAAAGAAAGGTTAGGTTAGGTAGGGTAGGGTAGGTTAGGTTAGGTTAGGTTAGGTTAGGTTAGGTTAGGTTAGGTTAGGTTAGGTTAGGTTAGGTTAGGCGAGGAGGCCAGCAACTGAGAAAAACCTCACCCAATCCAGACAGGACTCAGACCCAGACAGGAAGAGAGGGGCCCAATCCTATTTTGGACAATCTCGAAGCATCGGCGGAGTCCATAGGACTCCTCCGAAATATAATAGATTCATAGGCAGAGAACGGGTGGAGGCTACCGCTGATATCCTTTCATCATGTTTTTAAAAGTTATACAGGTAAATACAGATAGGAGAAGGAACGCACATCACCTGCTTCAGAAGATTGCAAGCGAAAGAGAAGCCGACATTCTACTTGTTCAAGAACCGAACAAGACCCTGGTTCAAAACAACCCGGAATGGATTAAAGACTTGAATAATGACACTGCCATCCTATGCCGTAATAAGAACTGTGGTATTAAAGGACACACCAGGGGACTCGGGTACATTAGTCTGGATTTCGATAAATGATCTATTCTCAACTGCTACGTGTCACCAAACATCAATCTTGATGAATATGCAGCATGCCAGACTCAAAAGAAACTTCATTCTGGCAGGAGATCTAAATGCAAAATCTACTATGTGGAATTCTGGGCAGACGGACCTAAGAGGCGAATATCTCTCGGAGTGGATCAGTACACTGGACATTGTAGTGCAAAACGAGGGAAACACCCCCACGTTTGTCAGGGGAAATCAAGCATCATTCATAGACATTACCCTCTCCTCCCAGGGGATGGCACCCAAAGTCACAGGGTGGGCGGTCTCCACCGAAGAGAATATGAGTCTGCATAGGAACATATATTTTGAAATCCGAACAGATACAAGGCAAACCAAAACGGAATGGAACACAAAGCTCCACATCAACGCACGAGTCTTCAAGAATGCACTCGAAATCACGGCAGGCAACATAACAAACAGTCATCAGCTAACGAAATCTATAACGAATGCCCAGAAACTAGCCATAGATAAGGACCAACACGGAAGAGATAGAGCCCAGCCGGTATGGTGGAATGATGATATCGCTGCTAAGCGTGCGGAATGTAACCACTCCAGGAGAAGACTGACCCGGGCTAGGGGTAGAAACGAACAAAATGCAAATATAACCCGGTTGGAGCAAGAGTACAAAGAAAGAAGGAACGAGCTGAGTAAGGCCATAAGAACATCCAAAAGAGAACAATGGAATATCCTGTGTGACAAATTAGACGAGGATCCTTGGGGCCAGGGATACAAGATAATAACAGAGGGGACGAAACATCTCAAGACACCCTACTCCCTGAGTCAAGACATCAGTATCGAAATCATTAACAGTCTGTTCCCATATGGAGACATACAACACCAACACGAATACCGAGGCCCAACAGAACCCCCCCACCCTTTCACGCATGAGGAACTCATAACAGCAGCAGACAAAATGAAACTCGGAAAGGCCCCGGGCCAGGATGGCATTCTCACGGAGGCCATAAAATTAGCAACTCGCACCTTTCCCGATAAAATCCTGGATGTCTTAAACGATCTGCTTCTCGAGGTAAACTTTCCAGAGGCTTGGAAGAAAGCAATTGTGGCCCTGATTCCAAAAGATAACAGGATAGAAGAAATAAAGTACAGACCCATCTGCCTCCTAGATGGCCTGGGAAAACTCCTTGAACATATAATCAAGGGGAAACTGGAACTCGAAATCGAGCAAAAAAGGGGGATTGCTCCTACACAATTCGGGTTTAGGGCCAAAATGTCCACCACTACGGCGATAAGGCAGGTCTTGCTTAAGGCTAGTCAGGGAATACAGAAATGGGGGGCCGCTATCCTAATAGACGTGAAGAATGCATTTAACACGGCTAAATGGCATCTAATTTTAAACAGACTGACGGATATCGGGATCAGTGATTACCTCATCAAGATCATAGGATCATACCTCTCCAGTAGAACTTTACAAAAGGGCAAATATATACGGGACATGACACAGGGCGTCCCACAGGGCTCGGTTCTTGGACCTACCCTGTGGAATGTCCTCTACGATGGGGTTCTGAGACTAGACCTGCCTATGGGCTGTTACACAGTCGCATACGCGGATGACCTGGCTGTCATCGTTAGAGACAACAATAAGGAGAATATGATGGGTAAGGCAAACGTCGTCCTTGAAAAGGTAAGTATATGGATGAAAGACAACGGGCTGGAACTGGCGCCGCAAAAAACCGAAGCCATTGTGCTGAAAGGCCCAAGGAAAAGGGAACATATCTCATTCCAAATGGAAGGCACGGAAATATTCCCTAAGAAATACGTCAAATATCTAGGCGTCTGGCTTGACGATAAGTTCATTTGGAATGAACAAGTCAAAAAGATATGTGAAAAAGCAGACCGGCAGACAGCAGCTTTAACACAGCTCCTACCAAACATCAGGGGACCAGGAGCACAAAAAAGGAGGCTACTCTACGGGGTAGTTCAGTCGGTTCTCCTGTACGCAGCTCCCATCTGGGGTGGAGTGATGAGAGTGAACAAATATCGGCAAATGATAACATCTACACAAAGGAAAATGCTACTGAGAGTAGCTATGGCTTACAGAACGGTGTCGGCTGACGCCATCAACGTAATCACAGCTACTCCACCCATTGACCTGCTTGTAACGGAAAGAGCGAGACTGGAAGAAAGACACAACGTCGATGAGACCGTGAGGAGGGAAGAGAGGAAAAGGACCATGGAAAATGGCAAGAAAGATGGGACGCAAATTTGGACAAGGCCCAATGGACCAAGCGCCTAATACCAAATGTTATAGCTTGGAGTGAGTGCAAACATAGACCGGTAAATTACTTCCTAACACAGGTTCTAAGTGGACACGGTTCTTTCAGGTCGTACACTACTCGTATTGGAAAATCACAAAGCAGCGCGTGTACATATTGCCACGAAGAAAACGATGACCCGGAGCACACAATATTCACATGCCCCAGATGGATCAGGGAGAGAACTGCACTAGAAACGACCATCGGTGAATTAACCCCGGAAACCGTGGTCAACAAGATGATTAGCAACCCGGAAACCTGGAGACTGGTAGCGAAGCAGCTGCAAAAGATTATGCAACAGAAGGAGGCGGAAGAGAGAATATTCCAGGCCCGAGACAGAGAAATAATTGTATAGCAGACCCAAATTTGCCGTTTATATCTGAAGGATGGTCCTGGACACTTCCAGATATAAAAAGGGCACGGGGGGTGTTTTTAGCCGGTAGGAGTCCGGCACTGTTGGCTCGCGACTGACAACCAGCGGCCTTCGTGCAATGTAGCATTTTCACCCCCCTCTAGACAAAAAAAAAAAAGTTAGGTTAGGTTAGGTTAGGTTAGGTGAGGTTAGGTTAGGTTAGGTTAACGCTCCCAACAGACTATCATGCAGCCGCATACGCAGACGATTTGGCGCTGGTAATAAACACCAACACCAAGGATGAAATGACTCGAAGGGCAAATCAGACGCTCAGCCAGGGGTTACAGAAAACGGCCTTGAAATTGCACCAGCCAAAACGGAGGCAATAATCTTTAAAGGGTCAAGGAAAAGGGAGGGAATCATGTTTGAAATGGACGGCCCACATATTACTCCTAGTAAGACTATGAAATACCTAGGAACGTGGCTCGATGATAAATTAATCTTTAATGAACATGTCAAAAAAACCTGCGAAAAAGCCGACAGACAGGTGACTGCGCTCCCAAAGATCTTACCCAACATTAGGGGCCCAGGCACACAGAAAAGAAGGGTATTATACGGCGTTGTCCAGTCAGTTTTGCTCTATGCCGCACCCATATGGGCAAGGTTAATGGACGTAGAGAAGTACCGGAACATGGTAAACGCGACCCAAAGAAGGATAGCGGGGGTACCACCCATCGACCTGCTCGTTCGAGAAAGAGTGCGACTAGATGCCCTGAGGACAGTTACTAAGAGAGACAGACCCAGGAACGGGATAGAACCATCAGGGAATGGCAAGCCAGATGGGACGATAATCAGGAAACTGCCCAATGGACAAGAAGGCTTCTACCCGACATAAAGGGGTGGGTGGATGGTCCAAAAGAGGTAGACTACTTTATAACTCAGGACCTGTCCGGCCATGATTCCTTCAGGAGCTACACACACAGAATAAAGAAGTCCCAAAATGACCTCTGCATATACTGTGGCGAGGAAGACAACCCCCAGCATACCATATTTGAGTGCTACAGATGGAATACACAAAGAACTGAAATGGAAACTGGCACTGGCATAACAATTTCTCCGGAAAACATCATAGCAAAATGCTGGAGAGCAGGGAGATGTGGGAAAAGGGCACAAGGTTCCTGAGAACAGTGATGACCTACAAGGAAAAGGAGGAAAGAGAGGCGCAAGCCCAGGAAGGTAACAACCGGTAAACGACAGTAGCAAGTAGCACGCCGCTTATCCTCGAGGCTATCGTCTGTCGTCCAGACGATTCCGAGTATAAGAGAGTGCGCGGGGTGGTTTTGGTGCGGTGCAACTCCCACACTAGCAGGAAAAGGCAGAACCAGTACCTGGTGTCCAGAGATTTCCATTCAACAAAAAAAAAAAGGTAGGGTAGGGTAGGTTAGGTAGGATAGGTTAGGTAGGGCAGGTTAGGTAGGGTAGGTTACGTAGGGTTGTGGGTTTCATAAGCAGCAGAAGAAGAGAAGGAGGGGAGAACTAGGCACAATTCGTCTTCATCATGCCAATTAAAATGAACGACGGAGGCGTGGACGATGCGGAGCTGATGCTCAAATTGTTCACACAGTTGAGAAGTGAGGTTGAAAATAATAATAAAGGACTTAGGATCGGGGCCATTGGAAAAACCATTTCCGATTACCTCAAGAAGTGCGCAGAGTTCGCGTTGTTGAAGGGGTTCAAAATCAAAGCGACATTACGCTGCGGACCTGGAGCAAAGCATCCAAGAGAAGAATCTGGACATGGATGTAGTTATAAAAACCAATGAAACCATCATCCACATCACAAACATCGACGAAAATGAACTGAAAGGTGACATTTCGAAATTCGAGAACATTCAGGAGAATCTGTTCAGAATTATCTCTTTGACACCAACGAGAAATAGCAATCAGACAGCTTCTATTTGTATGAAAAAAATTCGCGGGCAGAGTTATAAGAAACGGAAAGATAAAGATAGGGTGGTTAGACCGTAGGGTGAGAAGAAGAGTGAATTTGCAGAGGTGCTTCAGGTGCCCTCTCTTCGGACACAGATGATTCTCCAAATTAAGATAGATCTGAATTCTGCCTCATATGCACAAAGACGGGACACACGGCCAAGGAGTGCAAAAACCCACCAGCATGCATTGTTTTGCAATACCGATGGACATAAAATTGATCAAATAAAATGTCCACAACATGGAAGACTGATGAGGAATAAAGATAGGCTGCCATCGGTAACGGGCAAAATACTCACACCTGTTGATGGCAATCAAATTCCTACAAACTAACTTAGGAAGGGCCATGGCCGCCCACGATCTGACCTATTCAACAGCTCTAAAGAAAGACATTGATATTTTAGTCGTAGGAGAACCAAATAAGAAAATACTCGAAAACACGCAAGAGAGCTGTTGTCAGCATATTGTTTTTAAATGAAAAACTCAAGATAATGGGAGTCAGCCCTGAAGAAGGCTACATACGGGTCTCGTTGAAAAACTTCCAAGTGTTTTGTTGCTACATTTCTTCAAATATTCGTTTTGAAGACTGCAAACTGCAGGTAGACAAAATTATGGAAGACGTCAATGGGCATAATGGAGAAAAAATAATCATGGGTGATATAAATGCTAAATCTCCCGCCTGGGGGTTACCAATTGGAGATAAGGGAGGGGAGTACTGGTGCGACTGGATGTCGACGCTAAACCTCAACGTCCTGAATGATGGCAAAAAAACAACTTTCGATACTAACAAAAGACAGAAAACCTCAAAACCCGAGAAAAAATAAGCCAAGTTGCGACTGGGACCTTTTCAACGACGGAAGACCTGGAAAAAGTAATGCAAGCCTCACAACAAAAACAACAATAAACAGGACACCTTTCTGGTGGAATCAAGATATCGGGAAAAAAGACAGGAGTCTCAGATTCAAAAGAGAGGTAACAAAAATAAACAAACGTACGCCAAGAAACGAAAATGAAGTGAATGAAGCACTGATGACCTTAATAAACCAGTCCAAGAAAAAACACTGGGACGATTTATGCAAAGAGTTGGACGATAATATCTGGGGCACAGGATATGAAATCGCAGTCGAAAAACTGGTAGGATATCCCCCTTTCAATATCGCAAAGTAACAAAAAATCAAAGCGGCAGAAGAGCTGTTTCCAAGGAAGTCAAAGAGCTGGCGGAAATCTAGACTTGATGAAGCCACTGAACCTGAACCGTTCTCAGCCGAAGAGCTGAAAATGTATTAGAAAAGATGAAACCTGGAAAGGCACCCGGCCTCGATGGAATACGTATGGAAGCGATGAAAAATCTGGAAGAAATAGCACCAGAAAAAGCAGTTTCCGAAAAACTGAAAATAGGGGAGACTGGTGCTGATTCCAAAAGGAGGGCCGCAGTAGTTCCTCTCGACGTTAGGAACGCCTTCAGCTCGGCATCCTGGGATAGAATATTGCAGAAGCTGGAAGAAAGAGGCGTGGCAAGTAACCTACTAGAAATCATCGATAGCTACCTAGAAGACAGATCATTGCAAATTGAGTAAGACGTATGCATAGATGTCACGGCTGGAGTTCCACAGGGTTCATTGCTCGGCCCTACCCTGTGGCAAGTGCTATATGATGATGTGCTGAATGAACATGTACCGATGGGAGCTAGCCTACGTGCATACGCAGACGACCTGGCAATAATCATTACTCAGGTAATGTAGGGTGGGTTAGGTAGGGTAGGTCAGGTAGGGTAAGGTAGGTTAGGTAGGGTAGGCTAGGTAGGGTAGATTAGGTAGGGTAGGTTAGGTAGGGTAGGTTAGGTAGGGTCGGTTAGGTAGGGTAGGTTAGGTAGGGTAGGTTAGGTAGGGTAGGTTAAGTAGGTTAGGTTAGGTAAGGTAGGTTAGGTTAGGTTAAAAAAAACTACTGCTACTACTACTACTGCTACTATTACTACTATTCTAACCTTATCCAAGGGGTGTAACGAACTTGAACGATAGGATGTATGGAATATATACGCATAGGTATATACTCTTTTCATACTTGGAAATTTCTTGACTCTCGAATACATCGAGAAATTTGAGATCATGAACTTATAATTTCATATTTGTGTTTTAAATCGATGTTCGTGATCCAAAGCATGTTGGGCAACAGCCACAGCAATGTTCTCGTCGAACCGTACTAGTACGATCCTTCTAGTTGCACACTTCCTCTCGCTCCTAACTTTTTCTCTCCTGTTTAATTTTTGGGAGTGCGCAAGTATTTTTTTCAGTTTAAACAAAGATTTGTATTCCACCTTCTTCTTGGGGGTTCTGAAAATGCCATGGAATGAGTAGTTTGGTAAGCAAAAGCATATTTTGCTTTTGTTAGCGAAACGCACGTCAACTGAAATTTACGTAGTTCTGGTGTTTTGATTAGGTAGTTTCTATTTCTTGAGTCCACCATCAGTGAGTTTCAAGACTCTCTTAAAAACACAGGATTGCAATTGTTTCAATTTGAATTGATTATTTTTGTATTCCTATGAAACATATTCCTTTAGAAAATAATGATCTGTATTTCACAAAGTTGCAATATCAGAAGCCACTTCATTAATTCATTACTTTTGTACGCCATACATCATATGATCACGAAGCAATTGATAATAACAGATGAACCATTATTGCTTTTAATCAGGAAGTAGGGTGTTCACGAGTACTCCCAACGATATAAGCCATAGACACTTCCGAAATGAATTTGGAATAGCGACGATCAACATGAATAAATCCTTCTAAAATGACCTGCTAGGGAATATAAATATATTCTGTTCATGGTGGAATATGAATGGGGTAAAACAAAGTCTGGTAAATTGCAGATCCATTAAAAGTATTGTTGTAAAGATGACTGCCGCAGATGCAGTTGAAATGTTTGGAGATTTTAACCTAAACTAACCTAACCTAACCTAACCTAACCTAACCTAACCTAACCTGAAAACCAACCAAGACATTGTTGTAAAACTGTTGAAAATCACAATAAAAAAGATATTGAAAAGGGAAACATTCTTCATTGAAATTGATAAATATGATTTTTTGTAATATCTAACATAAAACAACTACTATTATTAGAGTTTTACTGTAAGATGTGCTTTTCTCACATCAATGAATTGAACAATTTCTGTGAGTTATAATTTTGAATAATATTCTACCTTGAAAAGGGGAACATTCTCCATGAAAATTGAAAAATGAAAAATGTGATTTATTTGTAATATCTAACAGAAAACAACTACTTCCCCGGCACAAGCCACGCTGGACATTGAACTACATCTGTTAGATATTAAAAATAAATCACATTTTTCATTTTTCAATTTTCATGGAGAATGTTCCCCTTTTCAACATGAATACCTCCCAAGAGGTTATCTTGAACGATGGAAAATAGCGACTAAAGTTTGTCTTTCAGTCGCAGATGATTCCACAATAGATTTTATGAATATCCTATTCATATTTTCGAACTAATATTCTACCTATTTCATTTATTTATATGAATTTTCAATGAAAACTAGAAAATATTGAAAAATTAACTATCTGAATGAAAATGAAAATTTGGATATTATTTTTTTCAGTTAAGGTCTTTTCACAATATTTATCACGTGTAGTTCCTGGGAAGTATAACAGAAACTGAATTTGCTGTCTTTTTAAATAGTTACATCAGAAAATTTGATATTTCTTTCAATTCTTTTTTTTATACAAATATAATAGAACAAAAAATTAAATCGTTGTACATAGAGACATGCTTCTTTTATTTCTTTTCAAAACATGACACTTATTCATTTGACAAATGTTTGTTCGGAAGACAAATCAATTTTAGTGTATTGTATGAAAATGCGTTTGATTTATTCACCATTTCTGCGGGTAATTTATATTTCAGAACTGACAATGGGCTAATTGATATTTCGTGAGTCTGATTCACTGATTGACCATTCCGCTGTCGCGTGTTATTTAAGTCGTAAAACTCCTGATTGAACCAGAAGTTCTTAGAAATATCTTGTAGCACCGACCGATGATATCATGCATTAAAATGACACCGCACCATCCTTATGGAAAATGGCCTTCGGTTAAATTTCCTGAATTTTTGGTATGTTGTAGATTTTGACTTCCTCAGAAAAAGTGTCTGCGGGCCCAAAAAAATCGGCCGACTAGTTTTCGAGGGGAAAAAATATAATGTACGCCAATAGAGCACTGTCAGTGACGTAATATGACAGTTGGGAAACAATGTCATAAGGGGACAAGTAAACCAAACTGAACAAAAACAAACCCATTGAACCTATTTTCCATAAGGTTAGATGAATATTTCTGCTCAATTTTCTGCGAAAAGTGATTTCCTAGGAAAAAGTTCTTTGCATCATTGTGATACTTACAACGGATCCCGCCCCAGACCCCCTTCACTTCAAGACCTTGTTTTTGTTTTCCCACGTTGTGTTGTTTTTTTTTCTGTTTGGTTCTTTTAGGATACAGAGTTCTGTCAGCTGAAGAGAAATAAAAGACGGAATAAGCAAATATTATCTATTGAAACTTCTTGAATACATATTAATCAATTTTTGAGCGAGAAACCTTTGGTATTATTTTATTATTTGAATAATCTCATTTGAAATTAAGAAAATTCAAAAATAATTCGGTTCTGAAGAGAAAACTAATTCAGGGAAATATCTGTGTTGTAACTGACTAGGAATCAACATCTCCAAAGTATAGTCTGAATAGTTATCAAAGTTCGGTAAGAACAGATTTTGTCTCCAATTGTGCTAATGGGCTTCAAGTATATCAACACCCCCTACAACCATGGAGTTCTCCCAGGTTTATCCCACTATGGATTCATCTTTTTGGGTGCACGCCATCCAGGAACCAACCCGATACCGTCCTCCCCATCTTTTTGAATTTGTGCAGAGCAAAATAGTGGGTATATTTTGATACCTCTTTTTGACTTCCAATAGTGAGGGAGGATCCATCTCATTTTAGGGATGAGATATCATTGCAGTAGATGGAAACATACTCAGTTCAACCATCTCACAATTTAGCGTCAGATGGGAAAAATAACAAGAATAAGTTTTTGCTGTTATCGAGATTTCCAAGCCCTTACACACCGGAGACGTTACAATCTCTGAATTTGAATTACTGAGTGAAGAAATTACTGGAAAGAAAAAAAAATTACTTCAGGATACTTGGCTCCATATTCTTACGGACCTATGCGTCCGATCTTGTAGGTGACTCCATCCTTTGATCGAATCCGATACCAAGGAAGTATTCAGGTCCAACTTGAGCTTTGCCAGGTGGAAGGTCCCAGCTCTTCTGGTTTCTCCTGAATTTCGGCTGGGTATTTATAGGGAAAATGATGTTTCCATAGATACATATGTAGAATCTACACGAACCAAGAATCTGAAACTTACGTAAAAGGGTGCTAAGATATCTAGTCTTTCATTATGGACAGCCCTTTCACGCCAGTTGAGTCCCATTTACTTACTAAGCCCCTCGAAAGTTGGACAGGTGAAGGTTTGGTATAAGTCCTCAGGAAAGGCCCCAGTGTGCCCCCTTTTGCCCAGAGGAGTGATTTATTTTAGTGTCAGTTTGTGAGGAAGAATATCTACCACAAACCCAGAGTAGTTATTTGTATGCCAAGCTGATCAGAGATGCCCCATGTCTGTGAAGTTGTGACATTGTATCAACAGTACACCAGTCAACTCCTGCTCTTTTTGTTCCCAATTCCAAGCTGTTTTACCTTGAGGGTGGTGTTGAACATGAGAGATGGGTATCCTGCCCTCTCATACCACAACGTACAGCGTTCTATCCTTACGTTGGCAACACTGTCGCTTCCAAGAAAGGAAATCTGCTAGGTCCTTTCTTTTTTGTACAGGTATGTCCAGTGTAGCGCCTTGTATACTTCAACTATTTATTTAGAACCCTGCTCCCTGCTCAGGTAGAATCCCAAAATTACACAAATCCAACATCATCCCGGGTCACTCTGTCTCAAATTTAAAATTCAATTATGTCTGTATGAACTTTCCCAATCTCGATCGTAGTACGACAACCCCTCATTTTCTAATTCGTATGAGAGAGAGCATGTCATATATGTATTAAACATTCTCCACTGAAGATAATGTCTCATAGTCATTTCATGTATACAGTGTGAGTAAAAAGATACAGTCTGAGTTTCTTGAAAAATTGTGTTTTTTTAAATACCCTGTATTTCGAAAAAGAATCGGTTAATCCTCATGAATTGTTGTGCCATATAGTTCTTCGTAGACCGAAATTGGCAATTTTCGAGAAATTCTTCTTGTTGAAAAATATTCAGAGTAAATTAGTGCGGTTAACAACTACTATTGTAGGTTTACCGTAAGAGGTGCTGTTCTCACATCAATGAATTGAACAATTTGTCTGAGTGATTATTTTGAATAATATTCTTCCTATCTCATTTATTTATATGAATTATCAATGAAAACTAGAAAAAATTGAAAAATCAGCTATCTGAATGAAAATGGAAATTTGAATTTTTAATTCTTATGATTTTTTTATATGATGTATGGTTTGAATAGTCCGACATATTGTCATTAATATCAGCATAGGTCTCCGGACTCATTTGTCGGCTATATACTTTTGGATGTACGGATTTTATCGATATCGCTAGAATACTGGAGACCGAAATTGGCTATTTTCGAACATTTCTTCTTGTTCATTTGAAAGATCTGTTTCTAAAGAAACTGGTGAATATTGAAAGGTATCAGAAGCAATAACTTTCTCAAGGTTTTCCATTGTTTGAGAGCTATTTCAATTTAAATGGAGAAATATTTGATGTGATTGCTATTGTGAAATGAGGGGGATATTTTCCATTCAGGCCGACAAAAACCAAGGTATGGGATATTTAACATACAATCAACAAATGAATGGTGAAGGTATTATACCTAAAATTCTACAAGAAAGTCCGCGATATTCAATATCTACGTTTTGTGGACATTTATTCACTTTCGACGTACCCCCATTTTCGAACCACCCTGTATTGAACAAAAATAACGTCATTAAACTTCAATCGGGATTGAGGGAGTTCATCCAGGCATAGTTGGATCTTCAATTTTGATGAGAGAACTCACACTGGCTGGTTTAAAATAAATCAAATTGGATGTTTCTTTTTTCATCCTGTTAAAAACGGAAAAGTATAATGGGTACAAGATCAAGATGACATTGAACCATCATCGAGGCATGATGTTCCAAGAATCATGGAGCGTTTTGTCAATTGTCAATCATCTTTGAAAATTAGTCAACCGATTTTTTCGTGCCTGTGGACACATTTGCTGAAGAAGTCAAAATCTACAACATACCAAAAATTCAGGGAATTTAACCGAAAGCCATTTCCAATAAGGATAATCGGGCCTTTTTCCTCAACTTTCGGCGGGTTTCGTCTGCAGATCTGTCCGTCACAATCTTCGCTGCTGGAGTCCTTGTTGTCCGGAGGAGTCCATTCTCTCTTCTTTCAGAGCAGGGACATTCTATCTCTGCTTCCATCGGAACGTTAACCGAATTTTCTTCTTATTTTTCTCCCATTTCATAATTTATATGTGGATGTGTGGTGTGTAGGTGTTTGTCAAGGAAGTAGCAAGTTCCTTCAACCTACCCAAAGACCTGGTAGCGTTCTCGGTCATGTGGTACGGCGGCCATGGACGAAGCCCCCCAGACAGAGTTCTTTTCCAGGCATCACCTGACACTAATATACAATCCGAGATTTTTCGGTGGGTGAAAAGACAGCCCCCATATGGGCTAGGCAAGGGTGCATGGGCCTCTACTGCCCATCGGCCTAGGTGTGCTATTCCTAGTTATTTTCGTCGGCTACCTGTCTTGAAGCAACCGATCTGAGGCCCCTCCTCGGCTTCTACTTGAGATACATTTTCAGTTCTCGCATCCCTCTATGGTGTTTAGAAGTGTGTGCTAAGTGTGCTAGGGAAGGTGTGTGTTTTTGACGTCGGTGTACAGTGAGCTAGGGTCCCACGGGTCGCTATCCCCGTTGGCTGCGCCGCCCCAGCCACCTCTGTAGTCCCCTTTACTTTCGTTAGCCGTCATGGTAAGCCCACACACCCACGGGACCTGCCGCAGCCCCACCCTCACGCGTCCAAACCCCCCAGCCAACCCCAAGAGTGACAAACAAATCAGGAAACATCTCCTAACAGCTTAAAATTTTGGCAAGATTTGTAAAATGCGTCAAACATCAAGTTGTATCTCTACTATGGAGAGTTTATTACACAGTAACTTTTCCGCACGATTTTTCGTTTTGAAAGTTGTACTTTTCCGTTAGATTTAAAGTCGTTCGGAAAAGTTATTTTCCGCACGATTTTTACTTTTCCGTACGATTTTTACTTTTCCGTACGATTTTTACTTTTCCGCACGATTTTTGTATTTTTGAAAATGATGATATTTGGGACTAACTAAATGATCTATGTAACTATTCTGTCTTATTATTCATTTTGTAGCATTATTATAAAAACTTGTTTATTAAAAAACTTGTTTATTGAAAACCTTGTGTTTTCATAAATAAGATGGACAAAAACACTCGTAGGAAAAATATTGTACCTAACTCTTACGGAAAATGTCCTTTTCGCCCTTAACGGCTTGCCCGAACTCCGCTCCGCGTCGTTCGTGCAATTGCCGTCGCGTGCGGAAAAGTACTACTTTCCGCACTTGTTAGGTAAATAACTATTTCATTTACATCAAAAAAGTGATGGACGTTAGTGCTTCTGTTACCCAGAAACATGATTTTGAAAACGCTTATCGTTTCATTTCTGTTTGCTTCGTGCTCATAGTTTTAATGGGCTTATCAGTTGTTTTTTTTTTTATTCTTCTGTGGCGTTGTACGTTTCGTATTCGTACGTGTTTGGTGAAAACTTTTGTTCGTTAGCTGATAAAATGGCGGAGTTCATGTTCGTAATTTGCATTGTCGGGATAGTGGGACACAATGCGCGAGTGGGGTTGGTGGCGCTGTCTAGTGTGTGTTTTGTGCAGTTGGTTTTGGTCACTGAAATTATTGATCTGGGTGGTGTTCCGTTTTGAAATGTTTCGGCTCATAGGTGGAATATTTTGTAGGGAATTCGTTATTTCCTTTATTTTCTGGTTTATATCTTGACTGTGTTTGTTTTGGGGGTCGGGTTTTGGCTCGTAGGTGGCCACTTTGTAGAACTAGATCATTATACTTATTTCATTATTATTAATTTCATTTGATAGGGGTACTATTTTCTGTGTCTGGTGAGGTTTTTTTAAATAGATCGGCGCGTGTAGGGAGATGTGTATTTATTTAATTAAAATTATTTTCCTTTTAGTATTTATAAATGTTTTACTTGAATTGTTGATTTCTGTTTTGTCATTTACGCAATTGGGTGATTTTTTAATATAAATCATTTTTAATATTTCTCTGTTACTTCCATTTCGTTCTGTATCTAGAACTGTTTGTTTATTGCTGTTGATACGTTTCGGGTGTATTTATGGGCTTTAATTCGGTTTTCTAGGTATTGCTCGGTTTGACCAATATACAGGGTGTAATCTAACCTCTTGCACTTCCGTTAAGGACGGGTGTATATTGCCATTTTATAACGAATGGCAGGTGTGGAAAATTCGAAAAAAAATGTGGAAATTTTAAATTTTGTTGGAAAATTCGGAAAATCTTAGAAACCGCTATTCGAAATAACACAGTTTCTTCCATCCAGCAGACCCAGTATTATTGTGGTTCTGCTCCGGTCAGCACGGGGGACAGCGGTTCCCAAAATTTCGACGAATTTTCCAACACAATTTCACAATTTTTTTTTCGAATCTTTCACACCTGCCATTCGTTATAAAATGGCATTATATACCCGTCCGTCACGGGTGTGCAAGAAGGTTAGATAACACCCTGTATACTTTTTTGCTGATGCGTTTCGGGTGTATTTATGGGCTTTAATTCGGTTTTCTAGATATTGCTCGGTTTGTCCAATATATACTTTTTTGCATCCAGGTTCCATGCACGGTATTTGGTAAATTACATGTGTTTTTGTATTAAGAGGTATTTTTGGTTTCAATTTGGAAAAGTTTGATTTGAGAGTTTTATGGCTTTTGTGGCCAACATTTATTTTGAAGGATTTCAGTGTGTGAAATAGTTGTTCGGAGAGATTTTTTATGTATGGAATGGATGTGTAAACTGTATTATTAGGTGGGTTTTCAGGGGGGTAGTGAGATTATAAAATCTATTTATTCTGTCTTTGAAAATGGCATTGATTAATTTTATGGGGTAATTATTCTCTCTACAAAAACAAACTAGTCTACTCCACCAAGCAAGAAAATAAAAAAATAATTGTCTTAAAGTATATTATAATAACTACAACATAATCTCAAATTTCAGCAATACTAACTTTCCCATACAAAATTATCTATACAAATTTATCTATACAATTTTATCCATACAATTTTATCTATTTCAGTTCATTTATTTGAATTTAAATTCACACCCAACGGTCCTTAATCTCAATTTTTAAAATTTTTGTATTTTCTCACTTTTTTCAACATAAAAGAATCATCTGTCAACCAATTTATTAAGTATCCTGAGATTGTAAAACATACAGTCCCCTTCTTTCTCTCTATGTATGTGTAAAAATGTGAGTATATGAAATTATAAATATGAGTGTACTTTTGTGTATATTATTACTATTATTAGCTACTACTTCATTTAGTCTATTTTATAAATAATATCAATCAAAATGAATCAATATCTCCAAGACTTTCAAGTTGAAACGATAGAAACTCAAATTATTGAAAATATCCCACAACTCACAAAACTGGAAAATACAAACTTAGACATTAAAATACTACACACAATATAAGAAGCGTGAATAAAAATTTAGATCAAATGAAAATATTTTGCTTCAGGAATCTAAACATATCTTGGACATAGTGGTTTTGTCTGAG
Source organism: Chrysolina haemoptera (assembly GCA_958298965.1). NCBI lineage: Eukaryota > Metazoa > Arthropoda > Insecta > Coleoptera > Chrysomelidae > Chrysolina > Chrysolina haemoptera. The sequence continues at coordinate 30,274,965 of OY282595.1, read as the reverse complement.
ACTTGGCAGGTTAGAGATACAGACCTATAACATAAATGGATACAATCTCATTTATAATGGCGGTACTATAAATCAAAATGACGGAGTAATGATCTTTATAAAAAACTATATATCTTATACCTACGATATAGTACAACTCACAAATGGAATCAAATTAATACAACTTGAAATCAAACTTCACAACAAAAATATAACATTAACATCTATTTACAGACCACCATCAACGTCTACAAATGCATTTATTGAAAGTCTATCAGAATACCTGGAACATTGTGAAGAAAATAATATAAACACACATATTCTTTTAGGAGACATAAACATCAATATGATATGGAAAACGGTGACATCACAAATAACTACTTGGATGTCCTTAATGCACAGGAATTCTTATCCTACATCAACTCTATAACCAGATTCACCTCCGGTACTTGTATTGATCACTGCTTCGTGAGGAATACTTCAAATAGTTTTGCTTTAAATTCAATCCATTCATCCTCGAAACCGATATTACGAACCACTATTCGATTATATTACAAATTATCATACCTGAAACTAAAACTGAATTACCTGAAAATTCAAAATTTTAAAAATTCTAGACGATCAAAAACTTAAACATAATATATCTTGTGAGAACTGGTTAGAAGTCTACACAACGGGTGATATTGAAGTTGCCACTGAAATATTCATTGAAAAAGTGAACAAAGTCGTGGAAGTGAGCACAAATACTGTGAAAATCAGACGACGAGATATCAAAGGAAATCCTTGGATTACTGATGGTATACTCAAGTCAATCCATAAAAAAACAGAATTATGTAAAACAATGAAGGAGAACCCAACTGAAGTGAATCAAACAAATTACAATCAATATAAAAACAAACTACAAAAAGTAATGGATCAATCTAAAATAAACTATTATAATATAAAAATTGATACAAATAAAGGAGACTCCTCAAAGTTATGGAAAACAATAAACGAAATTACAAACAAAAAAAAATACAGAAGAAATGAGACAAATCCAATTAGATGATGGTAAAAAAACTGATGATCCCCAACAAATTGCCAATGAATTTGTCGGAAACTTCACGAAAGTTGGTCAAAACCTAGCAAATGATATTCTAAAAAGGCCAAATTATAGAAAAAACTATCTGAACAATAGAAAAATAAAATCCTTTTTCCTAGAAGAAACCAACGAAGTCGAGCGAACCATCCTAAACCTAAAAAACAAAAAGTGTCCCGGAATCGACAACCTCCGAGCAGAAACTATCAAATTAATAGCAAAAGAACTAGCAAAATCATTAACTTACCTGATAAACTGGTCCTTTAGTAGTGAAATATGTCCAAACCCCTTCAAAATTGCTATTATTTCACCAATATTCAAATCTGGAAATAGAACTAAATTGGAGAACTACCGTCCAATATCGGTAATTACAAATTTCGCAAAAATCTTTAAGACTATCCTTAAATCGCGGATCAATGCATACCTAAATAAAAATAATATTTTATCCAAAAATCAATACGGTTTTCAACAGGCCAAATCAACTGTAGACGCCATATCAGTTCTCACAAATCAAATTAGTGAATACGTAGATAAAAAAGTACCATCCCTATGTATATTCGTAGATTTGAAATAAGTTTTTGACACTGTGAGTCACGTTCAACTGTTAGAAGTACTGGACAGCATCGGATTCAGAGGTCTACCGTACTCACTACTGTGCAGTTATCTGAATCAAAGAAAACAATGCGTGAAAATCAAAGACGCGAAGAGTGACCTTCACACTGTTGGGTAGGGCGTACCTCAGGGAACCGTTTTGGGTCCGCTACTCTTTAACATTTACCTGAACGATATTTTCTCACTGAATGTGGAAGGTAATATAATCAGTTTCGCTGACGACACTGCAATTTTTTTCAATCGGAATCATGGAATTCTCTGAAACAAAAAGCTGAAAAAAATTTCAAAACGATAATTAAATGGTTCGAAAGTAAATTACTGAGTATAAATATAACCAAAACATTTTACATTACCTTCATCTCGTACGCCAAGAATCTACCAGATTTCAAATCCCTATCAATAAAATACGATGACGTAGAACTTTCGGTTTCATCAGTAGATAAATTGAAATATTTTGGTGTATATATTGACGCTCATCTGAAATGGGTTGCGCATATTGATTACTTAGTCAAAAAACTACGACTCGTTACATACAGATTAAAATTCATGAGACCATACGTACAAACAGCCCAGATGCGAATCCTATACCTACTATACATTGTTCGAAACTCACCTCGCATACGGAATAATTGCTTGGGGAGCAGCAAACACAAATTTTCTAAAACACCTAGAACAAGTACAAAAATCAGTATTGAAAATAATGCACCTCAAAAAAAGAACTTACCCAACCGACTCATTATATAAAGAAACATCAATTCTAGATGTCAGACAACTCTACTTCCTCAAAACTATAATAAGGCAACATATGAATATACATGAATTAAGAGAAAAAGAACACCAATATGAAACTCGACAAAAAGATAATTCATATGTTCCAAATTCAAGGAAAAACATCTTCCAAAGATCTTACTCATACCTAGCTCCTTGACTATATAATCTCGCCCCACATCATATAAAAAATATCAGAAGTAACAATTCATTCAAAAAGGAACTCAAAACCTGGATCTCGGGCTTGCCAAGGCTACAGATACACCAATACGTTGACATGAAAAATGTTTACTATCACAAATTGATACGTCTAATATTTATAAAACGCCTTACCTTTATTATTCAGTTACTCTATTTTATGTTTAATTTTATTGAAATTGTAATTAGTACTCAAATTGTGAAGAACCTACGCACAGGTATATCCTTCTGTGGGATTTCTATATTTATTCTGTAAATGCCTAGTACAAATTGTGACATTGAACTATGTTGTATTTGCGAATAAATATTATTTTTATATTATTATTATATAGATTAGATGCGGTGTAGAGGAGTGTTGTCTTTACGAAGTTTTGGTAAACCATATATAACTGGTGGGTGGGCGTTTCTGAATTTAAGGAATGAAGCGATTTGGGTTGTTATGTATTTGTTGATTTCCCCATTTTTTATGAGGCTATTGTTTTTGGTTTGCAATATATTGGCGGGATCGGATTTTTATTTTTTTGTAGGTAATCATGCACACCTCCGAATACAATCAAAAAATAGTCTTCTATCACATACCTCCACCTACAAAAAAATAAAATCCGATCCCACCAATACAATGCAAACCAAAAACAATAAACTCATAAAAAAAAATGGAAATACAACAAATACATAACAACCCAAATTGCCTGCTACATAAGGTTTACCAAAACTTCATAAAGAAAACACTCCTCTACGGCCCATCGTATCTTGCATCCAATCCCTTTTTGAGAAACTATCAAAATTCCTCACACAAAGTCTAAACAATACCGTTGGAAAAAACCCACGCTACATAAAAGATTCATGGCATTTCAAATCACTCATAGATAACCAAATAATCCCGACAGATCACATCCTATATAATATCACTAGACGTAATATCACTATACACAAATATACCAATCACTTCTTGACATGATTTTTTGGGTTTATGACCTTCCACAATCTGAAAATGAAAATTTTTTTTTTTAATCCAAAGAAATCTGTACAAGTGTAGAAGGGCAAATTAATTAATTTGCCCGATAAGTTACTGCGTTCACAAGACTGCTGTCTTGAAAGAAATTAATTTTTGTCAGTAACGTACCCTACACTGAAATAAGAACTAATAGAATGGTGATTGATTGATACTACCGAACACCCTATGTATCAAGATACCAAATGTCAATTAAAAGAATGTATGACAGATTTCATTTGACTCTGTCAAAGAAAGGTCTTATTACCAAAATCGCAATTCAAATTCAGTTTCCTCAGCGTCTTTTTAAGAAGTTTTGATAACGGAGGCAGATACAGCCTCCGAAACGTCAACAGTTTTCAAAAAAAGAGAAGTATTCTTTGTTAATTCGATCTCATTTTTTCAGATAGGCAAATTCAGTGTAGGGTACGTTACTGACAAAAATTAATTTCTTTCAAGACAGCAGTCTTGTGAACGCAGTAACTTATCGGGCAAATTAATTAATTTGCCCTTCTACACTTGTACAGATTTCTTTGGATTAAAAAAAAAAATTCATTTTCAGATTGTGGAAGGTCATAAACCCAAAAAATCATGTCAAGAACTGGATTTCCTCCACAAAATCAAACTTTCAATCAATACCAATCACTCTTTTACAAAATACCACTCTACTACTTCATTACTAGAAGAATTTTCAACTGCAATAGAATATACGTTAACATCAACATATTTCAATTATAATGAAACTTACAATAAACAAATTGAAGGTTGTTCAATGGGCACATCAATCGCTAGTGTTATTGCACAGCTAACAATGGAATACCTGGAAACAACAATAGCAAACCTCAATTTTGAACCAGTCTTTTTTTACAGATATGTGTAGATGACTGCATCCTACTTGTTCCAAAAAATATGCCAATATATACTGAACGAGTTTAACAAATACCACCCAAAACTACAATTTACTATATAGAACAAGAAAAAGATCACCAAATAAATTTCGCGTAGACCTAAAACTACACACAAACGGACCGACCATTAAAAACATAGTGGTACATCAAAGACACATATGGTCCGGAAGATACCTAAACTATAAATAAAACCACCCCATGCCCCAGGAAAAAATTATTGGCCTTGCAGACAGAGCCATCCACCTCTCAGATCCATATTTTTGACCAAAAACAATAAAAAGAAGCCAAAGAAGCACTAATAGAAAACAATTACCCCGTAAAATAAATCAATGCCACTTTCAAAGACAGAATAAATAGATTTTATAATCTCACGACCCCCCCTGAAAACCCACCTATTAATACAGTTGACACATCCATTCCATACATAAAAAACCTCTCTGAACAACTACTTCACACACTGAAACCCTTCAAAATAAATGTTGGCCACTAAAGCCATAAAACTCTCAAATCAAGCTTTTCCAAATCAAAACCAGAAAAATCTCTTAATACAAAAACACATGTAATTTATCAAATTCCGTGCATGGAACCTGAATCCAAAAAAGAATATATATTGGACAAACCTAGCATGATACCTAGAAAACAGCATTAATGCCCATAAATACACCCGAAACGCAACAACATCATTAAACAAACATAAAAAAATAGCACTTGCGATTGTTGGACTATACTAAAAAACAGTAACAAAATAGATGAAAAAGATAAATATTAGAAATGGTTTATATTAAAAATCCCCCAATTGCGTAAATGACAAAACAGAAATCACCATTTAAGTAAAATTTACCACAACCTTATATAAATCACTAATAACAAACTAAAAAGAAAATAATTTTAATTAAATAAATGCACATCTCACTACCCGCGCCGATCCTTTACAAAAAACCTCAGCAGACACAAAATAGTACTCCTACCAAATGAAATTAATAATAATAAAATAAGAATAATGATCTAGTTCAACAAAGTGGCCACCTACGAGCCAAAACCCAAACCACTAAACAAACACAGTCAAGATAAAAACCTATAAATAAAGGAATGAACGGATTCCCTTCAAAATAGTCCACCTATGAGCCGAAACGATTCAAAACGGAACTCCACCCAGGTCCCAGATCAACAATTACAGTGACCAAAACCAACTACACAAAACACACACCAGACAGCGCCACCAACCCCACTCGCGTCCCACCATCCCGACAATGCAAAATACGAACATGAATTCCGTCATTATAATAATAATAAAAATAATAATAATAATTTATTTGGATGAAAAAAAGGTTTGTATTTCGTGCAGAAATTTATTTATAAAATCATAGCAAAGCGCTTTCGACTATAAAGTCATCATCAGTGCGTACCTGTAAGTAAGTGACATTGAAATGAATTTAAGAAATTTTGATAATGTGAATTTTAAAAAATTGAAAAATTACATACTCGTCAGGTGTACAAGCGCCATACCATAAAAATATCATGTGTCCATAGGACCATGTAAAAATTTAAAACGGGACATTATATGATTAACATTTTAAAAAATCCTTATTCCAGGATTGAGTTGGATAAAAGTTGCAACAGGCAGAGTAACACATGTCTGCTGAACTTAGTATACTGTCAAACTAAATGAAATATGAATGAAATTGACATTGTGTCAAAAGTTGACAATGACAATTGGCTTCGAACATGAACTTCTGGAAACACTGATCTATGTTTTGAAAATTGTTGAATGACCAATTAGTCAAATTGATCTGTAAATCTATTTATAGTTCTGTTCATCCAAACCCAAGGAAATATGACAAACCGGGAAAAGGTCTAATGAGAACCTCCACCCGAAGTGCACAGAACCAGGCTTAAGACACAGTCCCTTGGTAATTTGTGAAACCAATTCCATGCTCGGGATCATGAGATAGGTCTAATGAGAACCTTCACACTCCCCAAAGCGACAAAAGGGTATCCCAAAACCAAGAGGTACCATAAACAGAATTGATTTAAGAAAGTTTCAACAGGCAGAGTAACACATGTCTGCTGAAGCTTAGAATAAAAATTGACATTGTATCAAAAGTTAACAATGACAATGAAGTTATAGCATAGAAAATTACCTATAAATATAATGATATGTGCTTTTGAAATTGATAAAAAATGACAAGTTAGTCAAATTTTGTGATTTAATCATGAAAATGTTTCAAGGTGACAGAACCAAAGTTAAAGAAACTTTTATAGTCTAATGAGAACTAAAAAACTTTTTTCAAACCGTCAGCTCTAGGATTACCAAGGAAACAAACATAATTACTTCATATTATTATTATTGGTTCAGCATCCTTGGAAACCAGATTAGAACATAAGATCTTCCAAGGATGTAAGGCCATCCATACCCGGAGCTTTATTATTTTTCAAGCTGAATATGGTGTCTATAATTTCTTTTTCGTTTGTATCAATGAGGAAAATTGTATTGGGTATCATTTTGTGTTGGGTGTCAGGTGTGATCTTATGGTTTTTCAAGATATCATTTGCTAAATTCTCCCCTATTGTCAAAATGTAAGTATTGAATTCGTTTGCGATTATTTCCGTATTTTCGGTTAAATTGCCATTGTTCATCTGTATTTTTGGTATTTCGCAGTCACTGGATTTCGTTTCTGTAATCTCATTCACTACTTTCCACACGCAGGCAGAACTTGCCGCGCGGCGTGAAATTTCTTTCTGATAATATTGGTTTTTTGCTTGTTCAATTAAACTGTTCAATTTGTTCCTGAAGGTTTTGTAAATTATTTTGTTTTCATCAGTGGGATTTCTTTTCATTTTTGAGAATAAGTCATTGTTGGTATTAACAGAGCGCACGAGACCTGTAGTTATCCAATCTTTTTTTTTTATTTAATTAATTTTAACATGTGTAATAGTGGTGCAAGTATCTACATAGTTTTTTAGTTTATTTATAAAGAGATTTGTAGCAACATCAATATTTTCGTTAGAATAGACATCCGTCCATGACTCACATTCCAGAAGGGATTTCAATTTATTTTCGTTCAGGTATTTTTTGGTATAGATGGTATAGATGATGTAGAATATCTATATTGATATCTCCCACAAAAATATGCAAATTGCTGTCAGATTTCGGAGTAGATCTCAGATAGCTCTCTAACTTGGTATTGAATTCAACTATATCGGTTGATGGGGGTCTGTAAATGGCTGTTATTAGATCATTTTTGTTCTCGAATTGGGTTTTGATTTCGATAGCCCTAACGATACCTATGTCAACGATGTTATATTGGTAAGTGGTTCCTTTTTTTATGTAAACAACAGTTCCGTCATTTTGGTTTATACAGCCCTCATTATATATTAAATCGAATCCATCAATTTGATGAAGTGGAAGATGTTGTATTTGCCATGTTTCTGACAGTATTATAAATTGGAACTTAAAACTTATTTGACTGAGAATGATTTTCAATTCATCGAGATTTTTATTTATACTTCTTATGTTGCAATGGAAAATTAATATATTTTCATTTGGTGAATTATTGTGGCGTATATGTTAAAATTATTCATAATATATGGACAGAACTGGAAATAAAATGGTAACACATAGATTTAATTTGGGTGTGAATACATTACTGATGATACATTTTAAAATGGATTCAAAAAAATGTTTTTGTTTGTTAGTACTAAAAGCACGTGCTGTACCTTGAGGAGGAAAACAACCGCGCAAGAGAATATTTTCAAATAAACTGACACGACATGTGACACATGACATGACTCTTCACGGAATCGTGCCATGTTGCCACGTGAAGTGGGGGTGAATTGTTTTAACAGGAAGTGACACATGACATGACCCTTCACGGAATCGTGCCATGTTGTCACGTGAAGTGGGGGTGAATTGTTTTACTTGTGTAACTTCCTGTTAAAACAATTCACCTCCACTTCACGTGGCAACATGGCACGATTCCGTGAAGGGTCATGTCATGTGTCACACGTCACATGTCGTGTCAGTTTATTTGAAAATATTCTCTTGTTTTCCTTGCGGTTGTTTTCCTCCTCAAGGTACAGCACGTGCTTTTAGTACTAACAAACAAAAACATTTTTTTGAATCCATTTTAAAATGTATCATCAGTAATGTGTTCGCACCCAAATTAACTCTATATGTGTTACCAATGAAGTTTTATTCCCAATTCTGTCCATATATTATGAATAATTTTAACATATACGCCACATAACCTCACAACACTGTAAGTTGATTCTTGGTTTTTCTTTATCAATATCTCAAAAATGTCTTTCCATATTGTAGCTTCCCTGAAGATGACAATAAAAAATTGTTGAAAGCTTGGAATCTGTGTATTCGAGTACTCTTATTGGCCTGCTGCATATCCCAAATATTAAATACTCATTTCCTAACTAGTCAGCAAACAAGACTACCCTTTTCTATATATCCCAGATAACACAAAGACGTCCTCAGTACGTCCACAAGACATAAATCTAAGACATAAGACGTCCCGAAGCCGTCCGTTACTGGACATAAGACGTCCTTAGGATGTCCTGGGGACATCCGATGTTACAAATTGGAACGTTCTGGGGACGTCCATTATGTGTCCCTGTAAGGTCTTCCATAGATGTCCCTTGGACATCCTAAGGATGTTTTTAGGATATCAATTTTTAAAGTTTTCTATAACCCATGATCCTAGTCAACAGAAAGTGACATACCAACTAGAAAACGTGAAGAGGATAATGATGGAAAGTGATTTTCGAAAAAACATGTATAAATAATTTTAAATTCTGACACAAACATTTACATTTACAATTACAAAACATAATACCTATAGAACACTATAGAAGTCACGGCTCACAACAGCAATAAATACAGGATATTATATTTTCTCAGATCAACGTATTCTTTTGATTGTAAAAATAACTTCAAATTCCGCCGCAACCAGAAATTATGTTTATAAGTTAGGTTAAGAAACCACAAGGCAAGAGATAAGACACAGCACAGGACCACAAAGGGCACAAATCACAGACTTCACAGGTTTGACATAAAAGTCTATTTTTGGAAAAAATAATTGGAGAATTGTTAGAGAAATAATAAACTATCAAGAGTGTGATTCAAGTCGCCATCCCAACGACTCGAGACTGTGAACTCACTGAAATATAGACGACAATAAAAGGAACGCAATAAGCGCTCTGTGATTGGTCAATGCAATGGCGGAAAGTTTAAACGAAAATATAAGAATAAGGCAAATTGAGTTGAAAATGCGTGAATTAATAGCAAACCTAACCTGACCTGACTAATAATCTAGCGCGAACAGAATAACCATGCAAAATTGATAACGATATAACGACTATTCATCTAATACTGGTGACAACTGAAGAAACTCACTGTGCTAAATAAGCTCAGTGGAAAATGTATGAAATTTATGACAGAAAATTAAAGCAAAACACTTTTTAAATTTTTGAAAAAGGCACAAGACACGAAAATAATGTTGTAAGTCGGTAATATGAATTTGGCCTGAGTTTGGACGTCCTGGATACGTCTTGAGGATATTTGCATAGGACGTCCCAAAAACGTCCGAGTTGTACGTCCCCAGGATGTCCATATTAGGTTTTGGGACGTTCGGACCTAAATGGGACATGAAATGGACATCCTCGAGACGTCTAGTGCTATCTGGGATATATATATATATATATATATAGTAAAACGGTAGTCTTTGCTGACTAGTTAGGATGCAGTTTGGAAAGATTATTTGGGTAAGCAGCAAGCAAAACGTGTACTCTTTTAACACTATATTTCCAATATTTCAACAGTGGTTACTGTCATCTTCAGGGAAGCTACAATTAATAAGTGAATATATACTAAAATGGAGTGAAACCCAGTAACAGCTATACTTACTGTGTCTTTGAGGTTGATTGCAAAAAGATGTGATGAAAGTAATACAACAATTATCGAAAGGGAAACATGAAGTTGATGATAAAATAACATTAAAAGGTCAATAATTAAAATAATTAGTCAATTAACATACATTTTTTTAAAATTTATATGGATAATTTCCACGTGTGGACATACTCAAGCACGTGTATATCATCTTGGTTAGGAAACAGACAAATGACATATGTTTCATGTACTTAAAAGAAGAAAGTTATGAAAATTGAAGTTTGACAGGTAGAGTCCACGATTTGGCCTCTGCTAGTTTACTCACAAGCAGAGGCCAAATCGTGGACTCTACCTGTCAAACTTCAATTTTCATAACTTTCTTCTTTTAAGTACATGAAACATATGTCATTTGTCTGTTTCCTAACCAAGATGATATACACGTGCTTGAGTATGTCCACACGTGGAAATTATCCATATAAATTTAAAAAAAAATGTATATTAATTGACTAATTATTTTAATTATTGACCTTTTAATGTTATTTTATCATCAACTTCATGTTTCCCTTTCGATAATTGTTGTATTACTTTCATCACATCTTTCAATCAACCTCAAAGACACAGTAAGTATAGCTGTTACTGGGTTTCACTCCATTTTAGTATATATTCACTTATTAATTGTAGCTTCCCTGAAGATGACAGTAACCACTGTTGAAATATTGGAAATATAGTGTTAAAAGAGTACACGTTTTGCTTGCTGCTTACCCAAATAATCTTTCCAAACTATATATATATATATATATATATATATATATATTTTATTTTGACCACCAGTGGTCAAAATAAAAAAAAAAAAAAACAATTTTAAATGTACCGTATTTTATGAAAAAATTTTAAGACATCCTACCAATTTTACATGTTTATATCAACTTTCATCTTGCACAATGTGTCACTTATTGTTGAATAACATCGCGTCTCACAATCTCAACAAAGATTATCCCTGATGATGGAAATGATTTATTAAATTTCCGAAAGCTTGGACAAACTTTAAAGTAGTACTCTTTGATTTTGCTGCAAAGCCCCACTATTTACTAGTTCCATACCTAACTAGTCAGCAACGACTACCCTTCCTATATATATATATATAGAGAGAGAAAAGGGTAGGCTTGTTTGCTAACTAGTTAGTAAATGAGTTTATTAATATTTGAGATATGCAGCAGACCAATAAGAGTACTCTATCACACAGATTCAAAGCTTTCAACAATTTTTTTTATTGTCATCATTAGGGAAGCTACAATGTCGAAATACACTTATGAAATATTGACAAAGAAAAACAAGGAGTAAACTTACAGTGTGTGTGAGTTTATGTGGCGTTTATGTTAAAAATAATCATAATATATGGACAGAACTGGAAATAAAACTTTATTTGTAACACAAAGAGTCAACGTAGATGTAAACACATTACAGATGATACATTTTAAAATGAATTTAAAAATTGATAATACTAAAAGCACGTGCTGTTGTGCTGTAATTTGAGGAGGCAAACAACCGCGCATGAGATTATTTCTATTTCAAATCGAATGACACGTCAGGTGACACATGGCATGACCCACACGGAATCGCGCCCTGCTGCCACGTGGAGTTGGGGTTATTATTTTCAAAAAGGGAGTGACAGATGACACTACAACCTAATGATACAGTTCTATGAACAGGAATGCATGGAACATTAATATTATGAAAAATTGTAAACAATATTTGAAAGAATTGCTCATACTATGGAAGAAAAATGTTGTAGGTGACAGATGACATGAACCAACAAGGAATCAAATCATAATGCCAAGAACACTTGTCCTAATGTTACAATATAATGATATAGTTATAAATGGAACAATAAAATTTATGGAAAATAGGTTTGACTGAAGAGTTAATCTGTGAAGTTAGCATTCATGGCGGTAGTCTGCTGATTATCCCTCACGTTTGGTTTGTTAACAAAAATTAAGGAAGAGTAAATTTCACACAAGTGACTTAAAACTGTTTTTTATTGAGAGCATTATTAAATTGTGAAATGTGAACCATTTATAAAAAGAGACTTTTGGCATTGTTTTTTTTTCTGTGAATAATATTTTTACAGACCTGTAATCCATACAATGTCCATCTTTTTAGACATGTTCACTCAATGCACATATCTCCGGGTGAAGCCTACTGTCGCTTCTGTGTGCAGCGATACGGTCTTTGTGGTCTGGACGTTTGTCCTATATATATTGTTTTTCACAATTTTTACATTGGATACAATACACTACTACATCTGAACAGTTTATGCTGGAGTCTTGTCTTTCAATTAAGAGAAGATTCTATTGATAGGTGAAACATTTCTGCTACCTATTTTTATATTTTCAGAAAAATATTCAAATATTCTGCATGATCCAGGGGTGATATCTTCAATAAAGGGTGAAGCGGCATACATTGAACATGTACGAGTGATTTCTACAGCTTGCGCATTGACAGGAGATAATAAAACTGAATTATTTATATTATTATTATGTGAGTTTACGTCATCAATGGATGAGGTATTATACAAAATATTTTTAAGAAAGGAAGCAGGATATGAATTTTGGAGAAATTATATATCGGCCAGAGCTCATTAGTTTCCTATGCCAATCAATGACTACGGTATTGTCTGGTGTTATGATGAACAGTGTTTCTAGGAACGGAACACTATTGTTTTCGTTCTCTTTCTCGATGGCAAACTGTATGTGAGGATCGTAGATGTTGAAAATGAACAAGGTATCATCAACGGCAACTGAGGGTATTGCAATAATAATTTCATCTACATATTTCTTGAGGAAAGGTGGATTGAAAGGAAGAACATGTGTGACCATGTCTAACAAATCATCCACAACACATGCTGCCAGTATAGGGCTAATTTTTGCCCCCATGGGGGACCAAAAGTCTGTTTATAATATTTCTTATTAAATGTAGTAAAGTATTATCAAAGAAAAATGTTATTGAATTCAAAAAGGCAAGCCTTAAGTAAACATTACTAAACAGAGAGACCACATCTAGACTAGCCAGAACAAAATTATTTGGAAGTTTGAATTTATTGAACAATGTATTTACTTGAAAGGAGTCTTTTATGTAATAATCATTAACAAAGTCATATGCTTTAGTTAGTATGTCAGTAAGAAAGGACGTAATGGATTCTGTAAGTGCTCCTATTGACGTTTATTTGGAGATATTTTTGGTGGTAATAAATGATTGAAATTTGGTTGGTTTTGATGATATGTCCAATACAAATCTCATAAATATGCTTTTGAAGTCTTTTATATTAAAACTTGACAAAATTCTAACATCTATCAAAATATGTCAACCTGGAATCACACTAGATGGATAATTCCAAAAGTACAGGGTGCGTATACGCTACACTTACTCCCCCGCAAAAAAAAAACTATTGAAAATAATTAACAGGATTGATAGAAAAGGTTACCTTTTTGGGTCTATTAAAATCTCTTTCTCTATCATAACTTTCCTGAAGAACGTATGCTGGTTTTGTTCTGTCTATACTTACAGGTATCTCTTTATCAGATTTAATTATATGAATAACCTTTGGTGTTCTTTTTAATACCTTGAAAGGGCCTTCATATGGTGGTGACAAACCGGGTCTCAATCTGTCAACTCTAACAAAAACATAATCACATTTTGATAAGTCAGGATGAACAAATGTTTTATCAATATTTCTTTCTCTTGCTGGAACTGGCTTGAGCATTGTAAAAGTTTGCCTCAATCTTGTTAAAAGGTTTGATGTTTCAATACTATTAAAGTTGTGAAAAACTCTCCAGGCAATCGTAGAGGCTGACCATACACTAGTTCTGCCGAAGAACACTCAAGATCTTCCTTAATCATTGCACGGAAACCTAACAATATAAGGGGAAGTTCGTCTTTCCAGGTATTGGTATTTGCTCTAGCTATAATAGCTGATTTGAGACTTCTGTGGAACTGTTCAACCATTCCATTACTCTGAGGGTGATAAGTTGTAGTATATATTTTATGAGCTCCAATAAATTTTGTGAGTTCATGAAATATGTTTGACTGAAACTGTTTTCCGTTATCAGTGGTAATGGAATGGGGAACACCAAATCTACATATGTAATGATTGAAAAATGTTTTTGCGATAGTATGCGCTGTTATATTACCGAGTGGGTAAGCTTCTGGCCAACGAGTGAACCGTTCAACTATTGTCAACAAGTAAGAGCATCCGCCAGAAGAAGGTAACGGCCCTACTATATCTAGATGAACGTGTTCAAAGCGACCTTGTGGAATATGGAATTTTCCAATTGCAGACTTAGTGTGTCTATTAATTTTGGAATTTTGACAATTGATACATGTTTTTGCCCACGTTGTAACATCTGTGTTCATGTGCGGCCAGAAATATTTCGATTTAATAAGTTTCTTAGTAGCCCGTATTCCCGGATGACATATGTTATGCATTTTCTCGAAAACTAGGTACCTCATACTCTTCGGAATATAAGGTTGAATAGTATCATTCGAAACTTCACACCAAATTGCTATCTCTGAGAAAGATATGTCAGTTTTTTTAAGATTGATATTTTTTTTGGGCTTGATTGAGATTAATTGGAGTAACTCGGGATCACTCATTTGTGCACTATTCAATGTTTGAACATCGATATATTCTAAAGAAGAAATTTCAACTTCATGCATGCGTGAAAGAGTATCAGCTACAACATTCATTGTACCCTGTATATGTCTTATATCAGTAGTGAATTGTGAAATGAATTCCATGTGTCGTATCTGTCTTGGACTTCTCTCGGTTTTAGTAAACAAAGCTGTTGTAAGTGGCTTGTGATCAGTAAAAACGGTGAATTCTATACCTTCGAGATAATAACGAAAATGTTTAATTGCTGTAAATATTGCTAAAAGTTCTCTGTCAAAAGTAGAATACCTTTTTTCAGTTTCAGTTAATTTTCGTGAGAAATACGCCAAGGGTTTTTTGTATCCCTCATTGTCTTCTTGTTCCAATATTGCTCCGATTGCTGTACTAGACGCATCAACTGTGAGGCTTGTTTTGCCGCCTTCTTTAGGATGCACTAGTATGGAAGCATTGGCCAATTTATCTTTTGCGAGTATAAAACTATCTTCGCAAACTTTATCCCATTTATTGATAATTTTCTGTTTCTGTTTTTGCAGAAGAGCTACTAGTGAATGTAAAGGTATTAGAATTTCGGCAATATTAGGTATGAATCGGTGGTAATAATTAATCATACCCAAGAATCTTTGCAGCTGTTTCAATGTGCTGGGCCGCGGAAATTCTTTAATAACTTGAACGCGTTCTTCAGATGGTTCAATGCCATATTCTGAGATCACGTGGCTTAAAAAATTCAACTTGGGAACTCCGAACACACATTTCGATGGTTTAATATTTATACCATATGAATATAATCTTTCAAATAAAATTTTTAGATGTTCTAAATGTTGTCTTTTATCTTTGCTGGCTACTAATATGTCATCAATATAAACAAAAACGAAATCCAGCCCATTCACTACCTCATTCATAAAACGCTGGAATGTTTGAGCTGAATTTCGGAGCCCAAAAGGCATTCTAGAAAATTCAAAGAGACCAAACGGGGTAGTCACAGCGGTTTTTGGTATGTCTTCTTCTGAAATTGGAGCTTGATGGTAAGCGCGAACAAGATCAATTTTGGAGAACAAAGTACAATTTTGAACATGTAGATTAAAATTTTGAATATGAGGTAGAGGATATCTGTCAGGGACTGTTACATTGTTCAATTGTCTATAGTCACCACAAGGTCTCCAATCATTCGGTTCTTTTTTGGGTACCATATGAAGTGGCGAAGAGACGTACGAGTTTGAAGGTCGGCATATACCAAGTTGAATCATATGATCAAATTCTGATTTTGCAATTTTATGTTTTTTTGGATCTAATCTGCGTGGTTTCATGAAAGGTAATGCACCAGTTGTAATTATTCGATGCTTGACCGAATGTTTTACAGGTAATGAAAAATTGGGGTCTTCAATAAGAGATGGAAATGATTTCAAGAGTTCGGTGAACTCATTTTCGAAAGGGAATATTTTTGGTAATGATATATTTGATTTTTTTACTACTCCATTAATTGACAGTGTAGTTTCTGGATCAATTAAGCGTTTATTTTTCATGTCGATAATCAAACCAAAATGCGTGAGAAAATCCGCTCCAATTATAGGACGATTGATTTCTGCAACAGTGAATACGAAAGAAAAATTTCTTCTGAGTCCAAGATTAACAATTAACAATTTTTTACCAAAAGTAGGTATGGAAGAACCATTGACTGCTGAAAGAAAGATATCTGTATCTTTTTGAAAGTCTGTAAATATATTTCTCGGAATAATAGACACATCTGCTCCTGTATCGACTAAAAATTGTAATTTTGTTGAAGAATCAAATAAGAATAAACGGCGACTCGAAGTCATTGTCCGGTCATGCGTCGCTTCCAAAACTGGACGTGTTAGTTTTTTGAAAAATTACTTTTGAATTCATGAAATTTGGAACACCATGTACCACCACATTTTTTTGCATTATTTCCAAACTTTTGATGATAGAAACAGAGGGTACTATCTCTATTCAAATTTGAATTCGACCGTGTTCGACTACGTCCTCTTTGACAAGAACAAGAGTGAACTTTGGAATAACCTGATGAGCGGATTTCATAAATTTCCGCCTGCATATTACCAATATGGTCTTCTAAAGATTTGAATTTAGTACGCAATTCTTCTAATGTTTCGGTACTTGTAATTGAAAGCTCCGCAAAAGATTTTATCAAAATTTCCGAATTTGTTTTTGTATTTTCTTCTTTGTTAACTGAAAGAACATCATAACATGTATTTGGACCACGATAAGTCTCCCATATTTTATCGGCAAGATCTAGAACATGATCAACCTCTCTTTTACCTGAAGAAGTTAAAGCAACCAATATTGTTTTGGGTAATTTCCTTTCCCAAAGTTTCAATATAAATTCTTTATTGACCACGGAAGATCCACCAACTGAATTCAACATTTCTCTATAGAAGTCTGATGGTTTTCTATCTCCGATATATGAATGAGATAAAAGCGAATCTAATCTATTTTCCTCGCTTGTTGTTAGTCGTTGAATGATTTTATTTTTTAAATTGTCATATAACTTGTCAGTAGGTGGATTTTCTATGATATCAAACATATTAGATATGATTTCCAGCGGCAAGGCAGATATGAGGTAATCATATTTAGTGCGATCAACGGATATTCGAGCAATAGCAAATTGAGACTCGACTTGATGAAACCATATTTCAGGTTTGGATGGCCAGAATGGCGGAAGTTTGACAGAAGCAGCTATTTCGTTATTTGTCTCCATGATATAATTAATGAAATATTGGTAGATTTGATTTGAAATTCAATTATATATGTAAAGTTTTTTTTTTTTTTTTTTTGGAAGGAAGCTACTTGCAGCATATACTTACACAGATAATGAATGAATTCAAAATGAAATGAGTAATTATTAGTATTATTTCTTTATATTTTCTTCTATCCTCTTGTAGTGGAAGATCGATCGATGTTCTCTTAATATATCTATAGTTCTTCAATTTCTTGTAGTAAAGCGGAAACTTTGAAACAGATAAAAGTTGATATCCTGGATTGGAAGTGCTTGTGAATGCTATTTCGGTCGTATCAATACGTATTTCTTGCTTGACTGGTATTGTCGTCTTTTCAGTACAATGTGCGATACTGTTCTGCTACTCGGGGTCACCAATTTGTGGTGGTAATAAATGATTGAAATTTGGTTGGTTTTGATGATATGTCCAATACAAATCTCATAAATATGCTTTTGAAGTCTTTTATATTAAAACTTGACAAAATTCTAACATCTATCAAAATATGTCAACCTGGAATCACACTAGATGGATAATTCCAAAAGTACAGGGTGCGTATACGCTACAATATTCTAGACGTTTCACACGCGAAACGTCAAGAAAAACTCAAAATAAATGTCGGCTTAAAAACCCGAAAAACCATCATTTATTCAACGATGACCGCGAAAATTGTAAAATGTGAATTATATTTTATCAATTGGTATAATCTAGACTTCCTTTGGTGCCATTTACCCAGATCTATTTGGTAAATCTGACCAACTACTGGGTCCGAGAATCATGTGCTCTGAGCAGACTGCATTCGTCCGGCTAACATTTCTGTCACATCACAGCAAGCCGGTATGATTTTTAGATTGAAGAGCAGCGTGTCCATCATTCCACCAAGGACCCCTATAAATCAGGACTACCAATTTGACAGAATGGTTTGGGTATAGCCTGCGGAGTTCGTTTCGCCAGGAGCCGAAAACTCTATGACGAATATAATCCTACTTTGATGGTCGAGGAGGCTACATCAGTCTTATTTGCTTGATCTCCTGGAAGGAATTAATATTAACGTACCTGATATAAGACTGCGGCGTAGAGAAACTACTTCAGAAATCTTCAATAAAGGTTCACCAATTGAATACTGCTTGATTGCTGCCAATAGGTTGATGCAAAACAGTGATAATAACAAAGATCTTTTTATCATAAAAAAAACTCAAGTACTAGCTATCTTAGGAGATTGAGACTAATTTATTTACAAAATTTTTTAACTCTTGACTATGAAATGTAATATTTACTTTTTGAGAACTATAAACTATTTTCTAGTGTTGTTCAAAATCTGATCAAATTCCTTATGTCTAGTTTTATAATGTTGTATACATGTTGAAGGTTTATCTGTTTTTATGCACTATAAATAAATAAATGAGCTATAATTGTAAAACTATGTAAATAATTTTAAATGGATTTGTAAACTATGGAAATAATCATAGGAATTTAAAAAAATTATACTTAGTTTTCAATAATAGTTTAGGTTGCGAATAGTATAACCTTATATTAATTTCAAAGAAAGGACTCTGTGGGATATTTCTAAAATATTTAGACTAACCTACTTTGAATTTCTTCAATTTAGTTTACAAAGGACATAAATAGAAGAACTATATCAGTATGAGAAATTAAATTATGCATTTAACTATTTTTGTGTCTTTAGCGAAGAAAGTTTTTTGGGTGAGTCGTTCAATGACAGCTGGTGCGTCTTATTCGTTTTTATATTATACTCTGTTCCCTCAGTTCTTTCTTCCCGATCGGACTCGTAGTGTTTAGCGTTTGTAGAGCATACCAACCAATACTTCATTGAATAAAAATCCTGATCTGATTTGATATCCATGTATGAAAGTAAAAACACCATACTGTCAAAGTACTTTCTATCAAGAAAATCAATCAAGTGGAACCAGTTTCACGCAAATGGAAGAGAAAGGCCCCCATCCAACCGGGAGGCTCGATAAATTTAGTGAGAAAGCAGACAATGCCTCTGATGAAGACGAAACAGTTTTATTTATTTATTAAAGCAAGTACACTACAGAATTATGATAAAATCCCAAATGGTACAAGAAGGAAGATTCTTATAAAGAAACCAGTCAATAACAACCAGAGTTAAATTTGCAACCTAGTAGCCAATAAAAAAGATAAAAATGAAAAAGATTAATTACCTAACGATAAATAAACCCAATCATTTCACATAGTCAAATTACTTACAACTACAGTTTCTTCAAAACAATATAAAAAAAGAAGTATCGATAAAATAATACATCAAATACAATAGGACAGTCAAATATCACAATCCACATAAGAAAACTATCAGTAACGCCAATCAATATCGAACTTAAAAATATAAGCATCAATTCTTTACAGAGGTCTATTGAGCGGCAACAAGTTTAAGTTCAGAAAAATACATATTGAAATTTTTTTGAAGTCTACTACTAATTGCCATTGAACCATAGTTTGTTCTGTGGAACCGTATGCTAAATGAAAAAGTACAATTACTCCTCAAGCTTCTGGAGTTAACAGAAAAACAGAGCTCTCCTAAAAGAGCAGAGCAGTCAAAAAGAGATTGTATTATTTTGTGGAGAAAAAAAACCATTGCAAGTTTACGTCTATCCTCAAGCGACATTAAATCAAGAACAGTAAGCCTCATATTCATGTTGAATCCAAAATAAGGTAGGCCAAGTTTTCATATTAGGTATTTGGTAAAACGATTCTGAACTTTTTCAAGTCTTTTTTTATGGCAGGCATAATGAGGACTCCAAATTACACTATTATACTCCAACACACTCCTAACCAGTGAAATGTATAACGTGTTTATCGCATCACAGTCTGTTATATGGCGAGTATTTCTTTTAATGAACCCGAGCATTCTGAGTGCTTTATTATAAATATTATTGACATGATCATTAAAGTTAAGATCTTTATCAAAGATAATCCCTAAATCACTTAAACTACTGACAGATTGAAGATTTGCATCATTGATTGAGTAATTACAAATAACAGGCTGCCGCATTCTATAAAATCTCATAATATTGCATTTTTTCAAGTTGATTCTTAATAAATTAGTATCACAGTAGGTACAGAAGTCATCCAAGTCACTCTGAACACGATCAACATCATCAATAGACTGCACTGTTTTAAAAATTTTTAGATCGTCTGCATACAGAGAGATATCACAATACTTAAACACAGTTTTAACATCATTGATAAAAAGTAAAAATAATACAGGCCCAATGTGCGAACCTTGCGGAACCCCCGAAGTTACATGAATTGTTTCAGACGAACTACCCGCTACCTTAACATTCTGTATTCTATTAGAAAGGTAGGATTCAATAAATTTTAAGTATTTGCCTAGTATTCCAAGATTCTTAAGTTTTAAAATTAATAATTCATGACAAACTGAATCGAAAGCCTTAGAAAGGTCCGTGTAGATAACATCAACTTGTAACCCTTGTTCGAGCTTGTTTGTGAGGAAGTTTTGATAAACAGCCAAATTGGTGGCAGTGGACCTACCTTTGTAAAACCCATGTTGCTCATCTAGTATGACATGTTTAAATCTATTAAAAATTTCATCTGTTATTGAAAATGCTACGTTGGACAGAGTACGCTGTTTATAAATGATTCATACATTTACTTCATATATTTCCGGACGTTGGGCCGTCGTTGGATACACAACTTCCAGTTTTTAGTAAACTATCCGACGACGGTGTGTGTGTCTATCTTTTTCCGATCATCAATTGTTAAAATTATGGGTTCATGTTGCCCGATGAAGAGTTTCTGATTCCAGTCGACCTATAGCCCTTGTATAAGAATTTGATGCTATAAATTTCGTTTTTCTTAACCAATAGTTCAAACAAGAGCGTTATTCCACCTAATATATAACCCTGTAAAAGCATTGCAAATGCTCCCTGTAAGTGTTCTAGAGTCAATGCTTCAGATGGATTTGTGTTTTCAATATTATCTATCGCAATATCCCTACCAATTTCACTGAGATATTTTTGACAGAAATGAGAAACCAAGCCTCCATGAAGTAATCTTTTTATGGCAGAGTTTACTCTTGGTAATAGAGGATGACCTTTTTTCATGATGATGCTCACAGGATACGACATCAACTTCTGACTAAGAGGATATACCTTGGGTTGTCCATCTGGATACGTGATCGCATTATTATTGATAGCAAGTAAATATTTGACAAAAAACTCACTTGAAATCGTCCAAAGATCGTCTCTGTTGCCTACTAACTCTAACCAGTATTCCATTGAATCATTTTTACCTTCGATACTCTGATAGCTTTCGAAAATTTGTTGTATTTGTGGCGAATCTGTTATATTATACAACATTCTGTATTTTGATATTCCACCAATATAATATCTCATATTCCCGAATACGTCGAAGAGTTCATCCGAATCTTTGATTTGCTGTTGCTTAATCGGATTCTTCAAGTAATAAATTAGAGAACATGTGTAAATTGATGAAATAATAATGCTGAATATGCTCAGACTAACGAAAAAAATACGCTGTAGGTCATTTACAGGGTTCTTATTTATAGCTTGTCCTATAAATATCTGAAAAGAAGATAATAAAGTAAACCGCGGTCCTGTAAAATCCTGTTTTGAGCATATAGACAGATAGTGGAAAGTGATGGCAAATAAAATTATTATAGCAATACATATCGCCCACATTTCAATGGTGAATATTGCTGTGAGTACCCGCCATTTTGGTACAAGCTTCGCAGCTGGAACTACATATACCAAAGGTTCCATATGATAAAAGTGTGAAAAATCCAAATCGGTTGCATACTCCATGCCTGAATCAATATTTCCAATTCCTATATACATTTTATTGTAAACTGAATTCAGATTGTCGGTCAATGAATCTTCAGTCTGATTACCCCAACTATTATCATCATGAGGTATTACTGTTATATTCAGCTGAACATTCAAAATTGATCCAATAGTCTTCAAAACTTCAATTTCAAAACCATCTTCTCTATTTATGACGAATGGAGGGTAATATTCCGCTATAACATTCAGAGTACAGTTCCAAGAAATGGTAGATGTTTTCAGTTTGAAATCCTTCTTTATGTTGAACATTCGACCTGAAAAATGTTTAGTTATCATTAATTCAATCAGTCATTTACATGTAAAAGGACTAATTTCTGGACTAAATCGGTTCCTAACGTAAACATAGATATAAAAAACTTTCATCACTTCTCTAAAATTTACTTTTACATAACAGTATGAAATGTAAAAATGTCTCAGGAAATAGAACTTGTAAAGCTTTCATATTGAGTACCTATTTATATAGATATATAGATAGATAGATAGATAGATAGATAGATAGATAGATAGATAGATAGATAGATAGATAGATAGATAGATAGATAGATAGATAGATAGATAGATAGATAGATAGATAGATAGATAGATAGATAGATAGATAGATAGATGAATAGATAGATATATAGATAGCTTTCATTTAACGACGTTATGTATATGCATACATTTGTAGCAAGTCAGTGTACAAAGTTCGGATACAAATATGTGTATAAGTAAAATTAAGGTTTTATATAAGATATAAAGGAGATTGAGCAAAAAACATTGACACATTATGTAAGTATTAACAAAGTATATGAAATGTTGAAATGAAACAACATTAAAAGTTAGGTGGTAATACATTACAAATCAAAATCAAAATCAGTTGCAGCAGATGGATTACTCGTATATTCATCCTCATTGTAGTAACATTTGGTTGTGAGTACTCGTTTGATGATCTGTTTGAATTTTTGAACTGTGCAATTCTTTACCTCTCGTGGTAAGACATTATATAGTTTAATATTCAGAGAATTCGATGCAGATTTTTGCAGCCTGTATCTTGATGGTTTTATGAGTTCTGATTTGCGAGTACTGTATAGTCATGGAACTGTGCGTTGGTATCAAATTTGTTTTTATTATCGTGAATTTCAATAAGCGTTTGGTATATATATAAAGTGGGAAAGGGCAATAATTTTTTGAATATAGGTCGGCATGCGTCATTGTAATTTGCATTCACAAATATTCTCACAGCTTTTTTCTGTAGCTTGAAAGATTTTTCAGAAGATGAAGAGTTTCCCCATAAGATAATGCTGATCTGAAGCTGATATGCTGTTAGTAAAAAGGTATGACTTACTATGGATTTCAACTGTCCAAACAGAAATATGTATTTTTTGAAAGTTCGGTGCATAAGTTGTCAATATATGGTTGTGCCAGTTTAGATTATCATCTATGGCGATCCCAAGTAGATTTACCTTATAGCCATTTATTATTTTATTATTGGGTGCAAAGATTAAATTTTGAGTTTTATCTCTGTTTAGCTTCAGAAGATTTCCGGTGAACCACTCTTCTGCTTGACTTACTAAATGCTTCATTGTTGTTGTTAAATTTTGACAGTCTTTGTCGGAGCATATGATTGTAGTATCCTCTGCATAGGCAACACATTTATCAGGTAACATATAATAGAAGAAGTCGTTAATATAAATAATAAAGAGGAGAGGCCCCAAGATGGAGCCCTGGGGTAGTCCTCTTTTCACCAATTCAAACCCAGATGCTTCGCTGTTATTGAGAAGTACAAAATGTTTTCGAACTGTCAGGTAAGACTGGAAGAGAAAAATTGCTATTCCTCTCACACCATAGTCGGATAGTTTTCTCAAAATGATATCGTGAGAGACGCAGTCAAATGCCTTGCTCAGGTCGCAGAAAGTAACTTCGGTCAGCTGTCTATTCTAAAAGCCTTCGACTACCTCTCTCTAGTTAGCCTAGTTACTGCTTGGATTGTCGAGCACTTTTTCCTGAATCCATATTGATCTTTATTCAGAAGATGCTTGCTTTCAAAGTACGACTATAACCTATTTTTGATTAATATTTCCAAAAATTTTGCCAAAAATTGAAATAATCGATATTGGGCGGTAATTTTCCAAGATACCAAAAGTTCCATTTTGAAGATAGGTATTATCTTAGTGATCTTCAGCTCGTCGGGAAAGACTCCCTCGAGTATACAAGCATTAAACAAAGTGGTAAGAGGTTTGACTAAGAACTGTTTGGATTCATTGATTATTCTGGTGTTTAAGTCGTACGAGTCAAAGCAGTTGGAGTTTTTCAGTAGGGTAATCGCATTAAATACTTGATATTTTCACTAATTTTTTTAACATTACGCTTATTACTCTCAAACTGGATCAGTCTCCAGTTATCTTTGATTTTATTACTTGAGTTTGACAAGAATGAATCATAGGCTTTTCGTTTAGTTTCAATTACAGATTTTTTTTATTCTGCGTTCAGTTTTTTTAGGAGTTTTCTCATCGGCTGGATCTAGTCCGGTGGCAGGGAGGGTTTTCGTAGCCGATGAAGCGCGACGGGATCACCCAAGTTTTTCTTATGTATTTTGACCCGCTAAATCCGAATTTTCAGGGTGATAAGCCGTGAAAGCATCCGGAAAATTTTGATGGACGATTTTCCGAGGGAAATCAAAAAATCCATTTTTTCTAAAAACAAATGATATAATATTTTGCATAAAATTCTCTACAAAAAAGGTATCTACAAGTTTTTCTTGAAAATGCACCGGTTTCCAGTAAAACGAGTTCGAAATTCGAAAAAATGCGATTTTCTCAAACTTCAGTGCTCTCTCATTCAGTCACAATGATATTTTCAGGATCACCTTTTTCCAAATTATTCATATATAGTAAAAGTAAAAGTAAAAGAATTTTCTGAGGAAATTCGAAAAATCCATTTTTTTCAAAAACAAATGACTCAATATACTTTATAAAATTCTCTACAAAAAAGGTCTAAACAAATTTTTCTTTAAAATGTACCGTTTTCGGGTAAAATGTGCTCGAAATTCGAAAATATGCCGTTTTCTCAATTTTCTGTGCTCTCTCATTCAGTCACATAATGATATTTTCACATGAATCCACACGAATGATTTTTTTTCAAGAATGTATCTTTTTTATTCATAGTCGGGGCATATATGAATAATTTGGGACAAGGTGATCCTGAAAATATGATTATGTGACTGAATAAGAGGGCACACAAAATTGAGAAGAATTTTATGTATTATATTGAAGCGTTATTTGATTTTGGAAATATGGATTTTTTTTATTTTCCTCGGAAAATTCTTTTACTTTTAAGAAATATTTTCCGTTTTTCCGCTACTGAAATGCTTTGTGATAATGAAAAAATATTTGCTGAACCCGATTATATTGACACTATAAGAAATTTGTCCACTACGTGAGCTTCGCGAATAAAAAAAGGCCGCTTCCATGCAAGGTAAAAGTATCGGGAAATTCAGTGGCGGAAAATTTACACGAATGACTTTTTCAAAAATGTCTCTTCTGTTATTCATAGTCGAGACATATATGAATAATTTGGGAAAAGGTGATCCTGAAAATATCATTATGTGACTGAATGAGCTAGAGAACACTGAAAATTGAGAAAATCGCATTTTTTCGAATTTCGAGCACGTTTTACTGGAAAACGGTGCATTTTCAAGAAAAACTTGTAGATACCTTTTTTGTAGAGAATTTTTGGAAAAAATAGATTTTTCGATTTCCCTCGGAAAATCGACTGCTTATCACACTCGAAATTCGGATTCAGCGGGTCAAAATACATAAGAATAACTTGGGTGATCCCGTCGCGCTTCATCGGCTACGAAAACCCTCCGTGCCACCGGACTAATCGTTTGATACGTCGGAGATAACTTTAATGGCAGATAGTTAGTCTCTCATTTCTCTTAAGTTTTCAGTGTACCACTTCACTAGCATGTTAGATCTATTTTCACGGTCTCTTTTGAGGGGGAAATGTTTCGTAACTATATTTTGATAGGTATCAAGTAAAAATGATACCATGTTTGATATGGAATTTTCGGTGTTGAAAATATGTCAGTCAATTTGTGACAGGGAAGCCTTCATCTTTAATATATTCTCAGATGTAATATTTCGTCTAAAAATTTTTTGTTTGCAGGTATCACTCGGAGAGTTATGCAAACTTATAAATTGGGCGTAATGGTCGAAAACGCAGGGGTCAGTTTCAAAGCTCGCCCAAATTCGTTAGTATATTGTCGATGCACGTTTTTGATTCATTGTGTTCTCTGGTAAATTCAGAGATGGTTGCATCGAGGCCAAAACTGTTAGTAAGATATATAAGATTAGATAAGTTAGGTGAATGTTTGAGAAAATTTATGTTGAAATCCCCCAATAGTATTAGCTTTTCAAATCTACCTCTATAGAGACTGCTGGACGGTGAAACAGTGAAAATCACCTATTTTCTCAGAATTCTATCAGGTGATTATTTCCCTCCTCTTCAAAAGTTATACATATACATGTTCCTTGTGTGTTTTATTTGTAGGAGTTGGAAACTATCGCGTGACAAAACACTGAAAACTATATTCAACGGTTACTTGAAAGAAAAATATGTTTCAATATAAAAAAAAAAAATTCATGGTATTGGATATATTTTATGCTTCAACACCTTGAAACATCTCATGAAGAAATTTTCAAAAAAATGGTTCTCAACGGCTCAAAACTGTTTGAGTTTACATTTATAATGAATTAAATTATTCTCATTATTTATAACATTTCTGATGCATTGTATCGTTAAAACCCTAAAAAACCACCCCACACTGTAAAAGGTAGAAGCAAATTAATATTCAATATTGTCAAATTTCGTAAGAATCAAAACTTTGGGCTTGAATATATTATTTTTTCTGATTTATTTCAATTTCTTATCCCTCATAAATCTCCCTTCTGGTTGAAATTATCTACCCTGTTTCCTCACAAGTATTAAATGAGTATAAAAGTTAAAATAAAATTTTAAATAACAATAAACTATGATGCTTTGTTATCGAAATTATTTACATCATCAGGAAAATTATTATTACTGTTGACCTCCTGACCTGGATATCGAAATATGTGTTTAGATGTATTTAATAATGCGCCCAAACTGTCGAGAATACAGCAATTTCCATATCTTTTATATCTTCTTTTTTGGAGTTATATTGAAAAAAATATATTTTTTATAAATTTTCAAAATTTGTTTCATTTGATCAAACTTTTTTCAATCAGAGAATTCTGAATTACTCTACCATAACACAGTGTTACAGCATCAATAAAGTTAATTGGGAATGGACTTCATATAATTTTTATTCTTGCGTGTACGCTATTGGCAACATCGCTTAGTTTTTCTCCGAAAAAAAGCCACTCTATTTTGATGACAACTCTGTCAGTTTTCATGTGAGCAACTTCCAGAGAGCTCATTTTAAAATTCCGAATTATACTTCCTAATTTTTAAATAAAATGAGGTTAAAACCTAGAAATCGATTATTGTATTATGTAATCCAACGTTCGTCGCGGTATTAGACAAGAAATTAGTTCGAAAATGGATGTTTGGAACCTTTGGTGTTAATACAATTCAAGAAATAGAAGCTACCAAAAACACCAAACTTACGTCAATTTCACTCGACGCGCGTTTCGCGTTAGCATTCTCAAGAGCTATACGCTTACTATGATAGTAAGAAACAGCTCTTGAGAATTCTCACTTTGTTAGTGGCACGCGCGTCCAGTGAAAATGGCGTAGTTTTGGTGGTTTGGGTAGCTTGTATTTTCTTGAAAGAAGGTAGTTATTTCTGATGGATTTTTGGCCCATTTATTCCTATTGTATATGATTATCGCAATGGGCAGACCTGGTAGGGCAGATCATCTTGTTTCTTCCTTGCAAGCGCATTGTGATTAATTGCATTCCTTCTTCTGATATTGTATTCTTGGTGATCACGCCGGTGGGTAATGTTTGGTTGGAAGGCTGAGGTTGGTGTACACAACTCTGCGGGCGGGGTTTCAGCTGAGACTTTAAAATGGAGATGTGATCAAACCATTTGTTGCAGACATTAGTTATTGTCTTCATAGGCCTACCCTGTACTGATGAGGCAAAACCCAGAGATCGATTTATAGGTGGTCCAAATGTTTCGATTAACGTTTCCATGCAAATAGCAATTGCGAAGATAGCCTTGTTAGGAACTCTACACGGAAATTGATTGAATGTAATTCAACGTTCGTCATGGTATTAGCCAGGAAAGTAGTTGTTTTCTAATGGATTTTTGACCCAATTACTCCTATTGTATAGGATTATGGCAATAAGCGTCATCCTGGTAGGGCAGGACATCTTGTTTCTTACTAAATAAAATTCCGGCGAAATTTTCAATACACAGCTGAATTTATTTTTCTATTTAAATGGGGAACACCCGCGTACCGGTGACTTAGAACTCTGAAATTCAGGAAGAGACAATCATTTTATTTTTGGGTTTCAAAAAATAGAAGCTACCCAAAATACCATAACTACGTCATTTTCATCAACGCGCGTTCGACGCGCGACAAAGTTTGAATTTTCAAGATCTATAAGCTTACTACATTACTCAATTCTATTTATCCTAGTGGTTAATTGCACTCATTATCAATTTAAATTGACCTGCTATTCTACCTACCACCACCAAAAATATGTTAATAATATCATTAAGGGGATATTAGTTTTTGGATTTATGGTTTTGTTATATTATTTGTGTTGGCCACAGGTTACGTAATATTTTTAAGTTTGTTGACGAAAGTTTCTTCGAGACCTAATAGTGTGTGGTATCAAATTAATCGTAATGAAATGCTCCTTTTTTCTGTCCCGACGAGCCGCTATGTTGCCATTTGAAAAATAGTAATAATAATTTAAAAATTGAATTTTACCCAGCAAAGGCATTTTAACCGAAAACCGTTGTATTTTTCCAAATACTTTAGGACTAAAATCAATAATTTGAACGTATTCACAGCCCTCTACATTCAAAAATGAATCTAAAAATTTTAAAAATTCTTGTTTACAAAAAGTAAGAAATGATACATAGTTGTATTCAGAATGTCATATGGAGACAAAAAAAATGAAAATATAGCGGGTGTCTCATTTGAAAATCTAAAGTTTATATCAATTCCGGTGAGACCGGAAGATGCATAAAGCTGAGTCACTTGTCCAAAAATGCAGTTTTATGTATCATATAGATCCTCCAAATTCCAATATCTTAAAAAAAACATTTTGATAGGCAAGCCATTATAGGTGTATTCGCATATTTATGAAACTCCATAAAAGGTATGTTTGATCCGGTTAACAGATGGGCGAAGGTCGACAACTATTCGGTCTCTTAGACTAATTTATTTATTATATTTCTTTGTAGAACTAAATTTCGAACATTTAAGTTCATATTTGTATTAAATATTTTAATTCGAACAGAAGATATGTACTAACAGAAACATTATAATTCTTATTTATATTAATATTTATATTAAAATTTGAGCCCTTCCCGGCCTAGTCCGGAAAGTACGCACTTCCCGGACTAGGCCGGGAAATCCTACTTTCTCAAAGAAAAAGCGTCCAGGAAGTAGATACGAAAAAATACATACTAATCGTATAGTTGTTCGTGAGATTGTGGGTAATTCCTTAGAGTAGGTACTTTGAAAATTCTCCACTACTTAGATTTTAATGTAGTAAACAGCGTGATTCGGATAATACAAACCTTTTTCACATATATCCAACAGATATACATCAATTTGTGAATTGCAGAAGAACAAATCCCTGGTTCTTAACTTTAGTTGATAGAATTTGAACGTCTCCAAATTTTCGGTAACCAATACACCGGTGTAGGCCAAAAAATTATCCAACATTTTTTTCAAGAGATGTTCTGATATTCTTTTAGAATTTACAGTTATACTGTCAATATATAATAAGTAATATGCGTTCGGATTGACTATTGCGAATTTTTTCATTTTTTCGTGAACATGACCAAAATCATCTTCATTTTCTAGAATAATGAGATAAAAATGTGACGGATGTTCTTTTTCAGTTTGCCAATGTCTTCTGTATTCACTTACACTATCCAACTGAAATGCATATGTATCTTCCACTGAATACAATTTCACTTGAAAAGTTTCGTGAATTTTCTTAAATGTAATTGGTAGTATTCCATTCGATTGTGACCTTAGGTTATTGTTCACAATTATGGTTAATAGCATAGTTCGACTATTTTCTTCTCCAGAATCGGGAAAACTGTTCATAATGATATCTTCCAAGCAGTCGCTTGCAACTTTTTCATACGGGTAATAATCACAAACAAATTTGTCACAGAATATCGATGAACACATAAAAATGAAAATAACTTTCGTATAGAACATGATTACCTGAAGCAATGAACATATAACGTTTTTTCTAATGGACCTACTAAGCTGATTCAGATATAAACGTTTGCGTGATGTAATTATCATACTGGAGAAAGATTTATAAAAAAAGTATCATTACATGAAAATCCTTTCTCAGAAATCAAAATCATTATCAAATCGCGATAAAAGTCACAAACTCGCAAATCCATTACATAAATTACAGTTATATAGGAAAGAACTCATTGAAGTATTATTCGTTACTCAAATAAACTCATTTACAAAATGTAGCAACATAGGTGTGTTGAATGAGATACCGAATAATTTTTGCCCAAGAATAGTTATTATGTATCAAGTGAATAAAGTGGTACGCACAAGTTACAATCAGTACTTTTTTACTGTCAAAAAAGACAATCAATTCAAATTTTTCTTCCAAATATGAAATGAATTACGCATATTTGTTGATTTCGATATTATTTAATACCTTTAAACGGGCAATTTTTGTATATACAGGGTGTATCTTGATGAAGGCATATGATTTTCATTGTACAATATTTTATTAGTAACATCTATGGTTTTATTTGTAGTCTATTTATTCGGTAACCTAGCTACGAACGATAACATAGTTACACGCGCAACTCAGAATGGAACGGTAAGAAAACAAACTTCAATCCAGGCAAATTTTGAGAAATGTCAACAAGCAGCATTTATGTGAAGTTATTAGCGCCACTTTTCCAGCCACGGTTTCTGACGTGTAGACCGTGGAGTATGGGATGCAGCGTTATTTATGGCAATGTTGCCAGATCTAGTGAAATAATATGTTTTCAATAAAAAATGTTCAGTCACACACTTCCTGACTGAAAGCAAAATACGTATTGAAGGAATATATCGGCAAGACACGAATTATATCATGCCACCACTAGAGAAAGGAGCAAAATCAGCATTTTCTCCCCAGCTTGAAGAACATACCTTTGCATTCATGTCTATTCATTTTAATAGTCAGTTGCTAGCTCTCCTACTGTTAACATCGTTCCGTATTTAAAAACGAACTCTGAGCTACCGTTGATATTTATAGCGCAGTCGGTAGGATAATCAGAATTGTATCGAATCGATCGTGCAGATTCCGTGTTTACGATTGACTGATTTTATCGAACCAAATATCGAACTCAACTGATTTGTTGTGAACTTTGTTACGGAGTAGCTTCGCGAAACTCAGAACACCCAGTCTATCGCAGACCCGTACTCATCGTTACCACCGAGATTTGGGACCATCCTCACCCAATTCTGCAAGGAGCAACGACCTGGTGAAGACAGAATCACCGATCCCGACGCAGCCCTTATAGTGGATAAGAAAAACCTGCTCAGATTCGTCAAATTGTACGACAGAATCAGTCACCAAGACCCGCTAACTTTTCTCATCATGCAATGCCGAAACAGAACAGTTCTTTCAATTCAAACAACCCTAATAATGTTTTCCGTAGACAAAATAATTTTCCTTCACAACCAATAAATATTCAGCAAAAACCTAAACATCAATCTCAACAATTTTTCACAAATGCTCAAGATTTCAAACATCCAAGTGGAAATATTTTTAAACCCCAACCTAAACCCACCCCCATGAGCGTCTTTACTAGAAAAACGCATTTTCAACCAACTCCAATAAGTGATTCGACAAGAAACACAAATTTCGCACAACCATCTACGTCCCATTTTACCAATAGAGGACAGCAAAGAAACTTTATTAGCCAAGAACTTTTCAATACAAAAACTGATCAAATAAACCAATGTGATCAATATTACCAATCAAATAACTTTATTATATTTTTCCAACGAAACGGAACCAATAGAAAGTTTCAATGCAAA
This sequence comes from Chrysolina haemoptera, assembly GCA_958298965.1. Taxonomy (NCBI): domain Eukaryota; kingdom Metazoa; phylum Arthropoda; class Insecta; order Coleoptera; family Chrysomelidae; genus Chrysolina; species Chrysolina haemoptera. Next base: position 30,242,034 of record OY282595.1, on the reverse strand, counting down.
TTTTCAATAAGAGCCTCGGAAAAATTCATTTCAAACCCTCAGGGTATTTCTTTCAACTCCTCGAATACGAGTGAATTGTCATACATCATTTTCCAGAATATAATTTAAAACTTCTGATTGACTCTAGCTTCACAAAGTCATTCATTGATCCCAATATTGCCTTAAATATTTTCCAAATCTTATCCGAAATGACCCATTTATTGTTTCTATTCTAAATTTTTAAATTGCCACAGCCAATCAAATTAAAATTCTTTCTTTCCAAATTTCATAATGTTTTCAAAGGCCTCATTGGATTATATAATCTCAAAATACTGCAAGCCAATATTAATTTTGATCAAGGTTACCTCGTGACACCTTTCACAAAAATAAAACTATGATTCCACAAAACGAGTAATGAATTGAATTTAGTAACTGTCGCACCCAGATCAGAACAAGTGATAAAAATAAAAACATCCATTCCTGAAGGAGAAGTTATAATACCTCATTGTAAAATTCACAATTGCCAAATTCCTGAAAGTCTAACGATAGCAAAAGGTGGCTACACGTTGACAACAATTTTAAACAATACCATTAGTCCAGTGATATTAGACCTTTCGAAACCATTCTCTGTCGACAAATTCGATAGAAACGAAATTCAATAAATCGATTTGTGTAATTTTCATGTTTCTCCCAATGAAAAATTAGACTTGTCAAGAATTAGGACAGACCATATGAACGATGAAGAAAGAACAAAGATTTTAGAAATATGCAAAGAGTTTTCTGACTATTAAAATAAAACATATAATTCGAACAACAAATGAAATACAAATATATAACAAATCTTATCGATACTCTTTCGTTCATAAAAGAGAAGTTAAAAATCCAATAAGTAAAATGTTAGATTCAAAAATTATAAGACCTAGTAATTCTCCGTAGCCGTCACCTATCTAGTTTGTACCTAAGAAGGTTGACGCATCTGCTAAGCAAAAATGGAGGGTTGTTATTGACTATAGGAAGCTCAATGGAAAGATGGTCGACGACAAGTACCCTCTACTTCTAACATCCATGACTTACTTGACAAACTAGGAAAGTGTCAATACTTCACTACTTTGGACCTAGCTAGTGGCTTCCAAGAAATCGAAATGGAAGAAAATTACATTGAAAAACAGCGTTCAGTACTGAACATGGGCACTACGAATTTCTGCGTATGCCGTTCGATTTAAAGAATGCACCTACTACATTTGAGAGAGCTATAGATAACATCCTCCGAGGTATACAAAATGAAAAGTGCCCTGACGACATAATCGTATTTTCAACTTCACTCCAAGAACATTTAGAACGTCTTAGGTGTGTATTTCAGAGACTAAGAGACTCGAATTTCAAAATTCAGCTCGATAAATCTAAGTTCCTAAGAAAAGAGGTTGCTTAATTGGGACATGTAGTAACCCCTGACGGTGTAAAGCCCAACCCTGACAAGATCAGAGCCATTAAAAACTTTCTGGTTCCCAAAACGACAAAACAAATCAAAGGCTCTCTTGTTTCTTGATCTATTGGGTTACTATCGACGGTTTATCCCAAATTTTGCAAAGATTACAAAACCTTCCATCAAGTGCCTCAAAAAAGGTGCAAAAATCGAACATAATGACGAATTTCTCACCTTTTCGAAACTTGTAAAAACTTCTTGATGAACGAGCCTATCTTACAGTACCCCGACTTTTCAAAAACCTTTAACTTGACCACTGATGCATCAAATTTTGCCTTAGGTGCAGTGCTATCCCAAGGGCCGATAGGTGAAGATTTACCTATAGCTGACGCCTCCAGAACCCTCAATGATTCAGAACAAAATTACTCTGCTATTGAGAAAGAATTACTGGCCATCGTATGGGCCACAGGATACTTCATACCGTACCTGTACGGACGAAATTTCAACATAGTAATAGATCATAAATCATTACAGTGGTTATCCTAGTTGAAAGATCCCAACTCAAAATTATTGAGATGGAGAATCAAATTAGATGAGTATCAGTTCAATATTATTTATAAAAAAGGGAAATTGAATACTAACGAGGATGGCTTGTCGCGAATAGAAACACACAGAAAAGAAACCAGAACTTTCTGGGAAGAATTAGACGACATATTGGAACAATCAGAACGCCTAGCTGGTCCATCAACAACTTTTGGCTATCAACAAAAAAATCCCTGCCCTGATACACCAGACTATCAACCTTCCGCTGACATTTTGACAATTAGAGAACCTCAACAAGACCTTGACGATATTTCAATGATAGTGAATACTCACTATCACTATTTTGAATCGGGTTTGAAGGCCGTCGTGGTTTGGAATACTTTCCTAACGTTTCGCTAGCGCGAGTGGATAGCTTCTTCAGAGGTCTGTTCATCTTCGTTCTACTCCGATGACTGAGCTAGGTCTGACTCTCAAGTCATATTTATGGGTCGTAAGGTAGTTCTGGGTATTAATTACCTGGGTCGCATTTGCACTTGTTATTGTGGTAGTCGAAAACATCTCCTTATTCCCTGCTGTCATTAATTCGTTACTTGTCCTTTCCCTCGCATTTCTCAGAATTGGGGCCCATATGCGGTTGATATTCAGGGTTTCTTCCTTTCTGTTGAAATTCTCCGTATGTTTGTGGATTTCTATTGCTTCTCTTACGAGACGGCTGTGATGCCCTTGGTTGGGGGCAAGGAGTTTTACGTCGTCAAACCGTATCCTATGTTCCCCATCACTGAGTGCGTGTTCCGCTACTGCCGATTTGTCTGTTTGACCTAATCTACAGTTTCGCTGATGTTCCTTCAGCCTGGTTCCTATGGATCTTTTCGTGGTTCCGATATACACTTTTCCGCAAGTACACGGTATACGATATACCCCCGCGGCCGATAGCGGGTCCCTTTTGTCCTTTGCTGACCTAAGGCTTTGCTGTATTTTCTTAGTGGGCTTGAAAACTGTCTTTATCCTGTGTTTTCCCAGGATTTTTCCGATTCTGTCAGTGACTCTATGGATGTATGGTAGATATGCACGTGCAACCGTTGGAGTGTCCTCTCTATTTTGACTTATGGAAGTCCTTGGTTTCATGGCCTTTTTGATCTCGGCTATACTATAACCATTCGATCTCAAGTCTACTTGAAGATGCTCCAATTCTTCTTGAAGATGCTCCGGTTCACATATCTTTCGAGCACGATCCGTCAATGTGAAGATAATTCCTCGTTTCTGACTCGGATGGTGGTTCGATAGTGCATACAGATACCTATCAGTGTGTGTCGGTTTCAGTCAGTCAATCTGTTAGACTTTACTCTTTCGACAACTAAAACACATATTTCTTTATCGTTTCAGATTACCCGGAATTGCCACTATGCAAGAGGCAATACTACAATGAAACCTTGAAAACAATCCTGGTTTGATACCTGTTAAACTTGGCTCAGCGAAAATACGAGAATATTATCACTCTATCATTCATTATTACGATTTTAATCCCATTATAACTGAAATCAATAAATTAAAAATCAAATCATATAATATCGAAACCTGATTGCTAAAAACGTACAGTATTTTAATGACACTTCTAATTACATGAAAATTCTAAAATTTGCAGAAGAAAATGTTGAAAGCAAGCTAATCAAAATAATTCCACATCCAAATAGAAACAAAAGAGGCCTAATCAATCGCTAGGGTCAATTTTCAAAACTATAAGTGGAAATCTAGATTTTGATGATGGTGAAAGTTACGAAAAATCATTTCAGAACTTGCAACAAAATCAAAAGGAAATAACGTCGACAATGCAGGCACAAAGAACCTTAGCAGTATCTTTATTGATCAATTTAATAAAACCGTTCAACAAGTAAGTCGCAACGAGAAACTGTTAGAAAGCAAAATCAACCAAATCGTAGAAAATCACGCATTCCAACTTCATCAAAGATATTATTAACCAGATAATTAATATATTTGAAATGATCAATTTAATTCTTCAAGATATTTTGATATCTTTTGCAAAAATTGGAGTCATGCATCCGAGTATTATAAAAACCAAAGGACTTCTAGATGAATTAAAATACATTGAGTCAAAACTTAAGGAAAACCAATTACCACTAGACATAGATTTAAAAAATATTCAATTGATCGAAAATTTGATCAAAATCGATTGTTTCATTCTCAACAATAGAATAACTTATATTTTGAAAATTCCAATAACCTACCCTTTCGAAATTAACCTCTACCACCTTTATTCAATCCCCATCATTTTCAAGAGTCAGTTTAAGGCAATAATACCACAAAACAAATATCTGTTGAGAAACGAATTGTACTATGCATTTATGAGCGACTCTTGCATGAAAATCCGTCCACAATACTATATCTGTGAGAATGCTGAATCTCCAAGTAGTAAAAAAGGTCGACCCATGCGAGATCCAACTCCTCGACATGAAGGATACCTCCAACTGTCAACCAATGAACATTGAAATCACCCAACCAATGTTCAAACGTCTAGAAGAATCCAATCAGTGGATTGAGCTACTCCCTGCTGAAGAACGATAAGACTAAAATGCCACCAACAAGAAGAAATCATAAAACTAATGGTCTCATATCTAATAGATATCCCAAAAGACTGCCAGTTAATGACTAATCAAGAAATAATCTCCAACGAAGTTCGTCAATCCGTTCCAAGCCAGCCTATCTTGTTTCCTGAATCAGACTTACAAAATATCAAAGAAACAAAAATTAATCTCAGTCTCCACCTAGGCAATATAGAACTCGACGAGCTGCACAACATTAGAACGAGAATAATGGAAAATTAACCCCGACTTGAAGTGCCTGGACTCTACTCATTGATGGGGTTTTGGTAGTTTTCCATTTCCTCAGTAACCCTGCGAAGTTGAATCTGCGAAGGGAGGAATTATATCATGCCACTACTAGAGAAGAAGCACAATCAGCGTATTCTCCCCAGCTTGCAGAATATATCTTTGAATTCATGTATATTCATTTAATTAGTCAGTTGCTAGCTCTCTTACTTCAAACATCGTTCCGTATAACCAATTTATATTATTTTCGAGTTGAATAAATCTTTTTAAAAACGAACTTTGAGCTGCCGTAGATATTTCTAACGATAAAAATCTGTTATACGTGGAAAATATGAATCATTTAAAGGGGGTAAAGAAAATATTCCATTCCAAATCTATGGAGTTCAGAAAAGTATATCTGGACGCCCACAAATATGACTGAACAAAATTCAGATAGTACTCCGAATTATCAAAAAACTCTAAAAAGCATTGTGCTGATACAAAAATAAAAATAACATCGGAATAATGAGATCGAGTTGCGCATGGCACAACTTCCGGATTTCTTCAGACTACCGTCGACAAGACAAAAAAAATTAAAGTATTTTTCCAGACTACAAAAATTTCAGAAACAGACGCGCTGCAACAACAAGAATCTTTCCAGACTATTAAAGTCAAAGAAAGAGGAGCGCTGCTAAAAAATAAAAATACCGTTAGAAAGAGGATATCCGAGATGTGCATGAAACTTATTTCAGATTCCTTTGGACTCCCGTCAATATGACTGAAAAAAAAAAAAAAATCTCAGACTATAAAAATCCCAGAAAGAGACGCACTGCCGCAAAAATAGAAATACCGTTAGAAAGAGGATATCCGAAATGTGCATGAAACTTATTTCAGATTCATTTGGACTCCCGTCAATATGACTGAAAAAAAAAATAAGAAAAGAATTTTCTCAGACTATAAAAATCCCAGAAAGAGACACACTGCCACAAAAATAAAAATACCGTTAGAAAGAAGAGATCGAGATGTGCATAAAACCTCTTTCAGATTCCTTTGGACTACTGTCAATATGACTGAAAAAAAAAATAAGAATTTTATCAGACCATGAAAATTCCAGAAAGAGAAGCACTGCCTCAAAAACTAAAAATACTGTTAAAAAGAGAAGATCGAGATGTGCACGGAGCTCCTTTTCGATTCCTTTGAACTCCCGTCAATATGACTGAAAAAAAAATGTTTTTTCTCAGACAACGAGAGAAACGCTGCCGCAAAACTAAAATCACCGTTAGAAAGAGGAGATCGAGATGTGCATTGAACTTCTTTTTGATTCCTTTGGACTCCCGTCAATATGACTGAAAAAAATAAAAATAAAGAATTTTCTCAGACCTTGAAAATCCCAGAAAGAGACACGCTGCCGCAAAACTAAAAATTCCTTCAGAAAGAGAAGATCGAGATGTGCATAAAACCTCTTTTAGATTCCTTTGGACTCCCGTCAATATGACTGAAAGAAATAAATATTAAAATTTTTCTCAGACTATGAAAATCCCAGAAAGAGACGTGCTGCCGCAAAACTAAAAATTTGCATAAAACCCCTTCCAGATTATTCTGTCATGTTAGGATAATCCGAGAAGCTGCGCTGTTTCTGATGAATTATCCAACCAAGAGATCTAGAAATATACGTTTTTGGCACATCGCGACAAAAAATATCCAGTGTTGCAGACCATTTGATAATTTAAAAATAGTCTGTTCGGGTCTACCAAAGTTAATTACTGTTTATATTCTTATGGAAATTTTATTTATTTTCATCCTTCACTGTGAGAATTGAATTTTGCAGGATTTACAGAAAGGACCAAATTACCTTTTCTACGACTAGCAAAGAAAATAAATTTTACATTACCACGCTAGGTGGCAGCGCCAATGAACGTCAGCAGTTGTCAATGTCTGCAAATTCATTAAATAATAATTTGTCATATTTGATGTTTGTTTGAAGGTAACTTGTTAGTTTTTCAATGAATAAAATATTTGTGGAAAAAATATTTATAACAATTATTGTCCACCGCACGGGGCTTTTTTCAGGATGTCCCTGGGATGTCACAAAGGGCATTTTTTCTCATTATTTTCATAGCCTTTTCAAAGACACAACATAATATTTTCAAAGCTTTTTGTCTACTTCAAATCACTGTATATAAAACATTTTTAGAGATGTTCCTTGGACATCACGAAAGGCATTTGAGAGGTATAATCACAAAACTGAAATTATTTTAAAAAATTCTTCAACAACACACAATATTGAAAATTTGGCAGAAACAATGTGTTGCTTATGATAAAAACTATACAAGTGGTCTTTATATATAAATTAACTCTCTCGTAGAGTAATTTATCAAAATAAACACATTTTTTGACAAATTTCAATATTGCTTTTATAGACGGATTTTTTCACATAAGGTGGGCCAGTTTTGTGATTATACCTCCCATTTTTTGTTTGTTTTTTCGTGCAACTGATTGTGCAAATTAACCGTCAAAATATGCAGATGAAAACCTTAAGGCGAATTAAAAACAGATTATGGATAAAAATTATTTTATTAGGCAATAGAAAAATCAAAATCAAATTGTCTTCGGTCACTTTCCATTGTTTCGGATGGCGGAACCGTTCTTTTGTGTAATTATCTAATTATTTTGTTGTTTTTTCCATATCACCTGCAACAAAAGGACAATCTGCTGTTATGACGGATTCACTAATGGAAAAAAGTCATAAAAATATTACATTCTAAATATTAGTCCTATATTTTCTATGAATTCTCAGAATTTCCATAAGTTTACTAAAAATGTAAGTTTTTAGGCTAATTTTCAAAAAAAATTGACTTACGAACAAAAGTTTAACAAAATATAATATTCGTCTCGAAAACTAAAGACTTTAAGATTCAAAGACTGTTTTAAGTACTCAGCAAAAATAAACTCCGTTAATTTTGAATCATATCTGCAAAATTTGATGTTCGTCCTATCCAGTAGCAGATCTACCCCAGACTAATATTGGACAAAAAAAGTTTTCAAGCACCTACACGTAAAATCTTCCCCATCATTTCCTTCGACTTCTGTATGAATATACCTGAATTAAAATGCGTATGTAATAAAATGAGATAAACACTTCAATCAAAAAATATTTTGAACACAGTTTATTAAACACAATATTCATGAAGCTATCTTGTTCAACTTAAAATGATACTACTAAAAATCAGCCCTCTAATGAAAGACTCCATTAGGTGAACGTAGTGAGGTATTAAGGAATATCGAGTAATACGCACTTACAAACTGAAAGGCGTGTTCATTTTCATATACTTTCAGTCATTCATCCTGAGCTCTCCAGGGTGTGTAGCATGGTATTTCATAATTGAATTAAGGGTACTTGAGCCTTCGCACCGTCATGTTTCTGAGGTTATATATTTCTGAAGAACGACCATTCAATACACTTTGCAGTCCGTGATCAATAACTGTATTAATTAAATGAAATTTTTTTTTTTTTTTTGTATTTCGTGTAATTTTGTTTTATTACAATCGCAAAGCGCTTTCGGCTAACAAGCCATCATCAGTGCAATACTTGCAAGTAAGTAACGTTGTTTGAAATGTAGAAAAAGTTTTTATGAAATTTTGAAATTACTTACTCGTCAAGTATTCATACAGGAGATCTATAAAAAGTTTTGCCAAACCATGGTTCACATTTGTTTTGGACGTACATTCAACACGTTAAAAACTAAGTATATATATACCCATTAATGGGTTATTTTAAAAATGCAAATTTACATTTTTAATGAAAATGAAAATCTGCATGCTCGTTCTGGAACACCAGACACGATGCCCACGAGGTGCAGACGGAAATAAGAAAAAATTTTTTTTAACAAATGACAAATGATATAAATTGAAGGCTGACAGATGATGTGGGTGACATTGACATAAGGCCCATATCCAATGAAAATTTAAAAGTTAATTTTATGACAATTGACAATGTTTTATGACTACAGAATGTGAAAGTTTCCTTAGTGAGCAAAGAACAATAAATTCGGCAATTTTATATTGAAAATGAGGAAGTTATTTTAATCTTCTATGTAGAGGAATATATGATCTGTTTAATTGGACTTGTGTATTTAAGCAAAGGTTATTACATTTTAATTCTTTGTCTATTTGTAAATCTTCAAGAAAATCTAGTCTATTGTAATTTTTTGAGTTAACTTGTTTCAAAATTTTGTGAATTTCGATTTGTACTAAAATTATGTTTATTGAATTTAATATGGTGTCCAAATGCTGAGTTTCCAGGTTTATTCAAATGTTCATTTATACGAACCTTCAAAGGTCTACAAGTCCTTCCTATGTAGGCTGCTTCACAATCATTACAGTTAAGTTTGTAAATACCACTTTTTGATAGTTTGTTGATTTTGTCTTTAGAATTTACTAAATGTTTGTTTAAATTATTGTTACTTTTGAAAGAAATTTTAACATTTGTTAATTTATTATTGATGAATTTAGAAACTTTTTGAGAGATATTTTCATTTAAGAAAGGTAGAGATACAAATCTAGAAAGATTCTCTTCTCTAGGGTAGGTTAGATTTTGTTCTCTTTTATTTTTGACTTTTTGAATTAGATTTGGAATGATATGAGGATTGTATCCGTTATTGTATGCAATTTGTTTGAGAGTGTTTAACTCTTTATTATAGTCTATGGATGAAAGAGGAATGTTGAGAAGTCTGTGAATATAGCAATAAAAGGCTGCCATTTTATGCTGATGTGGGTGATTCGAAAATGATGGTATGACATGATCAGTTTGAGTAGGTTTTCTGTAAATGCTAAATTCCAGATTGTCGGATTTATTGATGGTTAAGTCTAGGAAATTTATTTTGTTATCAGATTCAATTTCAAGTGTGAAATTGATATTATGATGGATTAAATTTATTTTATTCAAAACTCTTTTTCGCTTTGCGATTGTAATAAAACAAAATTACACGAAATACAAAAAAAAATTTTTTCATTTAATTGAACTGTTACGTGTACACAGCTTCAACAACTTCACCAATAACTATATTACCTACTGCTTCTAATATGATTTTCTTGTCCAAACTTTTCAATTCACTTCGAAAACACCACTTATTACTTATACGAGATATATCGAGCCCAAATCTCTCTCATCAACAAAGAAGTCAAGGGTCAAGGAACCATATGTTTGTCATTTGCACATGCGCAAGCGCGATCGCGGTACAATACTACCAACCTTGAACATTCTCCATGAAAATTGAAAAATGAAAAATGTGATTTATTTGTAATATCTAACAGAAAACAACTACTTCCTCGGCACAACCTCTATCAGATCCTCGGTGAACGTCTCAAGGACGAACTATGTTATGCCAAGTGAAATCATTTACACTATAACATTTTGTTCACATCGCCAAAACATTTCTATAGACGTTGAAAAAAACGCCACAAAAGAACAAAAACAAAACTTTGAATATCTTTCAGAGACATATTACGTCTCAATGAAACTTCGGCGTGCCTATATTTTCAAAACATCGCAAAATGTTCCAGGGATGTTTGTGCTCGCTGGGACTGTATATAATTCAATAGTAATGAATTAGTTGATATGAATATGACTGGTTTTTGGTTACCAACTGATATTTTGGTATTCCTACTGAAGATAGCTTGGTTAAACGCATGCTTATCTTAGGAGGGACGATACTAGTGAAGGAAGAATAAATGTTTCCTATTTCTTTCTTATTGTCACTTTTATATTCAACAGTTTCGACACTATGAATAATATTCGTCGGAAATTGTCAGCATACCAACTCTTCAAAGAAATATACAATTATTGAGCCCTATGTCTTTGTTGTTCAATTCGATGTTGTGTTGTAAATACTCCAAAAATGTATTGAAACACGCGGCAATACGCTTGTGATTCTCCTATAGTATCTACACTCGATTTTGGAGTAACTTTCGACTAATTTTGTAATTCAGTAGTAGCAATTTTTCGCCAAGTAATAATCAGGAAATATTTTATATGAGTATGTTTTTATTATTACTGTATATTACGTTTGATCCAAAAAGGTATTGAAATATAATATTTTTTCATACATTCCGATAAATTTCGATGAGATTTACTTTTTTTGTACAATGAAGTTTTTCTTTAAAATTGTTAATCAACGAGGTAGATGAGGATAGATGTCTTACTTAATTTCCTCTGTGCACCGTACAAGATCGTTCGTGCTTCGGTGGTCAATGATAGCAAGCGACGACCGTTTTGTGTTTGATTGCGTGCATTATAGGACTGTTGACTGTTTTCGCCATTTGAATTATTTTGCAGTCTTTCTGTCTATTCTACATTCTTTTGTATTCTTTCAAGAATACTTTACTCTTTCCCAATAATTTTATTGCTTATGAAAGTGCTAGGAATCGCACGTTAAAAGGTAAGACCTCGTTAATCCTTGGCTCGCACAAGTTTCGACTTTTGAGGGCTGCCGTTCGTAAGGGGACGACAGCTGGTTAACGGAAAAAACAATTTTAACAACTTTTTTTTTAACAATTGGCTATTCTTTCAGACTTGAGTTTATTTTTATATGTCTGTTTATTTTTCATTTCCACTATTCTGATGATAGCTACTAAAATCATTTTAGTAAAATAGCTGAAGTCATAAAAAGATTTCTCATTATAGATTTAGCAGACTACCTGAATAAAAACATTGACATTATGATATCTTCAGGTGAAAACATACAACAGTATATTCAGTATCATTATTAAAAATGCTGCCCTTCATATTTTGTCTTCCAACAGCTATGAATGTCGTAATGCTGCTCAGACGAAATACTGGCAATATTTAGGCAATGATCACTTCTTTTGCTGATAAAAAGAAGATAAAATTTAAAGGAATTCGAAAGATTTTTGATATCTGGGAATAAAACGAATTTCAAGCTTTCTGAGAGAAATGAATAGCTCCACCGATATTTTTGGTGGAGAGAGTTATCGTTCACAGACTTCAGTTTTTGTAAGAATTTGTGAATTCATGAATGAAAAAAATAATATCAAAAAAAGAAAAGTTTTCTATATCTTCTGCAATAAATATTTAAAGGAGATAGAAAACGATATGGTAGAATTGTCGGATATTGATTCTAACGAAATTAATTTATCCGAAAGTGCAAAACAGGAACAAATATTCCAGTGTACGCCAATAAACGAAGAAATCGAGGAAAAAGGTATGTCAGAGTTGTCGTATATAGATTCTAACGAAATTAATTTATCCGAAAGTGTGAAACAGGAAAAAATATTTCATTCTACGCCAATAAAAAATGAGAATATCGAAGAAAACTTTAGTACTATATCCAAAATTTCTAATGATGCTGATTTTCAGTTCCAGTTCAAACTGGCAATTATGTATAATTAACAGTTCAAACTGACAATTATGTACAATTGTCAGTTCCAACTGGCAATTACGTATAATTGTCAGTTTGAACTGGCAATTATACCTAATTGTCAGTTTAAACTGGCGATTATGTTATGGTTATCAGTTCGAAGTGGCAATTAAGTAAAATGGCCAGTTTGTATAATTGTAAGTTTGAACAGGTAATAACACCTAATTGTCAGTTTAAACTGGCCATGAAAATATTCTTGTTGCCAGTTTAAACTGACAATTAGGTATAATTGTCATTTCAAACTGGCAATTATGTTATGATTGCCAAACTGGCAATTATGTTATAATTGCCAGTTCGAAGTGGCAATTAAGTATAATTGCCAGTTTAAACCGACAAATATTTATAATTGTCAGTTTGAACAGGCAATTATACCTAATTGTCAGTTTAAACTGGCGATTATGTTATGGTTATCAGTTCGAAGTGGAAATTAAGTATAATGACCAGTTTGTAAAATTGTAAGTTTGAACAGGTAATAACACCTAATTGTCAGTTTAAACTGGCCATGAAAATATTCTTGTTGCCAGTTTAAACTGACAATTAGGTATAATTGTCAGTTCAAACTGGCAATTAAGTATAATTGCCAGTTTAAACCGGCAAATATTCATAATTGTCAGTTTGAACAGGCAATTATACCTAATTGTCAGTTTAAACTGGCCATGAAAATAACAACAAGAATATTTTCATGGCCAGTTTAAACTGACAATTAGGTATAATTGTCAGTTCAAACTGGCAATTATGTTATAATTGCCAAACTGGCAATTATGTTATAATTGCCAGTTCGAAGTGGCAATTAAGTATAATTGCCAGTTTAAACCGGCAAATATTTATAATTGACAGTTTAAACCGGCAAATATTTATAATTGTCAGTTTGAACAGGCAATTATACCTAATTGTCAGTTTTAACTGGCAATTATAATAATTTTTTCATCATGTCCGTTTGGCGCTTTCGTATGAAAGTGATCAAACTGTTCTCAATAGCAGATTCGAAAAATTCAAACACATCATTCAATCATGGTACACCCGATTCCGAAGAGATCCCTGCGCAACTTTCCAATTTGACAGAGTTGAATGAAATGCAGGTGTCAAGAATTTTACTGATCGGTTCGAAAAACCTGAAAAATGAAAATTTCAGAAGACCAATATACAAGGATTGTAAATTTAAAGAAGGTGAATTTTTTTGCAGAAAACAGAGTTTGAATCGATTTGTAAAAATAGAAGACTCATGGAGAGGGTGAATAACACATGTCGATATATTTTAAGGATCACTGTTACCTCAAGAACGCTGATGTAATTGTCAGCACATCTGTTTTGTCGATAAATTTATTATCTCATGCTGTGGAGGTTTTCAGCAATTTTATAGATTTCAACCACGTGATTACTCTAGGCAAGCAACTTAGAGGTGTAGAAAGAAAAATCATTAAAAATAAACTTTTGCATCTAAAACCACTGGATCAGCTTCAGAATGACGTTTTAGTTTCAGAAGAATCGACAGTAACGATACTGAAAAATAAGGAAAACGTTCGAACAGATGATGTGTACAGGAAGACCAGGGCAGAAATTGTTGCTGAAAATGATAGAGACTCGAATGATATACGAGATCTAATCTTGATGCGACAAGATCACCCGGAGTATATAAAGTCAGGAGGAGATCCATAATATGTTTACGTTTGGCAGAGAGCAAATGTTTTTGAGCGGAAAAAAACAAACTCTACACTTGGATGCGACAGGATCTGTTATTCGAGAACCAGTTAAATATTCAAACCGTGTTTATTAAATTCTGGTGTTGTTCAATTAGTCAGGAATACCCGAGTATATCCAGTTATCGAAGAAATGATTTCATGTAAACATGATGCTGGATCAATCGCTACCTGGCTCTTGAAATTCAAATCATTCTGCTCGTCTTCGTATTCGAAGAAATTGCCCATATTCGAAAACGATTTATCTGACTTCAGTTTTGCCTTCTTGGACGCAATACCTATTGCTTGGAATTCAATGGGACTCAAAGATTACCTCGATCTCTATCTAGTTCAAGGTTATTTCACAGTCTCCATATACAAAGAAGAACTGTTGGGGCTAAACAATAAGAATGTAGGAGTCAAAAGTGCTACAAAGCGGAATGATTCTGTAGACAAAGGTTTGGCATCGCAAGAAAATTGGCAGAAAAAATTGAAAGTGAAGGAAACTAATTTCAATGGCAGCGCATTGGCAAGAGTTCTCAACTCTTTAAATCACGCAGATGTCCATCATTGCCTCTATTGCGGTGTTGAATTTTTGGACAAAACAACAATTTTGTATGGCTGCGACAAATGTGAAGGATGGGTTCATGCCTGTTGTGAAAAGAACCCTCCGAAATTTGAAAGCGATCCATATCTCTGTAAATTTTGTTCTGAAATAAGGAAATCTATATGTTCCTATGATGGAGTGGAGGCAATTGACCATGTTTCGGAAAAATCCCGTTGTGTCGAGTTGCTCAATATATAAGAAGTCATTAGAGGAAATACTCGACATTGAAAGAACGACGAGAAATCAGTCTGAGTGTCCAATGTGGTTTCAGTAGAGAAAAAAAAGACCAACAGCTTATTTTTTTGGAAAAGTTGTCAAGGGCAGTAAAGAATCGACGCTCAAAAAATTGGCTAGGAAAATTATCACTCATCCAAAAATAGTGACAGAGGCAATCCTTCACGGAAAAAATAATGAAAACAATGCGAGAATAGCATTCGAAAGTATTAGAAGCATACATTGTGAAACTGAGGGTTTGGTAATTCACGAATATTATCAGTTTTTTGGAGGTTCGCCGGACGAGTTGGTGTGAGACGATGGTATTATTGAAATAAAATACCCATCCAAAATTAGGAATATGGATCCTGTTATGGCTATAAAGGAAGGACTCCGACAAACCGAGTGGAAATCAAAATTGAAAAAATAACGATGGAAGAAAATACTTGGAAATTCATACTGCAGTAGCTCCAGAGATTTTTCAATTTTTATATGCTACCGTATTTGGCAGGTATACAAGCTCCACAATAATACACAAATGGAAGAGCGAAAACTCTACAAATATCTTAAACAATGGACTAGTAGATGACTAGGTACACATTTTACACAGATATTGGTAGAAATTATATCATTGCACAGTTTGATAAACTTCCATGTACTGTGAATGAAATAACCAGGGAATAATACTGAATAGCAATATACAAGAATAAGGTGGGTCCATGTATTTTGGAAACGCGAATTCATTTTGTATGCTATACCTGGTGACGCCCCCCCCAATTTTTCTATAGTTTTGAAGATACAGTTTTCAAATTTGGTATGTCGCTATAGTACTTGGAAACGCATATTTTGACCCCTCTACTGAAAATTCACCACTTCCGGTGTAACCGGAAACCAAAACTTTTTTTTCCAAATGGCACCCTGTACATATTTTTCCATTATCCGAAAAAGTACGCAATTTGTGATAACACTGTTCTTCAAAATTAAAAATCGGTTGAAAAATGGCGGAGATACAGTTGATTGTTCAGTCAAACAAAGTTGGCCATGAAATTCAAACTCAAATCATCACAACTGTCAAACGACATCAGAAGTTATCAGAGGAAGTTTCGAAGTGCGATACAGTTGAAAACTGAGTTTCTCGTGTAATTGCAGCTCCCATATAATACCACAATTATAAAATATTCCTAAAAACGGAATAGTACCCATAAAGAAATGTTCTTCTTAAATGGCAACATGTTCCTTTCACTTCGTCATGATGGAAAATGATTAATTATCAGATTACTCGTGTGAAAAGTTTTGAAGAATTCCGAAAGAAATCGCCAATACCAGATGTTTTATCATGAGTGTTTTCAAAATTAGATATTCTTCAACGAAGGCGGCCATGAACATGAAAAAGCGATATAAAATTGATTAAATACGTAGAACAAACTTCGACTTCGTTGAAATAATAAGAGGTTTTGTTCTTGACATAATTTTTTGGGTTTATCACCTTCCACAATCTGAAAATGAAAAAATTTTTTAATCCAAAGAAATCTGTACAAGTGTAGAAGGGCAAATTAATTAATTTGCCCGATAAGTTACTGCGTTCACAAGACTGCTGTCTTGAAAGAAATTAATTTTTGTCAGTAACGTATCCTACACTGAATTTGCCTATCTGAAAAAATGAGATCGAATTAACAAAGAATACTTCTCTTTTTTTGAAAACTGTTGACGTTTCGGAGGCTGTATCTGCCTCCGTTATCAAAACTTCTTAGAAAGACGCTGAGAAAACTGAATTTGAATTGCGATTTTGGTAATAAGACCTTTCTTTGACAGAGTCAAATGAAATCTGTCATACATTATTTTGATTGACATTTGGTATCTTGATACATAGGGTGTTCGGTATCAATCAATCACCATTCTATTAGTTCTTATTTCATCTCTGAGGAGGGGTAACCAGGTGCGGTCCATTTCGATGGAATTGGTTGAGAAGCAGTTGTTCGATAAAAGAATGCACGCAGTTTCCTTCAACTTCCTTTTTTCTTGATTTGATTCTCTCAATAAAATTTTGGTATTATTCTATTCCATCATATGATCGCCATCAGATGTTAGAATATGTTCGGATATTTTCGAACCCGTTATTTTTCGATTTCTGATGTAACTTTTATGTTCTTCCTGGCGCACAATCAATGGTCTTGATGTTTCACCTATATAACTCTTACCACACGAACAAGGTATGTTGTAAACACAATTTTTTGAACATTCACCAGCGTTTTTGGGTTTTGTATGTGTGAGTATTGATCTCAATGTATTGGTTGTTTTAAATGTTGTTCTTACATCATACCTATGGCCAATCCGTTTTATCTTTTCAGACAGTCCAGGGACATAAGGTATAATATTGTTTGTTGGATATGTATGGATATGTCGCATGTCTGTGTGTTGTGTTGTTCGATTGTAAAGTGTAGTACTATTTTCAATTTCATTAATGGTTTTTTCTACGAATTCATTTGGATAAGCATTTTCCCTGAGAACGGACTTTATAAAATTCAATTCTTCTTTCAGATTTTGTGTTGAATTGCAAACCACTTGTGCCCTGTTGTAAAGACATTTGACAATTCCCCTTTTCACGCTGGTGTGGTGATTTGAGTTATAATGGAGATATCTATTGGTATGTGTTTTCTTTCTATAAACAGTTGTGTTAACTCGAGATGTTGATTTTTTTATCAAAACATCTAAGAAAGGAAGTTCATCATCTTTTTCTGTTTCTAATGTGAATGTTATCGTTGGTTCTTGTTTATTAATGTAATCTAAGAACACTTTCAAGTCATCTCTACTCTGATTCCAAACAGCAAACACATCATCAACATACCTCCACCATACTCTGGGTCCATTCTGGTACGTTTCAACGAAAAATTCTTCAAAATATTCCATGAATATATTACTCAAAATGGGTGATAATGGAGAACCCATTGCCATACCAAATTCTTGTTGATAAAATTCATCTTTAAATTGGAAATACGTTTTTTCAGTACAGAGTTTTATGAGTTCAATAATAGAATCGACATTCAATTTTGTTCTATTATTCAATGATATGTCTCTTTCTAATTTAGGTTTGACAATTTCTAGAGTTTTTTTAATTGGAACATTTGTGAATAAGCTTTCAACATCAAAACTAACCAGAATATCTGTATCATTAATTTGTAATTCATTTAGTTTTTCTAAGAAATGTGGAGTGTTTTTTATAAAACTATTTCCATTACCAGATATCGGTTTTAAAATATTGAGTAGGTATCTTGCAAGTTTTTGGCATGGAGAACCAATGGAACTAACAATGGGTCTCAAGGGATGCGTTGGTTTGTGAATTTTTGGTAATCCATAGAAATGTGGGGGTTTACAGATTTCTTTGGATTAAAAAATTTTTTCATTTTCAGATTGTGGAAGGTGATAAACCCAAAAAATTATGTCAAGAACTGGATTTCCTCCACAAAATCAAACTTTTAATCAGTATTTAAGAGGTTTTGTGTATTCAATTTTAGGAACACTCATCATGAAACCTGATTGTATCTTCGTTTCCTTTAGGAATTCTCCGAAATTTTTCGCATGAGTAAACTGATAATTTATACTGATAATTTATAACTTTTTATCACGATAAATTGAAAAGTACATGTTGCCATTTAAGAAATGACAATTGTGAGCATTTCTTTATGGACATCATTCCGTTTTTAGGTGATTTTTGATAATTGTTGGAATATATGGAAGCTGCAATTACATGAGAACCTCAGTTTTCAACTATATCGGACTTCGAAGCTTCCTCTGGTAACTTCTGATGTCGTTTGTCAATTATGATGAATTAAGTTCGATTGAACAATCAACTGTATCTCCGCCATTTTTCAACCGATTTTCAATTTTGAAGAACAGTGTTATCACAAATTGCGTGCTCTTACTGATGATGAAAAAATATGTACAGGGTGTCTTTTCAAAAAAAAGGTTATGGGTCACTTCCGGTTGAACCGGAAGTGGTAAATTTTCAGTAGAGGCTTCAAAATATGCGTATTCAAGTACTATAGCGACACACCTAATTTGAAATTTGTATCTTCAAAACTATAGAAAAATTGGGGAGCGTACCTCACCTCGTGGTCACCGGTATATCAAGTATTTCCAGATCGATAGTTATAAGTTGGTACTACCAGTATTACAAAATTATTCGGATGTTGCTCCTAAACCGAGCCTCCACCATTTCTGCCTCTGTATTGTAGATATTTTCGAAAGAGAATTCATCTTTCTCAATCCGTTAGGTAGTACTTTGAGAGAATCCCAGGGGTGTTTGCATACATTTTTGAAATATATACAATATAACGTCGAACTGAACAACAAAAACATAGGGCTCGATAGTCGGTCTTGTAGGTTATTGAGTCATGATAGACAAGAAGACAGTTTCAGCTGTGGTGCATTTATACTATATTTCTTCGAAAAGTTGGTCAACAGACAATCTTTAAAAAATAATATTGATATTATTGAATACAGGAATCACATTAAAAAAAACATTATTCAGATTCTGATATAATGACGAATGAATGTTTGTTTTGTGGTAGATTTATCGAAAAGATCAAAGATGACTTTTCAGAATGTCACAACTGTTCCAGAATATACCATAAAAAATGCGAAATTGTGAGAAAAGAGCACGTGAGTGGAGAAATGTGCGATTTATGTTTGCAATATTAGTGGTTCAAGCAGGTCATGAGCTCACACAACGATCCTATATTTGCCTTCACGTCTACTTGTCTTCTGTATTCACAGGAGCAGAGACTCGGCATTCACAATGTATTGATCAAACTATTCAGCAGAAGACCTGATGAATTGAAAGATTTTGTTCTTATATAAATACATTGCGATAAATCTGAATAAGGTTTCAGCAAAAACTCGATTGCCTCTTTTTGATGGTATTTTATTTTATTTTTCTTCATAATCTGAAAAAAGTCTTTAATTTTTTTTCGTCATATAAACGGGAGTCCAGAGAAATCTGAAAGATGCTCCATGTAGAACTCGATTGCCTCTTTCTGATATCATTTTTGTTTTTGTAGCAGCACGTCTCTATCTGTATTTTCATAGTCTGAGAAAAATTTTTAATTTTTTTTCCGTCATATAAACGGGATTCCAGAGAAATTCGATTGCCTCTTTTCGATGAAAATTTTGTTTATTTCTTTTTCATATTGACCGGAGTCCAAAGGAATCGATAAGACATTTCATGCACATCTCGATCTTCTCTTTCTCAAGGTATTTTGGCGGCAGCGCGTCTCTTTCTGGAATTTTCGTAGTCTGAGAAAAAAAATTTAGTCATATTGACGGAAGTCCAAAGGAATCTGAAAGAGGTTTAATGCACATCTCGATCTCCTCTTTCTAACGGAATTTTTATTTTTGCGGCAGCGCGTCTCTTTCTAGGATTTTCGTTGCATGAGAAAATACTTATTTTTTTTTTTAGTCATATTGACAGGAGTCCAAAGGAATCTGAAAGTGGTTTTATGCAAATCTCGATCTGATCTTTGAAACGGTATTTTTAGTTTTGCGGCAGTGCGTCTCTTTCTGAGATTAACGTTGTTTAAGAAAATTCTTTATTTTTATTTTTTTCAGTCATTTTGACGGGAGACCAAAGGAATCTAAAAGAAATGTATGCACATCTTGATATCCTTTTTCTGAAGGTATTTTTAGTTTTGCAGCGCATCTCTCTCAGGGATTTTCATAGTCTGAGAAAATTCTTAATTTTTATTTGTTTTCAGTCATATTGACGGGAGTCCCAAAGAATCTGAAAAAGGTTTTATGCACATCTCGATCTCCGCTTTCTAACGGTATTTTTATTTTTGCGGCAGCGCGTCTCTTTCTGGGATTTTCGTTGTCTGAGAGAATTCTCAAGTTTCTTGCAAATCTCGATCTAATCTTTCTAACAGTATTTTTAGTTTTGCGACAGTGCTTCTTTTTCTGAGATTTTCTTTGTCTGAGAAAATTCTTTATTTTTATTTTTTTCAGTCCTCTTTTAAACGGAATGTTTAGTTCTGCGGCAGCGCGTCTCTTTCTAGGATTTTCATTGTCTGAGAAAATTCTTAATTTTTATTTGTTTTCAGTCATATTGAAGGGAGTCTAAAGGAATATGAA
Source organism: Chrysolina haemoptera (assembly GCA_958298965.1). Classification (NCBI taxonomy): domain Eukaryota; kingdom Metazoa; phylum Arthropoda; class Insecta; order Coleoptera; family Chrysomelidae; genus Chrysolina; species Chrysolina haemoptera. Next base: position 30,221,212 of record OY282595.1, on the reverse strand, counting down.
AGAGGTTTTATGCAAATGTCGATTTCCTCTTTTAAACGGAATGTTTAGTTCTGCGGCAGCGCGTTTCTTTCTAGGATTTTCATAGTCTGAAAAAATTCTTAATTTTTATTTGTTTTCAGTCATATTGAAGTGAGTCCAAAGGAATATGAAAGAGGTTTTATGCAAATGTCGATTTCCTCTTTTAAACGGGATGTTTAGTTCTGCGGCAGAGCGTCTCTTTCTAGGATTTTCATAGTCTGAGAAAATTCTCAATTTTTATTCGTTTTCAGTCATATTGACGGGAGTCCAAAGGCACCTGAAAAAGGTTATATGCACATCTTGATCGCCTCTTTCTAACGGTATTGTAGAAAATATAGAAATATGGACTAATATAATAATATAGAACATAATTAACGGACGTTTTAATCTAATTGGAATATACTTTTTTGACATTAATTAACAATAAAACAAAATCTATGTCATAACATGAACAAATGTCCTCTGCATCAGCTTCAACATCTGTACGAATATTCTTCATATCCTTGAATTCTCCTGTTAATGTCACCTACTTCAACATTTGACTCCCGTCTTGAATAGAAATCATCTAGGTTTGCCAGATACTCGCTCCTGAAGCGTATCCTATAATTTTTTCTAAGTCTCCATAAATATCTCCGTCTCTTTACCAAATGATTCCTATCGATGATATCTAAATCGGGTACTTCTACACTGTGTAATGTTTGTAAAAAAATATGACGGAGTGAAAGCATTAAAATCACTATCCTCTGAGATATACGTAAGTGGGAGTTCGTAACGGGCTCATAGTCACAGAGTAAACTTAAAAGTTCTTCATAACTGACAACAGCTTTACCCAAGTTTCTCCTAATGAGCTCCTTCACCATCCTAACGATGCGCTCCCACCATCCACCCCACCAGGCGGCAGTGGGTGGATTGAAAATCCAACAAATCCTTCTCACTGATGAAAATTGTATATTTTGGTTTCAATCGATATTCTTCAACAGATTATTGCATCCTACAAAATTGGTCCCATTATCAGAATACATTGTTGCAATTCCGACTCTTCTTGTATAAATACATCAGTTGACAATGATGTGACGAGTTCGAAGTGAACCGCCCTATAAACGGCACAAGTGAACAAGACCAACCATGCTTTGCTTCCACCTCTCAGAAACAATGGGCCAGCATAGTCAACGCCTGTGACTTCAAATGCTGCTGTGTTGCCAATTCGATTTTCTTGAAGCGGGGCAATAGGACTTTCACAAGCCTTTTGTTTATTTTTCTTGCATACTATACATTTGGATAATATATGCGTGACGGGTTTCCTTGCTTTCGTTATCCAAAATCTTTCTCTTAACATACTGGGCAGAGTTTTGATTCCAGCATGGCATAAGAGAACATGACGATCGAAAATCAACCTATGAATAATTTCATCATCACTCGGTAATAAAATGGGATATTTGAAATCTATAGTAGCATTCAAGAAACAAAGTCTAGTTTTTACTCTCAACATTCCCTGTTCATCCTTATAAAATTTTAAATTACTTTTCATTTAGAAATCGACTTTGATTCCACTTTCATTCTGAATTATTTTCAATAAAATGACCTCAGCTTTTTCAATCTCTGTATATCTTAATTCACCCTGTAACTTTGTTGCGTTTGATGAATTAAGTTTGAATCTAAATATTCAAGCTATTACTCCACATATTTTCCAATAGTTTGAGAAATAATAAAATTTACTACTGAATGATAACTTCTCGGCCACTGATGTGATTATGATTTCTTTAGATTCCTCCATACCTTCATTGGATACAATTTCCGTATTTGGCCATAGTTCTTTTCGGGTTCTGAGCCAATGCGGCCCCTCCCACCATTTGCTTTCCAATAACTGTTTTCCATCGCAATCTCTGGAAGGAAAGTCTGCAGGATTCAAATTACCTGAAATGTGAAACCATTAATCCGGACTACTAGCAGAACGTATTTCTTTCACCCTATTATCGATGAAAGTATTCCAATCCCCCTTGGGTTTCATCCAGATCAGCGTAACCATGGAATCAGACCAAAAATATGGTTCCATTTCCTCAAAAAACTTTACTTTTCTCACCGCTTGACAAACTCGTGTTCCAATAACTGCAGCCTTTAACCCTAATCTGGGAAGTGTCATTCCCTTCAAAGGGGCGATTCTAGATTTAGCTTGTACCAGCTGGACATGTACACGTTCTTGTAACTCTGTCAGAAACCAAGCCAAGTTATTTGTTTGAGCCATGTTGGAATGGTTTGATTATGTCATTTGACAATTCCTCATCCCAACCAAATTTCAACGTCCGTGATTGCTGTAAAAGCAATTTCGGCAACAAGGTTATGGGACCTGTGAATCCTATTGGATCAAATAATCTCTGAGCCACAGATAAAATACCTCTTCTGGTTATTGAAATTTCTGAAAATTCATCTAGAGTTTGAATGTCGCAAAATAAAGTATCCTCTTTGAAATTCCAAGACAATCCCAACACAGGTGAAATATTATCTTTGTACACCACATCTGGATTGGTGTCGCCAAACTAATGACGCCATCCCCTCAAATCGAACTGCGCTAAGACATTATGGTTCAAGAGTCTTCAATAAAAACTTACAGTTCAGCTTCATTTTCGATACTCGTAACACAATTGTCACTTATAATATCCCTAGTGCTTGAATTATTGCCGGAAATTTTTCGAGTACATGAATTTTTTGAAAATTACCCGAGTCGCGCAGCGATGAGAGTGATTTTCTTAAAAAATTCATGTACGAGGTAAATTTCCAGCAATTAATTCAAGCACGCGTGGGATTCGGTAAGAAAATTTCACACCAAAATATATTAAATTAATGGTTAATTCAACTGACTTGTAAATTATTCTGAGAGAAAACAAGTTGTAACATCAGTGGGCCATGAATGGTTTTTGTTGATATAATGACAGTTACGCGTTGGTATTAGTGGCGGTGTTTGTATGTGAGAAAGGAAAATTCATTTTGCCACATTTTCAACCTAAAATTACATTGCACATCACGCAGAACTAAAATAGTTTTGACTGGTCCATGCGGATTGTCTATTGGGAAGTGATGTGGAAAGGAATTCTTGCATATTTCAGTCGAGTATTCACGAAAAGATAAGTTGAATAAAATTGTTTCAAATATTAAGTTCATCAAGTCAAGCATAGATAGATTTGATTGATATACATTTTTTACCGATGGACCTATTCATCGTTGAAATGCAAGTTCTCAAATGATTTTCAGACACATTCGAAATATTTAGTGAATATATAATTATGAAATATTATCTCCTTTCATATGAAAAATAACATTCCATTTGTACATAAAAGCAAAACGTTAATTATCACATGTCAAATATTTGACAGAAAAATTTCCACTTATTAATTTCGCCCAGGGTACCCGGGAGGATAAAAATTTTCGGAAATTTTTTGGGTTGCCATGGCAACTAAATAAAAACCAATTTTTTGATTGGCTGAAAAAGTGAGGTGTGAAATTTTCAACAAAAAATGAAGTTTTCAGTTTTTCTGCAGTATTTGCCAAACAACCAGAAATATTTCCCAGATAATGACCAATTGTCGCTGACAACAAGAAGGGCCTACAGCAACAGGATACACCAAACACGACCCTGCAATGTCTATAAATCTTTATTTTTCTATTTGCATAGTCTCTCCACCACAAAATTCTCAAGAAATCCTTATCATTTGAGCTAAGCTCATCTAAAGAAAAGCTCTCTTTATGTATGCTACAATACCAATACAACCTTATCTGAATTGTCATAAAACGGAATGGATCAATTCAATGAGATAAGGCCTTTTCAAGGCATTGATTCAAAGAGTGACCCTTCCTATCCTTGGTAGATGCAACAAACACTGGACGGATTTTTGTGGTTGCACTAGAATCTTTGATCACAGCATGATGGGGTAAATAATATGAAGGAACGTGCCATTCGCATTCTGGAACTTCCTCGCTGCTCCCATTCTAGGAAAACTTTTTCATAATCACACATTTTATTATTATCAGAGAGTTTCGTGCTCAAAGAAAATAACCTCTTTTCGGAAAGCTTTCTGTTACTCAAAAGCTTAGGATGACCTAACGACCAAGGTGAAAGAAACTGCATATCTGCTATCATCGTTTTTCTCAACAGTCTCTGCAAAAAACTTCAACACCACAAAATGCCTATCTTCTTTTCTGTTTGTTTGTGTAGGATTAGGATCCGTGATCCTCAAAACCTCTAAACTCCAAAGATCGAATTGTTAACCTGTGTTAAATAAGACAAAGAAACTGCACCAATTGACTTGACTTTACCAATCAGAATGATGTCTTCCCGTAATTGTCCATTCTAATCGTATTTGCATTGCTACTAATCCCTCTCCACTATTTTCTATGGACCCAGTAAATAAATTACCAATGACATCAGCGTCTAGTAAAATTGAAATTTCAGATATATAAGCATGGAAATCCGAAATAGTAATATTTTTGCACTTCAAAGGATTCCAACAAATTGTATCTTCCAGTTGTGGACTGAAGTAACAAATTTTTTTTTCAAGTATTTCTGTTGTCCAAATTCTGTATGTAAAGGAAATGTATTTTGGAAGAAAATTCTGCTCCCCCAAAAACACTTTGTATTATTGATTCCTCGCCAATTTTTGGGAAACCCATCTCTTTAGCGCAATCAGACATGATATAAGATTTTTGAGAGGCTGAGTCCAAAAATGCCCTTACTAGATTACTTTTATTGTCATTGATAAAACGAACTATTAATGTTTGTAGAAAGTTTCAGGATGGCTGTGAATATTATTACTAGTAAGAACATTTTCAATATTACTTTTTGAAATCTGCTAACGACATCTTTAGTGGGAAAAGTAACCTCTCCTTTATTTTATTTTTTTGTTATAGTTTTCTTTATATGCAGATCGGGACACATGATAGGAAAATGTTTTCTACTACATATAAGACATTTGATAAATATTTTACATGTTTTTATTTTATGATTCGCTTTGAGACATCCCAAACAACATTTTTTCTTTAAAACTAAATTATTTTTCTCATCATATGTGAGGTGTTGTGCTTTCATGAAATCCTGACTCTGATGAGCATTATTACAAAAAATACATATGAAACTGAATCTTTCACCATCTTTCAGCTTGTCAGAAGAGAAAAAAGTTGATGTGGTATTTGGATCAGACTCACCACCTGGCTGTTTCTTATATTTACTTGTGGATTGTATCCTTTCACCTTCTTTTCTTGAAAAAAAAACTCCTCTAAGCTAAATTTATTCGTTCCTCACTTTCCACCTCCATTTTCAAAAAATCTAGTAACAAATTGAGATGATTAGTAGAGTTATCATTTGATGAGCTGTCATTAGTTGACTTGGAATACAAAGAGAACGAATTGGAGTTGCGATGCCTCTCCCATACCCTCAAAGTGTCTTGTGGTAAAGCAGACTCCACTAAAGGATACAACATTGCTGCATACTTGTCAGATGTGACATCTAATGTCTCGAGTGCCCTAAGTTGGGCTTCCAACTTATCAAATAAACTAGACAGAGACATACCTGTATTATTTTTCACTGATTGCTTTAGTACAAGATTCAGAAGCTCCCTTACATATGCTTTTATCAGGAGCTCATTCCTAGCAAACCTAGCTTTCAGTTGTTTGACTGCTTTTTCGTAGTTGGGTCCCGATGGTGGATAACTTCCAACCATTTCTTTCGCTTTGGAACCTCTTCCTGGACTAGATATTGGAATTTGTCCTACTTGGAAATGGCCTCGTCTTCATCAATCTTCAATTTGAATTGGCCCCAGAAGCCAATCCAGTTCTTCACATCACCGTCGAATTTCTTTATTTCCAGTTTTGGTAGACGGTAATTCATCTTTGCATCGCTACTGGTACTGGTACTCATTGCATTTGAACATATTGGTAGTGCATTTATTGTGAAGTAACTGTCTGACTTGATTTTTATCAATTTTGTACGATGAAATTCTGAAGATACTAGCTCTTATTCAATTGCTTCGTCGCCAATCTCCTCCTTGAATAATATTGACTGGATCTGTTCATCTAATATCAGTAGTCGGTAAAATTCCTTTCATCGGGCGCCACAAATTATCAAAAAAATTTCCTTCTTTTCACCAGCTTGATATACACATCCTGATTTCTCCATCTAAGGCTTTTTTTTATTGAAAACAGGACTTTTAAAAAAATCGTGTTTTTTATAATGATGTCAGAAACAACAAACTCTCCAATGTGACACCGATGTACTAAGGGAATTTTATTTATGTATTGGTGGTAACCCTGAAATCAATTATTGCCAACTTTTCAGATTTATCAATAGCTGCATTTTTTTGTGATGATTTGTGACAGCTCCAGATCCAATCACATTAACCAGAAAAGATTGGATCTGTGTCCAGTTACATCGAGACGTAGTAAAGACGAGCGAAGCAAGCCTAACGACGGCGGGCGCAGCGAGCATCTATTTTAATTTACGTTTCAGGATACGTTGCCTAGGTTAGGTTGGGCAGGTTAGGTAGGTTAAGTTAGGCAGGTTAGGTAGGGTAGGTCAGGTAGACTAGGTTAAGTAGGGTAGGTTAGCTGGCTGGGTTAGGTTATTTTCCCTTCTTTTGCCTCAAAAGATTAGATCTGTGTTCAGTTAGGTCGGTACGTAATAAGGACGAGCGAGGCGAGCCTAACCTAACCCAAAACGTAAATAAAAGAAGGCGCTCGCTGCGCTCACAGTAGTTAGGCTCGCTTCGCTCGCCCTTATTACGTCTCGACGTAACTGCACACAGATTCAATCTTTTAATGCAAAAGAAGGGAAAACAAGCTAACCCACCCACCTAACCTACCCTACCTAACCTAACCTAACCTACTCTACTCTACATAATCTAACCTACTTGAACCAACCTAACCTGAAACATAAATGAAATTAGGTGATTGCTGCGTTCGCCGGTAAAAGGCTCGCTTCGCTCGCTCATATTAATCCGAATTTTCATGCATACGATATCCGACACTCCGATGGTACAAAAATGTTCTTATTGGTTGAAAAAATGTTCTGCTTGGTTGAATTGTAGTCATACCTACCAATGCAACCAATAAGATCATTTTCGTGCCATCGGATCGTCGGATATCGTATGCATGAAAATCCGGCCTTCCGTCCTGACCTAACTGCACAATTTTTTCGAGTTTATGTGATTAGATCTAATGTTGTCACATGTAGTTCTGTTACTATCGTGGGAGACCAAAAAAACGCATTATTCGCTCACATTTAAATCAGTAAAGTTGGCAATATATAATGTCAGTGTACCATTAGTACATCGCTGTCCTACTAGAGAGGTTGCTGCTTCTGACATCATTATAAAAAACACGATTTTTTTTTTAAAGTTGCTTTTTCCAATGAAGAAAAGCGTGAGACGGAGATATCAGGATAATATGTTCATCAAGCTGGTGAAAAGAAGGAGACATATAGAGTGTTTTTTTCGCGGTAGGTACGTCTCTAGAAAATGCTAGTGAAAATCCAAAAATAGGCCGTATCTCCGAAATAACTAGAGACCGCCGAAAATTCCATATGGATTTTTTGTTCAGGAGCCCAAAATACGTAAGTACCAAGTAATTTTTTTTGATAACTTGTGGGTCCTGATAAACGGAATTTTACCAATAGCTGTTCCAAATCTTTTGTATTTTTCTCAAACATCCTTCTCATCACTTTTAATTCGTCCATTCTATGTCCTGTCACGGTCGCCAATAAAATAGAAATATGGACTAATATAATAATATAGAACGTAATTAACGGATGTTTTAATGGAATTGGAATATACTTGTTTGGCATTAATTATCAATAGAACAAAATCTATGTCATAACAAGAACAAAAAACAAAAATCTTCCCGGTCGCCAGGATACTCATAGGGTGATTCCCATCCTCAGAATCTCCATGTCGACAGAATATATATAGGGATAATCTCTTTTTTGTCTTGTCGACGGGGTCTAAAGATATCGGAAAATTTTTCCTTGGACAACTCAGTCTTATTTTTCTTATTTTTAAATCAGTGCAATGGTTTTTAGAGTTTTCATAATTCGGAGTATTACCTAAATTTAGTTTAGTCATATTGGTGGGCGTCCAGATATACTTTTCTAAACACCATAGATTTGGAATGGAATATTTTCTTTACCATCTTGAAATTATTCATAATTTCCATGTGTAACAGATTTTTATCGTGTCTTCCCGATATATTCCGGAGATACGAATCTTGCTTTCAGTCAGCAAGTGTTGCTGAAAATTTTTTATTAAATAGTATATTCTGTAACAAGGTTAGAACGAAAAATTCGATGCGAGGAACCACGAGCATAACGAATTTTCATTCTAAACGAGTAACAGACTGTGCTTTCTCCACAACCACATATTTAACATATAATCAAATGGAAAGCAAACGAAAAATTATTTTGACATTTCAATTCACATCTTTTCACTATGATGCCAGTCAAGGCTAACGTAATTATTACTACAACAATGTCATAATATTCATTCTTATACAAGTGATTGAATGAAATACACGCAAAATGCATAAGACAGCAAGTGTTTTAGGATATTTATTCAATATCAAGAGCGTGAATGTTACCATTCTGTAATAAAATATGATTAAAGAATTGGCAAATTCTGAGAAGGTTGTGGAGAAAACATATTCTTTCACTAGCAACATTGCTAGTAAATAACGGTTCATCCACACTGAAAAAAATGTGGTACGTTATATCAATAAATGCCGTTTTTTACCTCTCCGTTCATCGTGGCAATGAATAAATATTCATTGACTTTTGAGGGTATTTATTGATACAAAGAATTCAAGTTTATTGAGATCAAAGATGATCGTTTCTTACATTTATGAACAGTTTTCGTTGCTCCTGCGGAAAAGTTTATTGAGGTGAGGAAAGGGGTACACTGAGATCAATGATGATCTAATTTCAGACCTTGAACATATTTCGTTACGGCTTTGAAAAAGATTATTGAAATGAAGAAAAAAGTACATTGGAACAATGTATATTATTTCATGACAAAAATGTGGTACATAATATCAATGAATACCGTTTATTACCTTTCCGTTCATTGGCACAATTAACTTTTCATCGTGATAATGATTAAACATTCACTGATGTACGAAGGCATTTATTGATACAATGAATTCAAGTTCATTGAGATCAAAGTTGATGGTTTTTTATATTTATGAACAGGTTTCGTTGCTGCTATGGAAAGGTTCATTGAGGTGAGGAATGTGGTACACTGAAACAATTTGAAATTGTTCATCACATCAATGAACATAATTCATGGTCCCAGAGCACTGATGTATATATTTAAAAAATATATAGTACATTTTATTGATGAATACCTCTTCGTTTATTGGCACAATACATTTTTTGTCGAGTCAATGAATGACCATTCACTGAAATATGTATGTTTTTATTGTTACAATGAATTCAAGTTTATCGAAATCAATTATGATCTATTTTCAGACCTATGAACATGTTTCATTGCGGCTATGGGAAAGATCATTGAAATGAAGAAAGAAGTACATTGAAACAATGTATACTATTTTATGAATAAAATGTGGTACATTATATCAACGAATACCGTTTATAACCTTTCCGTTCATTGGCACAATACATTTTTCATCGTGACAATGATTCAAGTTCATTGAGATCAAAGATGATCTTTTTTTACATTTATGAACAGGTTTCGTTGCTGCTATGAAAAAGTTCATTGAGGTAATGAAAGGAGTAAACTGAATCCATTTGAAATTGTTCATCATATCAATGAACGTAATTAATAGTCCAAGAGATGATTTTATTTTTACAATGAATCCAAGTTTATCGAAATCAATGATAATCTATGGAAAGATCATAGAAGGTGTAATAAAGTTACTAAGTCCCAGTTTTGTTAGGCAGATAGAAGCAACATTTTCCTCCCATTCTATAACTCCGTAATTAATATGTTCATGAATATAATAATAAGCCTTATGTCGAACCAAGCCATCTCGTGTTTAAATATACTCATAAATTTTGCTGGCATTTGTTTAGCCGAATCCTCGCATAGAAATCTCCGTTGCTGGCAAGTTAGCTTTAGCTGGTAGTACACAGCGCCTCCACTAGAGGAACCACTCCGCACGACTTCGTTGTTTGCACAGAGCCGGTTAACTTAAGCAGACAGAAGCGATCGTTGAAGCATCTTCTCAGGTAGCACAGACTACAGAGACATCCGAAGAGCTCCGAAAGGAGCCAGCCGAAATAAAAGATAACTTGGAGATACGCCTTCCAATCAGGATTGCGATGTTCTGATGAATGCATGTTAATTATTTTGCATATCTTTCGGAAACTCACTGTATGCTCAATATCAGTGGGAGGCCTTCATTGCATTTACGAATGATATGCAATGATTGAATAAATACCACTTATTCAAATGAAAAACAAAATAATTAGTTCAATGTGTGAAAGCATCACGAGAATAAACTGAAACATAGATTTAATGTATATCAATTATTGAATCAAGGAATAACCGATACTCAATAATCACCGTTCATTGGATTGATGAAAAATATCCATCGTCGAACTAATCTGAATCATTAATTATATGAATCATACAGCATTCATTCGAAGAATGGACAATAATAACTAATATGATGAATACAGTTTCATCAGTTGAACGAATACAATTTATTGCTTGGGTGAACACTCTTCCTTCGTTTGATGAATGGAATTCATTACCATAACGAACCTATTTAATATACTTGATCATGATATCAATGAAAGCATTTATCCGGATTCATAGTATGGATAACCAGTGGTACATTGACATAACGATTGCGTTCATTGGACCAATATTGATAAAAATATTCATTGAGTTACTGAACTTTTTCATTGTATTCAGGTACCAATTTTTTTCTGTGCAAGGTCCATCCCATACTTGAAGGTCTGCACGTCAGAAACTGTGGCTGGAAAAGCGTGGCCAACTTTACATAAATTTTACTTGAGTGATGCCATGCACGGGACGCATATAAGCAAAACGTACCACGTTTCAGTCAATGGAAGATATTCTAGCTCTCTGATTGGTTGTGACCAAACACAGGTGCACTCTGTCATGCAGACTAAAACGTGGTGCACTTTGTCGCCCGGAAATGTATTCGAAAAAATTCTCTGTCGTGAGCTAGGTTAGCTTGCTCATTTTAGGTTTGTGTGTAAGTCGCAAGCGAAAAACTAATTCACCCATTTTCGACTCGCAAACTAGGTTAGCTTGCTCAGGTTAGGTTTGTATGTCAATTGGGAGCAAAAAACTAATTCACGCTAGTGCAAAATGCACCACGTTTCAGTCTGCATGGGCAAAATGCACCAGTGTTTGGTCACAACCAGAGTGCCAGAATATCTGCCGCTGACTCAAACGTGGTACGTTCTGCTTATATGCGCACGGGACCAGTGACCGCGTATATATATATAGAAGACGGGTAGTCTCTTGACTGGACTAGTTGAAAAAACAAAGTCTATATAGGACAAACAGGTAGAAATTTATCAGGTCGCATTACGTCTCATAAAAGTGATTGTAAACTAAAGAAGAATAGTTGTGCCCTTGCAGAACACACTATTCAATTGAACCATTTTGGTAATTTCAACAATCCAAAAATTTTAGCAAAAGAAAGTAACTATTCAAAAAGAAATTTTCTTGAAATGGTGCACATCAATAATGAACCTAACTGTATGAATAAACGTGCTGATGTTGCAAATCTCAGCGTGATTTACAATTATTTACTGAATTTTGACAAAAATAAAATTAGTGATATTTCTCTTTTTCAAACTCAACCGCCATAAATTAAGTTGGCAGCATTTACACCAAACTTGCGGTTTTCTCCCACTTGTTGTACAATTGACTGGGACATTTGACAGCTGTCTTGTCAGCCGTCTGCGTGTTCCATGTACCAGGTGCCATTGTGTGACAAGATGTGAGTAGAGCTGCATGCTCTTGGTCATAATGGGTGCCGACTGAAATATTCTTAAATCATGTTTGATTTTCGAATAAGCTCATGTTTATATTTTATTCGTTTTTACAAACTAATGTGTAAGATTTTTTAATTATGAAGTGCACTGTGATCTTCTTAATAGCAACCTCGAGTTAGTAAGTTGTTTTTTATAACATAAAGTCACGTTTTTACAAAATGGACTCTTTTGTGTTTTTCAGATATCTTGATAAAGAAAATATACTTTTCGAAAGCTTGATAATTTCACAAATAGTTTTTCTATCCACTGGCCGTTCCCAATTGACTGCAACCTCAAGGAAAAGTTTCTTTTTTGATACTTTCCAAAACTTAGTTTTTTTTTTTATATATATATATATAGAGAGAGAGAGAGAGAGAGAGAGAGAGAAGTAGTGTATTCTCGACCGAACTTTATAAACTCGCTGTGGAAGTTCTCAGGTTTGCGGTCGGTTTACCAAAAAAAAAACTCATTTGTTCTTGATCTCAATATTTCGCTAATGTTTATTAGCTTCATCAGGAGAAAAGCTACAGAGTAAATGACAGAATTAAAAAAAATCAAATCAAAAATAACAGTTCTACTCACAATCATAGAGTTGGTATTAGTATTATTGTGTTCATTGTCTACTACCAACTACCTATGTTCTCATAGTTACTACCTCACTAAACTGAATTAATTCGGCAAACTTCATGATTTATTGGAGTTCCTCAACTACCCCAGACAATGAATGTAATTATGCTAATTGCGGAGGAAAGGTACAGGATTCTAAAGGTTAAAACATGTCTATCAGGTACAAAAATCAAATAGAATTCAAAATATTGCAATAAATCCTGACCTGTATCAGTTTTATAGTTGACGGTATTTTTCTTTTTGTTAATGTAGTACATTAAAGAACAACTTAGTTTTATGGTTATTGACTCTGTCAAGGATTTTTACATCGAAATAATCGAATTGATGGCCGGTTTTTTGGAAGTGTATTCTCGACCGAAGAGTTTTTCCCTAAACGGGTATCGCTCTTGTGAAGGGCTATTCTTTGTTTAAGCCACTGCGAGGTCTGTCCCACATAACATTCGTTACATCCACCACACGGAATTTCATATACATATAACGTTGCTGTTGAGAGGGATAGGTTTTTTGTCTTTGAATTTGACAAGAAAATGCCACCTATATTTGAACTTAAAAGAGATCCCAAGCTTGCCATACAAACAAAACATAACAATACAATCAAAAAACTAAAAAACAACAATGAATTAACCGAACTGTTAGATATGCTGTTTCGCTCGATGACCGGTAGTGTCGCAAGCGCAGTGAGCGCATTTTTTGCGTGCAAACCGCGCGCACGTTTAAAAATTATTTCATGGTCTGATTGATCTCACGTTTTCAATAATAATTATTAATTATTCAAATAATTAAATGTTTAGTTTGATACATTTTTTCTCTTCACTCGTCGCATTACAAATATTTTTATATTATTTCCAAGGATTGAAAGTTCGATGCAAGAATGGCATGGGCATTTACAGTGGCGGATTAAGGGGAGGGCTGTAGGGGCGGCAGATTTTTAAGGGCGGCAAATTTTAGAAGCATGTTATTTTTAGTTTGAAACTTTAAAAAAAAAATTGAACTAAAATTAATAAATAAACTTCATAACTAGGAAAGTCGAGGGTCCTTCCTAACTCAAACTCTGTTTAAAACTTACTTAATTAATGGACAGGAAGTCAAAAGATCATACCTAATGTACTCCGAAAGTTCTGGGAAACTTTTTTGTATACCCTGTCAACTTTTTGGAGGAATTTCGAAACTAGCAAAAGAGGGATTTGATGACTGGAAACACGGAAGCGACTACTTAAAAAGCAATGAAAATCCATCAGACCACAAATCTTGTGTCTTAGTAATGAAAAGAAGAATGACAACGACCGGAAGAATTAACTCTCAGATTATGATTCAACTTGAGGATGAAAACAGTTATTGGAGAAATGTTTTGAAACGAGTAGTTGCAGTTGTGAGGTCCTTAGCTGCTGCTGTTTTACCTTTGAGAAGGCATTATGAAAAATTTCGGTCGACACACAATTTTGGAAATTTCCTAGCAGCTCACATTTCGAAGCATGGAAATCCAGGCCAAGGGCACAATTCATACTTGTCCTCCACCACATATGAAGAATTTTTGAAAATGGGGCACTGGTAAAATCAGAAGAGACTACATATGAAGACGAAAACGTACCAAAAAGGAAGCGGATACGAAAACTCCAGTCCGATTAAAGTAGAGAAGGAGAAGTAACGTTGATTGGTAGAGACAAGTTCAGAGTGAATACCTACAACGTCATTTTGGACACATTGATTTCTGAATTGGAAAAAACAAAAACTGTTTATGATGATCTTCACTCGTTGTTTGGATTACTTATCAATAATAATGATGGGGAAGAAGCCTGAAAATATCAATATGAAAACTCTTGGAGAATGTAGCAACAAACTGTGCACAAAGATCTTCCTACGGCGGAAGATTTTGCTAGAGAATGTTTACATTTTTTTGGCTTTTTGAAAGAACTGAAAGAAAAAGAAAGCCCACTGACAATTATTGGACTTTACGAAGCTCTACACGATAATGCACTTCAAGACTTATATCCCTATGTTGATAAAGCATTAAAACTGTTTTTAACAAATCCGGCATCGAACTGTTCAGCGGAAAGATCATTTTCCGTCCTGAAGAGGATCAAAAGTTACGAAAGATCAACGATGACTGAGGCACGTTTGAGGGATGTGGCAGTATTGAACATTGAATCTGACATAAAGAGATTGGACTTTGATGGTGTTATTGACTCCTTTCAAATTCAAGTTCACGAAGAAAGTGTTTTTAATTGAAGAAGTGTTTTTGCTTGTATTCTGATTCTGTACATACAGTAACAGTATTATTAAAAGATTTTCACCGATCATGTGAGGTTAACTAGATGTAAATTTATGTTTTACATGTTACTTTCAATATGATATTTTAATAAAATTTGCATAACAATTAATTACTTCAAATCAAACTACGTTTTTCTTTTTTTACTATTAAACATTTAATTGAACTCCAAATTAAATAAAATAGTATTTATATATTGAAAAAAAAGTTAAAACCTGATAATTCAATCAAAACATAAATTAACTTGGGGGCGGTCGCTAGCCCTTAGCATGCATCATTGTTGAGATTGAAATACCCATGAAAATAAAACCAAGAAAAATGTCTTTGTGTTTCATAAATTTATTGTTACTGGATGAATAATGGAGATACAGTGGATATATAAAATTGGATATACATTGTACCGTCTATAAATGGATGTCCATGAGCATCCGGCTACATGATGGACATAGAATGGACATCCGTTGGATGTATAAAATTGGATATTCACTGTACCGCCTATGAATGGATGTCCACAGACATCCGGCTACATGATGGACATAAAATGGATATCCATTGGATATCTATGTGTTATTTGGGTGCGTAGATCCTCGTTTGGTGATTGTTTGATATTGCGTAAATAGTTTCCTCTCCACATCGCAATGTCTGGTTTATCTATCAGTACAGATTGTTGTATTAAAATTGTTTTTTCTGTTAACCAGCTGTCGCCCCCTTACGAACGGCAGCCCTCAAAAGTCGAAACTCGTGCGAGCCAAGGATTAACGAGGTCTTACCTTTTAACGTGCGATTCCTAGCACTTTCTCGGGCCATCAGATAAAGAATCAAAGTTATTGTTTTTTTATTTAAAGATAAATGTTCCAATTTTTTTTTTTTCGTTTTGATGGTCCTTGTTCAGCATACATACACAATACTTGAATCTTATTTTATATACACAACCTAAACATAGAAGCACACACAAATAATTTCTAGAAAGCACTATATATCAGCGATACCGAGTACCTACTACTACAATTTTTGCTTGTAACCAATTCTTATACCCCTCTAC
The DNA here is from genome assembly GCA_958298965.1 of Chrysolina haemoptera. Lineage (NCBI taxonomy): Eukaryota > Metazoa > Arthropoda > Insecta > Coleoptera > Chrysomelidae > Chrysolina > Chrysolina haemoptera. The sequence goes on along the minus strand of OY282595.1, from coordinate 30,205,252 downwards.
AGGTTTAAAGAGGACTGGCCTTTAAAAGATTATGAGTTTCGTACCCTGTCTGAGAAATTACGGTATGTCTATGGAATCTATGCATCTGAGCGGTTCATTACTCCATGCTCTTATTTTACGTTTTATAACGAAATATTACCAAGGGCACATAAGTCAGTAGAACGAAGATATTTCGTTTGTATTCCTGCTCCAAGGTTGAGAAATATATTACGTGGTTCACTGAAAATCATAAACTCAAAGAATCTTTATAAACAAAAGATAAAAGCTTGGATTTCTTCTATGAGCAGAAATGTTTTTCATAATCCCATCTATCCCTGATATTGATATTAATAGTACTTCTATTTACACTCAATATATATATTTTTTAATGTCTTTTTATTCATTGCTACCTCTGTTGTTTTAATATTTATTATATTATTTTTTTATTATTTTGATGATACATCTGTTATTTTTCTATAGTCTATTTTTATGATCATGTGTAAACACGTGTATGTATATGTGTGAACAAAACCGTTTGTGCATGTTTTACGTATTTTTTAGGTGCTTTACCAAAACAAGAATTCAAACATCGTTTTTTATTCCATGAAATCTCAAACAGTTTTTTTCTTATTTAACATAATTTGAAATTTTTTCATTTTGTACAGAGTAATAGAATAGAAAATTCCCATCTGACAATCTGTCAAGGAGGGGACAATGTGAGTCATAATAGAGTATTTTTTACTCATTCCCAGATTTTAATCATTTAGGAATTCATAATAGTCTGGAAAACATTAATTTATATTATTGAAATAACGTAATAATGTTTGATTTTCATATAATGTTGTGTCCATTAGAACAAAAGCTCAGAAAATGTAAATACATAAAAACTAAATTTGCTCCACCTGAAGATCATCGTAGAATGCTGTGTCCTAAATGAAAGTACTAAATTTTTCCCACCGTTGTTGTTCTTTTCTTTCTCTCTCTCACCATTTCATAGTTTGGCATTTCAAATGTGAGAATATTCGTATGTATTTCTGGCTGACATGTTGCTGGCATGCTTGTACCCTGCGCCAAAAAAGGGAGACAGACCCATGCTGTAACAACGTTAGGGACTGGTTGAAAAATCTACCAATCATAATGGATGTTTTATTTCAGGATATTATATCAGACATATATATTTAACGTAACGTAGGAAACTCGTTCAGATCGCCTTTTGAACGTAAGTGTCTGGTGCGGTGTTTGAGTCGGTATTTACTTTCCAGAATAATACTTGTTGCAGTTTGAAAATTTTGTGGATTGACGTGGAAGTGTTATTGTGTTATTCATGCCATTAGTGTCATACTAGCAATTGTGTGATAAGTGATTGTCATTAGCTACGTAAGAGAATCTGGATAAACAAGTGTTGTGATTTTGTAGTCAATCTGTTTCAACAGAAGACAAAAATGTTTAAATTTAACAAGTGCTAGTATGACAGTTCGTCTGAATCAATTTGGAAATTACATGCCATAAAATATATCTTCAGTTGCAATAATACATCAGTAGTTATGATGAATGAAATTAAAAAAGTGTTCATCTTGGATTATCATTGAAAAGTTTAAAATTGGTTTTAAATAATGACCCTAATACAAATCTTGAAAAACGCTTTTCCAAAAATATTTTATCGAAAGTCTTGGTTTATGATGAGTAATTTCAAAACTGTATGAAAATCGGGTTCAGTGGATAACATATTACAAATTCAAATTATCATTGGACTACTGAGTAAAAATTCAAAATAAATTGACAGTTACATCATGTAGTAGATGTTCTCGTTGTATTCATTTCAAAACAATCTTCTATTTTTAGTCCGAAGTAACCGCACCTAGTGTTCCACATATTTGATTCTAATTATAAAGCAGACTACATATAGTCCGAACACCTATTAATACAAGAGGCTGGGGTTTGGTTCTATAACGATTAAAAATAATTGTTATTGGATTTAAGTTCAATCTGGCATACACGTTGTCTGGAATAAAATTGCACTTATTATAAAAAATTCAAGATGAAATCTTGTATGAGGCATTGAGTAATTTCAGATTGTATCAAAACCTAAATTCATTCCTAATATTCATTTCAAAACTCCCATTTTTTCCATCAAATGTTAAAAAAATATCCTTTTCATGAAGCTCTAACAGAAACTGATGTTGATTTAACAAATGCAAATTTTCTAAATGAAGTTGAAAGCTTTAACTATGTTTGAAATTAACACTATTCTACTCAGAAAAGCAAGGACAAAATGACAATGTATCATTATTTATAAATGAAATTACTTGTGCCACACACCAAAGATTCTTTTGACAAACTAATTTAGTATTAAAAATGATAAATCCTCATTTTCTTCCAACAGCCCAGATTGATAATATTCATTAAATCTCTAATTTTATATTTCGTTACTTGAATTTCTTTTTCGGTCTTGCCTGAAGCAAAGAATATTGAACTAATGATCAAAATGAAAAAAATTCAAAACAAACCTGATACTAATTAAACAAGAAACAAAAACTGTTATTCACTGGGAACATCAAAATATAATTTTGATTCTCAGCTTTCATCAAAAACGTTGATTCATTTCAAAGACAATAGTGAGACTCCTGAATTTTTTTTCGGTTATATGAATACCAGTTTCGTTTTGAATTAAAATTAATGTAAAAAATATCAAGCTTTCAAGGAAATATTTAAATTCTCGAATATTTTTTTGTTTTCGAGCACTATATATTATTTCATACTTTTTAGTTCAATAATTTATAAATAAAAACTTGTTTTTAAAAAGATTTTTTACATTTCTTTCATTTTGTAATTTTCAACATTAGGATTTGTTTGATTACTTGTCTGAATGGTTGCGCCAGATGCCCAGGTGGATTTATAATGACGTCATTGTACGTATTTCGCTTATCAAGCACTTTAATTTATTACCCGTATCATTCGGGTTAGTATGGAGATTATAAATCACCATTTTGTGACGTCCGCCATTTTGGATTGACAATGACGTCACTTCAATTTCCGTGTTTCGGTCATCAAGTCGTTTCATTCAATACCCGTATCATAGGAGTTAATGTGCAAATGATAAATTACCATTTTTCGGCAGCCGCCATATTGGATTAAAAATGGCGGCATTTAGGTAATCGTGCATTGTCTCGGAAACCACACTAGTGCCAAATTTCAGCCCAATCGAAAATTGGGAAGTGGGTTAAATTTAACTCGCAAAATTCCATTACACGCACCGGCTGGCATAGGTGTAAAAATAATTAGGACTTCTTACATCAACATTCTTTGTGATCGGTAGCATTCACCTTAACATGGATAGGTCCATGAAGTAGAAAAATTTTCCGATTTAATTTTCTAATGTTTTCGCGACTTGTTTTGAGAAGAAGGGAGTTCGAGGGCTCGCCCTTATCACATTGGAGTATGTGTATACGACCCAAAACTATATTTTTTGACAAGTGAGTCATGCAACTTCTGATCTCACCGAGAGTGATATAAACTTATGATTTCCAAATGCGCCACCAGGTATATTTTCACTTACTTTGTCTCCATTTGACATTATGAATACATGTGCCACTTGTCAGTTTTTGTGACCAAACTTCTTTCATTTTCTGAAATTTATTTTTTAGTCTAAAGGGCTATGGATATGATAGAATTACCAATTCAAGTCCTAACATATCTGGAGACCACTGTTTTCAGTCGCAATGTTGATAATATAATTTGTAGTATTAATATTTTCAAATGGCAATATATGCTGGCACTTCATTACGATTATGTTGATACCGGCCACTGTTAGGTTTCAAACAAACTTTCGGTAAAAAAAAACTAAACAGATTACTGAAGATCTTTCTCAAAATGAAACATCCTTTAAGATTAAAATGAGATTCAAATGCACTTAGTAACCTGTAACCTACACAGTTGATAAAACAGAATAATCCAAGTGTATGTAAAAGAAAACTACTTTCTATCTCATCTTATATCTCATTATACCACTTTACTGAAAAAATAAATCAGGAAACTATTGTGTACGGCATTGATTGAAAAACATGTTGATAAAATTATTTATGCAATGATATAGGTAATTATTAATTTATGGTATACATTCAAATCTTATTTTAACCTTAAAAGGAAATATTTAACGTAATATTTTCAAGTTCATAGACGAATTTTTTTGAGACCTTATAGTGAGCGGAATCAAATTAATCGTATTATAGTATGCTCTTTTTTCCTGACCCAACGAGTATCTTCCCAAAAAAAAAAACAATAATAATTTGAAAATTAAATTTTACACAGCACGTGCATTTTTACCGAAAACCGTTATATTTTAGTTACATATTTTTCTCAAAAGTAATATTCTGAAGCTCGAGTATCTTGAATGATGTCATCAATTTTGGGAGGTGATTCCTTGTCATATTTTAAGAAAAAAAGTTTGTATAAACGTATGTCCTAACTTGCTTCGTTTCCGAGTAACGGGGTATCAACTGCGATGCCACTGGAAGTTGAATTCAAAATCTAACTTCATGAAAACAAGCCCCTTGGTAGTACTAAAAAACACACGAAGTTTAATCGGAATTGGTGAAAGAATTTTGACTAATTCATGAAAAACCGATTTTTTATTAAACTTTTGAAACCCCGTTAATCGGAAACAAAGCAAGTTAGGACACACGGTTATATGAACTTTTTTTCATAAAATGGGACAAGGAATCACCACCTGAAATACACCCTGTATACAAAATCCAATGAAATTAGTTAAACTGAGGTCATGTGATTGAATACAACTAATCAGAACAACATTATACTGATAACAGACCATACGGTCTGTTTTCAATCTCAGGCACGTTGCTATGGATAGACATATTTTGATTTGATTTGATAAACTAAATGATTTGAACGTATCCATAACAAATATAATTTTCAAAATAATAAAAAAAATGTTGGTTACATGTGATACATGGTTGTAGTCAGAAAGTCGTATGGAAAAAAAAGTGAAAATATATCAGGTGTCTTATTTAGAAATCGAAAGTTTATACCACTTACAGTGAAATCAGAAATTGCATGAAACTGACTCACTGGTTTAAAAATGCAGTTTTTGGTCTCATACAGATCTCATACAGAAATTCCATTTCAATATCTTCAAAAACAAAAAGTTATGATGGCAAGCCATCTTCCGTGGACACCCGGTATATAGTATCGGAAAGTTTTCATCTTGGATATGGTGGTTTAATGAGAGCATAAAGAATAGCTTGCTATATGTTGAGAGAGCATTACAATTTCTCCTCTACTCGCTCGAGAAAGGGATATCGACGTGCGCTGTGTGCGGTGTGTAACAGGAGAGGCGCACAGTATGTAGTATTATCATATCATTGCGTTCCTTGTTGCTCGCGTAGATTTCTGTATATACCCCAGATGAAAATTTTCCGATACTGTATAGCTTATAAGGGGGGCACCGCGAGAAAAAAATTTCAAACTATATTATTCGAAAGTCAGATTTTTTTCACTGCTTTTACTGGTTTTTCCGATAGTTTTTAATAGTTCACTGTATAGCCTGATAAAATAATTATTGTTTATAATCACACGGTGTTAATAATTAGCATATCCTTTCAATTCAGCAATTACCTAATTAGTAGATAAGGCAATATTATGAAATTAATTTAAGACAAACAAGACGCAGGTATCTAGCAAAGATATATAATGGGTATCAATAAGGACAATTCTGTATGTAAATTTAGTTTAATCTTCCTCTTGAAGATGATCACTTGGTGTAAAAAATAGCGGTTTGGTGTTGGGATAAAACTCCAGTATATTTATCATTTTCTGCTTCTTCCGATTGAAGGTCATTACACTTCAAACACGAAGCGTCAACCACTTCTGTGAAAAATAATTTTCAGACAGAATAAAGATTTATTATATAATTTTTGGAGTTCATATCGATTATCAATAATATATTTATTTTTTTCAGGAAGGCTCTAGGGCTATATTAAGTGTCCGGATAATTTTTCTCACATCCGTTTACCATGCCTAAACCAGTACAACAAGAGGGGGATGATCCCGATCCAACGCCATACTTGTTCGTCTCTTTGGAACAAAAGAGAATCGATCAAACGAAGCCCTATGATGCCAAAAAATCTTGTTGGGTTCCGGACGACAAGGAGGGTTTCTTACTTGGAGAAATCAAAGGAACGAAGGGTGATCTCGTAACTGTTGGTCTCCCTGGAGGAGAGGTAAAATCAATAGCTCACTCAAGTTATTTTAAACTATTACAGAAATATGATCCGATCATAAATCTGTTTGAATATACTTCTTTCACTAAACACTATATATATATATATATCAGATGAAATTCAATGGCTTTATCCGGGGAAGTAGTTGTTTTCTGTTAGATATTACAAAAAAATCACATTTTTCAATTTTCATGGAGAATATTCCACTTTTCAACAAAAATGTGTTTATACCAAGTTTCGATTGGTGAATATCTGTAATCTAATTTTATTTTGATGTGCTATACTTTTTCTTATCTATTTTTCAGTCAATTTGACGCTGATGTTTGTTTTCTTCAATTTTTGGGTACACGGAATATATTGGTACAAACAAAAATTATGCATACGAATTATGTCAACTCATCATTTGAAAAAAAAAACAATCAACAAATTAACTTAATGTTGATAATTATTCTCGTTCTTTCGAAATCATCTGTGAAATGTAAATTCAGAATATAAAAAATGTTCAATAAAAAACACGACAAAAAAAAACTGCACTCATGTACATGAATCATAAAATCAATAGAAAAATACACCTCTTTGAATCCATTATTTGTGTGTAGACATGAGCAGTTTGATATTCACGTGCCATGTTCAATAAGACATATCTGAATATTTGATGAGTCGTATAAAAGTAGCATTTGAAAAAAATTGTTAAACTTACTTGGGTGTTGAAAAGGGAAACATTCTCCATGAAAATTGAAAAATGAAAGATCTGATTTTTTTGTAATATCTTACAGAAAACAACTACTTTCCCGGTTAAAGCCACGCTGGACATGGAACTACATCTGATTGATATTGTGAAAAGACTCTAACTGAAAAGAAAAAATCTGAAAAAATATATATACTTTGGTGATTTGTCCTATCCTCTTTCTTTCAGAATTTTTTGAACTAGCAGCTGGTAAACAAGGAATTGAATTTGCTTTACATCCAGTAATTGATTTAGTATCTTTCATGTATCTTCTTGCTGATCAATAAAAGACTTTGTTTTTGATGACCTACCTGAAAAACATTATTTCGCACACAAAAATTACGTATGTCGTACTGGCGCGAAATAGTTCATTCCGCACTAATGCGAAGATTGCCATATATTGTTATTTTGAAGTTTTTGTGCAAAATTTTGTTGAAGGAAATTATGTTAGTTTTTAGATACTACCAAAATTCTCGATATCTGTTTTCTGGTTCTATTTATTCAAATCATTTCGAGAAATATTTTTTTGGGGATATCCATACATACTTTTCTTAATTGTTTCAATAACATATTGGAAAAATTTACTCTTTAATTTTTCATTATGATTCGATATCTCCAGTCTAGTTGAAAAAAGTTATATATGAAAAGATGCAATATCGAAACTGTAGATTTCAAGTTTGAAGCACCTTGAACACATCTTTTTTTAGTAAAAATATTATTTAAATAATGCAACAAAATTAGGTAAAGCTATTCGAAGTTATATTGAAATTTTTCAATTCATCATTTTTACAATGTCTAAATAATACTGTTTTGGAGTAGGAAAAACACTTCAAAAAGGAAAATGTGCATCAAGTAAATCCTCCAAAATACGAAAAAGTGGAAGATATGGCTGACCTAACGTACCTTAACGATGCTTCCGTTCTACATAATTTGAAACAACGATACTACGCCAAACTGATTTATGTGAGTATTTTAAAATCACTATAATCAACTTTTTTTCTTCATTTAGGAAAAAAACTTCAAAAAGGACCAAGTAACCCAAGTGAATCCTCCCAAGTATGAAAAATGTGAAGATATGTCTAATTTGACTTACTTAAACGACGCTTCGGTCTTGCACAATTTGAAACAACGTTATTACGCTAAATTGATTTATGTAAGTTGTCGAAGATATGTAGGACCCATCTGAATTGCTCAAATCCTTTGTGTTGTATTCCGATTGATACCAAAGATGAATTTCCAATCTCTCATGGCCAATATAATATTATAAATTCGTCTCTAGTGGTAATGGTTCAACTGGATTTGAGCAATTTATTTCCAAAGTACAATGTTGTCCTGCCTTCAGAAAAAAACGGAATACACCGCCAAGGCAGATTAAGGATTTATCTTACATTTTCGTCCGTTGGGAGAACCGGAAAAACTCCACCCAATCTTTAAATTACAGTGTTGTCCTGCCTTCAGAAAAAAACGGAATACACCGCCAAGGCAGACTAAGGATTTATCTTATATTTTCGTCCGTTGGGAGAACCGGAAAAACTCCGCCCAATCTTTAAATTACAGTGTTGTCCTGCCTTCAGAAAAAAAACGGAATACACCGCCAAGGCAGACTGAGGATTTATCTTATATTTTCGTCCGTTGGGAGAACCGGAAAAACTCCGCCCAAACTTTAAATTTCAGTGTTGTCCTGCCTTCAGCAAAAAACGGAATACACCGCCAAAGCAGACTAGGATTCATCTTACATTTTCGTCCGTTGGGAGAACCGGAAAAACTCCGCCCAAATTTTGAATTACAAATTCTAACACATTAGTTTAAATGTTTGAAGATATTAATGTTTTAATAATTTCATGGAAGCGAACACCAAATATCTTCCAGATGAAATGTTTTATTCACATAGGTATTTTTATAAACCTCAGCCGTACAGTTCTTCCTGGTATTTACAAAACGTACAAATGTCTTGTAGAATTTTTTTAGTTGATTGGACCCGAATTGACTTATGACTCATAATACTGGAAGTCTATACATTGAGTGACATTTTCCATCGAAAGAAATATGTTATATTCTAGTTGTTGATATTCAGCTTACTGGATAAATCGTTCAAGAATGCGTACTTTCTCTGAGCAACTTCAGACACCAAAATACGCGAATCAAAAATTATTATGCATTTATAAAAAATTCTTAATTCATGATATTGGTATTGGTATCAGTAAGTATGGATGGTGACTCATCTTCTTCTACTATCACAAGGTGTTTTTCTTCACAGCAGCCCTTCAAGCCTCAATTCCTTCAGGAATTTTAGGATTTTGAGGGGTCTACTCGTGGTATTTCTCCCACGGTCAGCTGGTATGATTCCAGTATATTCAATCTTTCATGATCTTCAGCGTAACACTCCATCAATATATGGTGGGATGTTTTTGGATGTTCCCCACAGAATCTGCAGGTGGTGTCTTCCTCTATGCCTAGGTTCCTTAGGTGTTCTTTGAGTCTGCAATGCCCCGTTAGAAATCCCGTAATTATCACTTTAACCAACCTGAGGTTTGCTTCCCAAGCAGTTCTCACCATGATATGGAGAGGAGTGAGGTTCAGAATGACCTCTATTGCTGCTGTCAACATCATTACTCCTGTTATACAAAGACATGCTAGTCTTTGCACTTTCTCCAAGATTTTCTTTGTTGTGGCGAGCTCGGTTCTGCCGTGTCACACTACTGCTCCGTAGGTGATCATAGGTCTCACTATCATGGTGTACATCCATCGCAGTACTGATGGGTTTCAGCCCCTTGTTTTTCCTGCAATGTTCCAGCACATTATCAGTGATGATTTTGCCTTATTAGCGATCTTTTCTACTTGTCTGTTCCAGAGTAGTTTTGAGTCTAGGGTAAGCCATAGATACTTCACCTCTTGCTGCTATTCTAAGTGCTCCGTCGAGACGAACAGTCCTTAGGTGCTGAAACCTTGTTCTTCATGGCTTAACGCCTTGGCCAACAATTTACATTGTCGTCCGGGAATGTAATGTTTTTACTACTAGATACACGATGTACCTTAATTATCCGATTTTTCTTTCAGAAACGAAGAGAATTACTCAGATATCAATACCGTGATTTTGTTGAATTATTATTATTATATGTACCTACATATAATTGGTCTTCTAAAAAAGTTTATGTTTGTTGTTTTTGAATCACAGGTTTGAACGAAGTGAAAAATCCTGTATATTCTGAGAATATCGTTACTATGAATTGTTCAAATGGGTCTTTTCATGTACCAGCTGCTCCCTTACAAGCAACCATCAGAAGCCTTCGTGAAAACTTCTTCAGTAACATTACTGTTGTCTCCTTCTGGAAACAATAGGTTGGGAGAAAAAAGATATTTCTATTATTTCTCAATTATTTAATGTTGTGAACTTTGGGAAAATCTTCGCTCACCAATAAGTCCTGAAGCTTGCCGTTCGTTGAGAAAAAAGGTCGTCATGGAGTTCGGCAGGCATCCAAGGGAATGGATGAAATTAATAAACTCGCAATGGGGGCGAGTGTCCCTCTTTCCTTGAGAGCAAAATTGCTAAGTTCTCCTCTGATAAGTCCTACGTCATCGCCTATTTTTCGGTTACTTCGAACTTCAACTTATCTAATTGCCCCCCCCCCCCCCTTAGGAACGATCGGTTCCACCCCTGAGAATAGAAAGTATCCTTGAAAGTATCGCATTTATACACTTGGAAACGACTGTAGATCTCAACAGATGGAACGTCGTGAATAAAAATTGCAGAGAATGGATTTTTTTTCTTTTCTTTGCCCTTATAGACAATGTCCAGTCCAGAATAACCTTACTAAAAGTGAAACTTTGTCAACCAACTTCAAACAAAGAACTAGCCTACCTGAAAATACTTTCAAGTGATATTTTTTTTTTTTTTTGGTGTGCACAGTGTGTCTGACCGCTGGCAGTGTTTCATCGCGGTTTGCACAGGCTGTAGACCTCGTATCAGTGATTACCGAGTAACGTCTTGAAAATTAAATATCTCCCAAAATAATTTTTGTTTCAACAAAAAGTATTCTTTCATTTCGTTTTGTTTTGTCATCTTCTGGTTCTCATTTTATTTATCGCTCCAATTTCGGGAACACCCTGTATGGTGCTTCTGTTTCTATAAGGGCTAGGATTTTGGAATATGTTGATTGTCCTCTTGAGTCCTCTTGAGTATCTCCTGCTTCTTGACCCGAATGGAAGATAATTATGTTTTTTCATTGTTATTTTGAATTGGTAAATCTTCAATGAAAAAGTAGAAGCAAAGTAAAGAGGCGATTGGAAGGAATCGACCAAATAGTATCCATTTCTCAGACCGTAAGTCTACTTGGTAATATTACGTGAGTACCTACAGAAAGTAGAGCAGTGGTACTCTAAGTACCTAGTATCGCTAAACAAATAAGGAAATGTTAACTTGATTTTCTCATTGAGGAACATTGACCTAGTGGACATACATAAAGTATAACTACTTGGTACTTGATTCATCATTCATTCATATAACCTATAAACATTTCTTTATTATTATGTTTGTATTTTAACACTTGCTTCATTCTTCATGAAAAATTATGTTTTAAATGAACTTCATCTTACAGACTTATTCCGGCCTCTTCTGTGTCGCCATCAATCCATACAAACGCTTTCCCGTGTACACAAATCGTTGCGCCAAACTGTACCGTGGTAGGAGGCGTAATGAAGTGCCACCCCATATTTTTGCTATTTCTGATGGCGCCTATGTGAACATGTTGACGAGTAAGTTTGTCCGATATTGAATTCATATGAGAATATTCATTCTTAATTTTTTACAGACCACGAAAATCAATCCATGTTGATTACGTAAGTATTCTAGCAATAAAATTAACTCTACATTAATTATTACTATGTATGTCCCTAATGTTACAACAGTCATTTACGTTCAACAATCAATGAGCAGTTAATAGTTTCTTATCAATTGGAGAATAAATTATCTCCGGTAGTATTGCGAACCAGTCTACATATAAATTTTTAATTTCAGAATTCCTTCTGTTTTTCAGTACTTACAATCACAATGATACTTATCAAAATTTTCAGTACAGTGCTGATGAGCACTACAAAATAATAACTAGAGTATGCAACTCAACCATCATAGGATTTAATGTTACATTGAAATCTCAAAATTACAAGATAGTACAGTAACCACAGACAAATGTAAGCCATAAGTGAAGAATGAATCGTAGCACTTTGAAATTCTTGACATGTATTGTTAGAAAAAAAATAGTTTACCAATAAATCAGGCGTAGAACCAAAAAAAAATGTATTTAAAAAAAAAATGTTTTTGCTGTTGTTTCGGAAAGTATAAGATTTTTCAAGAAACAATTTCAACAAGGCGAAAGATAATTAAATTCTCCACAAGAAATATACTAAATATAATAAGTAATTTCTCACAAAATGCGCTCGTTTTCTCTGAAATCGTGATTGAATTCCGATATCTAATTTCAGGCTCGCCTTAACCCGCCACTGCAATTTCCGGCATAACTTTGCTAAAAATTATAGTAGAAGGAAAAAAAACTGTATATCGTTCCTGAAGACTTCTACTTCCTCATTCTAATATATCCCACTTCACATAACCCTTCTACGATATTCGCGGAGGATCCGAAAGTCATGGATATTTTAGTTGAAATTAAATAATTATACTAAAGAAGGAATCAGTACCATTTTTGGACCATATGCAACGATTTTAGACTAGTGAGACAAGTGTCACTTATACATGCCAAAGAAAAAACTGATGGGTTTTACTCCTGCCTCAGTTTTCAACTCACCCATAATCCCGGCAATTTCTTCAGTAAATGTTGAAAATAATCGCTCATACACATCCTACATAAAACATGAAATTTAAAGCTTGAGGTTTGCACTTCACAATAGTATTATTAAACATATATGCAGGATATGATTAAGCGATTATTTTCAACATTTACTAAAGATAATGCCGGTTTTATGGGTAGGTAAAATGAGGCAGGAGTAAAACAAAGTTTTTTTTTTTGGCATGTATAAGTGGGACCTGTCACACTACTCTAAAATTGTTGCGTATAGTCCAAAGAGGGTATGGGTTGCTGCTTCAGTATAATGATTCCATATTTACTGAATTATTCATGATTTTCGGATCATCCGCAAACATCTCCATGAAGTTCTGCAAAACACATCTTAGGTACTCAAATACTCTCATAATATATTTGCATGAGGGTAAGAGTCTTCAGAAATGATATAAACTTTTCCTTTTTCTTCTCCGATCATTTTTAGCAGAGTTATGACCAATCAAATATTCGGCTCCGCCAGAACTTTCAGCGGCAGATAAGCCTGAACCTGAAATTTGATATCGGCGTTCAATCACGTTTTCTGAGAAAACGAGCGCATTTCGTAAAAATCTATTTATTTATTTATTTTCAAACGAAAAAAAAATATGTACCACCCGTGGAATTTTGATAAACAATTCGTGTTTATCATGGTTCCAACTACTAGCATACCAAGTTTGATAGTGCTACAATCGATCCTTGTCTCAAAACCCAATCGTACTGGATTACTAAGAAATAGTACATTCAACAAATTACTGAGACATTCAAATATTATTTTTCGTCGACCTCTACAAAAAATGACATTTTACGTACTAATTTCAGGACGAAAAATCGACTATTTTTGAAGACGAAAAATATTTGACTAAAAAAACAGTCGATTGTCGATTCGAAAATCGGAAATCAGTAGGTAATTTGTAGAGGTCGACGAAAAAATGTAATATGCACCTCGGCGAAATACTCTCTATTGTCTCGCCAGCTTGCTAGCCTCGGCTGCGCCTCAGCTATCAATTTGCAGGCTCGCCTATAATAGACAGTTTTTCGTCCTTGGTACATAAATAACTATTGCAGACAGAATCTCCTTATTTTTCTGTCTTCAGGTACGGGTTCTTCCGTGGTCTTCGGTAAAAATGTCAAAACGTTTCGACTCCAACTACGGCAGTCATCTTCAGTACAATGCTCATTAATAATAGGATTTCTATGATGCCATGCCATGAATATTGCTACAATAATTCATTACATGATAAAGCAATTGGTTTGAGTGCATACGCTGGATTATAAACTTAGCTTTGTTCTTCATTGTAATTAAAGACTGGTTTAATGTGGCTACCGTTCGACATTAGGTTTTTTGTCATTGTACTGTGAATACAAAGTTTTTGTAAAACGATTTTTCGTCAAACAGTGGAGAGTCTGGTGCTGGAAAGACAGAAAATACGAAAAAAGTAATCGCTTACTTCGCAACCGTTGGTGCCTCAACTAAAAAACCTTCCGAAGAAGACGCAAAAAAAGGCACCTTGGAAGATCAAGTTGTGCAAACGAATCCGGTTCTTGAAGCCTTTGGTAACGCTAAGACCGTGCGTAACGACAATTCATCTAGATTCGTAAGTGGCACTTTATCTGAGATTTACTCGTTCAGAAACATTTTGAAATTATTTAGGGTAAATTCATCCGTATTCATTTTGGTCCAACTGGAAAACTGGCTGGTGCAGATATTGAGACTTGTAAGTTTTTTGCGACGTATTTTGGAAGTGGCTTATAGTTAACTCATTCCTATTGTTTTCTAGATCTTCTAGAGAAGGCAAGAGTAATATCCCAACAAACACTGGAAAGGTCTTATCACATCTTTTACCAGATAATGTCTGGAGCTGTACCTGGAGTGAAAGGTGAGGTTTTCTGTTTTTTTTTTTATAGTTGTATAATTATTAAAAATTTATTATTTCAAGTAGAAAATATAAAATCTAGTGGAAAAGCCGTAATATCTATGCAACCATATAAGTTGCATAGATATATCAGTGTATTTTACAGATACCATGTCGTATTTCGAAATATCCTACTGAGCGTTTTCTGAACGTGTACCGAGATGGAACCTGTTAGCTAATTGCAATGTTCATCTTCTCTGACTGTTATAGAATAGCCGGTTGAGCTTGCATTTAATGTTGGTACACAGCAACTCTGTACCGAGCACTGACAAATAGTGCTGTTGAGCTCTTATCAGTGAGCACTTTCAGAAATTGCTTAAAAATGTCGAGCACTAAGAACTACGAACTTTTGAATAATTTTCAAATTCAATATGACTTACCTACTAGTATTATTGCCTAAGAAAATTGTTAAATTGTTAACAGAAAGAGATAAACTACTGAAGATAAATAACACTTTTAATTTTTAGTGAAATCTCAAATTTGGAAACTATTTGAAATTTCTAATTACTTATAATTCTTTGATATTTTCACAATCCTGTTTTTATGTAGAATAACAACAATTTCAGTTCGGAATAGTGTATTGACAGTAAATTTTGACATTCAATAATACTTATTATACAGTGTGTCCATAAAGTAATCCCCCCATATACACTTTTGAACGGAGTGGAATTTTCTTTTGAATTTTTTTGGTGAAATGATAGTCTATAAGCTACTTTTTGACAGTAATAAAAACTACCTACCCTTCAAAATGACAGCCAGGCGCCATTTTGGAAGAATTTTTAAATGGCATAGGGGTCGAGTGATACCTCATTCGAATTGTCTTTTGATTTTTTATACGACTGCAAAATTTCAGACAAAAATATTTATCCTCAACAAAATGGCAGCACATTATGTTAGAACTTTTATACGCGATTTGTTTGAATAAATGGCTTTAAACGAGCTCAACTGATATTAAAAAATATTTTTTGATATCTACAAATGTTTTCTGTCCCTCAGAATTGCATATGGGACATGATTACTGAGATTTGCTGAGATTCAATAAAACGATGAGGTATTACACTACTTATCTACTTATTTGATTTTTTTCCTAATATAGCACCCATCTGCCATTTTGAGTGACAAGAAGCTCTTGCAGAAACGAAAACATATTTTATCATTGCACTAAAGCTCTTTAATAGCCATTTATTCGCAAGGTTCCTTTTGTGAGAGTTCTAAAATAATGTACCGCCATTTTGTTTTGGAACAATATTTTTGTTTGAAATTTTGCTGCCTTATAGAGAATTGAAAGACGATTCGAATGAGGTATCACTCGACCCCCTATGCCATCTGAAAAATCTTTCAAAATGGCGACTGGCCGCCATTTTGATAGATGTAATGTTTCTATCATTGTCAAAAAGTAGCTTATGAACTACCATTAAACCAAAAAAAAAATAATTCAAAGAAAAATTTCTTTCCGTTCAAAAGTTAACAGGGGGGTTACTTTATGGACAGACTGTATATTATTATACAAAGTTGGTCACTACACTTCCACTTCTGAAAGGATTATTTCCACTGTTTTACAAAGACTCCTTTGCTATTTAATACTCCTTGTATCTTTAAAAGAATTAGTGAAATATTGAACTCATTGAGAATAGTTTTTCCCAAATGCAGAATCATGTTTGTTATCTAATGACATCTACGACTATCACTTCGTATCCCAAGGAAAAATAACAATCCCCAATGTAGACGATGGTGAAGAGTGTCAGCTAACTGACGTAAGTGTGGGTGAATTCAATGAAACACCTTCAAGGACTCAAGTTTTCATTGTTTTGTCTTGATTGTGACCTTGTTTTGTTTATATCGACAAGCTATGTAGTACTTTCATGTCAATATTTTGTTCAACATGAATTGAGTAGATCCTTCCCTTTTAACCGTAGTTTGTTTTGTACTTCCCTAGATAAATGTTTGTTGTCGAATAACATCTCCGACTACTATTTCGTATCACAAGGAAAAACTACGATTCCTGGTGTGGACGACAGTGAAGAATTTAGAATCACCGATGTAAGTCCTTGCAGAAGTTCATCCACCAAAATTCGTGGTTGAGATTCTCCCAATTGTTTTGTGTTTGTTTTTCGTTAGCCCCAACTAATTTTATGAAAAGCAGTCTAGCCTTGATCATCATTAACGATGTATATCGCTATATATATATTACTAATAAGATTTGTGAGGATCTAATCATCTAAAATTAAGATGAAGTCTGTGATCCTGGCAAAGCTTGCTTTTCTGTTTGGCATTCATACGAGTACCAAATACTGACATATAAGAAAGTGCCTAAAATGATTTTGTTTCCTTTTTTTAGCAATGCTGCTTCTGCTTTTCGAATATTACAAAACCAAGATTTATATATTGGTAAAATATATTTTTCAAGACGACTTTCTTCCGTATTTTGCACTGCAAACTAGCACATTTGCTAAATGAGTTATTATATAAAATAGTACGAAATAAAATATTAAATGAAATAGTTTCTGAAGAGATCAGTATACTCAAATATTGTTCAATGTTTTATGAAATTTGTTCTCGTTGTTCAATACATCTAAAGAGTGACCCATTTGAAAGCGGACCAACTCTCTACAACTGTTATTTATTATCCGATTCAGAAGTTTTTTTTTTCAATAGATAGAGCATCAATAGTTCTAGTTGAGTGATATAAATTCAAAAAACATACTAGCGATTTTTTTAGATAGAATTAGACGGCGCCACTGGATTCACAACATTTTCAAGTGATTTATGTGAAAATTACGTAGGAATGTGTCCATGAATAAAAAAGTTATATGGAAATAAAATTTGAAAATTATGTCAATAAATCAACCCACCTCTTCAATTTCATAACTTTCATCAAAATTCTTACTACACCACTGGATTCAGAATACTTTGAAATATATTTAGTCAGAATTTCATCAAAATCTGATCATAAATAAAAAAATTATACAATAATAAAATTTGAAATTAGTGGAATTTTAGGAAAATATTATTTTATAATTTTTTATTTATGAACAGATTTCGATAAAATTCTGACCAAATATATTTCAAAATATCTTGAATACAATGGTGTTGTCAGTTCTGAAATTGAAGTGGTGGGTTGATTTATTGACAACATTTTCAAATTTTATACCCATACAACTTTTTTATTGATGTACGCATTCCTACGTAATTTTCATATAAGCCAATTGAAAATGTCGTGAATCCAGTGGTGTCGTTAAACTCTATTTAAAAAAATCGCTAGTCTGTTTTTTGGATTTTTGGTCTTGAAAAAATTCGAAGTAGGCCTTGAATTTTTTTTTTTTTCGAATTTATGGCACTCAATTAGAACTTTTAATGCTTTATCTATTGAAAAAAAAAATCTGAATCAGATTATAAATGACAGTTTTAGAGAGGTGGCCCGCTTTCAAATGGGTCACTCTGTCTATCTAATATGCTTCTTCACTCAATTAATTTAATGGTAAGTGCGAGTAGTAAAAAGCACATTCAAATCTGAAACTAACATTTGTAGGTGGGAGCAATTTCAATTTATTTTCGAGTGAAATTTCGTAGTGCAAGTCTCCCGTTCAACAATATTTTAAAATCCCCTATTATTTGTCGTTCTCGTAGGTCGTCGGAAAAAGATAGTGTAGAACTCGTGCGGCAACTGGTTATTTAATAATCGTAGGATAAGATAATAAACCACGAGCCGTAGGCGAGGGATTCATCATCTTGTCACACTCCTATGAAATATAATGTTTCCGCACAAGTAGCAAAATACACTATTACATCTACCGATGTGAATATCTGCTTTTTTGATATAACAAAGCATAGGTTGATATATTGATGAAATATTTTTTTATAATTTATAAATATTCAATTCCACTGGATTCAATATATTTTAAATCTGATCCGTTTATTGAACAGAAAATTGCTTGCTTTCCAATGACATCTATGATTATAACTTCGTGTCACAAGGAAAAACTACCATTCCTAATGTTGACGACGCTGAAGAATTTACATTAACTGACGTAAGTAGGTAGTGTATTCTGTCCTGATTTTATGATCACTAATAACAATTTTAAATTAATAATAATTTTCCCTCCTTACACACTCATAAGAGCGTTACTTCAGGCCTAGCCTGTGAGGGGTAAATAACGGCTATTATTATTATTTGCCGTGGCGCTTCAGTATGACCACTGATATTCATGGCGCATTCACCTTTCAGCTGTAGGAAAACCCGAAAAAACCTACAGTTCCACCCTCGGTAGACGGTGTAAGTTAACTCTAGTCACCAGGATTGTCATCTAGGCAATTCACATCACACTTACTGCAAACGAAGAATTAATGTGCACCAATCAAGACTGATTGATTCGAAAAAATCGCCATCCAGATAATCGAACTTGTGCCAACTACTGCCTTGGTCATCGGCTACCCTATGCGGAATAAAATATGTGACCATTTCCTCATTTTTGATTTATTTGCATACATTTCATGATGATAACCGGGAGTAACAATTTGAAATAATTATTTCATCTGAATCAACCGCCGATTAATGAGAAATTAAATGTTGCCATTGCCATTAATTGTGAAACTAACGATTTGTTAATTAATATGTATGTAGTAACAGGGAGTTCTTTTATGATATGCAAATATCTAAGAATATCAGTCTATATGAAAAATCAAGGATATTTTGCTTCATAAACTATGGTCCAAAAATGACCCGTGAAGAACATGCGGGGTGATAAAGTTATAGAAAAAGGATAGAAACTAAATGATATAATCAAAACCTCATAACATAGTTCAGTGATATACAGTACGTAGTGAAACAAGCTCCTATCTTTTCATTACAAACATAATCTTCAACAGTCGCGTGGGTACGAGCACTGACTTTGATATTTTCGAAGGCAAAAATAATGCGCTAATAGTTTTTACCTAGATAATTTTTTAATTTCCCGTTCAATTTTCCGTTAGCTATTGAGGTCGGAGGATTTTGGTTGCCATTTTGAGGTCCATCTCAGCCAAAGAACTGGATGAAAGTTTAAAAATATCACTGAAATATTTGGAGCGGTTTCTGAAATATTCATTAATTTTTGTTTTTTCCTTGAATTATAACACCCCGTATTTCAGCAAAAAAGCACGTACTCACCATAGTTTATACAGCGAACTATCATTCATTTTCCATGTGGAATCATTTCATTGAATAGTCGAAAATCATGAAGGAACGTCCTTTATAATGGTGGCTTCCCAAGTTTATCTCCTTGTTATGCATTTTTGGTACTTAAAAGAGGTGGTAGTTTGAAACTCCAGTAAACTTTCCTGAAGATGGCAAATGATTACTGTCGAAATATGGTAGAAATTATCCATCTAAGGACCAAAAATACATTTAACGGAGAAAAACCAAAGAAAGCAGACCATCATATTTTTTCCGTGAAAATATTTACATATATAAGTATATGTATATAGAACTATTAATATTATATGTGTGCGATTTGAAAGCGCAATACACTGTTATTTTGAAACCCATTGTCTGATTTTCAAAAATGAAAATTTCAAGCTATAGTTCTCGACAAGCTATATTCATAGATGTGGACAAATATGAATTATTCTCGTTTCCAAGGCCAACACGAAGATTTGCTAAATGGTCGGATTTTCGAGAACGACCATCAGGCATATTTTTTTTAATGAAACCATGAGAAACAATCGTTGATTTGCTATTTATTGTACTAAAGGATGTAGATGATACTCTTTCAACTTTTGATTTTTGGTTGCACTAGGAAAATCTCACTGTACAAGTTCACTAATGAAACTTTGAATCTGAATATTTGATGTGTTTCCTATTTGAATGGGTACTAGAACTTTTCTGTGACATTCATAGGCTTTCATGCAGGGTCAGTCAAAAATGCATGAATTTGGAAATTTGTCATTGTATAACTAACACCCTGTATGAAACATTGCGCTGAAATTTGGTATATAGGTATTCAAGACATGCCCAAATCGTTTATTTTTTCGAAAAAATTTGCCTAATTGTCGTTCTCGAAATTTCGACCCATTTAGCAGATAATAGTTGGACGTGAAAATCGGTCAATGGGTTTTAAAATAACAGGGTTTGCGGTTTAAAATCGCTTACAAACATAAAGTTCGCAACATATGGAAGTTTTTTTTTTAATAACAAATAAAATGAATATTTGACTCCGCAGTTAGTTTGTGCTTGAAAAAAGAGTGAAAAACAGCCTGTTTTGTTCTGTCACGTGCTACTCCAAAAAAGCCAAATAAAAAAGTTGCTCAATTTTCAATTTTATACCTTTGCTCCAAATTCGGACTTTCTACTGTCACTTCGGCTTTTTCCAATTTTTTTTAATTTTCGTTGTATGGACGTTAATATGTTCAGTAACGAATAAACGTATTTCTCTTCATTCTTATCATACTCGTATTCCTTTTTCAAAAGATTTGTATCCCGTTAGCTGCAGATGAGTTCGAAATATTTTAATGTATATAGTTTTCGAGCAAATAATAATTTTTCGCTATACGTTTTTTGAATTAATTTCATAAATTTTATATTCTATATTCACCATTAAAAGTGTAATAAACATTAAAGAGAATAACCTTAACCAAGTTTACAACAAAACATCGCAACATTCATTGAATCATCTCAATAATCTTATAAAGAACCCGAATCTATCATTCAGTATGCCGTCCTTCCTGTTCTATACAAATTATAGTCCTTTCGTTCACAGACTTGTGGCATTTTTAATAAACAGGGAATATGAGAATTATGAATGTACGAAAATCTATACACGAAATAAATAATCTGACATTAACCAAAACTAAAAATTTGTTTCTAAAGCCTACTAAAGAAAAAATCTGAATCAATTATACCTACTATTTTCTTTCCGAGATGTTGCATTTGTCTTGTATCGTTTAAAATCACGGAATTCTATATCATGTTTAGTACAAATCGCTAGAACGAAAGTCTTTTGAATAGTTATGAAACTGTAGGTCGTTGTTTAGTTTACAGAAAATTATGA
Organism: Chrysolina haemoptera; assembly: GCA_958298965.1. Lineage (NCBI taxonomy): Eukaryota > Metazoa > Arthropoda > Insecta > Coleoptera > Chrysomelidae > Chrysolina > Chrysolina haemoptera. The sequence continues at coordinate 30,183,541 of OY282595.1, read as the reverse complement.
TATTTCGGGATTGTTTGTAACTGAATTAATTATTGATTAGAAAAATAATCGAACTGGATAAAAATCTATTAAAACAAGAAATACGAGTGAAATAAGAATGAAAAAAAAAAAATTTATTCGATCACTGACATAATAACGTCCATATATTAAAAATCCAAATCAGTTTAACAATGAAATGAAAAAACTAGATGAACTTTGCAGCAAAGAGGAATTTCTGGAGGTGCATTTATTTATTTTTCTACGGTAACAAACCAATGTGTGTATTTTTTGGGAAGATATGACGTTGAAGTCTCGTAGTCATCAAAATTATGAAATTTGAATCATGCTGCGTTCGAATCAATAAAGCGAAATATTTGAAAAGTTGAAAAAATTGAAAAAAAATGGAAGTGACAGTAGAGTGTCCAAATTTGGAGCGAAGATATAAAATTGTAAACTGGCCAACTTTTTCTTTTGACTTTTTTCGAAATTTTCGATTTTTTGAGGATTTTTTGAGGATTTTCGAAAAAGAATTAAAATTTGACAGGTTTAGAGTAGCACATGACAAAAAGAAAGAGGCTGTTTTTCACTCATTTTCACTCAAACTAACTGTGAAGTCAAATGTTCGTTATACTTATTATTAAAAAAAACTTACATATTTCACGAACTTTGTGTGACACTGTATACAGTATCAGAAAGTTTTCATCTGGGGTATGGTGGTTTCATGAGAGCGTAAATTGTTTGCTATGTGTTGAGAGAGCATTACAATTTCTCCTCTACTCACTCGAGGAAGGGATATCGACGTGCGCTGTGTGCGGTGTGTAACAGGAGAGGCGCACAGTAGTGCATCTCTCTTGTTTATGTGGCATTATCATATCATTGCGTTCCTTTTTGCTCGCTTAGATTTCTGTCTATGCCCCAGATAAATTGTTTCCGATACTGTATATAAAATGAATAGTTTCATTTAATATATATATATATATATATATATAGAGGAAGGGTAGTCGTTGCTGACTAGTTAGGTATGGAACTAGTAAATAGTGGGGCTTTGCAGCAAAATCAAAGAGTACTACTTTAAAGTTTGTCCAAGCTTTCGGAAATTTAATAAATCATTTCCATCATCAGGGATAATCTTTGTTGAGATTGTGAGACGCGATGTTATTCAACAATAAGTGACACATTGTGCAAGATGATCTTGCAACAATAAGTGCACATTGTGCCCCACTATTTATTATATATATATATATATATATATATATATATATATATATATAAAATATTATATATATATAACTATATGTGGTCATATAAACAGAAAAACTATCATGTACATATATTAATATATAGAAAAAACTGCAAAATCAACTGAATGGTATCTGTGAGGTGGCAATCAATTTCGAGAATATCAAAGATTATGAATGAAACTCTATGGTATTATTTCAAGCTTTCGGATTTCTTTATTTAATCCTTCTTATATCGTGAGTTTTAAAGAAGGTTGCCACTTCATCACAGTCAGATCAGTACATCTATTATCTTTGGTAGGAATCAATGGAATTCGTGACTTTGATATTTTTCTGTTTATATGTTTATATGTTTATATATAACCCTTCACTAAATGAATAAATAATAGTATATTCAAATAAGTAGAATCCCATAATAATATATCATTGTTTTCTATATAGCAAGCCTTCGACATCCTCGGTTTCACGCAGGAAGAAAAGGATAATGTGTATAAAATAACTGCATCAGTTATGCACATGGGTTGCATGAAATTCAAGCAAAGAGGGCGAGAAGAACAGGCTGAACCTGATGGCACCCAGGTAAGACTATAATATTTCCAACACGGTAAAAATTTCAATTTTTCTTCCATCTGCAGGAAGGGGAACTTGTGGGAAAACTACTTGGAGTTGAATCAGCTGCTCTTTATCAAGCTTTCGTCAAGCCCAGAATCAAGGTCGGTAACGAGTTTGTCACACAAGGACGAAATGTCCACCAAGTTTCCTATTCGGTTGGAGCTATGTCCAAGGCCATGTTTGATAGAGTCTTCAAATTTTTGGTAAAAAAATGTAACGAAACGCTTGACACAAAACAGAAAAGACAGCATTTCATTGGTGTACTGGATATTGCTGGTTTCGAAATCTTTGATGTAAGTTAAAATTTTATCATCCCAATCAATAATTGTCCTCTTTTATTATTCATGCCCTCCTGTTCATGGTGGATCAAATAAACTACATAGGAGATTATATACATATTTTAAAATACTACACCCATATGCATGCTGAATATGTTATATCGATCATTTATCACTTCACGTCATTGAAATTATACATACACATTCACACTTCTAATCTCTGTTTTTGTGCGGAAATGGAGGAGTTTCGAATGGTCATATTTCAGCTGGGAAGAGTCTCAGATTGTGCAACTGAAAGATTATAAATTAGGAATATTCACATTGTTGGGAATAATTGTGAGAATGAAATTGAAACAAGCCATGGACTAACAAAATGAGTTAGGTTCACTAAATGTGTTCAACAAGATGTTGCATATCTCTGACTCGATTTGAAATTTACTTGGAATATACACTGAAGACTTGAAAATGGAAATACAGCAGTATAGGAATACCAGTAGATAATAATACAATATGAAGTGTTATCATTCGTGGACTATTGAGTTGTCGCACAAGATATTGTTGACGTTGATCATTTGATTCGCAAACTCATTGAGAAGTATGCAAACCGGTATTAGTATTGGAGGACAACTACAAGAGCTGGAACAATGATAAAAACAATTACCATTCAAGAATGCAATTGACACAAATATCTGCGAAAAAAACTATCGAAAGATGGTCTCTGCTAGATGAGACAATCTTTAAAAAACACATTCACTGCTGAAAAATCCTGGAAATATAGTGTTCCAAACAAATTGTTAGACAAGTGATAAAAAAAATTCCCATATAATGCATACTTGTCGAGGACAATGTATATATACTTCCTTACCTAAGAAAACTACTTTATGATGTTTTGGATGAATTGTGAAAATATCTCAACAACACATCTACGACATATGTGAGTTTTTCTTCATCTCATGGATTTTCTATCACGATTCCTGGAATGTTATTATTATATGTGTTGGATTCATTAGGAAATATTAGCTTCACCTTGTGATATTTAATGAGATTCACTTCGAAGGAAAAAAAGTCTATTTGGCTATGTGGTGACTTGTGCTATCACTAATACCGGGAGATGTATAATTATACTGTAAAGAACGGAGAATTGTGAATTATTCTAAAAAAACACCAACGACCAACAGATGATCGCAAGAAGCATATAGATGAGTAGAAACTACTTGATGCACTAAACACAGTCAATGTTCAATTTCTTCCAAAAAAACTATCAACCGCAAGAAGACAATGAAAGTTTTTAACTCATCAGTTTCATTCAAAGGTTGTTTTTTGTGATTGACTTTTCCATTATCAAAGAAACCGTTGATGCTTGCATTGTTACCATCTTTTATGTTTTGATTATTGTTTTCCTTAAGTAATTGATTAATTTTTTATTTTTATTTTTCACGCTTTAGTATAATGGCTTCGAACAACTATGCATTAACTTTACTAACGAAAAGCTGCAACAGTTCTTCAACCACCATATGTTCGTATTGGAACAAGAGGAATACACAAGAGAGGGCATCGTTTGGCAGTTCATTGATTTTGGAATGGACTTAGCCGCATGTATTGAACTCATTGAAAAGGTTGGCTTCTCAGTTCCGCATTTAATTGCATTTGGCTTGCATACTAATCTTCAGGTTTCTCTATGATGATGGCGTTTGAGTGAGTTTTGATTATCTAACGCTAATCGGTTGTATTTGTCCTCCCTCTTTAGTTCAACGGTTTTGAACAACTATGCATTAACTTTACCAATGAGAAATTACAACAATTCTTTAACCATCACATGTTCGTCCTCGAACAAGAGGAATACAAAAGAGAAGGGATTCAATGGACATTCATTGATTTTGGAATGGACTTGGCGGCGTGTATAGAGTTGATAGAGAAGGTAATTCATAAAAAGATTGTTCTGAATACTCAGCTAGACAGGTGTGAGCCAGTATATGTGTTTCTTCCTCCTATCGCAGTAAGGCAGATACAAACGAAGGAGTTATTTTCATTGTACAATGTTAACTTGTAGTACCTGTTGTGTTCCTGTAATGTTTATTTGTTCTTTTTATATGTAGCTAACTTGATTCCACCTATGGTACAGGATGCGAATCGTGTATCTGTAGTTATTGTGTTTGTTATTTTTGATAGTTCAACGGCTTCGAACAGCTTTGTATCAACTTCACCAATGAGAAATTACAACAGTTCTTTAACCATCACATGTTCGTACTCGAACAAGAAGAATACCAAAGAGAAGGTATTGAATGGGCTTTTATAGATTTCGGTATGGACTTAGCGGCATGTATCGAACTTATTGAAAAGGTACACTACTAACTGCAACCACGGAGTGCGTACTGCTCTCTCACATATAATTTGTAAATGCTTCTGTGTTTATTAGATAGCATGTTTTATTATTGTTTCGCCAACTGTATTGCTTACAATATTATGGCTTCAATCAACTGTGCATAAACTATTCCAATGAAAAACTGTAGCAATATCAGAATCATATTCGTATTGAAACAGAAAGAATATGAATATGAATATTAGTTGGTTCTATTAGTTGGTTGGAGATGGACTAGCGACCGTATATTGATTTCATTGAGAAGGTACATTGTCTTGCTTGATGTAGATCAACATTTGGCACCTACCTGATAGTTACTTGGTAGTATATGCGCAGGATATAAAACTTATATTTTTTAATGCACGCCTGACTTTTCACCTCACCACGGAATGAACTAAAATTAAGAAACAGTTCCACATCATTCTGCAGAGATGATCGTCCATCTTGATCTCATGAATTATTGACAGATGTAATTCAAGAAATGTTAACTACCCGAAACATAAAAATCAGGTCAATTTCACTCGATGCGCGTTTCGCCATCTTCAGGAGCTCGAAGTTTATCAAAGCACAGCTCGACAAACCCATCTGGACATGTGAAATCGCCCGTACGTTCATGTTGAATGCCTTATTACTGGATATATTACGGACTATGGTCTGTTGTGCGACGAGTGTGCATCATGTTCTGACCTAGGTGATTAGAACTGCACTTGTGATATTATAATCATATTATACTACATTTCTGAGTGACTAACTAATAACCTAATATCCCCGTCTACAATTTTTTTTTTATTTGACTGTTTACCTTATTTTTAAATCCACAACATAATTATCAACTTTGTTTTGGATTTGATGACATACCTTCTTGGAAATTATAGTACATTACCACAGACAAATGTAAGCCACAAGTGGAGAATGAATCGTAGCACTTCGAAACTCGGCACATGACTTCTTAACATCATATATTGTTAGAAAAAAAAATAGTTTCCAAAATACCAGGGGTGGCACCCAAAAAAAATTTCATTTAAAAAAAATTTAATTTTTTTTTGCTGTTGTTTCGTAATTTCTAACAAAATTCACTCGTTTTCTTGGAAAACCCGCCACTGCAATTTCTGGCAGGAATATTAGATTTGTCATAACTTTGCTAAAAATTGAAGTAGAAGGAACAGAAAAAGTGTATATCGTTCCTGAAGACTTCTACTTCCCCATGTAAATATAACATGTGAGTATCTGAGTACCCAAAATATGTTATATCCCACTTCACGTACCCCTTCTACGATATTTACGGAGAATCCGAAAATCATGAATATTTTAGTTGACATGAAATAGTTATACTGAAGCAGGAATCAGTACCCTCTTTGGACCATATGCAACGATTTTAGACTAGTGAGACACGTCTCACTTATACATGCCAAAGAAAAAACTGGGTTTTACTTCTGCCTCAGTTTTCAACTCACCCATAATCCCGGCAATTTCTTCAGTAAATGTTAAAAATAATCGCTTATACACATCCTGCATGAAAAATGAAGTATGTGATTTCAAGCTTGATGTTTGCACTTCACAATAGTGTTATTAAACGTATATGCAGGATATGAATAAGCGATTATTTTCAACATTTACTGAAGAGAATGCCAGTTTTATGGGTAAGCTGAAAATGAGACAGGAGTAAAACAAAGTTTTTTTTTGGCGTGTATAAGTAGGACCTGTCACACTACTCTAAAATTGCCCAAAGAGGGTATGGGTTGCTGCTTCACTATAATAATTCCATGTTCAATAAATTATTCATGATTTTTGGATCATCCGCAAACATCTCCGTGAAGTGCGATGAAACACATTTTAGGTACACAAATACTTGCATATTATGTTTGCATGAGAAGATAAGAGTCTTCAGAAACGATATGAACTTTTCCTTTTTCGATCATTTTTAACAGAGTTATGATCAATCAAAAATTCGGCTCCGCCAGAACTTTCAGCGGCGGGTAAGCGTGAAATGACGTCGGCGTTCAATCACGTTTTCTGAAAAAACGAGCGCATTTCATACGAAATTACTGGAGAATTGAATTGTCTTTCACCTTGTTGAGTTGTTTTTCCGATAAATCTTATACTTTCCAAGATTACAGCAAAAATCTATTTATTTATTTTTAAAAGAAAACAAAATATGTTCCACCCCTGGAATTCTGGAATGCATCAATGAGTCTATTCATTAACATTTCTAACAATTGTTAACATGGCTATTATTTTTATTTGCCGTGTTCCGGGGCGAGACACTGATTCTTGATTGGAATTTATATTCATTAATTCCCCAGTTTTGGAAAGTTCTCAATTGAATTGGAAGAAATGTCTTCGTTCAATAAGTGCTTCACATTGAAGAAGAAAAAATCACATTTTCAGTTACCACCAATTGCATACACCAAGGGTATCATGATCCCTCTTTTCCCCTATTTTTACATCACTGGTGAATTCAGAAAAATTTGTGCTTTTTTTAATTCCTTTTTCAATTTTGAGTAAAAAATGTACACTCGTTCAAATCCAGAAAAATCAACCGTTTTCAAGATAATTTCGCTTTTATGAGTACAAACATACATATAATGAAAAAATTGTCAGTATTCTATTCTACTAAAAAAAATTAATGATACTTTCACATGCATTTTTTCACAAAACTGCTTTCTTGCAGAGGTGTAGTGTGTTGAAAAAAAAATTAGTGGCCACGGTAGTGGTTTCTTTAAAATCATTTTATCTCATAAACTGTTCGAAGTGTTCAACATTGTTTTGGATACAAGCTTTTACCCTTTTAAGGAAGCTGAGTTAGGTTGTCTATCCTTTCTTGATAATCGGATTTAACAAGAATCCCCACTTCATTGCCTTTGTCTGCTTTCAACTTTCAGATACGTCCTTTCTCATCAATTTTTTGTTGGCGAAATGCGCGTGTTTTGGGTAGTTTTCATTTCTTGACACCAAATGTTTCAGTTATTCATTTATTCGAACTGAAGTGGTATGGTTTCTGGATGAGGAAAGGAAAGAAGTGATTATATTTTCATTTCTTTCATTTCATTACAACCAATGGTACGAATTGAAGTTAAAATAATTTTTGTCGTTTCAAGCCCATGGGTATTTTATCAATTCTTGAGGAAGAATCTATGTTTCCAAAAGCCACGGATAAAACCTTCGAAGAAAAACTGAACACCAATCATTTAGGCAAATCTCCAAACTTCCAAAAACCAAAACCACCAAAACCAGGTCAACAAGCGGCCAATTTCACACTCGGTCATTACGCTGGAAACGTAGGTAATATTAATTCACTTCAACATTGTTTCTGATCAATTCATTCTTGATTCAGGTACCATACAATATTACTGGCTGGTTGGAGAAGAACAAGGATCCCCTCAATGATACCGTTGTTGACTTATTCAAAAAAGGCAGCAACAAATTATTGGTGGATATCTTTGCAGATCATCCTGGACAGTCCGGGGGTGCTGCTGAGAAAGGTAATACCTACATCCATATCGGAAAAAATTCCAAGTGAATGAATGAAAGATCTTGTCTTTCGATTACAAAATTTGGTTATGATTAAAAAATATTAAGTTTTTTCGTAACAATTAGAAAAATATAATTGATCAATGAGACAATTGTCATATATACTCGCTTATTTTATTTATGTTATTTTTTCATCTAGGTGGTAAGAGAACTAAGGGTTCTGCTTTCCAGACTGTATCCAGTTTATACAGGGTAAACGAATTTCCTGTCTGCTTTTAGACGCAGCGCTGAAATCTTTATCCAAAAACCGATATCCTTTCATTCCCAATATAAAATGTTCCCTAGCGATGTTTTGTCTCTCATTGAAAGTCATCAATTCGCATTGCAACTTCCCGATTAGAATCAGATATCTTAATGAAAAATATGCAATATTTCTTGATGACTATTGAACGCTTCTTTCTGTTTGCTTTCAAATAGGTCGTGGTAAGAAGGGTGGTGGTTTTGCTACGGTATCATCCGCCTACAAGGTATGTCTAGAAAAATATATATTTTTGAAATCCATCAATGATCAGTTTCTTGAATAATCTACTGAAGGAATATTGATAATTAAACTGGATTATAGTTCGTTCATTTAATATTTTTCAGAAAATAATTTTTGTACCATACCTGAATACTGAGTATGGGATTTTTGTCCTCTCACACATGTAGGCTTAATACCCACTGCCGTTTCATTATGAAAAAAAAAACAAAAACACTACTTCCGAGCGAAAAATTGGAAAATTATTTGTTCCAATCGATGTGGTACAGTTGTTTGCATAAAAAAGTCGTACAGGAGTTAACGGATATCGTGAGCCAGACTTGTCAATCCTAAGTAAATCATCGACTTTGACAAGTAGAGTCAAAATTCAAACTAATTTTGTCAGTAACACGCTTTCAACATTTTTTTAACTCAATTAGTTAGTGCAATACAATGCAATTAGTGCAATGCCTTGTACGACTTTTTTATGCACACAACTGTACATTGTCTAATGTTTTTACAGAGCTTTTAATCTACTAATTTAGCGTGCTTTTCCAGGCATTTGCATATTAATATATATATATATTAATGAATGATGTTTGAAGTTCTTTGTGGGATTAGAGATATTAAATAAACTATATTTGTTGAGAGCCAAAGTTTCGTCTAATTTATTTTAACAACTTCAGGGCACTGTAAGATACAAGAAAGGAATTATTCAAATTACCTCTACTGATCAATGTTTTTTTCTTCAAACTTAAGACAAAAAATCCCACAAAAAAACGTCACTTATCATAGAAATAATAGTCGAAAACTAAATTTCAATAAATAATTGTTATTATCGAGCATATTTCAATTTACTCATCTCTACTACTTCCAGGAACAACTGAATAATTTGATGGCCACATTAAGATCTACTCAACCTCACTTCGTTCGTTGTATCATTCCCAACGAATTAAAACAACCTGGAGTCATCGACTCGCACTTAGTTATGCACCAGCTCACATGTAACGGTGTACTTGAAGGTATCCGTATTTGCCGGAAAGGTTTTCCCAACCGAATGGTGTATCCTGACTTCAAACTCCGGTAAGAATTAGTTGATTTGTTCACATAACTGTTTTGGACTTTGAAAAATACCGAAAATTTTGAATGTATCATTAGAAATCGAAACAAATTGAATTGTTCTCAAAGTCCGAGAAATCTTGACAATTAGTCGCAGAAAATTGATGACTACAATCTTCAAATTGCAATTGCAATTGCAAATTGCTAGTTACGATAAACTTGTTATAGTATACCCCTTGATGAAATTTGAACAATTATATATCAGATGTTCTCCATTCAGTGTGAAAGATTTTTCATCATGATCATGACACCTTAAGGAGGGTCTCCACCAAACTGGGCTAGCCCGGCGGAATTTGCGGCCTTGATGCCGGCACAAAATGCCGCGACTTGCGGCGCCTTTGCCGCGGACTCACATTCGAGTCCACCAAACTGGGCAGATGTGTCAGCTTGATGCAGAGAGGTCTTGTCGTCATCCGAAAATGTTTGACGACGACGAAATTTTGTTGTAAGGGTATATGGCCCTAAAAAGTATTACCAAGAAAAAAAATAGGAGGTAGCGCAGGTTTTGGGTACGGCCTAGTTTAACTTATCCATTTTAAATTCATTTTAAAGTTTCTTAGTCCGCTGTGAAAAACAAAAACAAACTCAAATAGCGGAAACCGCAAAAAATGCAAACATACCACGTAAACAACGAACCGTTCGATACAAATATTTAAAACTGACTGAAACCACATGTGCGCAGTTCGCACTGGTTCAGACAGAGCCTGCCCGCGTAGCCGACTGATATCCTTTTGATCTTTACCGACATTTGCCCGCCAGCGGCCGATGCTAGCGGCCTCGAAAGGTTGTTTATTATAAATTTTTCTTCGGCAACAGTCGGCGGGTTGTGCTGCCGGGCTAGCCCAGTTTGGTGGAGTCCTGGCTTCACTTTTGATCCATTGGTTTTGACCAATAATATCGTATAATACAGATGGACTCAGCTTTGCCATACCTACAACATGGATTGTTGTGAGGTCGCTGAGTTTGTGGGAAAGAGAGAAGGTATTTTGCTATATTGGTCCATATTTTGGAAATAATGTTAGGTAATAATCTCTCAACAAATATTGGTCTCAAAACTTTATGCGATATTGACACAAAACGAACTTCTACTATTTTGAACTGGAAATCTGCAATTTCACCATAGACGTGTGATTTTCTATTTTCAATATGTAGCTACATGATATTAGCCCCAGCAACCATGGCCAAAGAGAAAGAACCTAAAGAAGCGGCCAGAAAATGTCTTGAAGAGATTGGCTTAGATCCAGACAGCTACCGTGTCGGACATACCAAGGCAAGGAGTTTAAATGAAGCGAGCTTGTCCCTGTGAATTGTCTGATATCAATTATATCAATTTGTTGCATGATGAACCCCTTAGGTATTTTTGAATCCACGATGTTTATCTTCAACCCTAACAGCACATGAACTTTATGTATATTGTGTAGATATTGTGAAAAATGGAGTTCTTCTTTTTTTTTCAGAACGGGAATTAATCTTTATAATGAGAACCAATTAGTTTCATAGGAACATTATTCCATAATTCATCAATATTATTGTGTCTCCTACTGATTGTAGCATATGTAATCACCGAATTTGTTCAAATGTTCCATAACAATGTTTCTTTCGTACTTTAACGAACTGATTTTTATCACCTCTGTTTTAATTTTAACCCTCCAGTTATAAGATCCTCAACCCTGCCGGAGTTGCCAAGGAGAGTGACCCACAGAAATGTGGTCAAGTAATTCTTGAGGCATCTGGCCTGGATGCAGAACTGTATCGTCTGGGCCATACCAAGGCATGTTTATTTTTGGTTCATTATGTTTATTCCCTATTTGTTTTTATATCTATAAACGATCTACAGACGATCGAACGATATATTGTTTAATTGTTAAATGACTATATGCGACATTGTCATTGATAACTTCAGGTTTGTGTGTAACTAGCTTTTTTAATAATTTTTGCGTGAACCAGATACAAAATTCTGGCCGCTAGTGCTATTAAGGACAGCATGACTCCTGAAAAAGCCGCTCAAGTAATTCTGGACCATATATCACTTGATCCTGAACAATATCGTTTGGGCAAAACGAAGGTACAATGGAAATTCCATCCTAGAAATTAACGAAATTGAAACTATAATGAAATAACTAATTTTTCGATTATCAAGCTAACTACATTAACCATGCTCTCAAATATAAAGAGCTTCGCATGCAGAATGAAACAAAATATTGATTTTGAGGAAGGACTTTGGAATATGCTTAACGGATTTAGGTTGACGTAAGAATTATGAAATTTCAGGGTCCAATTTTTATGGTTCCATGACCAAACGTAACGCGACAGTTCCTTAACCCCGTAAATGGTAACGGTTATTGCGTTACGCCGATAATTCGTAACGGCGACACTTCGTAACATCGACAGTTCCTAACCACTGCTCTTCGTAATGGTATAATTCGTAACGCCAGCAAACGATCGAACTGTACCTTTGAGAATAGTTGTAGTTACGAACTGTCGATGTTATAAAGTGTCGCCGTTGCGAATCGATGGCGTTGCAAATTGTCCGTTACCATTTGTTGGGGTTACGAAATGTCATGTTACGATATGTCTTGTCAACGATTTTTATATCATATGAAAATAATTAAATCGGTTTTTTTTTTCAATAAGTTTGTACATGACATAGTAAAATCGACAATGTCGAAGTAGCCTTCTCTCCAAATATTTCCACCATGTGGAAAATATGAGGCAAACATCTGACAGAAAACAAATACTTCCCTGGCTAATACCACGATTGACATTGAATTACACCTGACAGATATTTGTGCAAAAGTTCTTCCAAGAAGACCAAATTGCAATTGCTTATTTTAATTATACAGCAAATTATCCTTTATTTGGTTGGAGGAGACCACCTGCAGACGCGTTTTGCGGTTCTTGCCACTCGTCAGTGACAGGGTAGGTCGGACAACATTAGAGTCGTCCTGCCCCAGCCCAATGAATTATAATCCGCTGTATAACTAATATTTCCTCACAAATGAAGCAGCGACTAACAGTAAAAGTCACTTGCAGCGCCACCCGTGAGGAAACCAATAAGTAATCCTCGGTAGAAAAGACACGAGGAAGTGAACAGAGTTCGGAAATTTTTGCAGGAGAGTATCAAATGAATGAAATGGTAAAATCGACAATGTCTCTCCAAATATTTCCACCATGTGGAATTTCATAAATCTTTTTATTAAAATGAATGAATTTTCATTGGTACTATACAGTTAGCGATTTTTTTTTCCAATTGCGCATTTTTTGGTCTACTCATACTTTTGATGACGTCATTACTTTTCGAGTTATGACGTCATAATATATTTTTTAATGGCACTACCCTAATTTGATAATACCTTCGAAAAGAACGCATTTTTCCATATGGGAAACTTTTTTATTATTCATTTGTCAGAAAATTGCATACATCATAAAAAATCGGTGCATTGCGAAAAACTCGTATTAGAGTAATCAAATTTCCAAGCAGTGTACAGGGAAGAATAAAAAATATAAATTTTGATCGAGAGTAAACTACCCTCATTTTTGATATCAACAAAAAAATCTATTGAGAAAAATTGTCACAGCCACATTTCCAACAAAATATTTTTCTACTATTTTTTATGATTAAAGTGATCGTAACTTCGCAGATTTGTATTATTCAATTATTTATCGTCAATTGATTGATGTATTCAATAATTTTCTGCTATAAAATTTTACTGATAGTTATTATTATTATGGACAAACATAGAGGGTGAAATGTCAATGGACCCCGCACTATCCTTATGGAAAATGACTTTCGGTTAAATTTCCTGAAAGCCATTTTCCATAAGATAGTGCGGGGTTCTTTGTACCAAAAAACTAGTAAAAAGTCGAACCATTTTCAACAAACGTCGATATTACGGAAAAGATAATAAATAAGTCCAAATTTCGTATGGACTTATTATAGGAATATGACGGAGCCGCCTAAAGTGCATAGGAGATACTAGTACTTACTTTTTATGAGGCTGAAGCCAAAAAAATGCAAAAAAAATTTTGTTGCGTGATTCTAAATCTAATAATAATTGTTTTCAATAACAAACAACTATTTTAAATGAACTTTATTGATAAGGACGAAAACAAGAGTAGTTTACACTTGATCAAAATTCCTATTTTTGTTCTTACCTGTACATTGTTTGCAAATTTAGAATTTTGATAACTTTAATACAAGTTTTTTGTAATGCACCAAATGTTATAAAAATACAATTTTCTGACAAATGAATAATAAAATAGTTTCCCATATGGTGCAAACTTTATGAAACTCGCTGTATAACAAAAGAAAAAATATGACATCCATACACACAAAAATCCGTTATTTTCGAAGGTATTATCAAATTAGGGTATTGCCATTAAAAAAAATTATAATGACGTCATCACTGTTCGATTTATCAAAAGTATGAGTAGACCAAAAACTGCGTAACTGCAAAAGAAATTCGACATGTCTAAGCTTTTTTCCCCAATGGCCATATCAAGCTTTTAACAAATTTTTTATTCTACTCACTCAAATAATTATAATAATGATGATGCTATCTAGGTATCATAATTGGTTACCAATTGAAATGAGTATTATTTTCCTTTTATTTATGTCATGGTTCTATAGTGCGTTCTTTCAATAATTAGAAAAATTCGAGAAGTGAAGTCATCTTTAATTGGTTGTGCGGAAAGTTGTATCGTAGTTTTCAATTCACAAGCATATTTTTTAAAAAAATCAAAGATTATTTTTTATACGATCCTGTCACCAAATCGTCACGAAAAACATTTTGAATCGACCAATAGTATCAAAATTACACTGATAATTTAAAAAGTTTTTCACGTTGTTTGATTGGTTCTTTGTTTAAATGAATGCATAAGGAAGTTAGTCATTGACTTGGTTGTCAAGATGACACTGACAAATGTTCGGTAAAAAAATAATCAAGCCGAATTATATTCGTGGTAATAATTTTTTTTGACATAGTTCCAACTAGATTAGCACTCGTCTTTATTAAGGAATTCCACTCCTGGACTTCGTCCACTAGTGTGATTTCTATAGCAACAGAGATTCGTGCATTTAGTTAAAATTATCAAAGTAGGTATGGCGGCGCTTTAAACCACCCCCACTCCTTCCACTTTTCAGACGCGGAAGTTAGCAGACAAAAATTATCACCATGCACTTGTGTAAATACTGTTAATAATTTGTATCGCCCTGTCGCGATATGAAATTTCTCTAGACTCATGAATTAGGTGAAATTGCTCTCTCCAGAAATACACACGAATGTCTTTCCCAGACCCTATTAACTGAATACTTTTTTTTTCCACGCGGAAATTGAATTGATAACTATACATTCCTTTGCACATATATCATCATTATTGAATTCGATGCCATGTGGTTGAGGTTTTCGTGGAAATTTTCATACTCGAAGCTTTGTTATAATATAGGAATTCTCAAAGACCTTCCTCTTCTTAATGTATTTCAATTGAAACATATTTTGAATGGGATTGATTATTTAGGTATTCTTCCGTGCTGGAGTTCTGGGTCAAATGGAAGAACTGCGTGATGAAAGACTTGGAAAAATTGTCACCTGGATGCAGTCATGGGTTCGTGGTTATCTGTCAAGGAAAGAGTTCAAAAAGTTACAAGAACAACGGTTGGCCCTCCAAGTTTGTCAACGTAACTTACGTAAATATCTCAAACTACGTACATGGCCATGGTACAAGTTGTGGCAGAAAGTTAGACCTCTTCTCAACGTTACACGTATTGAAGATGAGATTGCTGTAAGTTTTTTGTCATATATTTATATCACGTTCTACCAACGTTAAAAACAAACATCACATATTCTAAGTTGGAAAACATTCGAATTTTTTTAAATTAAAATTTAAAATTCAAATACTGAATATTTTTTCAATTTGATCAGATATCATACAGCTATTCAAATATTTCTGGAAAGTGAATCTTACTCATATTCCTGAAATAATTCTTTTGGTTCTGGAAGGAATGTTCAAATGTTGATGCAACTATAAACCTTGATTTTAATAGCTTTGCTCAAAATTACCTGTCCCACATCATTCTAAATATAATTTCTCCTTCCACAAACCTTCGTCATCGTGTTGACACCACATATTTTTTTAATCTTTCATCAAAATCTAATTCAACCCACGCCGAGTCTAATTATTCACTACTCCACTTTCTCGTCTTCAGTGATACTATAGATGTGGTGTTGGCACATACTTTAGTGGATCTTGACTATTACTTTATAGTTTCTTCGAAATCAAAAATGTTCGATACTAACGACTCCGAAAATGTATTACAGAAACTTGAAGAAAAAGCTGCAAAGGCTCAGGAGGCTTTCGAACGAGAAGAAAAAGCCAAAAAAGAACTTGAAGCATTATATGCCAAGCTGCTAGCGGAAAAAACGGATCTTTTGAATACTTTAGAAGGAAAAGCTGGCTCGCTTTCAGAAACGCAAGAAAGGGCCAATAAACTTCAGGCACAGAAGAATGATTTGGAAGCACAGTTATCGGTAAGTGACACTTGATCGAAATATAGAACTGAATCAGCGAACACAGTATGGATAAAATTAATTTCTGGAGAATATCATAAATGTTCACATCGATAATTAATTTTATTATTTTTGGATTTTTCGTGCTTTAGTACAGTAACCACATACAAATGTAAGCCACAAGTGAAGAATGAATCGTAGCACTTCAAAACTCGGCACATGACTTCTTGACATCATGTATTGTTAGAAAAAAATTGTTTACCAAAAAATCAAAGGTGGGACCCAAAAAAAAAATTATTTAAAAAAATTATAATTTTTTTGCCGCTGTTTTGGAAAGTATAAGAATTATCAAGAAACAATTTAAGCAAGGCGAAAGATAATTCAATTCTCCACAAGAAATATTGTTAGTAATTTCTCACAAAATTCGCTCGTTTTCTCAGAAAACATGATTGAATTCCGATATCAAATTTCAGGCTCGCATTAACCCACCACTGCCATTTCCGGCAGGAACGAAAATAAGATTTGTCATAACTTCGTTAAAAATTATTGTAGAAGGAAAAGAAAGAGTGTACCTACTTATATCGTTCCTGAAGACTTCTACTTCCTCATGCAAATATAACATGTGGGTATCTGAGTACCCAAAATATGTTTTATCCCACCTCACATAACCCTTCTACGGTATTTACGGAGGATCCGAAAGTCATGGATATTTTAGTTGATATGAAATAATTATACTGAAGCAGGAATCAGTACCTTCTTTGGACCATATGCAACGATTGTAGACTAGTGAAACAAGTTTCACTTATACACTCCAAAGAAAAAACTGGGTTTTACTTCTGCTTCAGTTTTCAACTCACCTATAATTTCTTCAGTAAATGTTGAAAATAATCGCTCACACAGATCCTATATAAAAAATGAAGTATGTGATTTCAAGCTTGAGGTTTGCACTTCACAATAGTGTTATTAAACATATATGCAGGATATGAATAAGTGATTATTCCGGTTTTATGGGTAAGTTGAAAATGAGGCAGGAGTAAAACAAAGTTTTTTTTTGCATGTATAAGTGGGACCTGTCACACTACTCTAAATTGTTGCATATAGTCCAAAGAGGGTATGCTTTAGTATAATAATTCCATATTGACTAAATTATTCATGATTTTCGGATCATCCGCAAACATCTCCGTGAAGTGCAACAAAACAAATTGTACTCAATGACTTGCATTATATTTGCATGAGAAGGTAGGAGTCTTCAAAAACGATAGGAACTTTTCCTTTTCCTTCTCCGATCATTTTTAGCAGAGTTATGGCCAATCAAATATTCAGCTCCACCAGAACTTTCAGCGGCGGGCATTTCATAAGAAATTACTGAAAATCATTTTTGTGGAGAATTGAATTGTCTTTAAGTTTGTTCAGTTGTTTTTCCGATAAATCATATACTTTCCAAGATTACAGAAGAAATCTATTTATTTTTGAACGAAAAGAAAATGGGCCACCCCTGAAATTTCGGTAAACAATTTTTGTTTTCGTGTTTATCATGGTTCCAACAACTAACATACCAAGTTTGGTGGTGCTAAAATCGAACCTCGTCTCAAAACCTAACCTTACTGAATTACTTGTCGATAATAACTTCAAACAATTCAATCTATAGATTTTAAAGTTGGGATGTTGAATGTTAGTGAACGGAATATATAATATCTTATATTTGTTATCCACAGGAAACACAAGATCGTTTAAGTCAAGAAGAAGATGCTCGCAATCAATTAACGCAACAGAAAAAGAAACTGGAACAGGAAATGTCTGGGTATAAAAAAGATATTGAAGATCTTGAACTGAATCTTCAAAAATCTGAACAAGACAAGGCGACCAAAGACCACCAGATCAGAAACTTGAACGATGAAATTGCCCATCAAGATGAACTCATTAATAAGCTCAATAAGGAGAAGAAACTTTCTGGTGAAAATAACCAGAAGATTTCTGAAGAGCTTCAAGCTGCAGAGGACAAAGTTAATCATCTCAACAAAGTAAAAGCTAAACTCGAACAAACATTAGATGAGCTGGAAGACTCACTTGAACGCGAAAAGAAGTTGCGCGGTGATGTGGAAAAGTCAAAACGTAAAGTTGAGGGCGACCTGAAACTAACTCAAGAAGCAGTTGCTGATTTGGAACGTAACAAGAAAGAGCTCGAGCAAACTATTCAACGCAAAGACAAAGAAATATCATCACTCACTGCCAAACTGGAAGACGAACAATCAGTTGTAGGCAAACAACAGAAACAAATCAAAGAACTCCAAGCACGTATTGAAGAGCTCGAGGAAGAAGTTGAAGCTGAACGCCAGGCTCGCGCTAAAGCAGAGAAGCAACGTGCAGACCTTGCTCGTGAGCTGGAGGAACTTGGTGAACGTCTTGAAGAAGCTGGTGGTGCTACCTCAGCTCAAATTGAGCTCAACAAGAAACGAGAGGCTGAACTTGCCAAACTCCGCCGAGATCTAGAAGAAGCTAATATTCAACATGAGGGAACACTAGCTAACTTGCGTAAAAAACACAATGATGCTGTTTCAGAAATGGGTGAACAGATTGATCAATTGAACAAACTTAAAGCGAAGTAAGTGGTATTTTTTTTATTTATACAAGATATATTCATCAATATTTCGGTTAAAAATATAAGTGATTATTTTTTATACGATCTAGTCAGCCAATCGTCATGAGAAAACATTTCAAATCGACCAATAGTATCAAAATTACACTGATAATTTGTTACTAGCAAATTACAGCGAATATTTCCGTCGTATGTTAAAAATTCCATATGTAGCGGAACATTTTCGATCAATTATTACAGCGAAAATTCCTTCCTTATCACTTCGGTGACATGAAAATGTTTCTTCACCTGCTGTATTGAAAATATCAGAATGATACATAGACCAAGCTATAGAAGTTTTTTCACCCACAAAATAAAAGTCGCAAATGACCTATGCTAATTTTTATAAAATAGTTCGTTAATGAAAACTTCGGTTTTCGCACCAGCAAAATCGCTTTGTGGAATTTTTAAACAAGAGATAATGAAAAAAAATACAACTTCTTTGGTTTTCTGCAAATATTCCCAAAACTATTGAAGGAATCGTTTTACAGTCAATAGAACTTTTGTAGACAATACCTAAACCTACCAGATCGGTGCATTTTCGTCTAAGAAAATCAGGGAAAACTTCAAAAAAGAGACCATTTTTCAAAAATTCACAATTTTTATAAATTCAAAACTGGACAAACAATATTTCGGAAACTAATAGATCATAACATGTGGTTCAACTCTGCGCAAGATTCGATGTGTAGTTTTGGCACAATCGCGTTATAAACAATTCAAGGGCTCATCTTGCAAAAAACACGTAGATTTAAGGGAAACCATCATATTCAAATTCTGTGGATGGCATCTGGAAGTTCAGATTAAACACTACAATTTGTATATTTTGGATTTTCAGCTGAGAGGTGGAAAATGTGTTGAAAATGCCACTGAAAGTTGCTCTAAACGCTAGAAAATGTGTTCATGGCATAGTCGAGTAGTAATCCAGTAACGGACTGACAAACTCGAGGAAAAAGTAAAGAATGAATTGTAGCACTCTGAAACTCGGCACATAATGTATTATTGGAAAAAAAGTGTTTACCAAAAAATCAGGGGTGGAACCTAAACATTTTTTCATTTAAAAAAATATAATTTTCTTTTGTTGTTATTTCAGAAAATATAGGATTTATCAAAAAACGATTTCGATAGGTTGAGAGATAATTCAATTCTCCACAAGAATGATTTTTAGTAATACCTCATTAAATAGGATTTAATTCCATATTTAATAAATTACTCATGATTTTCGGATCATCCGCAAACATCTCCGTGAAGTGCGACGAAACACATTTTAGGTACTCAAATACTCGCATATTATATTTGTATGTGAAAGTATGAGTCTTCAGAAACGATATCAACTTTTCTTTTTCTTTCTCCAATCATTTTTAGCAGAGTTATAACCAATCAAATATTCGGCTCCGCCAAAATTACTAAGAATAATTTTTGTGGAGAATTGAATTATCTTTGACCTTGTTTAGTTGTTTTTCCGATAATTCATTTATTTTCCAAGATTACAGCAAAAATCTATTTATATATTTTTAAAGGAATTTGATAAACATTTTTTTTTCGTGTTTATCATGTTTCCAACTACTAGCATACCAAATTTGGTGGTGCTACAATCGATTCTTGTCCCAAAACCCAATCGTACTGGATTATAGCAGTAGTGTTGGGGAACTAACAAGACGAGAAGAGTATAACCGCGCGGCGATTTGAACAATACAATTACCCCACTCCCGCTTCTCGATTCTGCCACAAACGTTTGGAGCAACTTTCAGTAATATTTTCAACACATTTCCCACCTCTTAGGTGGAAATCCAAAATATACAAATTAGATATTGATATTTTCTTCCGCATATCTTCAACACAATTTGAATATGATGACCCCTTGAATCGGCACATCTTGCAAGATGTGCCCTTAAATTTTTTATAACGCGATTGTATAAAAATGACACATCGGACAGAAAACATCTTGCGCATAGTTGAACCACATGTTATTATCTATCAGTTTCCACAATATTGTTTGTTCAGCTTCAGATTTGTACAAATTAGGAATTTTTGAAAAATTGTCTATTTTTCGAGGTTTTCCCAGATTTTCTCAGTGGAAAATGCACCTATCCTGTCTCTTAAAAAACTGTTTTGTATGTTTTATAATTCTCTGCAAAAGTTCCATTGGCTGTAAAACGATTCATTCAATACTTTTTGAAGATATTTGCAAAATTCCAAAAAAGTTGTAATTTTCTTCACCATTTCTTGTTTAAAAAATTCCACAAAGCAATTTTGCTGGGGCGTAAACCGTGGTTTTCATTTACGAACTATCTCATAAAAAGTGGTATGGCCATTAGCGTCTTTTATTTTGTGTGAAAAGAGCCTCTTATTTTTATCTACAGCTTGGCCTAATAAGACCAAGAAGACTAAAGATTTTCATCGAAATTCAGTTAACTTGCGAAGGAATGTCACAAAAATTGATGTGATATTTTGATATATTATTTTCTTAGGGCGGAGAGGGATCGTTCAAATATTTATTCCGAACTCCAACAAACTCGTGGAGCTGTTGAGCAAGTCGGGCGAGAAAAGGTACTTTGGTTTGAACGACCTCGTGTACATGTCAATTGAACCCCTTCACCTGCATCTAGCCTATGTGTTTCCAATTGTATTTCAATGTTCTTCCTTTTCTCGAATTCACAGATCTGAAAAAGAAAAGGCACAATACTTTGGTGAACTCAATGATCTTCGAGCTTCAGTTGACCACTTGGCTAATGAGAAGGTACAGATTGCCTGCAAAAATGTGGCTACGCTGCTTCAAAATTCAAAAATTCCACATCTTTCACATTATTTCAAGTGTCATATATGAGGATTATGCCCTAACCGCTTCCTGTGAAAATTTCTCTGTGTTCTTGATATACTAACATCTTTCTTGCTAAACACATGTATTAAAATGGTGCCATCTACTGCCGTTGCTGAATCATTTTTTATTTTTTTACACAGGCAGCCATTGAGAAAATTTCCAAGCAATTGGGACAACAACTCAATGATGTTCAAGGCAAGCTAGACGAGACGAACCGAACATTGAACGATTTTGATGCTGCTAAGAAGAAGTTATCAATTGAAAATTCAGACCTTTTACGGCAGTTGGAAGAAGCAGAGTCACAAGTATCACAACTCAGTAAAATCAAAGTATCTCTCACTACGCAATTGGAAGATACGAAGAGGTTAGCAGACGAAGAAGGTCGTGAACGCGCCACCCTCCTAGGCAAATTCCGTAACTTGGAACATGATTTGGATAATATTCGTGAACAAGTTGAAGAAGAAGCTGAAGCTAAAGCTGATATTCAGCGCCAACTCAGTAAAGCGAATGCAGAAGCTCAATTATGGAGGCAGAAGTATGAGTCTGAAGGCGTTGCTCGTTCGGAAGAACTCGAAGAAGCAAAACGAAAGCTACAAGCTCGTCTTGCTGAAGCTGAGGAGACCATCGAGTCTCTCAACCAGAAGGTTGTTGCACTCGAGAAAACCAAACAACGATTGGCAACGGAAGTTGAAGATTTACAACTTGAAGTTGACCGTGCCAATGCTATCGCTAATGCTGCTGAAAAGAAACAGAAAGCGTTCGATAAGATTATTGGAGAATGGAAACTCAAGGTGGATGATCTTGCTGCTGAACTTGATGCTAGCCAGAAAGAATGTAGAAACTACTCCACAGAATTATTCAGACTTAAAGGAGCGTACGAAGAGGGACAGGAGCAACTTGAAGCAGTTCGTCGCGAAAACAAGAATCTTGCGGATGAAGTGAAAGACCTCCTCGATCAAATTGGAGAAGGTGGACGTAACATTCATGAGATCGAAAAAGCTAGAAAACGATTGGAAGCTGAAAAAGATGAATTGCAAGCAGCCCTTGAAGAAGCAGAAGCTGCACTTGAACAAGAAGAAAACAAAGTTCTACGTAGTCAACTGGAACTTTCCCAAGTACGACAAGAAATTGACCGCCGTATTCAAGAGAAAGAAGAAGAATTTGAAAATACTCGCAAGAATCATCAACGTGCTCTTGATTCAATGCAAGCTTCCCTCGAAGCAGAAGCCAAAGGTAAGGCTGAGGCTCTTCGCATGAAGAAGAAGTTGGAGGCAGATATCAATGAGCTGGAAATCGCTTTGGATCATGCCAACAAGGTAAGTATTTCGAATAGTAAAATCGCATACATTTATTGATTAATTTTTCCTTCACAGGCAAATGCCGAAGCCCAAAAAACAATCAAACGCTACCAACAACAACTGAAAGATACACAAACTGCTTTGGAAGAAGAACAACGAGCTCGTGATGAAGCTCGTGAACAACTTGGAATTTCGGAACGTCGTGCTAATGCTCTTCAGAATGAACTTGAAGAATCTCGTACCTTATTGGAACAAGCCGACCGTGCTCGCCGACAAGCTGAACAGGAACTTGGAGACGCTCACGAACAGTTGAATGATCTTGGGGCTCAGAACGCCTCTTTGTCTGGTGCCAAGAGGAAACTCGAAACGGAACTCCAAACTCTCCATTCCGATCTTGATGAACTTCTGAATGAGGCCAAGAACTCAGAAGAAAAGGCTAAGAAAGCTATGGTTGATGCAGCTCGTCTTGCAGATGAATTGAGAGCAGAGCAAGATCATGCGCAAACACAAGAAAAACTCCGAAAAGCGTTGGAATCCCAGATTAAGGACCTTCAAGTACGCCTAGATGAAGCTGAAGCTAATGCGCTCAAAGGAGGTAAAAAGGCAATTGCAAAACTTGAGCAACGTGTTAGAGAATTAGAGAATGAACTGGATGGTGAACAAAGACGGCACGCTGATGCTCAAAAGAATTTGAGGAAATCAGAGCGTCGCATCAAGGAGCTCAGTTTCCAAGCTGAAGAAGACCGTAAAAATCATGAACGAATGCAAGATCTTGTCGACAAACTCCAACAGAAAATCAAGACCTATAAGAGACAGATAGAAGAAGCAGAAGAAATTGCTGCTTTGAATTTGGCCAAATTCCGTAAAGCACAGCAGGAATTAGAAGAAGCAGAAGAACGAGCAGACCTTGCTGAACAAGCTATTGCTAAATTCCGTGCGAAGGGACGTTCAGGATCAACAGCTAGGGGAGCCAGCCCTGCGGTGAGTTTTGAAAGGAATCTGAGATAGAATACATTCATTCATTCAAATCATGCATGAAATACGTTTCTTGCAGTATGAAATATTTTGTATTTTAATCTTTTTCAACCCACCTAGTATGCAATAGTCCTTCAGACATTTTTCTTTTTCACAATAATGTGAAATTATGGAGGGTATTTAGCACCAGAGGTTTTTATTTAATCGGATTAATTTATATTTTGAACGAAAACTTAGGTGCCTCGGTAATTGACGAGAGCAAAGTGATGAAATCACAACACCGAAAGAACAAAATTAAAGATTATCCGATGAAAACAAAACCTCGAGTGGTATTTAGGGCGAGTTGTACAATACGAGTTTAACAACGGTTCAGAGGGCGGAGATTGGCGCAGCGATAGCTTCGTGATCGAAAGGTCGCTGGCTCGATCCCCAGGCAGGGCAGGATTTTTTCAGTTTCAGATATAAATCGGAGTGATTGAATCTTGTTGCTGGCTATGAATAATCCTCCACGATTCACTGTTGCGTTAATAATCAACAGTGCTGCTCCTAAGGTGGCGTATGGAGTTAGTAACAAGGCCTATCCAGAACACGCGGCTAATGACCAAAGCAGTCGATGCCAACACACCAAGGAAGAAAAAAAAACAACGGTTCAAGTAAACCGGGTTCAGTTACTAACGAAATAGAAATTTCATTGGCTAATCCCTAGCAACTGAACCCGGTTCACTTGAACTGTTTTGTACCACTCGCCCTTAATAATATAATGAAACAAATCAAATAAATGAATTCTTAAACAAAAGTAGGTACATAACATAACATACAATAACATATTTTATTGAATTAAATGAATAATGAATGTAAATAAAAGTTTGTCAACTTACATTCCTATTTATCCGATATCAAACTGACAAAACTGATGTTTCTTGTGGGCTATTTTATACATGAGTTGAATTATCAGTTGTTATAACTTTGCTTGGGGCTATGTCAGATCACCTACTCAACTTAATGAAGTAGGAAACGTGGCGGAAATGCCATGGATCGTTCCGGTTGTAGAGAAAGCCCACATAAAAAAAGAAGGGAACATCGTAACTCGCACACCTCCTAGAAGATTTAGGTGCATGTTGAGATTCACAAAGTCCTTTCAGAAAAGGTTGACATCTGGTGAATCATCACCGCCCAGTATAACTCTGCTCATATAAAACCTATAACGGTTTATTCTGATGTAGATATGACTTCTGATTTTTATGATCACTGTGATAGACCCGTAACTATGCATTTACAGGCGGTTTATTGGTTAAAATTCTAATGAAATATTTTCTGACTTACGTAAAAATAACAGTTATGGAAAATGTGACGTTTCAAAACATCAAAAATGCGTTCAAAATTTAACATTTTGTACCTGGATCATAGATAAATTATTTTATGATACAAGTATTGAAAGTAGCATTTTATTTTGGTAGTGGGAATATTACGAAACGAGCGTCAGCGAGTGGAGCAACCCCATGAGCAAAATAAAATCACTTTTAACAAAAAATGCATCATACAATATTTTTTTTTGGTAGTGGGAATATTACGAAACGAGCGTCAGCGAGTGGAGCAACCCCATGAGCAAAATAAAATCACTTTTAACAAAAAATGCATCATACAATATTTTTTCACACGGAAGTATAATCAAAAATATTCAGACGAAATTTTAACGTGTGATTGACTTTTCGCACTGGTGATTCACTTTCCGCATTGTTGTCTTGAAGTGACGTTTTTCACATTGAAATAACAACTGAAAAATTGCATATTTCAGTCGTCAATATTATTGCTTCCTAATCAATTAACAACGTCTCCGGGGTGCTATGGAATAGTATATTCTTATACTTCTTTACGACTATACGAAAATTTATAAATGAGCTCAGTTTGTGGTACTTATAGGTATCTATTGAAATTATTACCTTTCTTACCAAATCGTAGTGTAAATTGCAAAGCAATATAAGGAAACATAACAATTATATATGAATAGCTAAATGAATGAGGGAAAAAAACAAAAAAAAAAAACGTCAAGCTTTGGGATTCGAACTCACGCTTTTATGGCTACCACTTTTCTACCGCGGAACCGTACCACTGGACCACACATGTTCATGCAGAGGTTGGGTATGACTAAAGAAACTCTGTTTGACCAAAAGCTGAGATAGTGTAGATTGTTCAGGTAAATAATTATTCGATATACCTTTTGTTGCAAGAAGATTTTATCAGGAGCTAGAGTTAAAACTAAGAAAGAAAACAGTCAATCTAAGATTGGAGGATGCCAAGCCGTGATAAGTCCAACGGAGCAAAGCATTCGCTGTCATGTCATTGGTCTAAACCTCTCAGTTAACGTGGATTCTGAAAATTCTGAATCTGTGATTCTTCAACTAATAATCAATATGTAATCGATGTGGAATACAATAGTTGTAGAGAAATCAATATACTTATACAAAAAAAATTGACATTTTTCAACAAAATGCAAATATATCTGAAATTTGTAGTTAACTTAAAAATCATTGATGTATTCTTGAGAAAAAATCCTGATCATTGTCTTATTTTAGAAATGTCAAACTTGGAAGTGACATTTTGTTTGGCGGTCGTTGCTATGGGTAACGGCTGCGAAAACAGTTTCCTTTTTAATTTTATCGTGAATAATTTTCAATAATTTCCAAATCGGGAAGAATGTCATATGTTTCCAATCATACAGTGGCATTAATTAATAATGATAACATTTTCGTTCACACAGAAGCAAGCGGTTCAACGTTTATCGATTGCATTGGAATAACAACGGAATTGTAAGTTTCATGTATGATGGACTGTTTGCCAAAAAGTTATACATCATATTTCAAGACATAATACCCTTTGTGATTATGTCATATGTCATGTGTTTTACTGTTGTTTTTCCTCTTTCTATGGTACACATATCACTTAACTTCTTCGTCAGTAATATAAACTCAAATTTTCAGCCTCAGAGACAGCGTCCCACATTTGGAATGGGAGATTCACTTGGAGGTGCCTTTCCTCCAAGATTTGATCTTGCACCTGAATATGAATAAACCTGACGCTGTGTTATAAGTTTAAGATGGACATTCTATCGCAGTGTAAATATCATCCCAATGCGAATCAATTGTGGATTTCATCGTTTCATTTCTAAATGTAATATTTGTGTACTGCATTATTCAATAATTCAAAAAAATGAGACACCGAGAATGAAGGGATACTCAGAGACACGTACCTAATTAACAGCTACAACCTTTCAGGCTCGGTAATCTCAATGCCATGATTTTTTAAAAGAAAATCGTTATCGTATGCATGAAAGATATGATATAAGGCACCTGTGAATAAGTTATTCATTTCCATTGTAATAGTTCATAATATTATAGAATTTTCCTTCAAATGTATGGATGTATTATTTGTTGTACATTGTTGATAATTTTGTTACGAAAAGGATGAATAATTTTGATTTGATGAATAAAGAAATGATTTACGCACCAGTGTTTCATTGTTTATGGTTTTAAATATTGATGATGATTCCATACATGAAAACAATTTATATTGTTGACCTTAACGAAAATATTTGAGGCATTGTTAATATTTTGCAAGCATAGCGGAAAACGTTATGGCAAAGAGAGGCGCAATATAAATATTGAACCTGATGATTTGAAATAGCCATCGAAAAAGCCATTTCATCTAATTGTCCATTCAGGTAGCTCAGTGGTTAAG
Organism: Chrysolina haemoptera; assembly: GCA_958298965.1. Classification (NCBI taxonomy): domain Eukaryota; kingdom Metazoa; phylum Arthropoda; class Insecta; order Coleoptera; family Chrysomelidae; genus Chrysolina; species Chrysolina haemoptera. Next base: position 30,156,001 of record OY282595.1, on the reverse strand, counting down.
CCCGTCGCGTTCAAAGTTAGTGATGCTGCTGGTTGGGTATAGGTGCAAATCCTATCGATTACACATTTTTATTCTGATGACCCGAGAAAATGCTAGGATTTTCACGTTGAAAGGTGAGACCTCGTTAATACCCATACAGCACATGTACGTCCATTGCATATTCATTGGACGTACAAATGGATATTATGGACGTCCATTGTACAATGAACGTACATAAAGAACGTCCATTGGATGTACGGAAACGTATCAAATTCATGTCCATTGGACGTACAAAACAAGGATCTCAAATACGTCCAAAATAAGCACATGTAAGTCTGGTATGTCCAATGGACGCAAAGCATGGATCTCATGGACACCCAGTTACGTCCATACATGGCCAGTTAAAGTCCACCAAATGTCCAGGTACACTGGATATACCATTCCATGTACATACACCGTGGATGTCCAATGGACGTTCAACATGGATCTCAAATACGTCCGGAATTAGCCCATGTAACTACAGTTGTGTTCAATGAAGTGTTGTAAACTTCAAAGTTCAAATAAGTGTTGTAAAAGGTTTTGATTACCAAATAACTCCTGTGTTCCTTGATTGAAGGCCATTTCAAGCATCAAGAGCTGAAACAAAACCATATATGAGAAAATAAAATGTAATCCAATTAATCCTCATTTCTCAACGGCATTCACAATGCACAGGGACTTCTTGTCCTGACGGCATCTATAATGTACAGGGACCTCATTTCCCGACGGCATCTATAATGTACAGGGATTCACTTCCCGACGGCATCTGTAATGCACAGGGACTTCAGTTCCCGACGGCATCTATAATGCACAGGAACTTCACTTCCCGACGGCATCTATAATGCACAGGGACTTCATTTACCGACGGCATCTATAATGCACAGGGACTTCATTTTCCGACGGCATCTATAAATGCACAGGGACTTCACTTCCCGACGGCATCTATAATGCACAGGGACTTCACTTCCCGACGGCATCTATAATGCCCAAGAACTTCACTTCCCGACGGCATCTATAATGCACAGGGACTTCATTTCCCGACGGCATCTATAATGCACAGGGACTTCATTTCCCGACGGCATTTATAAATGCACAGGGACTTCACTTCCCGACGGCATCTATAATACACAGGGACTTCACTTCCCGACGGCATCTATAATGCACAGGGACTTCATTTCCCGACGGCATTTATAAATGCACAGGGACTTCATTTCCCGACGGCATCTATAATGCACAGGGACTTCATTTCCCGACGGCATCTATAATGCACAGGGACTTCATTTCCCGACGGCATTTATAAATGCACAGGGACTTCACTTCCCGACGGCATCTATAATACACAGGGACTTCACTTCCCGACGGCATCTATAATGCACAGGGACTTCATTTCCCGACGGCATTTATAAATGCACAGGGACTTCATTTCCCGACGGCATCTATAATACACAGGGACTTCACTTCCCGACGGCATCTATAATGCACAGGGACTTCACTTCCCGACGGCATCTATAATGCACAAGAACTTCACTTCCCGACGGCATCTATAATGCACAGGGACCTCATTTCCCGACGGCATCTATAATGCACAGGGACTTCATTTCCCGACGGCATTTATAAATGCACAGGGACTTCATTTCCCGACGGCATCTATAATGCACAGGGACTTCATTTCCCGACGGCATCTATAAATGCACAGGGACTTCACTTCCCGACGGCATCTATAATGCACAGGGACTTCACTTCCCGACGGCATCTATAATGCACAAGAACTTCACTTCCCGACGGCATCTATAATTCATTTCCCGACGGCATCTATAATGCACAGGGACTTCATTTCCCGACGGCATTTATAAATGCACAGGGACTTCACTTCCCGACGGCATCTATAATACACAGGGACTTCACTTCCCGACGGCATCTATAATGCACAGGGACTTCATTTCCCGACGGCATCGATAATACACAGGGACTTCACTTACCTACGGCATCTATAATGCACAGGGTCTTCATTTCCCGAAGCGAATTTGTGAAACATGCAATTTATGCAGGCTTTATTAACATATTTTTTTATCAAAGTTTCGTCAAAAGTAAAATGCCCTATGTCATCGTGGTTGAATCGCCTTTGGCAATACTGCCCTGTTGCCGTGATCATCTCGATAAACTATTTCCCGTCGGAGATCATAGCTATTGAAAATGTCTTTGTATGCAATTTGATCTCCAGACAACAGTAAGTTTTTGGTCGAACTTATGTGAGTGTCGGATTGCTGAGTGGCAAGTAACCAGTTGTCCTCTGATAGAACGGTTGCGTATGCACCATTATTATTATTATTCTCCATTATTGGGTTTCGGCTAAGGGCATCAGCATGCTTTATTCTCAAACCGGGTCTGTGTATTCTGTCAAAATCATAGTCCTGCAGTTCCAAAATCCATTTTCCTATTCTTTGATTGAGGTTCTTTTTGGTCATGGCACTCCTAACAGCGGAACAGTCGGTTAGTATTTTAAACCTAACTCCCAACAAATAGTGCTTAAACCTGTCAACAGAGCGAATAATAGCAAGAGCTTTTAATTCGTATGAATGATACCTCTGCTCAGTAGATGTTGTTGCTTTCTCTATGCCCACAGAATATATACCCACACAGAAACGAAAGCTCTTGTCGGCACTTTGATGTTCTGTGGTCAAAAATCAGAATCCTTGAAACCACTTAGAGCCACACTGAGAAACGTAAACAGGGGGAAGGCCAGTTATACAAATACACTAAGAAAATCGAGATTTGTTCCTATGATGAAATTCTCTATACCCCGTGTCTAAATATTCAAAAAATTATACTAGTAATGTTTTTTAAGGAATACTGAGATACATAATGGAGTGAAAAACATTTAAAAAATTTATTCAGTTATTATTTTCAATGAAATATTTATTGATTACAATGTTTTCTATTCCTTATTTTTTTATTAATCACACTTATGCACACACCTTCAGTTGTGTATTTCAATGATTTCATGATTTATGTATTTCAGTAGTATCCTAATATTGTAACAGACTGGATCTTTGTCTACACGCCTATCCCAGCAAAGAGTTCATTCCCAAAATGTTTACCTCTGATGCCAATTCTAGGGTGAGGTTAGTTAGCTTGATCACCGATGACTAGGAATACAGATCTGATTGATATTGAAAAGCATGACTTTTTTTTCCCCAGATATAGACTATTTGTTTGCTTTCCTTAAGTTCAATTTATATCTGTATATATATTTTAATCAATAAATATCCTACCACCCATGTGGTCTGTATAAAAACAAGGTATACTGCAATCATAAAAACAAATTGATAATAACTAGTTCATTAGTATAGGTATATTAAGAAATTGCAATCATATTCCTTCGACTGTCTGGGAATGAGCCAATGAACAAAGCGGAAAGTTATTGTTCTCATTCGAGTTGATTTGCATTTGAGATATACATGTTGAAATACCTTCATATTATGATTGAATGCAGTTTTTGAAGGTGACCAAGAGGTCTATAGGCTTTGATGACTTCGAAAAGTATCGTCTATTTTTTTCTAAAGTATAAAATTGCTAATTTTGGAGTTCTTTCAAAATGTAGTTTCACCATGTCGGCATCAGTTACTTCATTCCGAAGGAATGAAAATTATTATATTTATTCAAATATATCAAATCCCAGCTCATCTATACATGAGTTATGGAATATTTTGAATAACAATAGTTACTTATTGTTGATTTGTATTCATTATAAACATAGCAGTTGAGCTTTATTCAGGTAACACATATTACACCTTAAGAGAAAAAATAATCACTTACTTTTTCACATTGGTATTAGAGGAAATGTTTTTATAATCTTCTTGTCCTAACTGTGAGAGATGAGGTTAACAAATAACTTTTCAGACATTACTTATCAAATTACAAATAAAACAAGAGATCATAAACAGATATTTATATTTGGAAATGCCATTACATGGAATACATATATTGACATATCAAAGATGTAACAGAATTCTGGCTTTGGGTTTCTTTCCTTGTAATAGTGTCTGTGCTATTACTATTTCGGAAAATGGTTCACTCAAATACTTTTTGGACATTTTATGAAAATCTTTAATTGTGTAGTTTTCATCTGTACTTGGGTTTTTCTTCATGTGCATTCTTTGTTTATGAATATTTTTTTTCAGCAAAACAATTTTTGCTCTTAACTTCTGTTTTCTTGGTGAAGTAGAGGTCAAAGTGGTAGGGGTTTGTAATGCCCCATAAGAGGGATTGCCAGGTCTAGGAATAATTCCTGAAACAAAACATATCTCAATTATCAAATTTGTTAGCAAAAAACTGAGTTTTCATCATTATATGAAGTAACGTTAGGGTATATGCTGAAGAAGGGAACTATCAAGGGGTATAACACATTGTTCGATTCCAAATTCAAATAAAACTGTTTCTGTATTTCTACTCGTGATTGAAAATTATTTTTCTAATTGTAATATGAGCTGGTAACTTTATATAGATCATATTAGCGAAAAATTCAATATTGGTTACTTTTAAAAATATCTCAGATCAACGAAACTTTTGAATGTTTTTTATGCACTTGTCTACACCTATATTACCTATAATACTATCAGGCTGTGCTACGAATGTAAATCGAATTTTTATTTCTCTGAACAGAATCACAAAACTTATTTTCATCTGAAGTCGACTGAAATTATTTACAATCGTCGACTTGATATACCAATGTGTTCTTCAACATTCAACAGTTTAGTAATGCTGCTTTCGCAAAATTAGGTGATTTATAAAATAATGATGCTTAAAGTTTTTAGGAGTGGAATTTAGAAAAATAATATATATTGCAAATAGCCAGTTTTGCATATAAAAAAACAAAACAGTTTTTGCATGCTAAAGAAAGGGTTTTGGTGAATTCTGATTTTATCATTCAATTCCTCTGTAAAATTTGAACGAAACTCAAAAAAAAAACAGCTTCAGAGATTTTTTCAGACAGCGAGTTTTGCTAATAATGATCCTCTTTCTTTTCTTGTGGTAGTTTTTGATATGTTGTATTGTATTTTAATGCCTTTGTATTTTGTGGTAGGTATTTTCAACGTGTTGTCGTTAGGTGGTTTTGTTTTCTGTATGTTTCTTTCTGTGAAGAGCGAATTGTGTGCTAATAAAGAGTTAAACACATAATCATCCCCAGTCTAATACTTACTTGAAACAATTATGACTTGGCTTGAGGAAAGATTGTCGGGACAGCATTATCAAAGAGATGTTTCCTCGATTCACCCTGAATTATGTATTTGTCCTCGAAATGCAGCTCACAAATCCTACAATTTTATGAAGTTCCTCCATGTTTCTTTCAAGCAAATCTTCTCTACCTGTTGCCTTTAGCCACAATGCCAATCTAAAATATATACATACATCATGTATTGTATTCATCATAATGTGAAATTTGTGTACATACCTTGCAGGATCTTTCACAAGGGAAAACATACTCAAATTCTCACCGGTTTTCGAAGAACATCCCCAACAAATACAAACAGTTCCTCCTCGACGAGGCATTGTTGTCTCACAAAAAGATTTATAAAAATAGCGACACACAATATTAAAAATATATCAAGCAGAAGCACAATTCAACAATGTTTGAAAATTATTCACAACCGTAATATTTATTTATTTATTGTCATGTCACTTTTCAGTTAATTTGTGTTTGTTCGTTTCGTGTACTCGGATTCCATAAACACCCGTTTTCTGTCTTTGTCTTATTTGCGAAAGAAAAGAAGTAGAAAACTGCACTTTAGGAGTAGAGTCATATCGGCGTAAAAACAACGAACACTACCCTCCTTATTGGTGTCCCACTTACAGAGGGAGTGGCTACAAAAATTTTTGGTATCTGCAAGGATCTGACATTCGCTTCTGTGTGGGTACATATTCTGTGCTATGCCGTTGTCCAGTTGTACCAACATTACAGCAATGTTGTTAATCGGCGGACTAAAGTCCGATTTTCGGACTTTTTTTCGTTCAGCGGACTTTTTTCGGACCTTGAAATATTTCGGACTTTTTCGATGATATTGGCCCTATTAGATATTTGCTGCACCATCAACTACCAAGTAGTTTTGATTGGCAATAATCAACAGTCAAAATTAACACGGAACGGAACACGCCATTCATGCTCAAAAATATCTTCAGATAAACATGACAACTCTGCAATGACATTTTCCGACTAAAGCTTTTGAAGTACTCTGATTGGCTAGAGACAAGAAGTCAGCGGCAAAAAGCTGGTGTGGAAGGCCGGCTTAACACTGAAATATATCAGTGCTTTTTCCCGCCATTGATTGAAGACCTTCTTCCGGTTTGTTTTACAGGGATATGTCTAATGGGAAATAAAGATGATTATCTAATCATTAATTTAGCGTCTCTCCGCATTAAAAAGGTGACAGGTGATACTACTTTTCATTTTTGAATGGCGGACTTTTTCGTGTAAAATCGGACTTTTTTCGGAACGCAATCGGACTTTATGGTTTAACGCGTCCAACAACACTGCATTACAGCAATGCCCAACCGACTGGCGTCTGAATAAGGGATTGTTTCTCTCCTACAGTCAAACAGAGCTAATATTGGCGACGACATAAGCATTCGCTTCAAAGATGAAAATGCCTTTTCCTGTTCGTCCAGCCATATCCAAGAATGGTTCTTTATGAGCAGATTTGTGAGGGGTTTTGACTGAAGAGAGAACTTCGGAACAAATTTACGAAAATGTCCAACCAGACCCAAAAATTGTCTCACTTTGTGAATATTCTGTGGGCGGGGAAAATATTCTATCGCTTGAACCTTCAATGAACTAGGTTGCATACCACCACTTTGTTTTTAAATCCCAAATATTCAATTTCTGTTGCCAAGACTGTACACTTGTCAATATTCAATTGTACACCGTGACTGTTTAGTCGTTCTAGAACCTGGTGCAACACATCGATACGTTCCGGTATGGTTTCAAACGGTATGAGTAGATCATCAAGTTAGACAAGTACCTGATGGAATCTCAAATTGCCAAGTATATTGTCAATAGCGCGTTGAAATACATAAGGCGCATTCATTTTTTTCTTATCCATAATCACTCGACTAGCATAGGATGATTGAGAAGGTCGGATGGTATCATTCTCTAGAAGTTCATCAACCAGCCCGCGTAATTTATTTATTTTTTCAAATTCAGACAACCGATACGGGCGCTGAACTACTGGTGTTTTCGATTTTAGTTGAATGTTCATTTCAACTCCTGCGATTGTTCCTAACCCATCAGAAAGACTTGGGAAACATGCAGAGAACTCTGAAATGAGACATCGTATTTAATTCTGGACTTGGTCGTCCTCTGAGGCCAAATTAATGTATGAAATCCGTGTCGTAACCACATTGAATAGTTACAGAGATCATTTAGTTAGTCCTAAATATCCTCATTTTGAACAATACAAAAATCGTGCGGAAAAGTAAAAATCGTACGGAAAAGTAAAAATCGTACGGAAAAGTAAAAATCGTGCGGGAAAGTGGCTTTTGCTCGTAGGAAAACATCCAAACCTTCAGTCCCTATCAAACTCAGTAGGATGGCTATTTTGATTTCATCACTTTCTTTGTATTTTCCTGACGCTTTCAAAAATATATTAAATCGCTGTTTCCATTTCATCCAATTCTCATCACGACAGTCGAAACTTGTAGGGGCTGGAATCCTGAATTCAGCCATCATTCACCTTATGTCTTCTGTTAATCTATTATTTCTACTCTTTTACTTCTGACACCATGTTTTAAATGCTTTTATAAACAATTCTTACATAAAGTTCTAAGACAAGTTCTATAATAATCCCCATCACCCTGGATACCCAAATGTAGTAGTCATAAAAGAATATACAAAGGAACAATGAATACATAACATAACAAGTAAGAAATCATAATTTTGAGGACTGTATCTCGGAAAATACTCGTAGGATCGATGGGCCAACGGGAACTTTTGATAGGGATGATGGAAAGAATAACATACTAAATTGGATCGTAATTATGAACACTCTGAGCTGATGGTACCGGATAGGATCTGTGCAACACACGTATTAAATTAACTCCTTTTTTTCTTTGTTTATTGTGCATCAACCCACATACCTACAGTTTTTTTTTCTGTTCGCTACATGAAAATAAAAATTATTTGATACATATTGAAAAAGCTATTGTCGAGAATTCTGTGAACACCCTGTTGTCAGTATTCAAGTGATAATTCGTCAAAAGAAAGGATTATGAAAGTACAACATAAACTGGACAACTCATGCTTGTCACGAATACACGATACACGAAGTGTTTTTTGAATTTATAAATTTGACAACCCAGATAATTTCCATCACCTCCAGAGTTTAAGTTTATATTGTTTCACCCTTGTTATCTTAATTACCTCTCCATCCAGCCTACCTGCAAACTTCCTATATAACTAGGCTTAGAGTTCAATTGTATTAGTAAGTTTTTATACTTGATAATGGGATAAAACCCGAAACCGATCGTAACAATAAAAAATCTAGTGGAAATAAGACAAAAGAGTGTTCTTTCGTTTCATCAAAGTGATCATGAATTTCCACAAAATAAACAAGTCATCAATCACACAAATCAATAAATCTTAATAACAGTTAGTCGTTTCAATAGTTTTTTAATGAAATCGCATGAAACTAGTAAACAAATCTGAAACCTCGGTTTTCAGAAAGAATTTCATTTTGAAAATATTCAAAACAAGATCTTGATAATATTGGTACAAGATCCAAAACAAAGTATTTCTCAAGAAATTGAATTATTTATTGGATTCATTTTCAACATTAATTCGTCTTCCTCTAAACATAAGGAATTGGGGTTGGTTTCTTTAGTGGTGTTCTCTGGAAAAAATATACCCCTTTAATCTGTACTCCATGGTGGTACTACAAAACTTAGCAACTTCAGGGAGATAATAGTAATTAGAATCATAAGGGGCTAAAATCTATTTTTTTTTGTTATTTCAGAAAGATTTATCAAAAACCGATTTCGATAGGTTGAGAGAATTCAATTCTACACAAGAATGATCTTCATTCATACCTTATGAAATACGCTCGTTTTCATGCACGTCACATTCCATAGTCGCGCTAACCCGCTAACCCGCCACTGCAAGTTCAGGCAGGGCCGAAAATTAGATTTGTCATAACTTTGCTAAAAATTATAGTAGAAGGAAAAGAAAAAGTGCATATCGTTCCTGAAGAATTCTGCTTCCTCATGCAAATATAACATGTGAGTATCTGAGTACCTACCTAAAATGTGTTTTGTCCCACTTGACATTGTAATGTTCCAGGTTGAGCCCCTGTAGAAGCCATTGAAACACTTGAAATCTTCGTCCAGAGTATTTCATTCTCTCGAAAAAATTGGTTTACAGGTTGACAGGTTGAAGTATAAAACTGAACTATCCAGTTTTCAATAATTGATCAAAAGTAGAACAATATTTGTCAGCACTAATTAGCTATAAACTCGACTATATAAATGCGGTTGTTGCCCTCATTTATAAACAAGGAGTAACTGCATGACTTACTAACAATTTGATGAATATGTAGATTGTAAAATAAACTGATAACATAAACTATTCCTTACAACATAACCCTTCTACGATATTTACGAAAGATCCGAAAGTCATGGATATTTAGTAGTACCATCAAAATTTCCAATAAATTGTAATTACCATAATCTATTTTAGGACCCTGAAGAAGTTTCAAAATTGAAACAAAAGCTTTTCAGCCGCACCGATTCACTTTTCTCCAGGGGGTTCTCAATACTGGAATTAAGATTATAAAAAGGTGGTTGACAAGTAGTGTGGCATTCTTCACATAAAAAAATGTAGTCAGTCAAGGGGGGTACTGTCATCCAGAACCCCCCCTTATCGACTCTGGTGACTCAATTCACATAATTATCAATTCCTATATCCCATCAAGAACGGTGTAGGTAGGTATATCATTTATTAAAACGTGAAAACTAACAACAAATCAGGAAAATCTAATAAACTTATATATTATAATCTGTCTCCGATAACATAGCGCCACTACGCTCCCACTAAACATGATACATAATAAAAACATTTACCAGAGATAACTTTATTAATATTGGCAAACTAACAGAATATTAATGTTGTCATGATGTTTCTTACATAATGTTTTCAGCTATATGTTTGTGTCACATCGAAATAATGTAACAAATAATATTCATTAAAAGATATATAAAATGTTGACTATATGTTCCTCAGATATGTCTCAGATAGAGTGATTATGTTATTTGTACGATGTTTAACCACCTCAAAACATTACTCACATGTGTACTGAAAACTTTTGGAATTAATATTATCTTACAATGTTTCTTAAATGCAATTTTCCCGTTCATGATCATGACATTCATCCATCTTGTTTATTTTACATGCTGTGAGCGACTGCTTTCAATTTTCATTGTCCTTTTTTTGTAGGATAATCTGATGCCTTTCTATATTTTGATTGAAAGTTCTTACTTAACTTTTTGACCAGTTCGCGAGTGATATGATTTTCGTACCAGCTGAAGTATGGTAGGAAGAATAAAAACATGAACAAACAGCCAGATATTTGTTGGCACATATTTGAGGTAGGCATTCAACTTTAAACTACTAAAAAATATTCAATAAACATTACTGATTCATTTCAGGATGCTGTTCGATCAATTTCAAGATGCTGCTAAATTCATAGAAAACTAGAAGCGTATCAGTTGTTCCTACAGTTGGTATCTAGATAAACATCTATGTTGGAGAAGAAGATAATAAGGGTCCACCCCTTATTATCGACTTATTATTTCCAATAGTGATTGAAAGCAATATTATTGAAATTCTTAAAACAGGATTCAAAAAATACAGTCTCAATATCATATTATTGTAAAATGCACAGTGTTTATAAGGTTATGATTTTCCCAGTTCCTCCCAACAAGTATTAACGTTTGATTATTTCAGGTTTCTAAGCCTAGGCTTTTGAAGGAAACTTATCAGCGTTGTCAATCCATCTTGTCTGACTTTTACAAATACAAATATCTCTGCTGAGGAACAATTTTATGTTAATAATGAATGATAATTAGAGTAATACTGAAGTCATTACATCCAATGAAGATAAACTTCGCATGCAGGTCAGGCGAAGGTGAGTTAGAAAATTATTTCAATTCCAACAAATGTTATTATTTGAAGTGATGCTGAAATGTATATCTAATATTTCCATTCATTTCAAGTTATGGCCTCAAAATAGATTAATTATCAGAACTGGATGAGATTAGGAATACTCGATGCACAAATTAGTGATTTGTTTTTCTGTTACCCATCTGCATGAAGCTTTTTGTTGAGCTAACGTAGGATTAATACTGGTAACTGATGAAGCATGAGTTATAGTAATAAACAAATAAAATATTTAATTCTATTAAATTGCAATCTGGCCTGTCTTGTAAAGCTGGTACCTATACTTATGAGTTTTATTTTGTAATCACCCATTAAAATGAAATATAAATGGGTTTTAAGCAATTATTAGTGATTTGAAGAATTACCAAAAATATTTCAAGTCTTATTACATAGCATACAACTGACATTTTGTTGATAATATAAATTTAAAATTGATTTAAGTTTTCAGTGACTATAACTACTATATTTTCAGGTCTGGAAATGACATTCCGTTCAACCACAGGTGAATTGAGTTTGAACTCATTGTGACGGATTGGATAAGGTTGGCAAAGTAGAGGCTGAAGAGGAAGGAGTAGTGACACCCAAACCACGTGATCATTGATTCAGTGAAAATTCTACTTTTATTCTTTAAGAGTATTTTGTTATTTTTTATATTTTTTTATTCCATTAAATATTTAATGCAGTTGTAGCTTTTTTTATTTGATATCATTCTCCCATTAACATTTACCTCCCTCTGTTTTGATACTTTGATTCGTAGTGTACGGGGTGGAGCATATACTCATGGTATTTAATCTTTTTTTCTATATTTATAGATACATTTCTATAATTTTATTAGTAACTTTTTTGTAGGTGAATAACTTCGACTTAATAAATATAAAAAGAGAAAAAATACAATGAGTCATACTTGCACCCAGTATCTCAAATGAAAAAATATAGAACAAGTTGAATGTTAGACGTTCGAAAGCAATATTTTTCCATTTGAGATACAGGGTGCGAGTGTGGCTCATGATATATGTTCTCTTTCTATATTTTTCAAGTTGAAGTTACTCGCCTATCAAAAACTATTGATATTCCACATTGTATGTATAAATTCAGGAAAGATATGATATACCATGAGTATATGCTCCACCCTGTATACTACAAATCAAAATATTAATATAAAAGAGTTACAATGTTATTACATTATATACATGTTTTGAGCAACATTACATACATGTTTTGACCAACATTACAAACATGTTTTGAGCAACATTGAATTAATGTTAATATGATACATTTTGGTAACGTTTAGTTTTAAACGTTACATTGTAATATTTAAAGGACCATGGACGCAACGTATCGGTAATGTCAAGCATACCTCTGAACAACTTCACAAAGTCACAATGTGATGTAACATTTATGTTTAAGTTATTTTTTAATGTTTAAGCTTATTCTTTCACAAAGCGTTTATCAGAATTTGAAATCAGTTAACCATTAAACAAACATAAGCTTGCAGGTTTCATTCCTAAATAGGCGCCGGCCATCATATAACATGCATGCTATAATACCATAAGTGAGTTTGAAATTATATATCATTAAAATTAGATTCATATTACCAGTCCATTTATGATACCAACATTTTAATTAGACACATAATTTCAAAAATCAACCCTTACACTAGAACACTGGTTGTACTGACAAAAGTGATGCTTTTGGTTTATGCATCCTCTAACTAAGAACTAAGAGTTCACTAATAGGAAAACAACACGAAACGTTCTTAGGTTTAGTTCTTAAGTAGGGTGCAAAAACTAAGTATTATATCTTAATAACCGCAGTTGACTGGATTGATTATTTCTTGAACATTCTCACTGATAATACCTGCTGGTCAAAGTAATTTTAAAACTGTGTTATCAAATCAATCACAAATATTATGCCAGTCCATCACACGTTTCGAATCATAACAAAAAAAAATAAAACAAATCGTCATTGAATCCCTTTGATAACAATCCATCAAATTGTGCCAGTACTTCTACTAGAAACTGACTCTGAAATTCACTCGTAATACAATACAAAACCAATTTCCTCTTATTCGAGGAATCATTACTGTGTAGCTTGGCAACACCGCCACGCCTAGGGTCTGCATTATGTGTTGCCTGCTATTGTGTTTGATGGCGCATTGTTTTGGATCATGCAATCTGACGGATTCTCGGTCAACACAATCCGGTTTGACAAAGTACGAATTTGATGAAATTCGAATTTGTTCAAATGCACTTCTGTTGTATTCATATTCTGACGTATTACTATTTCGATGGAATCATTTTCTGATAATTTCTCATTTCTTTGTAGTACCGGTTTAGATTTTTACTGGTTTACATTTTTATCGTTCTTACAGAATGCAGTCTCCATTTTATCATTATAGAAATGTAATTTCTGACAGGATACAATCGCCATATGTACAGTAGACAGTTGTCCGGTCGCCAAAGTACGGTTCTGACATTATACGATTCTGTTTATGGTTATGAGTTTGTATAAAATGTATAATAGGACGAATTACCTGTCGGATATTTTTCATTCTGCTAATATGTATGGACCCGTTTCTGAATATGACTTACAATGTTTTTGTTACTTAATTCTTATTTTACAGCTCGAAGAACACTGCTGAATACTCCACCAAGTCTGAATAATAAATTATTTAATAAAATCAGTAAAAGATATTTATTTCTTTCAAAATAAATTTGGTTATAACTCAACTGTCAAAGTCAAGTTTGAATTATAAATAGTTATTTCTTCTTCTTCTTATTTTTATTTGGATTGACAATTAGATCAATTAGCCAGTTCCGATAAAGTTAGAATTCTGTCCAAACCATAGATGTTATTTATAATGATCATGCAGAGAGAGAAAGTATAATTGAAGCTTTCATGCGTAGGCAAGATGTTGGTTTCATTCTATCTATGAGGTCTGTGATCTAAACATGAGCCAATAGTTGGTAAGCTGTTCTTTGATAGTGTGACAATTGGTAACACTGTTTGTAGAAATTGAGGAGGGGATTAAATTTTGAATTTCCGGTATCTTCCATTTTGTCCATTTCTGCGTCTGGTCTCACTTGAAGAACTCGCTGATGATTAAATTTTTATTTTTGAAAATCATCCAATCAGTGTCTATTAATAACATTTATAAAGAGTTAACTATCTATTTAAAATTCAAAGCGGAATTCATTGGAATAAATATTTTTGTCATTTATAATGCTTTTAAAATTATTTTATTTCCAATGAATTTTAATTATTTCTCAAATGGCGTCAAAGAACATGTTTTACAACAATTTCTCCTTTTTTTGTGTGTAGTTCGACCAGATTTAAATTCCAAATTTGATTTAAATATAAAAAGGATAAGCTTATTTAAAGTTACGAGCTTATTTGAAAATATAAGCTTTTTATAATTTAAAAGCTTATTTAAAAAGTTTACTTAAAAGCTTATTTCTCGCCATTGGAATGAGCGGCGATGTTAATGGCCGATTGCCAAATTACCACAATACAGAACAACTATAGCTACCTATGATAGCTGAACTGGCTGAATTACACACTCGATCAGGTGTCCAGAACCAGGGAATTCAGGAGTGTTCCAGTGCTGCTGTCACTGTATATAAGATCATTAAGAACCAATAAGGAACCCGAAGAGCTTGAAATATATCAACAGGAGAGGAGTTTGGTTGATTCTTTCTTGTAACTGATTGGTCAAGGAAAATATGTAAGGTTTAAATGCATTTAACCCAATATTCCAAGTAAGTTGGTATGACCATTTGAATAACGTACAATAGTCCAAAGAACCAAATTTCTTCACACAACCTGATTCAATCATTACTTCTAGACTTTTCTAGATCTTATCAAGCCCTGAACTCGGTTTAACAAACGTTCTATTCATTAATGGTTATTTATGGTACTGTGTGTTATGTTGAAAATGAGTCACGCTAGAAAGATTTATACCACGAGGCCGTCAGGCCGAGTGACTTAGGAAACATAACACATGAGTGGCATACAATGTTTTATCCAACACATGACAGTTATGACCCATTATTAATGTCATTTTAGACAAGTAAACTATCAAATAACACACTAGTGAGTTATTTGATAGTTTACTTCTCTAAAATGACATTAATAATGACAGTCATAACTGTCATGTGTTGGATAAATACTATTTTTTATGCAACCTGATTACTATCATCATTTATAGATTTTTTCAAGATCGTCAAGCCCTGAACTTGGCTTAACAACATTTATTGGATTAAATACTATTTTTTTAGTAATTGTTTTATTTGTATGTCTGGAGTATATTTTCTCTTTCAGTGTAATAAAGACTTTCTACAGAGACTGGCTTTGAGAATGAAATACTACTTATATCAGAATTTCTGTAGATGGCGTCCAAATGACAATTTTTATTTAGTATATTTAGGAAGTTATAGATTTCGTATTAAACCTAGTGATCCAATGGTTCCCGAAAGTAAGAATCAACAGGTCTGCTGAAAATGAGGAAATTGTAATTTTGACATAATAAGTCCCTTTTTTGAGTCTTTGACATGATAGAAATGTCACAGAATCAATAAAATATTCTAGAATTTCCCCAGGAAAGGTCCGAGTGATGTAAAAATATTTTTTTGATGTGCAATTGGTGATTGGTGAAAGAGTGACGTCATCGGTATTTTTGTTTATGGAACTTATGTCATACGTTTACTATCATTAGAAAGCTTGTTTTTTTCTCGTTCCGGTGTAGTACTAATATCAGTTCAACTCTCTCTATATAGATACAATGTGTTTCGTAATTTTTTGCCCACGTCTATAATTCACTTATCTATTGCTTAATTTGCCCATAAATTTACTTAGTCAGGAAATGTAGCCAGGCGGATATTCTAGTGATAAGGCAATTTGAATCAGATTTCATAAAAAAAAGTTTTTAAATGCTACATTAACAGTTGTTTCATTAAGAGATTACACTTACGGAACATATTTGGGATAGTTTTGAATATCAATAACTGGAACTAATCCATTTTATTATTTGAAGAAATATATATAATAATATATATAAGGATATAAGGACAGGGACGGGCCTATAGTGGGGCTGGGGGGGGGGGGGGGTTCACCCCCCCAATGTTAGACAAGTTGGCAAATTAAGTAAACTGAAACAAAATTCGAAAAAATTTCAGTTTTTTATGACTCCATGGGAATTGTCACTGAACTTTACTCTAGAAATTTTCAACTTCAAACTATAGTCTAGTTCCTAAATTGTAGATAGTCACTCATCGGTTGTACGGTTCATAATTCATATGAAGCAGGTCAATAAATGCAACAGAAATAAGCGAGGTACTTTGGCTTCAAATCAAGTTTTACTTTGGCACTTTCGTACATCCCCTCCGCACTTTCAAATCCCGTAAAAGCCAGAAAATGTACGTTGAGTCTCTATCTACAATTTAGGAACTAGACTATGGGAATGTTCAACCTCAAACAAACAATAAATTCCGAGTTTGTAGTCGAAATTTCCTAGTTTTCAGATTATATGGAAAGGGGAATTGTGAATAGATGAAACACAAACACGCCCTCCGTCCTCCTCGTCACCAAATCAGCAAATTGTTTGGACGGAAAAAATATGATTTATCGCTTATCGCTTCCTCACTAACATGTGTAACATGTCACGAAATTTGCTTATTCACCTTGCCAGCCCTGTCCTGTATGCCGTCCTACCGATCACGTGATGATGTGCAGTGCGAGTTGCGTTAACTAGATTGAACTAGTCAGTTCCAGTTGTTAGTTCGTCATTCGCCTCTTTATTATCTCTATTATTAACTGTGGTATATACTGTTCTGGAGTTCTGGAGTTAAATTTTTCTTGACATGATTTTTTTGGGTTAATGACCTTCTACAATCTTATTTCCAAAACCGCAATTCAAATTCAGTTTCTTCAGCGTCTTTCCAAGAAGTTTTGATAACGGAGGCAGATACAGCCTCCGAAACGTCAACAATTTTCAAAAAAAGAGAAGTATTCTTTGTTAATTCGATATCATTTTTTCAGATAGGCAAATTCAGTGTAGGGTACGTTACTGACAAAAATTAATTTCTTTCAAGAGAGCAGTCTTGTGAACGCAGTAACTTATCTGGCAAATTAATTAATTTGCCCTTCTACACTTGTACCTACAGATTACTTTGGATTAAAAATTTCTTCATTTTCAGATTGTGGAGGGTCATAAACCCAAAAAATCATGTCAAGAATCGGATTTCCTCCACAAAATCAAACTTTTAATCAATTTTTCAAGTTATCATTTCAATCATATGACTTCGCTTCGGCAATGTCTGGAAAATTCATCGGAACTCAACGAAAAATAAATGAATTAGTTGGGCCCAATATACCCTAGATACCATGTCAAGTCCATAAACCGAATACAGCAATGGAACATGGTTTATTATTTTTGTTGTTGGTTATAAATATATATATATATATATATATATATATATATATATATATATATATTAAATTTTACGTTGTCTCATATTTTTTCCCTGCCATAAATTAAATATGACTTTAAAACTTTAAAATCTGCTGTTTTTTCATAATATTGTCTAGGGTGATCAATTCCTAATTTTTCCTAATTTTCTTTTTCTGTCCCAAATACATATTTGAAAATTTTAATATGAGTTGGCAAAATTCACTTTTGCCCCCCCAATAATTTCCTTTCGGTTCGTTCCTGTATAAGGAGAATGTGCTTTTTAATCGAGTGACCAGCACAAAGTGCAGATCTTGCACTCTTGACTTTGTTCTATAAGGTCATGTCAAAAGTATGGTCTATGTCGACAGACTTAATGGACAAATGATTTAATACACTAATTTTGTTTAAAAAAAATCTTTTCGTATCAATAATTTCTTCAACTTCCAGTTTTTGATACTTAAAATTATCCCAAACATCGTAAGTGCAATTATGTAATGAAACAACTGTTAATGCAGCATTCAAAACCTTTTTTATGAATACTTACGGACGCCACTGTCTGATTTAAATTACCGCATCGCTAGAGTTGAAATAATATTAGTACTACTGAAACGAGAAAAGAACAAGCTTTCTAACAATAGTAAAAACTTGACATATATGGTTCCATTAAAAAAAAAATTGCTGATGGCGTCACTCCTCCACCAATGGCACATCAAAAACAATATTTGAATTCACAAAAAGATGCAGAGTAATATACCCTTCAACTTTCAACCGAACTTTTTTTGTTCTAGTATTAACTGAGAAAAATGGGCGAGTCCATACATTTGATTAACTCCTGTATATGGATTTGATTAATTTGTTTTGAAGTTTGTTAAGTGGTTTTGATAAAAAAGTTTTGGCAGATCCCGATATAGAAAGTATTGCAATGTAGAATATATGAAACTGAAAATAATTATTCATAGAAATTTTCCTTTCTGATTCTGTGACAATATAATTTTGTTATTTTGCATCATTTATAACAGATTTGTGAATAGAAAATAAATTGTTTATTGATTATTGAGCCCATTAGTTTTTTATTCTACGAAGTAAGGTGTTTTGGTATAATGAATTTGTAGAACGATAAGGTAGGTAGATGGTACGAATTTTATTTTGTATATAGACGAAGTGGACTACTATATTGAGATGCAAGCTGTGAAATTTGAATTCACAACCTTAATTGTTAATTAAGCTAGTGACAGGAGGTATTGTAACCACACAACTCTTACAAGATATATAAAAATCTATATTCATTTACAATAACAAAATTAAATAAAATATAATTTATAAGTGAATGCGAAATAGATTTTTCAGATCAGTTTTTTGCTCTTGATGGTATGATGACTGACACGTTTATCATTGAATACAAAAATAGAATAGAAATGAATTCAAATCGAATAGCAGAAGATATAAAGACCGTGTAGCTCACGGTTAAATTGTTTGATCAATTTATCTTCAAGGGGTGTAATTCATATTGGTTTGCTTTATATAAAACTTAAACAAAAGGCAGTGCGAAACAAACCAGTTGACTATGACGTTATCCCTACATTGAATACTAGCAAAAATATTTCGGATATTTTTGATGACGAATGGAAAGATCTACCTAGTCGAAGAGTTACTTTGGTATTTACATTCTATCTTTAAATGGCATGAATTATAGGCGGTGAGTATTTCATACCCTTTGGGTTACACAATAAAATGAACATCATGTACATTTGTGAAGTTAAGTTGCTGCTAATTTACTCCTTCAATACTATATTGTATTTTGTATTTATTGAAATTACTTACGTATCAGCTTTCATTATTGTCATCCCTCCGCTCCTCAAACTGAGATATTCCAAAAATAACGATTCATTCATCTCTCTATGCAGATGAATTGATGGCGATAAACCACTTAGTATATAGGTACCAAATGCAGAGCGATATAAAAATGCCCATCTAGGTACAAATTCAAAATTTTATTTTTTCGTCAGGATACAGATATCAACATTTATATTTGAAAGGTTCATGCCTTACTCATAAAAGAACAGATCAAACACCACCGCATATATCAAAATATTGAAGCAAATTCAAATATCCATCAATCATGATTGATCTTTTTGATCCATTGTGTGGGTGAACGCTCAAAACAAGATAACCATTTCAAAAATTAAAAACTCACGTTTCAATTATACTTGAATTAAAACAAATGAACAATTCCCCAATTTGCTTTCCAATCACAAGCACCGGCAACACTGTACGGAAAAACCGTCAGTCGCCAAATTCTCAGTCTGACAAAATAGGATTCTTCTGGTCGGAGCAAGTCCAATCGGTGTTAGTACCAGTATAGATATTTGTGGGTCTGTTGAGTTGATGGTTTTGTCAAATACGAATCGGATGATGTACGAATTTGAAGATTTACTTTTCTGTTAAAATTCCCTTCTGACAAAATGAGTTTTTGTGAAAGTCTCAGTCGGATCATTTACATGTACGTCGAAATAACAATCCAGGAAAGTACAGTCGAAATTTTTGTTTCTGCCAGTGTCCAGTCTGATGAAATACGGTTTGATGTTGTCAAGTTTTACATTTTGCAGTAGAGATAAGTATGGGCTTGTTTATTTCATTTTTTGATCAAGTAGCTATCTGTTGGAGTGAAGTTTGTCAATTTCTTTATTTGTTATAGTTCGTTTTAACAATATGGGTGTCCCCTTCAGAAACCTCTACAACTCAGTTGGTGCCACGTTCACACTGTCATGTTCCACGGTAAAAATGATGAAAATGAACGTTTGTAGTAATACAACTGTTATAAAATCAAAGTGTCTTATCACGAAATAACAGGTGTTATCCCTCAGAGTAATAAAAGACATAGAGATGCCCTGCCTATATCTATACAAATACCTGTTTTGAAGTGAACATATAAATTATCCTTTTCTATACAATTTGTGGCCGAGGGGGGTGACGGGTGTTGAAATGTTGTGGACAGTTTGTTTACGTTTAGAGTAAGAAGGGTCATAATCTGCCATAATACAAACGAAGAATGACAACTTGATCCGAAAGAAATGAGCGGGCATACAGGAAACTACCCGAATGAATACGGACTTATCATGTATAAGGCTCTCGCTTGTAAACAAACAAAAGTTATGTTGACTTCAAGACAAGGCTGGATAAGGCATCTCTATGGTCTTTTATTACTCTGGGAGTTATCCACAACAAACTAGGACATAGCGCAGAAGGGCCACATAAAATTTTATTTTCATTTCAAAGTCTTTTCCGACTTAGATCTCGGAATTCTGACTTACATCTCGGAATTTCGACTTACATCTCGGGATTCCGACTTACATCTCGGAATTCCGACTTGGAACTCAGAATTCCGACTCACACATCGGAATTCCGACTTGGATAATTCCGAGTTCCGAGATGTAGTCGGAATTCTGAGTTCTAAGTCAGAATTCCGAGATGTAAGTCGGAATTTCGAGATCTAAGTCGGAATTCCGAATTCTAAGTCGGGATTCCAAGATCAAAGTCAGAAAAGTCTTTGAAATGAAAATAAAATTGTATGTGGCCCTTCTACGCTTTCGTATGTAGCACTTTTCTACACCTGATGTAATTTACACTCGATTTTAGTATTCGTTTGCAAATTAATTTGACACATATCTTTGTTTGAACTACACTCAGCTACACTCTATTCAAAATGTGGTGTGAATTACACTACATTACATTACACTACACTACACCTTGATGCATCACAGACCAAGGATTATTCACTTCCTTGATCACAGACCTCACCTAGCGTAGGTGGTCTTTGGACAACACTAAAGGCTGACTCAGATACATAGGTGCCCACCCTGCATGAGGAATGCATACTCATCGTCGTTCACACGTTTGTGACTGTTGACGTGCTTGAAAAACGCGGGGTGAGCATGCACGGAATTAGAACAAGTTCTAGTTCACATAATGAAAGATTCAGTGAAATATACAACGGGATAATTTGAAAAACTCAAATGTAGTTCCTCCGTATCGGGAAAATCAATACATCACCATAGAAAATATTCTTGTGCTAGAAACCCAAGAGAAAGGCACGTGTGTGAATGGTCTTGCAGTTTTCAGGCACATGGGTCAAAAATCCCTATGCTTGTAAATTGCACGTGCATCATAAACCCTGCGTGGACGGGTGGCGGAAATTTGATCGAAACAAATGATAGAAATTTTTTTGATAAAAGTCTTTTGATCGAAAGTATTTTTAATAGAAATACATTTGATCGATTTTTCTTAGATAGAAAATACATTTGATAGAAACATAAGAGACAGAAAATACAATTGATAGAAACACTATTTGACAGACGAAATATTTGATAGACACGTCATTACATCGAAAAAATAAGTAATCATCAATAGACCAACAACGAGAAAATAAATTTGAGAAATTTAATTTTAGAAGCTTTCAGAGTGATAGGTTAGGTAGAGTATGTTAAAGTAGGGCAGGTTAGGTGGCTGGGTCAGGTTATTTTCCCTTCTATTGCCTTAAAAGATTGGATCTGTGTTCAGTTAGGTCGGTACGTTATAAGAGCGAGCGAAGCGAGCCTAACCTAACCTGAAACGTTAAGAAAAGAAGGCGCTCTTTGCGCTCACCGTCGTTAGACTCGCTTTGCTCAGCCTTATTACGTCTCGACGTAACTGCACACAGATCCAATCTTTTAAGGCAAAAGAAGGGAAAACATAACCTAACCCACCCACCTAACCTAACCTACTCTACCTAACCCAACCTAACCTAACCTAACCTATCTAACCTAACCTACTCAAACCAGCAAGAATTCCTTTCCACATCACTTCCCAATAGGAAATCCGCATGGACCAATCAAAACTATTTTAGTGTCGCCTGCGTGATGTGCAATGTAATTTTAGGTTGGAAATGTCGCAAATGAATTTTCTTTCCTCACATACACTATTTGTTTCCACAACAAACATAATATTGGAAACACAAATTTCTTATTCATTTAAATAGGGATTATCCTAATATTGTTATTAGATCATTGGAAAAATTAATGTGAGGAATGAAAATTCATTCCCAACCTAAAATTACATCGCACATCACGCAGGCGCAACTATAATAATAATAATATAATAATACTCCCTCATAAACACTCGTAGAGTGTACCCAAAGGCATGGCCTGTGCGGGTAGAGGACGGCTATTATCATTATTTGCCGTGGCGCTCCGGGGCGACTTACTGATTTTTGGTAGCGTATTCACTTTTCAGCTGCAGGAAAACCCGGAAAACCTACAGCACCACCTCGGGTGGCCGGCGTGCACTCCAAGCTAGCACTAGCCGAGATTGGCATCTAGACAACACACAATACACTTGCTTTCAACAAGGACTGTGGTCGTCTATCGATTCCGATATTGGGTACTTGAGAAAAAATCCCTCGTACCTACATCGGGCTCGAACCGACTACCGCTATACTGAAGTTCTGAACTGAACTAAAATAATAGTTTTGATTAGTCCATGCGGATTGCCTATTGGGAAATGATGTGGAAAGGAATTCTTGCACTCAAACTATAGAAATTAAGTATATATATTATAATTTCTATGACTCAAACCAACCTAACCTAACACGTAAATAAAAAAAATAGGTTCTCGCTGCGCTCGTCGTTGATAGGCTCGCTTTGCTCGCTCTTATTAGGCCTGATTTTCATGCATAAGATATCCAACGATCTGATGGTACAAAAATGTTCTCATTGGTTGAAAAAAATGTTCTGCTTGATTGAATTTTTGTCACACCTGCCAATTCAACCAATAAGATCATTTTCGTACCATCGAATCAAAAAGGGTTTCGATCAAATGTGTTTTCTGTCAAATAATGTTTCTATCAAATGTATGTTCTATCATACAAATTTGGATTAAATGTATTTTCTATCATAAAAATTTCGATCAAATATAATTTCTGTAAAAAGTACATTCTATCTTTTGTTTTTCGATCAAAAGACTTCTATCAAAAAATTTTCTATCATTTGTGTTTCGAACAAATTTCCGCGACCCTGCTTGGACACCCATGTATCTGAATCGGCCGTTTACATCGTACAATTCGTACTTCAAAAAGAATTGCTTTGCGTTCCCGCCCGGAATTTCTAAATTCGTTGATTCGTTTATACTCGAATTTAGCCGATCTCTGATCTGTCATTAATGTCACTTTTGTCAGAAAAAGATTGAAAAGAATTGCTTGATTGCTGAATGCTGAAGGCTGATTCAATACTGACCACTGAACGGTCTGAACGTACTGCTGGTACTGCAGTGGGAACATCGTAACCTTTTATTTTTATTGAAACTGATTTATACAAATTTCCCATGATTTGTTCATGATAATAATGGTTTTTCTTCGATGCAAACGTGTATCTGTAGTGTTAATTTGTTCTAATTGATAGTGAATTGATAAATAAACGTTCAAACTGGCGAGCGATAGTGATAGTAAGTCAAACATGGCTTCTTCAGCCAGATTTATACAAAGTCCCACAGCATGGTGTCAAAGGAAGATAAATTTACGACCACAGCATAGGGGCGTACATTTAGTCACAGAGGAAATACTTAGACAACTGCCCGAATTGAACCAATTTGCCATTGGTTTATGTCATATCCAAAGTAAGACGTTCTACAATTTTATTTGAATTTTATTTTTTTTCTGCTTATTCCAATGTCTTTATCACTATCTTTCATTATTTCAGTTTTGCATACCAGTGCTAGTTTAGCTTTGAATGAAAGTTGGGATCCAGATGTTCGAGATGACATGGAAATGATGTTGAATAAAATTGTCCCCGAAGGATTACCATATAGGCATTCTTGTGAAGGCCCAGATGACATGGTAATATATATTAATATCTTAATGAATTCCATTTTGGCCATTTTTTTCAGTTAATTTTTTATTAGAATATATTCGCCGTTTCCCATTAGATCAACAAAAAATTATAAACTGGTAGGAGAAACTTCAGATTTATTTAAAATAAGAGAAATTATCAATTTTCAATATTGACAACTTTCTAAGTTCATGGCACTGTTGTGTAGAACTCCGTGATGTCTCTTCAGTTAACCAAACTCACCTTTTTGAGATAATTTGGTCAGACCGAGGGGGAAACAACTCGTTCATTAGGTGTACATCATAATATTTTCATTACTTTATTACTCAATTTGTCTTGAGCATTAGACTGCTTGACGTTTACATATTTACGATCGAAAACATTTACATGAATAATTTACGCTAATCAAAATAGTCAAATCGTATATCACGCCTCTTCAATAATTTTTCAGAGAATAACCTGGCCCCTAAAACTTTTATAATTATTTTTCATTACAAGTAATTATTCATTAGGTGTACAAAAAATGACTAGTTCTTTCTCCCTTGGGTCAGACTAAACTCTGGTACAGTATGACAGACTAGGTGGAGCAATTCTTTCTGTTGCATCAAAGTGTAGCACATCCTTATGCTGTTGTGATTTACACTCATGGTGGATTTATGGTCAAGTTTTAGGTTGTAAGTAATAAGTCGGAAGTTTTAAGTAATAAGTTATAAAAAGTTCATCATTCTTAAATTTATTTAATGATTTTTTTCAAGGAAAACTAGAAAGAATTAAAAAAGTCAGCTATCTGAATGAAAATGCAAATTTTCACTTTCAGTTTTTTCTTTCCTTTTCAATTAGAGTCTTTTCACAATATCTATCAGATGTAGTTCAATGTCCAGCGTGGCTTGTGCCAGGGAAGTAGTTGTTTTCTGTTAGATATTACAAATAAGTCACATTTTTCAATTTTCATGGAGAATGTTCCCCATTTCAACATGAATACCTCCCAAGAGGTTATCTTGAACGATAGAAAATAGCGACTAAAGTTTGTCTTTCAGTCGCAGATGATTCCACAAAAGATTTTATGAATTTCCTATTCATATTTTCGAACTAAAATTTTTTTTAGCATTATAAATGATTGACCCCTTTATCAAGGAGCTTCTGGGAATTGGTAAGGACACTGTGAAGTTATCACTTCTCGTCTTGTAATTTGAAAGAGATTGGATATTATTGTAATATTTTTTGTGGATCAAACATCACTTTCCAGAATAAAGATACATGTCAATGTCAGTATTTTTTGAGCAGAAAATAAGGGTTTGCATGAATCTCTAGGTTTCGCCTTACAAAGGTATCTCACAGCCCTCTTTTGTAATACGAACACCGAGTTCAATAAAAATTGAGAGCTATTTCCCCAAAAACAAATTCCATATCTTAATAGTTAGTCAATCAGAGCAAAATATGCTGATCTTGTTACAGATGTATATACTGATGACAATTTTTTGCATAAAGTGCTGATATGAGTATTGAAAGACAAAATGCCAAAATATGGTTTCTTATTGAAATCACCCCAATCTCAATTTTTTTATGCAAAAGGAAAGTGTGTTTATAGTTAGTTACTGGAGCAACTAACTGAAGTTTTCTTTGAACCTTTTTTTAATTTTTCATGACAAAGGCTCTGTGAGCGGGCTCCAAAAATATTTAATACCCACCCAGAAAATGGTACACAAAACCACTTTCATACCATGAGCCTGCTTTGGAAATAAATATATATTATTTTTTCTACTCTTACTTCTGAAAAGCCAACCTTCAACATCGATTTTAATGTTGAAAGTAATCATTTTTGTGTGAGTGCACGGAAAAATAATAAAGTTAGATTAATAGGGCATAAAATGAGTGATTCTGTTATGTTTTAGACTCGCAACTGTCATTTATCCATTTGTTATAAATAGTTAAATAAGCTGCTGATGGAGCATAAGAAAATTCAAATTGCAGTTGGGCCAAAAAAATCGTCTGACAGGGCCTGTTTTGTGCACACGTGAAGTACATATAATACTCTACTTTGACCAAAAAAATAACGGAGTGGAGAATTCAAGAAAACAACGCAAAAATGTTTCGGTATTTCCGGGTTTTCTCCGGTACCAGTGATCTGATCGGGTTGTACCTACTCTCTTTTTGTTAGTATTTCAATTATCTGAAACTATTTTATTCAGGGAAATGGGATAGCTGTAGGTATTCGATTTAATTTCGTAACCAAAAGTAGGACTTTTTTGTAAGAGCGTTAAGTTTGTTGAATGAGGCGCGTTGAATGAGGCGCCGCCTCATTCAACAAACACGCGAGTACAAAAAAACCCTTTTCCTACGAGCGTGCGGAAAAGTAACTTTTCCGCACGATTTTTCGTTTTGAAAGTTGTACTTTTCCGTAAGATTTAAAATCGTTTGGAAAAGTTACTTTTCCGCACGATTTTTACTTTTCCGTACGATTTTTACTTTTCCGCTAAATGATCTATGTAACTATTCTGTCTTATTAGTCATTTTGTAGCATTATTATAAAAACTTGTTTATTAAAAACCTTGTTTTTTCATAAATAAGATGGACAAAAACACTCGTAGGAAAAATATTGTACCTAACTCTTACGGAAAATGTCTTTTCCGCCCTTAACGGCTTGCCCGAACTCCGCTCAGCGTCGTTCGTGCAACTGCCGTCGCGTGCGGAAAAGTACTACTTTCCGCACTTGTTAGGTAAATAACTATTACTAAAGTGTATCATACAAAGTTTTTGCTTCGACAGTTGCCAAATTGTAGCAATTGTATCATCAATCTGAATATTTTATGTTATGAATTGTGGTCGTTTTATCAAATGATGACTACCGAGTAAATGTATGAACAGTGTGATTTTACGCACAGGTGATTTTTTTACGCACTTGTGCGCAAAAGTGTCACTTTACGCACTGTCAACAGTGTTGACGCACTGTCGTAGAAAAAATACTTTTTTGTATTTATTTGTTCATAACAAATTATTCAATGAAAATCGCGACTCCAAAACATATCAGAATATAACTTCGTAGTGTCCTTCACTCTTGATAATGAACAAATTGAAGGAGCTACAGATATAAAACATTTGGGCATTTATATTGATAGTTTTCTAAAATGGGATATACATATAGAGAAAACTACGAAAAAAATTAGGAGCTTGATGTATAAATTCAAAATCTTAAGGAGTTTCATGCAAGTTAAATTTCTCAAAACAGTTTACTTCTCACTGGTTGAATCTATCCTATGTTATGGTCTACTAGCATGGAGTGGGGCAAGAAAAACTCACTTAAATATACTCAGCATCACACAAAAAAGGATTCTTAAGATCATTCTGAACAAAAATATGAAATACTCCAGTGAACAATTATACAACGAAGCTCAATTACTCAACATCAGACAACTTTTTTGTAAGAAAATTCTTCTACATTACTTCAAGAATAAAAACTTTCCTAGAACCTTAGATCACCCGTATGAGACTAGACAAAAACTAAAGAAACAATGCAAAATAGATAAAACCAACAAAGCTTGTGGACAAAGATATTTCAAATACACTGGGCAGAAGCTATTCACATGTTACCTGAACTTCTCAAAGAACCTATGAGTTACTATGCCTTCAAGAATAAAATATCTACATGGCTTCTGGAAAACAAAATTATTGTCAGCACCTTGTTTGACAGCTAGAACAACTCCTATCTTTTAAGTACTTTATTGTGTTGTATTTCACACTCTATTTTTATGTTATATATAATATTCTTAATCTCTTAATTTATAATTATAGCGCGCCTATATTATGTATACTAACATTTATTTATATTAATATACCTGTGGTACTGTGGTTGTGTATTCATGGACATCTTCAGGTATGTGTATGACCTCTAAGGAGTATACTTATAATACCATGATACTATTCGAGCAATGTTCATGTATTTTTATATAATGTGACCGCCTGTAGACAAGCCGCTAGCTTAAATGGGATTCCTGTCATATTGATCTACATCTATATTCATTATACTCATACTAAAACCCACAAAATAATAAAACAATTCACAATGTAGAATATGATTCCATAATGCTCACCACAGCCATACATCTACATCTAGAATAATTTACGATATTTTGCATTTTAAAACAAAATTCTATGTACATATACCTACACCACGGACAGTCTGTGACTTTGTGGGGTCCCCTTGTTTATTTGTTATTACTACCTTTGAATGTAACACTAATCATTATTATCCAAATAAACGTTATTATTATTATTATTATTATTATATGATGGCATAGTCGGTTTTCTCCTAGCATTTTTGTCACAGAATCCATTTTATACCCTACTGATTAGTAGTAGTAGTACTAGTAGTATTTATTGACCATAGTCAGTACAGGGTACAATTGGTAAGTCAGAGTTATAATAGTAGATTCATAAATTTTCAAGGTTTTAAATCACATATAATTTAAAATTGAAGTGCAGACTATACAATTTAAAATTTGTGGTGCATATTGCACAGTGACACATTGAAAATATTTCATTTTCAGTTTTACTGTTAAAAATTCTTTTATTGTGTAAAAGCAGTTTTCTATAAGATATTTTTTCGTTCTGTTTTTGAAGCTTTTGCAATTACTGGTGCTTTTCAAGAAATCGGGAAGGTTGTTATAGAGATGCAATTATAAAAGGTGGATTTCTTGAAGGTTGCTGTATTATGCTTTGGTATGTCTAACAATTAATTTCTTGATGGGTATTTATGATGACTTCCTAGCAGTTTAAAGGCAGAAATATTGTTTTTCGCAAACTTTCAAAATGAAAATGGAATGGAGGGGTGGAATAGAGTATTTTTTAAATACTGGTTTGCATGAATCGTTGTAATCCAGATCAAACAATAGTCTAATAATTCTTTTTTTTAGAAGTAAAGACTATTTTGTGCTCTGTTGCTAGTCCCCATGTTGCAATATTATTTGATATATGGCTGTAGGCAAATGCATAATACAGGTTTAACAACCCTTCTTTGCTTTAAATTGGTTTCATCTGTAAAATGGCATAGTATGCATTATTGAGCTGCTTACAAACGAAGTCTATATGGGAAGAGATGCTAAGATCTGAGTTAAGCCATATACCAAGTAACTTTACGTGTTTGCTGAATACTATATTTTCACAACAAATTTTTTGGAATGGATTTTTTCATATGTCTTGTCTGTGTTTAATATGAGTCGATTTTTTTGGCACCATTTATTCATTTTGTTGAGACCTTTTTTAATATTATTATGCAATTCTTCAAGAATATCTCCGCATACTGTTACTGTTGTGTCGTCAGCGAGCATTGTTACATGTTCCTCAGTTATATGGTTAGGAATATCGTTCACAAAAAGGAGAAAAATCAATGGTCCCAGGACAGATTCTTGGGGACTCTTTTAATAGTTGTTCTAGCTTGACGAAAATACTTCTGTGAGAAAGGTAAGACTCGAACCATTTTAGGATGGTACCCCTTATATCGAGACAGCTAAGTTTTTCCAAAATGAAATTTATGTTTAGGCAATCAAAAGCCTTTAAAATTAGTGAATTAGTGAAATTAGTGAAACAACATATTTTCCTTTATCCAAAGACATATAAAATGTACATTTTGTGGTCACTGTTCAGTCACATTTGATACATTCTGGGACATTTCCCTTCCGATATCACAAAGAACAAGCCAACTTAGTCTCTCGCAATGTTTAGACTCATTCACTAGGGAAAAAACTATGGATGGTGATGAGAAACTGACATGTTCGAAGTGCAAGGAAATTCATGAAGCCTCTATCGATCTATAAATTCCCCAAAATTTCAGTAATCCATTTAAAAAGGTTTTCTCAAAAACAAAGATTTAGAGGAAAATTGAATATCACCATTGATTTACCTCTAGAAGGATTAGATATGAGCACCTACACAACGGACAATGTATACCCTTGTCGCTATAACTACACTGCTTACTGTAGGCATCCATAATATACAGGCACGTGGCACGAGTATAACGATTCTCATGTTTTCTTGATTTACTTAAGTGTATATTAGTTGAGGGTTAGTTCTGGTACCTGTATACTGTGCTTTCTGGAAAATGCCATACACTTCGTTTTATGTTGAGAGAATTGTAATTCTGTAGATTCGGACCCTTTTCTTATAATTATCTAGTACTTTCTGTAGGTTGTTCTGCAATGAGCAGATATTTTTAGCCCTTGTAAATATTACCAAATCGTCAGCATAAAATCCAGCTTTCACTGAATTTCTACAGGGATCCAGAACTTCGTTGATTGCTACAAGAAAAAGTGTAACGCTGAGTACTGATCCTTGAGTTGTTCCATTGGACGGGGTTTTTTTGGATGATGTAGATCCATTAACACGGACTCGAAAGTACGTTCTTTAGTGAAGTTTTCTATGAATTTCAACATATTTCCGCAGATTCCCCATTTATGAAGGGTTCTAATGATATCATATTGCCAAGCAGTATCGTATGCTTTATTAATATCAAAGAAGTCCTGCCCATTCACAAAACCTTCTGGATTTCCGACTCCAGAACAATGAGATTATCAACCACAGATCTATTTTTCCTGAAACTGCTTTGTTTTTGCCTTAGTAGTTTATTAGCTTCTAAATACCACATGAGCCTGTTATTCAATATTTTTTTAAGTTTATTTGTTTGCAGATATCTTCCAATATTGGCCAATGTGTTGTTGATTTCTATTATAGCTTGGTCTAAACTGTAACTTGCACATTACACATGTATCGTCATCGACAAATATCATTCATATAAAAAATGAACAAACGCTACTTGAGGTACTCCAATGCTATTAATCAATTTATTGGAGTAACTTGAGCCAATTTTTGTTTTCTGACTTCGGTTGTTCAGACGGTTTTCCATCCAAGTATAAACAGATACCAACAGAGCACCATAATATCTCAGTATACGCAATAAAATGTCTTTATAAACTGTTACAAATGCACGTTTCAGGTCTAGAAAAACTGCAATACCATATTATTATTTATTTTGATTTTTTTTTGTTTTTTCCAATTTGATGAAGTATAGTGGGGAGCTGTTTCACATGAATAACTAAAGCACATATCACAATACAGTTTTACACAAAGTAAAATTTTAATAAATTAAATTGGAAATGTGTCACCACATGTTCCCAATAGGGGTTATGTGAGCACAGAAAACATGTGTTTTATTGAAGAAAAGTTAAAAATTAAATTATTAAAACATTTCAAAAAGGAGGAGGCTTGAAACCTCTACCCCATTTTTGGAGCGGGAAACATTAATAAGGGAGGCTATGAGCCTTTATCCCTAAAACTTTTGTAATTATTGACAATTAACATCGAAATCAAATTGACTGAGCACATCAACGACTGAAGAGAGAATGACATTTATGATTGAGAAGAAGGGATCTGCTGTCAATTTTGTCATTTAGTTGTCTTGTCAATTTTTTAGTTTTTAGTTTGTATCTCATTACTACATATACAGTATCGGAAAGTTTTCATCTGGGGTATGGTGGTTTCATGGGAGCGTAAAGAATAGCTTGCTATATGTTGAGAGAGCATTACAATTTCTCCTCTACTCGCTCGAGGAAGGCATATCAACTGAGCTGTTAATTCGTCGGGCGAGGCAACAGGAGAGGCACGCAGTAGTGCGCCTCTCTTATTTATGTGGTATTATCATATCATGCTGGTTACATGGAAGAACGGCTTCGGCCGAATGTCGCCAGCCTATTTACAATTATGTAAAACATATTTTTGAATCACTTTGATGATACGAAGGAATACTGTTTTGTCTTATTTCCACTAGATTTTTATTGTTACGACCGGTTTCGGGTTTTATCCCATTATCAAGTATAAAAACTAATATTAGTAGTAGTATTAGTTTTTATACTTGATAATGGATAATGGGATAAAACCCGAAACCGGTCGTAACAGTAAAAATCTAGTGGAAATAAGACAAAAGAGTGTTCTTTCGTATCATCAAAGTGATCATGAATTTCCACAAAATAAACAAGTCATCAATCACACAAAATATTTTTGAATCTAATAAAGACGCTATTATTATTATTATTATTATTATATCATTGCGTTCCTTGTTGCTCGCGTAGATTTCTGTCTATACCTCAGATGAAAAGTTTCCGATACTGTATATTGTAGCTATATTAGGAGTCAGTAATATGTAAAATACGGAGAATAAACTTATATAATAATCCAATATGTTCTGATGATACGGTTGCTGAATTCAATAGGACAACTCTCTTAGAACTAGAGTCGAAGCATCCAAAAGCCATCCATCAAGGCTTGTTTCCTGTAGAGTGTCAACCAAGTTCTCATTTGAGTGTGAATATAGAAGATGTTCGTCACGCTTTGAAATCTTTTAGAACCAGTTCAGCTGGAGGCTTGGACTCTCTGAGACCATCTCACATACAGGATATGACCAGCTACAGTACGGGTTCAGCAGGTGAAAAGCTGTTATCTTCTTTAACAACCATCTGTTACTTCCTGCTTTCCGGTGTAGTACCTCAGGACATTTGTCCAATAATTTATGGGGCATCTTTATGCGGTCTAAAGAAGAAATCTGGAGGAATCCGTCCTATTGCTGTAGGTACATTTTACCGTCGTTTGGTCGCTAAGCTTGCCTGTTCCAAATTGAAGGAAAAGCTTGGTGAATATTTTCGTCCAATTCAATTTGGATTCGGCACTCCAGGGGGATGTGAAGCTGTTGTTCATGAAGCTCGACGTTATATCAACCAACATAATAATCCTTCAAGGAGGGTTTTTTTGAAACTTGATTTCAGAAATGCCTTTCATATGATTCATCGTCATGTTATGCTTCGAATTGTTTTGGATACTATTCCCGATTTGTTTCCATTCCTTTTTCAGTGTTATCACCACCCTTCTTTTTTATCTTTTAGTGAAAATGTTTTAATGTCTAAGCGGGTTGTTCAACAAGGAGATCCTTTAGCACCAGCTCTTTTTTGCCTTACCATCAACAATATATTGCAAAAGATCAATACAGAATTCAGTGGTTGGTATCTAGATGATGGCTCTTTCGGGGGTGATGCCTTTGTAGTACTCGATGCCCTTTCATCTATAATTTCAAAATCTAAGGATATTGGGCTTGATTTAAACTACAGTAAGTGCGAACTATTTTTCCTGGATGAATCGAATTCTATCATTATAAAAAAATTCAATGCAGTTGCTCCAGGAATAAAAACTGTGAACAGATCAGAACTTCAACTTCTTGGTACTCCCCTGACAGACGTTGTTATCCCTATTTGTTTTCAATTAATGTCTTCTCGTCTCAATAAACTTCCTGCACACGTAGCATTTTACTTACTTAAACATTGTCTAGCAATTCCAAAACTAATTTATATTTTGAGATGTAGTCCATCTTGGCATGATCAACGTTCTTTGGAAACATTCGACAATTCTATGTGCGAGGCCTTGCAATTAATTGTGACCAACCCTATGGATGACGAATCATGGATACAGGCATCTCTTCCAGTCTACTTTGGCGGATTAGGGGTCTGTCTGACCAGCTCTCTGGCATTACCAGCATTTCTCTCGCCCATTTGTTGCTTATCTCATGTTATCGATTCCATTTTACCTACAGATTTTCCACCTGATGTTGCGTTATTAGAACGAGAACGTATGTGGTCCGATCAATCTAATTTCGTTCTGCCAAACTCCGAAAGAATTTTTCAAAAGGCCTGGGATCTTCCTCTCATCAAAATTATAACAGACAAATTACTGAAAGATGCTACAAATCCGAATGAAAAAGCTCGCCTAAAAGCAGTTTTTTCCAAAAATGCAGGGGCATGGTTGAATGCTTCACCCGTTTCTTGTCTTGGAACACTTTTGGATGATGAATCATTCAGAATTGCTGTTGGCTTCCGTTTGGGATCAGTTGTTTGAGTTCAACATCAATGCGTATGTGGTTCTCTTGTCGACAATTCAGGAACACATGGTCTCTGCTGTAAATTTAGTGCAGGCCGTGCTTTAGTTTCTGCTAGGATATAGGGAAAAGGATACAAAAAGAAACGAATGAACCCAGGGCTACTTCTTTTTTGATTCAGAAAATCAGTATGGCGATCCAGAGAGGCAATGCTGCTTCTTTTCTCGGAACCATTCCATGGTCCAAGGATTTCAACGAGTTGTTCATGAAGCCACATAATAGAGTCTACTCTTAAGAAGAAGAGAGTATTGGAAGTTGCATCCCAATCTGTTTGAACACCGCCAGCTCCGTAGAAAAAGGAAGATATTCTGACAAAAATTCTTTTGTTCAAAAAAAATTCATCGTCATCTCCAAAATATAAAAGTTCCGTCACATCGTCTTCGGGTTTGGGCAAGGATACTGAGGAAAAATGTGGTTTGGTCAACTTGGGCAATACGTGTGTTATATGAATAGCCTCCTGCATGCGTTATATATGACAAAGACTTTCCGAAACGATGTTTTGTTGTATAACAGAGATTTTTCCGAGCTGTTCTTGAGGCTACAAGAACTTTTTGCTTTGCTGCAGTTCTCCAATAGGTCTTCGTTGTCACCGAATGAAATATCAGATATTTCAAGTCCCTCCGGCTTCCTTCCAGGACTTCAACAAGACAGTTCAGAATTCGCTGCATGAACAAGAGACCAATTTCAATGCAGTCTGTGCTGAAGACGGAGCAGCATCAGAAAAACCAACCGTGGTGCAGCAGTCTTTCGGAGGAAAGACGTTGGGCATCTCATGTTGCGGAGAATGCGGGACAAAGAGCGAACGGGTGGAAAATTTCAGGGACCTCCAGCTCCCAATTCCGAACCACTCGGAGAAACAAACTGTTCAGATGTTGTTGAAAAACTACCTGCAACCAGAAAAATTAACGGGCGATAACAAGTACCATTGCGATTTGTGTAATATTTTGACGGACAGCGAAAGGAAAACAGAGATATTTATAGAGCCGGCTATTTTGATACTCACTCTCAAATATTTTCGATATGATCCAGCATCACATCACCGTACCAAGCTCCTGCAATCGGTAACTTTAGACGAACAAATCATTCTGGAAACCTTCCGCTATGAACTCAATGCAATTTTGGTCCATTACGGTTCGAGCTTGGATTCTGGACACTAGTACACAATCGCTAAAGATAAGCAGATGGGTTGGTACAAATTCAACGACTCGTATGTTTCCAAAGTCACGCCGGAGAACTTGAGTTGCTTGGAACCTACTGAAATGCCTTATATACTATTTTATAATAGGGAAAACCTTTCAGATATTGAGAACCTGCCATCTTCAATCCTTCCCAATAGGTTGCAGATACTTTTAAGTGAAGACAATTCACAATTCAAAAAGTCTGAAGAATTTTGGCCCGTGAACATCTACGGTATTAGGTAAGATAGAGATGACGAAGCCCTGCCATCCGGCTGTGGGGAAGGTGGATTTTCATTTTTATAAATATTGTAAATGTGTATATTCACTTACTTAAAATTGTTTGTATAAAAAAAATCCAATATCTTGATTGTATTTATTCATAATTTTAGTATTATTTAACTTAATTGACTATTTTATTTATATACTTTTACACTTTTAGCTCTAGCTGTCCTGTAATTATGGCCTTGCCTGTTTGGACAATAAACGTCTAAAGAAAAAAATTATAGTTGGTGCATTATGTCTTCACAATGTTTTGTTAATAATTGTACTTAATCATTCTTTTGCAATATTTTCCTGATATGCAACCTGTCCAAAAAGGATGCAGCAAATGGAAAACTTTATTATTTCTGTAGCTTGGAACATGAACAACCAATGTCAAAAATTGGTTGTTCTTTCGTAGAATTCTTTTAAAATTAATGTCTGACGTTGGGCTCTTCGATTCCAGCATTCTTAGGGTTTACTGATGACTTTGCATTCAAGAGATTATTTTTAATGCCTTGGTTAGAACAAATAAAAATAATCGTAAAAATTGACTTGGCTGTTCTTGTTCCAAACCACACATTTATTTCATAAAAAAAAATGTACTCCTCATAAAAGAGAAATCGAGAAATTAATAATGAGCTAACGAGAAGTCATTTAAAATAATTCTTTATTTGTGAAAAAAAAATATATTCCGACGTGTCATAATGACATTATTATGGATTTTATTTAGTTTAGTGTCAAAATGACATACTTTATAGGACTGGGTACTATAATGATTCATTAGCTTACTGTAATGCAACAAAAAATCCATTTTTAAAGAAATCGCCGGAATACAAAATTTGGCATGAAATTCGGATAATATACAATCATTATGGTATCATTATGGCTGTGAAGATTATCAGACGAGGCATCAGCGTAGTCTGATAACACAGCTAGTACCATAACGATCGTCATTATGATCCTTATATCATAAATGTCTATTTGATATTTGAGTCATCAAGATTCAAGTATGCCTATGCTTTAAAATACCGAAGAGATTCATTGGAAATATTTCTTTGCCATCTGATGAGCTGTTCGGGTTCTGAATATCATACTGAAAATAATTTTTCGTATTTTTTTTATTCTCTTACTACATATACGTCACTGTCTCATCATAGATAGATTGATAGCTTTATTTGACTATGTTAATCATACATACATTATGCAACCACCTTACTGATTTAATTTTAACGTGTTTATTCTTGATTACTGTTATTGTCTGTTATTATTTTTATATATACTAAGAAAAATGTACCATGCTATTTTATGACTTGTGTAATGATTTTAATAACAAAAACACCAATAAATTCTATTCTATTCTATTCTATTCATAATATGGTTTATAGCAAGTCAGAGTCACAAATATTCGTGAAGTACAAACGAAAGAAAAATTAAAATAACAAAATTGTATAGTAGCAGTCACAGAAGAGATGACAACAAACAACACGATTCACTGTTGCGTTAATAATTAACAGTGCTGCTCCTAAGGTGCCGTATAGAGTTAGTAACAAGGCCTATCCAGAACATGTGGCTAATGACCATAGCATTCGATGCCAACATACCAAATAAAAAAATAAAAACAAACAACAACACAGTTCCCAAACAAGGATAAAAAGATCATAACACTGGTGTTTGAATGTATTCATCCACAGAGTAAAAGCAATGTTCAAGAAGGATTTTCTTCACATTATTTTTGAAACATACTGCATTCATAGATCTAATAGAAGGAAGTTTATTATACAGTTTAAAATTTGACTATTCTTCAAAACGAATGCTCGCTTACACTTTCCACAATATCAAGAAGAGCCTCAGTTGTGGATCTTTTATTGGGGAAGCAAAATTGAGCAAAGTGTAAGAGTTCAAATTTCTCAAAATATCCCAGTAGCCTAATTTTTACTAAAATCTCAATGATTTCAGAGAAAATTACAATAATAGATATAGGTCGGTAGTTGTCACCCTCTTCACAATCCCCTTTTTTATTCATTCAAAATTCACTAATTTCCAGTTGGCTTTATTCATGTTACTAGAGTTCAACAGAATAGAATCATAAGCCATTTTTTGTAGTTATGATAATAATAATAATAATTGTGATATCTTTGAGTTTTCGGAAGACCAACAAGTTAAATAATACGCAACTGTTTGAACTTCTTTTATTCTTTTGCTCGAACGCATTTCTCAAAATCTCAATATACATACTGATCATGGCTGGCTTTGAACAACGTCCTTTTACATACTTTACACATAGCTAAATATACTGCACTCTTCCCCACTTTAAGTAAAGGACAACCTGATTTTGAATGTTTACAATTTACCAAATCTCGTATAGTGTAATACGGATACAAATAATTTATATTAAACTACTTACTATATACAATATATTTTATTTTTACATTTGGTTCACTCCATTTGTATTAAACTAATTACTATATACAATATTTTTATTTACATTACGTTCAGTCCGCCTCAAGACCACATTGTTTTGATTGCTTAAATTCTTTTTGGCGGGTGATTCTACCACAGTACTTGATTCTAAGTCCTAATTTGTACAATAGTATTTCCATCTACAATATTCTCCACAACTTCATTGTTACAAAACTCTGTCTGAACATTATTATCTATTGAGAAATTGTAATAATTTGATTTAATAATAATAATTAATTTTATTGGTAGTAAAACATACATACAATTATACATAAGATAAAACTCTTAACATGGCATGTATGAATAATATCAAAAGGCAGGATTCAGTCTCTCACCTAGTCATACACTAGGCTCGAGCTTGCTCTTCCATCTAACCAAAATTTATATGTCTACGCCAAGTTTTTCCAAAATAGGTATGTACACAAAGTAAGTCTTTGAACCGATTTTATTTTATAATACCTTTAATCCAACTAGGTTTATTTTGATCCCTATTCTCTCATAGCTACAGTTTCGTTAATCTTATACACTCTATTCTTCCTTCCTCTATAATTATCTATTTGTTTTTTTTTCAACCTTATTTTGTAAGTACATCACTATCTAGGCTGTTTTTACAATCTATATTTACATCATTTTTATGTACAAAGTTTATTCAACATCAATATTGCTTGGGATACCCCTGTTGTACAATAAGGAAAGTAAAAAATAAATTCAGTTGTTTCAAATTAGTTTGGTTCAAAACTTTAAACAAAGCTTCATAACAGAATTTTCAGCCCGTCCGTTTGACTCTGGGTGAAATGGAGAAATTTCTTTGAAAGTGATAGAATGTTTACTCAAAAAATTCTGAAATTCATCTGACTTGAAATATTTTGCATTATCGAAAACCAAATTATTCGGTTAGCCAAATCAAGCAAAAATTTCTGCAGTCTTGTAACCCAGCATCAAACAACCATCAAAATTTTGAGTTGATGTGTACAAGAACTAATTATGGAATTTAAGAAAAAATATCTAATTTGCTTCAAATAAAAGAATTGTCGAATATCGAATTTATGTTTAATTTCAATTTTATGAAATATATGAAACGAGCATACAGAATTATAACTGGTTATCACAAACCACAAAAGGAAATTCATATATACAATAATCATAATAATCATGCCAAAATCCTATAGTGTTCCGTAAAAAGTTTCACTTCAAAAATGTTTCTGAAAGATATGTCGAGCACGTAAGGTCCTTGAGACTAGAAAAAAAAAAGCGATTCTACTTTTTCGAACCACTCCTTGGAATGCAAGCACAAATTCCCGAATCTAAACGATACGGAAATTTTGCACTATGCCAACAAAGGTTGGAAACTGAATTATTTAGAATCCCTAAAAATTTATAAACATAAACATTGTGGATGTAATTTACTTAATGATCGGGTGGACTTAGTATATTCATCCGTTATTAATGTAGCCCTTCCACATTGTCGATCATGAACAGATTTTCAGGTACAAGGATATAGGTAATTACTTAGATATAGATATTGTTATTTTTATTATGGGCTTTATCCTATCATTGGATATCAAGCTTCCTTTAAGTTAAATCTTTATTACAAATTATTAAATCATAATATCATAACAACACATAATACATTAGTTACAACATAATACTTGAGTTACTTTATAATAGATACCAAATGGCACGCTCAAATGACAATAACGTGACATAACCAAAGTTGTTGATTTCATTTTCACATCGTCGTTGTCAGTGATACGATAAAGCTTTGAATGTAATTAGATTTTTTTTTTCCCTTGGATGCTGGTCCTTTCGCCAGCTGCACCTCAGCCTCATGTAATTAGATTAGTATGCAATTTAAATAAATCTCGGAGGTTGCACAGCTGGCAACATCTTCGATTATTATAAATCGCATAATAATCTCGTACATTAATAGCTATAAGTGTCATTATTAGTGAATAAGGAAAGCATGGTATAAAAGGCAAGTGTGTTGGTATATTCAGTTATCAGTTTGAAATATAGTTTGATAATGTCCATATAGGACGTAACTGCAGTAACACAAGGGTTACAAATATAAAGTGGTATAAAAACATGGGAATTTTTTTCTCACTATTCATTTACAATATAATAAATTTGTATTCACTAAACAAACTCTAACCTGAAAATATGTTTTTGCAGCCTGCTCACGTCAAAGCATGCTTTCTTGGATCATCTCTATCAATTCCTATAACAGAAGGTAAGCTGAACCTTGGTACATGGCAAGGAATATGGCTTTGTGAACACCGGGACCATGCAGGTTCTCGAAAGCTACTAATCACGATGAATGGTTGCCTTCGAGACAATGCCTGCACTCCATTGTCCCCTGTCAGCCCGATGGCCAGCACAAGCAGTTAGGGAAAACACTCGGGGCACTCTCTTTCGAAACATTGATTGCCTCGAGTTTTTCCTTTTCACACCTAGTGATATAGACTTAAAAAAATAAAATATTACGACAATATGTACATAGTTGTACATTGTAATATACTTTCTTTTTATTTCAATTAGATGGTTTATTAATCAGTTGTACGTAGAACAGGGTTTTGTTAAATATCCGAAGGCGTTTAGAGTTTTTGTCGTTTTGAGGATTCAGCTTCTAAACATTTGGACTCGTTGAATAAATATATCACAGATCTTTTCGGAAATCAATTTGAATTTGTTTGATGTCCCCCTTCCAGTATTTGAATGAAACACTATTCTACAATTTAGGTGCTGTGCATTCGTTCATATAGAAATCTGAGGTGAATACAGAACTGTCAGTTGAATTTACAGGGTATTTCCGAAATTGGAGCGATTAAGGAAATTAGTTGTTATTCGGAACATGATGTATCAATAAATGGCAAGAATTTTTGTTTTTGAAGCAGTTAGAAATTTTCGAAATTTTATGAAATCACTTTCAGTTACCATTGTTTGGGAGGCACTGGTTTGATTCTCCAGCCACAGCGTGTCTGCTCGTTGGCAGTGTTTCAGCGCGGTTTGCGCAGGCTGTAAACCTCTTATCAGTGATTATCAAAACTTTAAAATTCAATATCTCCCATAATAAATTTTTTTCGACAAAAAAGTATTATTTCATTTTGTTTTGTCATCTTCTACTTACCATTTCATTTTTCGCTCCAATTTCGGAAACACCCTGTATATATACAGGGTGTAATCTCACCCCTTGCACTCCCATGAAGGACGGGTTAATAATGCCATTCTATAACGAATGGCAGGTGTGAAAAATTCGAAAAAAATTGTGGAAAGTTTCAATTGTGTTGGAAAATTCGTCAAAACTTTGGGAACCGCTGTCCGCCGGTTGACCGGAGCAGAGCCGCAATAATACTGGAATACCGGAGGGAAGAAACTGTGTAATTTCAAACAGCGGTTTCCAAGATTTTCCGAATTTTCCATAAAAATTTAAAAATTCCCTTTTTTTTTTTTCGAATTTTTCACACCTGCCATTCGTTATAAAATGACATCATACACCAGTCCTTCACAATTCAAGTCTGTTTTAACATGTCATAGGTTCTCAAGCTGTTTTTGAAAATTTATTTTAAAATTTGTTGAATGCACAAGTAGGCCACAGCATTGTACATTGAAACAATTAATTTTGAATAGTCGCCCATTACTAAATTTACAAAGTTTAATAACTTTTTGATAGACTGGAGTTCATTATGGTTATAATTTTTATTATCAACTCTAAGGTCTGACAATAAATAATCCAAAGTTTTCATTACTTTTTATGTGTTTCAATGGATATAGCAGGATACTTGGTTACTGTATAAAATAACATACGGGTTGTATATATTGTGTGTTGTTATGAACTGAATATGTCTGTCTTCCTATATCCCTGTAGCAATATCCATCTAGACTCCCTCCCTGAACCCTAGTTGAATATTGGACAGTTAACGAAAATTTCAACATTGTAGGTGCAACCTTGTATCTATATTCCGCAGAATAATATGCGTTGTAAAAGCTTTCAATATGTTGTTATTTTCGATCTTGTTCATTTGAGAACACAACGATATTCATTTTCAATTTTATGGGTACCAGATTTTATGTGCTATGTGACTTTTGCTAGTATTTGTTGAATTAAAAAACTTGTTATTTTTATCAAAATCCTCCTTCATTTGGTGTAATAATATCTGTGGTTCGGTACAAAAACATTTTAAAAATTGGTTGTTCTTTCGTCGAATAGTTTTCTTATTTAGTGCTGACATTGGGCTCTCCAATTCCATTATTGAGAATCTAGGAAATGCTGGGAAAATGTTTATGCTATCGTATTCTGAATATCATTTGAAATACATTGGGTACCACTAATTGAAAAAAAAAATTGTTAAAATTGACATTGGTTGTTTTTGTTCCAAGCCACAGATATTTCCTAATGGCCTTTGTTTATTATGGTGGAGTTGGAAATTCATTTCATAAGTTAAATAAGTTAAAGTAGTTGTGGTTTTTTAGAAAGTAATTTGCGATTGAATAATAGATGAGAGTTTAATTTTGATTCACTTTTCATGTAAGCACATTGTTATTATCACACTCGGGCGGATAAATATATTTATGATTTTCATGAAGGAAATCACATACGAATATATCATTGTATAAGGTTAGGTCGAATGTTTTTTTAATCATTTCTTGAAAATAGTTGAGGAAATAAAAACTTGAGCACCTTTCTTTCCCTAATTAATTATTGAATAGTTTTGTATTTGTGTACATGTTTTCTATACCTCTACTGAAAATTATTGCATACAATAAATTGCTCTGCAGTTTCTCAGTTGCATAAGTGCATTGCTACTAAATGCTATAATTTTATGTATAGATGTATAGGTAACATATTGTTGAAAAGTTACTAAAATATTTTTGTTTGTGAAAACAAATTGTAAATAAGTGCGACCTGGATAAATAATAGGAAAGTACCCATAAGTTTGAATATTTTAATAGATCATGTGATTGTTTTAAATCACACCTTCAGAATTTCTTGAAAATATTAGAAAACAAACTTCATGCAGTATTTTTATTATTGATTTGCAAAATAAATAACTAATATTTTGATAACGCCACCATGCTTTTCATATCTCTGTTGAAAATTATTAAATTTGCATATGTTGCTTCTATGTGCTACGTTGCAATCTTCAAAATTTTTAGTTGAGCATAGTTAAAATCTTTAAGAGTATGTTAAGAGTAATGGACTATCATTGAAAATCAAAGTTGGGTGAAGTGATTATTACACAGAGGATCAAGGAAAAT
Source organism: Chrysolina haemoptera (assembly GCA_958298965.1). Taxonomy (NCBI): domain Eukaryota; kingdom Metazoa; phylum Arthropoda; class Insecta; order Coleoptera; family Chrysomelidae; genus Chrysolina; species Chrysolina haemoptera. Next base: position 30,112,353 of record OY282595.1, on the reverse strand, counting down.
GGGTTTCACCACTTACCGTTTCTGGATTCCTAGATCCACTCATATTAATCTTTCTCGATACTTTCAGATAATATTTTTATCCTATAAATGTCCTACTGCATGATGTTTGAGGACGGTGTATAAATTTTCCGAAAAATGTCTTTTTGTGACAATATTTCCACCCTAGGCGCGGCAAAATAAAAAAAAATGCTCAAAACAAACGAACCTATTCTTGCATCATGGAAAATAGTGTCAGTAAATTCAAAACATTCCATTTAACCAGAATGGCGTGGAGGTTTGAGATACATCAAACTGATTTTATTATATGGCCCAAATTCGATCTTGGTCGGCGGTTCTTCTTTTTTTCCTTTTTTTTTTTTTGTTAGAAATGTGGATAATTGAATATTTGGATCGATTTTACATTCAGGAAATCTATTAAGTTTTGATTTTTCTCATAGCTAATATTATGTGCCCATGTTGATTTAAGTATTGAGCATGTTTTTGTTCAAGACCTGCGTTTGTAGAAAAAAATCTTGTGTGTAATTCGAGCACATAGGGCCAGTACCGCTCTCCGAAGACTACCACGCGAGCGGAGTGCGGTAACTCTTTTAATCGAGCGGCAATCTGTCACTTTGGGCTCTAACACAAATAGTTACTTTTTATCTAGACTGTTTTTCATTTGCTTTGTCGCACTGAATCGTTCACTTAGTTGCATGCGAAACCCAAATAATGCAAATATGGATCTCATTCAATTCCTAACAATTCGTCGTTGAGATATATCTATTTTATTAATTGGATACCCTTCATCTGACTTATTATTTTATTGATTATGAAACTTCACTGATACTAACTCTGAAGTGTTCATAAGTAATCCTTTTACACGAAAATGTGAATTCATTGATAACTTTTTTTTTCCAGTGACTGTAGATGTTGTGTCATCTGTAGACATTGTTGACAAACTAAATCAATGGAAGTGGTCCTAAAAATAATCACTATAGAATAGTTCGTTTTTGAATTGAGTATTTTGAATGAGCCATATTTCAGTATTTTTCAGTTGACAATTTAAACAAATATAAATTCTTCAAAGTAAAAATTCAAGGCTTCTACATTTCTTTTGTTGCTGTCGAATAGACATTTTGTTGGTTGCACATAATCATTTTTAGAAAAAAAAAGCAGATTGTTCAATAAATACATTGCTATTGCATCACATTCTGCATTATAGTCTGATCAACAAGTTGAAAACGTGAAAAAGAGAAATAAGTTGAAAAAAAAGGTTTTTAGTTTTTTGATGATAACTCGAAAACTATTAATATTTAAGGAATTTTAAAAAAAGTTCCGTGAAGAGGAGGAAATTTCCAATAAAAATGTTTTAACTTTTAAAACTCTTATCTCCATAATTTAACGCTGAAAATAGTGCTCATTGAGGCCGACCTTTAAGAGAAGTTGAATTTTAAAACTCATAAATTTTTTTATATTTATATAGTTCGAGTTTTTATATTTAATAAAGTTCATTTATTATTATTATTTGGAACGGCCACAGGAACAGTTATTAAAATCGCCTGGCATTCATTCCTCATTCAATGACATGTTCAGTCTTGTAGATTCTGCAAGAGCAGATTTTTGATGAAGTAATATGAGAGAAATTACTTTTGCATTGATAAAATACAAAAACAAGAGTTACTCATAGTAATTTGGTAATACTGAAATATTCTAACTGGTATTGAGTTTATTCAAAACACCCCAAAATTATTCAAACATGAAAAATATCCTCTATTATCAAATATATTTTGTGAAGGTATTACTACCGAAAATTATTTTTATTTCTGAATTTATGGGTATTTTCGTATAGTAAATTTTGTCCATTGTTTTGAAGGTATCTGGATATATATTCTTGGCAAAAATACGGCTTTCTTCAAAATTGCCTTTTTTACTCAAGTTTATTTGACGGTGAGATTGAATGTTTGCATCATTAGAACCATGAATGTTCATTTCATGGTTTTATTCTTTGCATAGCTGCTTATGACAAGCTTAACAACGGATTGACAGGAGACAGCAAATTAGACGATGAAAAGGCAGCTCGACTATCCCTGCCGTGTTTTCAGAGCAATTTTTTCTGTATTGAATCATATTTTGAACAGATTTTCGAAATCTGATATTTTTGTAAGGTATCTTTTAGAGTAGTTTGTATACATTTCCACAACTTGAGGACTCAATGATACGTTTTTTTTTATTATTTTGGAATAAGTTTCATTTAATGAACTCTGTAATGGCACAAGGACCTAAATTCAATGCAACTCTTTGTATACATTTACAAAAGCATACTATATAACACTAACTACATGACTATTTTTACACATAAGAATCGGAACATGTCTACTTCTCGGGAGCTGGGAACCAAGAGAGGGTTCATAAAGCTTTTTCCTGTCATGGAACTATTGCGCATGTTTGCCTTTCAAACAATGTTGCCACCCTACATAATACCCCCATTTTGAGCTTTTAAGGCTTCTATATTATCAACGCTAGCCTAATACGCTACAAAATGCACCATCTCTATAACCCTGTCTAGTTGAAACCTAGATTCTGTGTCGCTATTAAATTCAAACATTTTTGATCCACCTTGACCTGTTCTTTGGTTTGCCTGTCTCCGGTCCGAACCCCTGCATATAATTGGGTTTTGGTGTCTCTTTTCTTACACTTTGCTTAAGTATGTAGATCTTCCTAGCTGTTTTTCTATCCATGCTCTCGTCCACGTCTTTCAATCGTGTTCAATCGGCCTCTGAAATTTTGCAGACGCTGGGCTAATGCCATAAGGCATTCTGTTAACATGCATGATTCCTTTATGTGTTGACCAAGCTAACACTTAGTAGCCTTGTCATCCAACTCAAATTGTTTTTAAATTTCTCATCTTTATTAAATTTTACGAAGAGAGAACTGATGTCTGGCAAGGGGTAGCTCACTTCTTCCAGATAACGATTCACCGTTGTTTTGTAGTCTCCACAAACACGTATCTTATCTTTCCATCGTTTTTCAAAACTACAACTTGTTGCCCATTTGCTGGTTTCTATAAGAGTGATGATTGCTTGCTTGTACGCTAGGGGTACGTTCCAAGGCTTGCAAAACACAAGTCTGGCTTCGAGCTTGAGCTGTAATGATTTTTTGTATTCAAAACACTCTAGTTCTTCATCAAATACTCCAGGGTATTTTTTCATCAATTGCACATCCCTTTCATTTGCTCTTGCAAAAATATTGTTTACACATTCCAATTTTTAACTGAAAGCTTTTAGAAAATATCTTCCTTCAATTATGGGACCACAGTTTTCAATCACATAAAACTTATTGTTTCTTGGAATATCATTTAGTATAACCTCTCACACCATATATCCAAGGGGTACAAAGTTTTGATCGTTAATATATCCCCGCAAAACATTGTCATCATTTGCAAGTGAATAACGCTCAAAAAGGTTTAAAAAGTGACTTATAAGGAGCATCGCTGATGCATGACACGTTAGCACAACTAGTCACTTCTAAAATATGACTAATATTGTTTATTGTCAATTCTAGTTTAAACTCAAGGTCTCTGCCGTTATTACGATTGATCACAAATATATTTTCGTACTCACTTTCCACTATATCAGTTTCTGCTTCGATATAATGATGTCTTTTTTACCTTTTGCACATTTTAACTAAATGTCTTTTGCTCACAGAAATTACAGATATAGTTGGTATACTTATATTATCCGCCATGTGGCTTACCACATGATTTACTGCCCACCTGTTTTTTACCATCCCTTTGGTACTGTCTTGCAGCCATAATAACTTGGCTGCATCCTTGTCGTATTGCTTGGTTGCTCTACTAATTTGCTTCTCTTGCGCTGCTCCTTTATGGAATCCCGATAGCTTGTTCGCTTCCCCTACCTGAGTTTTATCAGTCTTTTTATGCTGTCCTGGCTTGATTAGTTCCTTCATTGACTTTGCTATGTCCTCTTCGCAGGGCCGTTTTAAAAGTTTTTCACTTCTTATACCTGTCTTTTAGCGTTTCTTCTAATCTAGCCTCAAATTTGTAGTTAACTGAGACACTTTTTATCCGTGCATAACAATCTCCAAACTTTTCTCCTACTTCCTGCTGGGCTCTGTGAAATTTTATATGATCTCTCTGATTGGTGCAGACCGAACTGTTTTCCTTATACATCACATTATTCCGTGAACGACTTTGCCTTTGGTAAATCTGATCTCAGCTTTATCACTAACTTGTGAGTTGATAGTATTATTAGGCTTAGCAATGTTGGCACTTTCAAATCATTTTCCACCTCATTTGCACTGGAATACTGTTCCAGTATTTCCTGATATAATGTCTAATCATCATTCACGTGGTTGAATTTAGCAACTGGTCCGATTATTGCTATTTTGAATTTTCACCGAATCCGAAATGTTTATAAAAATATTACCTATTAGTGACAGACAACTGTCATCTGTCCCGCCAAGGTTGCACTCCAATGCTGCCAATCGTCCTAGTGTCAAATAGAAGGTTACCACCCTCTCCAAAAATTACGCCGCTACCACGTTTTAACCTTGACTTTGACCTTTGGCCTGAAGCACACTTGTTTTTTCTTCCGAACTTACAATTACCATTCCATTTCATTCCATTCCAATTTTTTCCATTTTTTTTTGTTTTACCTACCCGCCAATGTTATGTTTTGTCCTTTTACTGTTTTGATTTTTTACTTTGAAACACAAACGTCCGTTCAATCGTGTATTACTGTCAATTGTCATTACTACCAAAGGGTCTGTCCATGTTAACCCTGTTAACTTTTGAACGGATTGAAATTTTTGCAGGTGAAATGGAAGTTCTTAAGCTACTTGTTTGACAAAAAAATTATCAAACTTTCAAAATAGCGTCTGGCGGCCAGTTTGAAAGATTTTTTTTAAATTGCTTGGTGGGTCGAGTGATACTTCATTAGAATTCTCCAATTCTCCACAGTGTGACCCTTTTAAGGAAGCACCCTTATAAAACTTGCATTTCTCAACTGATTGATTTCTTTACATTGAAAAAGTCCACTAGGACACCAAATTTCACGAATAAATCTCCATTTCCAGGGCCAACTAATCTTATTTTTCAAGGTCAAATCAAATCCGACAACACCACTGTCTGCGACATTTTCAAATGGTTCTTCTGTAAATTACGTTGAAATGCGTCAAATCAAATATTCCGTTTAATCAAAACCTAGCAATTCAATTTCAGACTTTTATCAAAATTCGGAGTACACCAATATATTCAATAAGTCTCGATATATCACTGGTCAAAATTTCATGGAAATAATTAATCTCTTCATAAATAAGAAAATCATAAGAAAATGAAATTTGAAAAATTTGTTAATGGAATTTCAGGAAAATATAATTTTATCTCATAATTTTTTATTTTTTTATTTATCAACAGATTTTGATAAAATTATGGTCAGGGATATTTCGAGACTTCCTGAATCCAGTTGTAGTCTGATAAAAGTTTTGAAATTGAAGCGGTGGGTTGATTGAACGGCAAATTTTTCAAATTTCATTCCCCTATAACTTTTTTATTGATTAATGCATTTCTACGTAATTAAAATGTGAACCATTTGAAAATGTCGCGAATCTAGTGGTGTTGAAAGACGCTTCGAATTTAATAAAATCATTCAAAATGGCGGCCAGACGCCATTTCGAAAGATAGATAATTTTTTTAGTGTCACAAAGTAGCTTATGAACAATTATTTCACACAAAAACAATTTCAACAGAAAATTGTAATCCGTTCAAAAGTTAACAGGGGGGTTACTTTATGGACACACTGTTTAACACACTACTACACGGCCTACACTTGACCTAGACAAGACTCATCTATACGGACTAACTACACGACTATTTCTACACATAACAATCGGAACATGTCTACTGCCCGGAAGCATTTTTCCGTTTCCCATAAGGCTAGGGGCTAGCGCAACCAGGTGCACTAATCAGGTAGGAAACGGAAGCGCGAGATCTGTATTCCGTTCCCTAACTGGTTAACGCACCTTATGCTAATGTTAGACTCAATATTGATGGGTGGTCGGTGGTTTAGCGGTCTAAGGCGCAGGCCGTTCGAAGCTTCAGTATAGCGGTAGTCGGTTCGAGCCCGATGTAGGTACGAGGGATTTTTTCTCAAATACTCAATATCGGAATCGGTAGACGACCACAGGTCTTGTTGAAAGCAAGTGTATTGTGTGTTGTCTAGATGCCAATCTCGTCTAGTGCTAGTTTGGAGTGCATGCCGGCCACCCGAGGTGGTGCTGTAGGTTTTCCGGGTTTTCCTGCAGCTGAAAAGTGAATACGCCACTAAAAATCAGTAAGGCGCCACGGCAAATAATAATAGCCGTCCTCTGCCCGCACAGGCTATGCCTTTGGGTACACTCTACGAGTGTTTATGAGGGAGTATTATTAATATTATATTATTAATTGCCGATTTCGGCCATTCGCCGAAATAATACTTTGCTCAAATGCCGAAAAACTAATTCAGGCATTTTCAACTTGTGTGTCAATTACGAGCTAAAAAACTAAGGAAGCGACTAGTGACTGGTCCGACCGGCCTGCGATATTTTGTTCGCTCCCGGTGCGACCGCTTACTACTATTACGAGAACGGTCAGACTCTTTAAGCGTGATTGGTCACTGTTATGGCGGGAGGTTTGAATGAAAGACAATAAGAAGGAAGACTGAGTTGAAAATGAGTTAATTTGTTTTTTCGCTCGCGATTGACACACAAACCTAACCTGAGCTAGGTAAACTAGCTTGCCTGTTCACCACAGGGTATTTTTTCGATTATGTATCAAGACAAGAAGATCAATCACGCTAAAAGAGTAACACCGTTTCTATGGTAGTAACTGGTCGGATCCGGAGCCAACAAAATATTACAGGCCGGTCGGACCGGTCACTAGTCACTTTCAAAAACTAATTCACGCATTTTCAACGTGCAAGCTAGGTTAGCTTGCTCAGGTTAGGCTTGTGTGTCAATCGCGAGCATTTTCGGCAATTGATCATTTAAGGTGCGTTAACCAGTTAGGGAATGGAATACAGATCTCGCGCTTCCGTTTTCTACCTGATTAGTGAACTTGGTTGCGCTAGCCCTATAGGAGACGAAAATATGCTGCCAGGGAGCTGGTAACCAAGAGAGGGTTCATAAAGCTTTTTTACATTTTAAACCCTGTTGCCATCCTACATAACAATTTGTGTGTCTCTTTGTATTTCAATGCATATGATTCAAAAGTAATACTTCTTGCTATACCTTTCGAAGAAAAACTACACCTATCCGTCCTCATTGAATAACATTTTTGAAAAACCATTGAATGTGTGTCGGTATTAGACTATATCAGCTAAGTGAACAATTATGTGAACATTTTGACTGTCAAATATGAAAGTCAATGTTTACATCAATAATTAGCTTATTTCACTTCAATAATAACTGTAGGTACTATTCGCCTGTTAGTTATGAATATTTGCAGTAAAACAAAAATTCTATACCCAGTTCCATATAGCATTAGCTGTATTTTTGCCTATCTTGTCTAACGATGTATTTATCGGTTGTTCACCAATCGATTTATAAAATAGTACACTGCCAATGCAAAATGTAAATAAATTTTTTTTTTAATATCTTTCTGTTTTGCTCAGTCATGTCCATTCTTTCTAATTTATGAAATCGTTTCCGAATAAAATTCTATCAAAGAATGGACAAATTATCTTTTTTTCACGGGCCGAGTTGTCTATGAAAGGTAGAATAGTAATTTATGTATCAAGTGAGTAAAGTGATACTTTCTTTTACGAGTAAAAAAACACTTTACTCGCGAGTTTCATACGGTATTTTTTCTACAACTGCCAAAAAAATAACCAATTCATATTTTTGCAAATATGAAATAAATTTGGCATATTTTTATTGATTCGGATAAAGTTCGAAGCGTATGCCGGAGAGTTGAGTTTCACACTATCCCGCAAAATGGAAAATTTGAAGCGAATATTAAAATAACATATTTATCGAGGTTAATATTATTATTAATGTTGACTTTACTTTCGAATAATTAGTCCATCGAGGTAACTTTTCATTTTCTTAGATTTGTATTCAAAATAAATAAACAATCCTCGTGAAGCAACGAATACCTTTTTCTTTCTTTGAACTATGTTAAGGAAATCTCATAATTGCACTATCCACGATTTTCTCCGTTCAGTCTTCATCACTTTTCATTTCTACTTAAATTAAATTTAGAGTTATCAAGAATTCGTTATTTGGATAGATGCCCAATTTCACAAATTTCATTAATTATTGTTGTCAACTAGTTTCTGACGGCCAAACAGATTAGGTCCAATAGTTCCTTTAGAGGTATATGCTATTATTTTGACAATATATTTGCCGCGATAGTTTGGAATTTTGATAATACTCATTTTATAATAAGAATGCTAAGAATATCATTGGTGAATATTTTGTCGAACTGATTATTCGTCAATTCCTACGGTTTCAGCAACTGCACGGATACTCAAACGGCGGTCTTGCAAATGAGACTGCCTATTTTTTCCATGTTATTGGTTTTCATTCGTTCCGAAGTTGAAGAACGTGGATCATCTACAATACCTACTCGCCCTACTTTCATGCCCATACATTTGTAAGAGAGAATAGGTCTCCGTTGCGGATTTACTGAGTTTTAGTAAAAATTGAATTGATACACGATTCGACACGAACGAAGGCTGTGGCATGAGCAACCTAGTCTCGTCCAACCGGCTGGAATATGGAGCGGGGATGTCAAGCGACTCGGTAATATGGCCATTGATGTTGACATATAATTCTCATGGAGCCAGAACCAAGAAAAATAAAAAGGAAGATCATGTCTTCGTCAGAGATTAAGAAAAGTCACGAAGGTGTGCGAAAAACAATTCTACTGGCTCATGCTTCTAGTTGCTGCGATACCACGTCCACAATCTCCCAGAAAAAAAAATGAAAGTCTTCAGACTCTTACAAAAAAAAAAGAACAGTTCAATGATCCCGGATCAACACTTACGAAAATAAGAAAAGCCGGTGACACTCTGTTCCTCATTGTATATGGTGCAATAAAAATATCACACTGAATGAACTATCACAAACCTACTTCAGAGGCCTCCACTCAACATTCCTTCCGAGTATTTCACCAAATTCAAACGTGGATTGGAAATATAGAGAACACACAGGAATGGAGATGGGCGAAAGTTAATTGTTTTCTGGAACGACAACAATAATTCTCGCACTAGCTCCGGAATCAATATTACAATTGATTTTCTGCAACTGTACAACTGATTGCCACACGCGAGATGTGGCTGCAAAAAAGCAGGGATGAAATGCTCCCCACTTTGCGGGAATTGCCAGGGAGTCTCAATAGTTGTGAAAGTATCGCGGAGCCGAATGATGTAATCCAGTACGATTGGGTTTGTGACAAGAATCGATTGTAGCACCACCAAACTTGGTATGCTAGTAGTTGGAACCATGATAAACACGAAACACGGGGTGGAAGACATTTTTTTTTTTTTTTTCGTTTAAAAATAAATAAACAATTCAATTCTCCACACAAATTATTCTTAGTAATTTCTTATGAATGCGCTCGTTTTCTCAAAAAACGTGATTGAACGCCGACATCAAATTTCAGCTTCACCCTTAACCGCCGCTGAAAGTTCTGGCGGAGCCGAATATTTGATTGGTTATAAATCTGCTAAAAATGATCGGAGAAAGAAAAGGAAAAGTTCATATCATTTTTGAAGATATTGGATTCATTTTCAATATATTGTATTTTTTTTCAACAAATTTTGGATTTTTTTGTTTCAACATATTTGATTTTTTCTCAATATATTAGATTTCTTTTCAATATGTTGAATTTTTTGTGACATATGTTACGTCTCCAATCTGTCTACCGTGTTAACGTTGAAATCGGCGTTTTCAAAACTGAACTGGATGAAAGTATCACCCTCTAGTTCAAGTTTATCTGGACGCATGGTTGCTGAGGACTCTAGGAAAGTGGTGGAACTGTAGCTATAGCTGAAAATCCTAGTGATGCCAGCACGTTAACAAGATGATTGAGAATGAATGTTTCAGGAATTACAGAATCAACATTTATTTGTAAGAACAAAGAAGTCATTTGAGGTCATGAATACAGTAGTGTACACTTAAGAACGGACATCCCCATCAGATATCACTTATATATCCTTCATTGCTGTGGATCTAATTTGGATGTTTGTTCGTACCATGCGTTTCGGCAGTTAATATATCATAATTCTTGATGGTTTGCCTGTTAGGTACTTCTTCCTTTATCTCCTCAATGACCTAGGAAAGAGATAATTGGCACTCATTCCCATTTGCTTCAAGATTTGCAAAAATGCATTCCATGATCTCACCAATACTTGGGAAATCATGTCCACTAGAGCCACTAATAGGGGTGGGACTCTGTATCTTATATCGCATAGCGTGATAGAGAAAAAATCTGGAAGACAAGTTAGCATACACTATGGTAAACAACAAGACTATCCAATAGTGCTTCAACAAATCTGACGTGAATTTCCAGAAGTACCTGCAAGAGAGGACAGCAAATCCAACGACTTGGAGATACGGGGTGAGAATCTGAATATCCAGCAACAAGGGCGGACCGCGCTAACAACCATTCAAGAGACCAAGGCTGATCAACTTAGAATTAAGGACCAACCAAGAAAACCTAGCAGTAAATTATTTCTCATCCCTACAACCGTATTTACCACACATCCCAATTTCTCCCCTACACTAAGAAAAAATCTTTTTCCTATTGTGAATAATTTCTTTTTTTTATACTTTGTTTATGTTTGGGCGCAATTATACGAAAGCGTCTAGGGGTCACACAAATAAAATGAAATTATTTCCCTGAAGAAAAAAACAAAAATTCAATATATGATTTATTTTCAATATATTGGATTTATTTCCAATATATTGAATTTCTTTTCAATATACCTATTGGATTATTTGAATTACCCTGGCAACTGTGCCAGGGTAAATTTCATTCATACTTCTCTTTCGAATATTGAGAAAAAAAACCGTTTCGTGGCCAAATTGGTAGTAATTTTCTAAGCTCTAATTAATACAGAATTTAGAAGTTAGTAGTTTTAATATCACATATACAGGGTGAGTCAACAGTATTTCCTTTGTCAATTTCTCCTTTGTGAATCAATATTCAATTCCTCATACTTGTTTTCCAAAGGGACCACTTAGGACCATTTTTCAAAATTGTTTTCATTTATACAGGGTCGATCATTGAAGCGTACATAATGAAAGTTTAATTTTTCAAATGAAACAACCAGTATTATATATTTGAGTGGGGTTCATTACAAATCCAGCAATACCAGATTTGAAGGGTCTTCGTCAAAACTTTGGGAATATATGACCAAGTACCTCCTTGAGTAACGTGGCAGATCTTTTCCTCAAATTTCCCACATTATGGAAATGTATTCGTCGAAACTATTCGTTACATAAAGGGAATACTGATATTGATTCATCCAGTACATGGGGTATTCTATTCAAAAAGTTTGTGTTCCTGTCTCATTCAAAATTCTGTAATGAGATATTTTCAAATAATAGCTTACAAGATTGTTATCAATTTTGCCACGAAACAGTTTGTTTCTCAAAAGATAAGTATGAATCTACCCTTAAGGTCGATTCAGATACATGGGTGCCCACGCAGGGTTTTTTGACCCGTGGGCCTGAAATCTATTCACATACGTGCCTTTCACACGCCTTTCTCTCACAAAATAATATTTTTTCTGGTTCTGTATTAATTTTCTCAATACTGAAGGAACGACATTTGAGTTTTTCAAATTATCCCGTCGTATATTTCACTGAATCTTTCATTATGTGAACTAGAACATGTTCTAACTCCGTGAGTGCTCACCCCCGTTTTTCCGTCACGCCGACAGGCAAAAGTTTGAATGGCGATGGATATATTGGATGTTTTCCAAATATTGGATTTATTTTCAATATATTGGATTCATTTTCAATATATTGTATTTTTTTTTCAACAAATTTTGGATTTTTTTGTTTCAACATATTTGATTTTTTCTCAATATATTAGATTTCTTTTCAATATGTTGAATTTTTTTAAATTACTCGAGTTATTTCAACAGTGTAAAAGTACATTCCATCCATACTTATCTGTTATGAAAAAAAACCGTTTCGTGCCAAATTGATAGTAGTATTGTTAGCTTTGATTTGAAATTATGACTATACAGAGGATTTTGAATTGCAATACCCCATATATTGGACAAATCAACAGTATTCCCTTGATGTAACGAATGGTTTTTACGAAGACGAAATACTCTTTTCTCCACACATTCCCATAAAGTGGGAAATATGATGCAAGGATCTGTCGGAAGACAACAGTTTTTAAGTGGGAGTAGGACACAATTGCAAGTGCTAATTATGATAAATCAGTGAATAATAATGTCCTTCATTTGAGTGAAATGAACTCCTGCATACGCATACATGTTTCAAGGCTCACGAATGAAGCAGCGACGGGGGCGATTACATGCTGGTCCTTTCGCAAGATACACCTCAGCCTCTTTAGGTGTTTTTTGTTTTTCGGGTTAGTTTTACAGCACTCACTCCGTAACTCTAGTTCCCTGTACCAGTCTATACTTATTTTTCACCGGTTGACTGCTGCATTCTTCGGGAGTTAGTCTGGGTTTACCGAATAGTGCCTGTCTCTTACGGTCTAATGCCTCGCATTCTGACAGTACATGTTTGGCTGTTTGTGTCCCTTTGTCACATTGTTTGCAGGAAAGTTCTTCATTTTGTGCAGGTGTTTTCTCATCGTACTGTGACCAGTGACAGTCCAATTAGAAGGCCCATTATTGTTCTAACTTGATTCCTGCTCAACTGCTTCATTTTTGTTTTTTGACTGCATGCGAGGGGCTTCGTATTTTTGATTTTACCCAGTCCCGAATGCATCCTCGAATGTCAGATATATCAATCTCGAGTGCGGGTTCTGGGCCAATATATGGAGTTGATGAGCCCTCTCTGGCTAGCTCATCAGCTTTTTCATTGCCCTCGATACCACAGTGTCCTGGAACATTAAAGTTAATTTGTTGTGTTCTGAGAGAACACTGAGTTCTTCTCGGCATTCCCATACCAGTCTTGATGTCACTTTCGGGTTCATAAGAGCCTTCAGTAACGCCTGGCTGTCTGTGGATATTTTGATCCCTGCATTGCGCATTTCCCTTATACTGATTTCTCTCGTGAATTGCAAGATAGCGTACAACTGTCTGCCTGGAATACTGAGGTGTTTGTTCCTAGAGATGCTTATTTGGGAGTTTCTCCTCTCACTGTATATTCTAGTACCAGTTCCTTCCCTGGTTTTGGATCCGTCCGTATACCAGATCCTCTCTCCAGGTTTGCCCCTGATGTCATCTGTCCATTCCCTTCAATCTTGTATAATAACCTCGAAGTTGATGTTGAAGAAGTACCTAGGAGACACGTGGTCCATTGGTTTCATTTCGATAATGTTGCCTCCCACTATTTCCTTTATCTTATTGTGATCCTATCCATTGTTCCTATTTTGTTGCCTTAGAAGTACCATTCTTGCCTCTCCCATGATTGTTATGTCAATCGGTGGGAGGTCTAACAGTACTTCCATGGTTGATGTTGTGTTGTTTTCGTAGATCCCGACGGAGGCGATAAAACTTTGAACAATGTATTCGTTAGGTTGAACAATGCGACTGTTATTGTATCTGACCTATCCTAGCACCTAGAAGCATGCGTATGCAGGTGGTCATTTCCACCAAATGAAGGATATTCCTTATTTCATTACAATCATTAGCACTTCCAATTTTGCCCTCCTTGAGGAACGTTGCACAAAGGATGTTATATGTATTTCGAAGTCCGTAAGGAGAAGTATAGTTGTTTTCTGAAAGATATTTGCTTCATATTTCTCACTTTGTATAGGATGTCAGATATAATTCAATGTTCGCAAGGAAAAATAGTTGTTTTCTGACTGATGTTTTGCCTCATATTTCCCATCTTTTGGGAATGTGTGGAGAGAAAAGTATTTCGTCTTCGTCGAAACCATTCATTACATCAAGGGAATACTGTTGATTTATCCAGTATATGGGTATTGCAATTCAAAAAGTTTGCGTCCTTGTCTCATTCAAAATTCTGTACTTATTGTCATATTTTCAAATCAAGGCTAACAAGACTACTATCAATTTTGACAAGAAACGGCTTTTTACATAATAGATAAGTATGGATGGAATCTACTATTACAATTTTCAAATAACTGGAGTATTTCAAAAATCCAACATATTGAAAAAAAATCCAATATATCGAAAAAAAAAAATCTAGTATAGTGAAATGAAAGTGTAAAGACCGATTCAGATACATGCGTGCCCACCCTGCATTTTTGATGGGTATGCATGAAAAATGCATACCTATCGCCGTTTCACACTTGTGCCTGTCGGCGTTTGTGAAAAACGCGGGTGAGCACGCGCGGAGTTAGAACATGTTCTAGTTCACATAATGATAGATTTAGTGAAATATACGACGGGATAATTTGAAAAACTCATATGTCATTTGCTTCAGAAACCCTCTGCGTGGGCACCCGTGCATCTGAAGGGCAGATTCATTCATACTTATCTGTTGAGAAAAATACCATTTCGTCGCAAAATTGATAACAATCTTATAATCTATTTTTTGAAAATATCATGAAACAGAATTTTGAATGAGACAGGGACACACAGTTTTTGAATGGAATACCCCATATACTGAAGATGAAATACCTAACCTCATATCCACACATTTCCATAAAGTGGGAAATTTGAGGCAAAAATCTGTCGGAAAACAACTATATTCCCTTACGGACATTGAATTATATCTGTTATCCATTCGTGCAACCTTTCTCAAGGAGGACACAAATAAAACATTGTCCTTCATTTGGTTGACATGACCTCCTGCATACATGTATGTTTCAAGGGCTACGAACGAAGCAGCAACGGAGGCGATAAAGCTTTGAAAAATGTAATCGTTAGGTTGAACAAGACGACTTTAATGTTATCTGGCCTATCCTATAGTATCGATCAGAAATACAATATATTTAAAAAAATACAATATATTGAAAAAAATCCAACATATTTAAAGAAATCCAATATATTGGAAATGAATCCAATATATTGAAAAAAAACAAAAAAAAAAACATCATTTTATTTTATTTGTGTGACCCCTAGACGTTTTCCTACAATTAGGAATACTTCACAAATAAATCGTGAATTACGAATATAGAGGGCTATTTTAGGACTACAGAACTATAATCTAATTATTGAAAGTGAAGAAAATTTAGATCTTGACTCACCCTTTTAAAGATTTTCGAATTAGAACTTTAACAATACAGATTCAACTACGTCAACTGATAGAGCGTTTGCTCCCACCTAAGCGGTTCGAGTTCCATCCCCACCGCCATCACGGAGCAAAAGTGGTTCGTAATACACTTTTTAAGCTGTAGGTCCCGGGTCTCCCTTGCTCGCACAAGCTATGCTAATAACATTTTTTTTTACTGATTACCAACGGCTAAGATACCATACCAAATTTTTCTGGTGTAATCTCAGAGATGTAATAAGTGAACTAGAAGGAAATGGCTTGACTTTGACCCGAGTAGAAATGAACTTAATACGTGGGCAGAAATCAGAAAATTATTGAGAATTTCATTTTCAAATCAAAGATATTTACTTGCCTTTCACAGAAACTTCTTTCTCTGAAACCAAATCCAAAAGAAAGTTCGTATAATTTTGGTATTAGGTGCCAATATTTTAGAAGTTTAATTGTTTCATCTATCAATAATGATACATACATACAGCAGTAAGATTGAAAAATCCAAATAATTTAGAAGTAGCTATGAATTATGTGATTGAAGAAGAAAATTTCTTGACCTTAGTAAATAACGGAAAAAGAAATCAGCTTCAGCCTCTTCCTCCAATTTTAAAATAAGTACCATTGTTTGTTGAAAAACAACTACATGCCACAAAATTATTTTATGAATCCACAAAGGAATTCCAATATTCCTCAACCAAATTTAAATCAAAATAAAAACTTCTCAAACTAGAATTTTACAAATCCAGATTTTTCAAATCGAAGCCGTAACCCAGTCAACCAATTAAAATTCAACCACATCAAGTTCCTCAAAGATTTTCTAACAATCAATAGGTGTTTGGAAAACCAAGTATTAATACCAATGTTTGGAAACATAAAAAATCAAACACCTCAATATTAAACAACCCCTTTGTCTATGGTGACTAGAAATGTGATTACTCCCCACTACACACAACAAAGGCAATTTTTCTAGCCTCAATCTAAACCAACTTTTATTTCTGAAGATATTCATAAAATAAATAAACCTCAATTTGAAAATAAAAATTTGAACATTTGAACAAATAAACTTGAATCAAAACTGTTTTATTCCAGAAGGTATAAGTACAGTAGAAAATGGCCAAGCAATAGCAGATATTCATTTTTTCAATTCTCAAATTTAATAGAATGAATCGACGACTCTGAAATTTATCATTCCAAAATTGGTGTTGATAATTCGATCTCAACTGATGATGAAATTGACTATATAAAAGAAAATGTTGCAGATACATTATATATAATTCCACCTGACAATACTTCAATTATAAATGGAGTAGGTGATTTAGATGAAATTTAAGTTATTTCAAGAATGTGAAAATTATGCATCTACAGCCCATTCAGCCTATACAGCTAATAAAGCTCCTATATTAACTTTTCTTTATCCAGCAAAATCTCTAAATTATCACAAATATCAAATGATTTGTAACGGAAAAAATAGTCTAAACGTTTCAAATCTGATTTATTTGAACACATATACTCTAATTTATTTTAACAGTTCGACTATGATTAATATTTTAATATTCCACTCACTGCACTCTCTATTATTCGAATAGATAAGCTCCGGCTGAATCGAAAACCTCCGTCTCGCCGTGGAGATTTCTTTATATAGCGTGGTGAACTGGTTTCCCGTATGATCGGGGATTTCTATTCGCGACTAGATGGCGCTCTCGAATGGTCTTGTCGGAATTGCCAGCGGCGAAGTTGAATGGTGACATCATCGAATATAAA
The DNA here is from genome assembly GCA_958298965.1 of Chrysolina haemoptera. Classification (NCBI taxonomy): domain Eukaryota; kingdom Metazoa; phylum Arthropoda; class Insecta; order Coleoptera; family Chrysomelidae; genus Chrysolina; species Chrysolina haemoptera. Next base: position 30,095,229 of record OY282595.1, on the reverse strand, counting down.
TAGCGGTGATTTGTGTGAAGTTTACGAGCTCTGTCAGGACCGGCTTGAGTAAAAATCCTTACATATGGCCCCCTTCTTAGAGATATTTCTTCCCGAAATGTCATCCTTGGGTTTTGTCGATATTTGCATGATTCTCCACATCTGCACCTTGCTGTTTGATGGAAGTAGCACTCCACCGTCTTCAGGTTCGGTTGTGGACGATGATTACAGCATACCAAAATCCTGACGCCGGTGGATTGGAATATCGTCTCCAACTTGCTCCTTATAACTCTCCAGTCCAGTCCGTCGAGCCCGCAGGACAGTTTTGGGATTTCCAGGTCCACGAGATTCTGCTCTACCATTATGTCCTTTAATTTCACAAAGCTGTTCCATACGTCTTCATAGGACGGTTTGTCTCGAGATTGCTTCTTGGTGACTAGATAGAAGATGCTTCTCTGGCCTTTTCGCAACTGTAGCCCCCCCTCCGACTTCCGGGTTTTGTTGCCGTAGTTCATGGAGACGACCGTACTTCTTGGATAACACCACTGGACGATTGAAGATCTTCTGCTACACAGTGTGCTAGCGCGTAATCGGCAAGCACCTTAAAAACGTCTCGTAGTTCCTCTCGAGTCACCCCATGTCATCGCATCCTCCGATGGTCTGAGGGTACGGACTTGGTCGTGGTTTCCAGCGTAAGGGGCCAACCTATTGAAATGGACAACTCTGGGTTTTCCTCTAGGTGGCTCTTTAATTCGTTAGATTTATCCTCTTCAAGATCTAATAAGAACCTTCCAACGAGTTCGGCAATTCTCGTGATAGGCCACGACGACTTTTGGGGTTGTAGAGCCAAACCAGGTCACCAACCTGAAATCCTCCGGCATTGGCCTTGATGTCATCGGTATCTTTCATTCAGTCACTGGCACTTTGGATGTTCAAACGGACTCTTTCATGGATGTCTTCCATTCTCTGCCGAAGTTGGTGACGTAGTCCTCTCCCGCAGTGTCCTGTCCTGGTGGCGTCCCAAACTTCAGGTCACAAGGTAGTCGCAGCTCTCGGCCCATAGTTATACTAGCAGGGGTTTGGCCGGTCGACTCGTATACTGCAGAACGATATGCCATCAGGAACAAATATGGAGGTACTGGTCCCAGTCTCTTTGGTGGTCAGAGACTACCTTGGATAAGTGGCGGTTCATCGTCCTGTTTATCCGCTCCACCATTCTATCGGACTGCGGATGTAAAGCCGTGGTTCGCGTCTTTCGGATGTTTAGCATTCGACACATTTCCTGGAACAAGCTAGACTTGAAATTTCTGCATTGGTCTGAATGCAGTTTCAATGGGACACCAAATCGACAAATCCACTCCTTTATCATTTTACCAAGACGTCGGCGACGGTAATCGCTTCCTGGTTGGGCAGGGCATAGGCTTCGGTCCACTTGCTGAAGTAGTCCATTGCCACGAGGATTTGTTTGTTCCCATGGTCAGATTGTGGAAACGGTCCAGCAATATCGATGGCGATTCTTTCAAATGGGCTGCCAACGTTGTACTGACGCCTTAGTAGCGTTCGAGACTTCATATGTGTTTTTTCTGATATGAATAATTTTGGTACAGTCTGTATGTGTTTTCTCTTTGACGATTTATTTTAAACGCCTTGTATGTGTTTCTGTTTTTCTGCTGTGTGACGACACGGATAAATGTTTGAGCGTTTGATGCGAGATGACGCAAAATATCGGATCACATATGACATCTGGCACATGCCGGCTATCATTATCACCCTGTATATGTATATATTTTTGTCTTCAACGATATGTTTTGAAACACCCTATATGTGTTTTTCCTGCCATGATTAATTTTGGGGCATCTCGTATAGTATGACGTCATGTTTTTTCTTTGACAATATATTTTGAAACCGACTGTATGTTTTTTCTGTTATGGTTCATTTTGGTATACCTTGTATAAGATTTTTCTTTACGTATTTTGGAACATTCTGTATATGTTTTACCTATATACGCTGTATGTTGTTATGTTCCTTCCCTCATGAATAATTTTTAAAGAAATTGTATATATGTTTTCTGTATGATTATTTTGGGACACATTATATGTTTTTTTTTCTTTTAACGTGGGCTACGTCACTACCGTCAGTTGACGGAATGCATGGTATCGCACATGAGAATGTGAAAGCTACTCCTGGCAGTTGACGGAATGCATAATATCACACGTTAAAATGTGAGGATTATGACACATATGACAGTTGACGGAATGCATGGCATCGTGTCTATGTAAGGTCAGTTCATTCTGGTTAGTTGAGACTAAATAAAAACTACTCGAAAAATATATGTATTGATTTTCCACGCACTCAAATGTCTATGTGTGGTTAGTTCGTTCTGGTTAGATCAGACTAAATAATTACTTCTCTTTTTTTCCAGTTTTTTTGGGTTGACTGAATGTATGGCACGCACGTTGAAATGCGAGGGCTACGTCACCTATGACGGTTGACGGAATGCATAGTATCGTACGTGGAAATGCGAGGGCTACATCTCTTTTTTACCTCAAACGGAATTACGTCTAGAGTTTTTTGTCTTACACGAAACACTGTACACATTGTTTATGACAAGCAACCGCCATGGTTTTTTTCTTCAACGCTGTATTTAAAACACACCATATATGTTTTTTCTTTAATTGTCAATTATGACTATGTCGCTATTTCTTCTTTTTATTGTGATTGATTATGGGACAACCCATATAAGATTTATTTTTTCACCGCTCATTGAATCACTCTGTATGTGTTTTTTCTTTAACGTTGTATTTGAGACACAGATATGTTTTTCCTTTGATGATGTATTTGAGACACCTCGTATATGTTTTTTCTTTGATGTTGTATTTGAGACACTTCGTATGTGATTTTTCTTTGATGATGTACTTGAGACAACTCGTATGTTTTTTCCTTAACGATGTATTCGAAACACCCCGTATACGTTTTCGAGGCGGCATGAACGTCGGCTCAGGTTAGGTAAGCTGGCTTATACCACACCCCCATATATGAAACGGCGCACACGTGACCTTGAACGGGAGGTCGCTCCTGCGCATGCTGTCATGGAATCCCCATAGTCCCACTACTCTTGGAAATGGCTTGATATCATCGATAAAGATCTTCAAAAATTCATACAGAAGTCATCAGAGCACTGTCTGTACATCAATCCTAATAAGTCAAGCATGATTATTTTTGGGCCAAGAAATTCTCAACCGATTTTTGTTCTGGAATCTGAAACACACCAGAAATCTTGGTGTGGAAATTGACTCAGACCTGAGATTTGAAAAACATATAAATAAAGTCATTCAGAGTGCATATTTATTTCCAAAAACTTTGTATGGTTTAAGACGCTATCATCCAATATAAAATTACTTCTATGTGAATCGATGGTGTTACCAATCTTTGATTTTGCTGATTCTTTATATGGCCCTAAAAATACACAAAAATATCGCTCAAAAATTCAAAAAGTACAATACTCTTGCTTAAGATTGGTATATTATAGTGTGCGCAGGCGTGAAAGGATTTCTAATAGACAAATACAATCTGGTTGGCTGGATATGGAAAGAAGGTTTTTTTCACTGTCTTTTCCATAAAGTTATCATTAGTAAAAAAAAATAGTTATTTATGATACAAGTGTTAAAAGTCGCATTTTATTTTGTGATTGGAAAATATTGCGAAACGAGCGTTAGTGAGTGGAGCAACCCCACGAGCACAATAAAATCACTTTTAACAAAAAATGTATCATACGAATTTTTTTGTAAAACAGTTACTGCTAGTAAGAAAAAAACAAAAAAATATAAGATCCATAAGGATTCGAACACACAATCTTTGGGTTACAAGGCTGACTGGCAAATGCTCCTAATATAATGAACCCCAACGCACTTTATTTATGAATGTCATTATTTGTCAGTGATGAAGGACCTTCTACAGTTTGACTGAATACTACTTCGTTTGTAACTTCAAAAGGAATTAGTATTACCAATTGCACAAACGGCCAAATACATGTGTGAACTTTTATGAATGATTCCTTTTGAGTAGGTGTTCTGATTATAATATCTGATTGAAGTGTTTCTATTATAGAGATCTATATTACTTAGTATCCATCATCTCATTTGTCATTTTACTTTTAACACTAGTGTTGAAAGTATTTTTAACACTAGTATTAAAAGTGATTTTGTGAAAACGTTAGTTTTTAGTTCATATATCAATGAATTAAAAAGGTATTTTTCAATGACAGTTGTACAAAAAACAAGTTATCTACATCTAAAGATAACTTTTCGCGCAGACGTCCACAATTTGAATATTAGATTCCGGGGTACACTAATACCACCAAAATTCAAAACTGAACATTTTAAACGTTCGTTCGTTCGTTCACCAAAATTCAAAACTGAACATTTTAAACGTTCGTACTCTTACCAAGTATGTAGGATATATAACTATCTGCAAGCAGAATTAAAAAAGCTTTTATTAGAAAATTTCAGATCCAAACTGAAAATAGTTATTTATGATACAAGTGTTAAAAGTGGCATTTTATTTTGTGAGTGGGGAATATTGCGAAACGAGCGTTAGCGAGTGGAGCAACCCCACGAGCAAAATAAAATCACTTTTAACAAATGTATCATACAAAATTTTTTGTTCAACAGTTACTGCTAGTAAGAAAAAAACAAAAAAAAAATAAGATCCATAAGGATTCGAACACACGATCTTTGGATTACAAGGCTGACTGACAGACACTTCAAATATAATAAACCCCAACGCACTTTATTTATGAATGTCATTATTTGTCAGTGATGAAGGACATTCTACAGTTGGACTAAATACTACTTCGTTTGTAACTTCAAAAGGAATTAGTATTATCAATTGCGCAAACGACCAAATACATGTGTGAACTTTTATAAACGATTCCTCTTGAGTAGGTGTTCTGATTATAATATCTGATTGAAGTGTTTCTATTAGAGAGATCTATATTACTGAGTATCCATCATCTCATCTGTCATTTTACTTTTAACACTAGTGTTAAAAGTACTTTTAACACTAGTGTTAAAAGTGATTTTGTGAAAACGTCAGTTTTTAGTTCATGTGTCAATGAATTAAAAACGTCATTTTTAATGTCAGTTGTACAAAAAATATATTTTATCTCAACAATAAAATTCCTTATGTTCTTGAACTCGTGTTTTCGTCTTAGGAAGGTTCCAATAGTGATAAAAAAAATATCGAACTTTGGTTTTGTTTTGACCAATGCAGCACTGACAGAGGGTTGAGTGGAGGAACAATTTAGTGGAGATTCGATCTCCAAATAAATTGAACTCCGCTCTATTCTTTCTTTCATATTATCAGCTATTTGTAAATGTATTGTAAATCAATGAAAGAATTAAAGACGTTTATTATTATTATTATTAAAATGTCTGATTATTTCATTTCAGGTTTTATGCCATGCATAACTTTTTATCACAAATATCTTTTTTTCAAAAATAGATCATGAAAGTTTTCCATATGGTGACGGCTTAATTGGACACACTGTATATATCTTTCTCAAACAATATAGTCTAGAGGAAAAAGCAATTTTTATACCAACGGGAGAAAATGAAGGATTTCGATCAGTCATTTTCATCAGTAATAAACGACTTGCATACATAGTTTTTTCTAAGATGTTTCTTTTGTTTTCAAATACAATTATGGTATTCTCTTTTAAATTCAAGTATACCCAATTGTCCAGGAGGCATATGTTAAATATAAAAAATAATTTTCTAGCAACCATGTAGACAAACGTCAAAACAAGTGAAATATTCAGCAATGAAAAGAACAGAAAGACAAGTTTTGTTCATTAGGTATTAGACGAATTACTTTTTCCTCAATTAGGAATGGATTCAGACTCCAAAGAGTTGTTACCTGCAGGACTTTCAGAGGCAGCAAATTTGGCTTCGTCTTCAGAGTTGTTGTCACAGAAGTCTCGAAAGCGAGAAAAAGTAGAAAAAGCCCATAATGGGGAAAAGTGACATTCTTCAGTGTTGTTACCACAGAAGTCTCATGAGCTGGTGGAAAAGTAAAAAGATACCTAGGGGGAAAAGTTACATTCAATAAAGCATCATTTGATGGGGAAAACCAGCTTTTTCTTTATACAACACAGGAAAAATATTCATTCAAGAAACTTCCTTTCTCGAAAATTTTATTTTCACTTTCACCAATTGGTTATTTTCTTTTTCCATAAAAAAATTGCTACAAAATGTATTTTCAACCATATTTCATATCATATTACTAAAATTATAAAATCAATATTATCATCAAAAGTTGGGCTGCAAAGTTTTGTAAAAGCAGCTTATTTCACTGGTTCCACTTCATTACTTGAAATTGTATGAGGTCCAGGACCATTATTCTTCATTTTGTCTTGAACAGTATGGAAACTGTCCCTTATCTGATCCAAGGCTTTACCAAGTCCTGTTTTGATTTGATTGAATTCTTTTGTTACTAAGGATAATCTTCCTAACAAGTAATTAAGGTTTTGTTCCACTTCACCCATCATTCCTGTAATTTGACCGACCTGAAACAATTTTTTTTTGTAGAAATAGGAACGTTATTCTGAGATTTCTATGAGGGGAATTAAGGGGTCGCTGACTGCAAAGAAAACCTACTCATCAACATTTGCATAACTACAGAACTACAGCTTGGCAAATATAGCTATGCTTCTGAATATTGGGTGCGCAGTATATCAGTCAGTGGAGTTCTTGTTCTTCCCAATAAAAGTTTGTAGTGCATATTAACCTTCTCTATTTATCATGGGCGCATCTCAGACGCACAGGTATATTTTCCATGCTGTACATGCAGTATAGAGGAACAATCTTTTTTCTACTAGCGTTAGCGCGATTTCTGGCCGAACTCCGCTAACGCGTCGATCGGCCATCTGCAATCGCGTGCGGAAAAGTATCAGTTTCCGCACTTGTTAGGTAAACTACTATATCGATTGTCATATAAGGCATTTGAAGGCATTTGATACACTATTGCATGCACATCACGCGCTACCTGAAAATATGTGTCATTTCTAAAAAAGTCTTTTTTCCAGATTATTGGAAGTAATATTTTCACCTCATCATATAAGAAATATGATATCACTTTTATGGGAGGTGATTCGGTCTTTAACCTTTCTGTTTGTTCAATATATTGTTTATTGCATTGACCATACAAGATATGGAATATACTACATTAGACGTATTATGTGTCGTTTTTACTTTGTCTTCAAGTTTGAAATAATATTTTTAATTGAAGTATTTTTGAATGGTAATTTTATATTTGAAGATTGTTTGAAGATATTGTTTAGTTGAATTAATAAATTGCCCAAGTATTGCCAAGTGTGGCAGAGAAAAATAATGAAATGGAATGTTTGTTGCAGGTCTGTTGTTCACTTGAACAGCACTGGTGAAAGATCTGCTGAGAACTAAATTGTGTATGAGTTTTTTTGATAGCCGGATATCGCTTCAATTCCCAAAACATAAGTAAATATCACGTGCCTGAAAACGTAATTAAAGCTAAAATAAAATATCTCCCAAACAAGGGCCCTGGCCCTGACGACCTTCCAACAAATTTCATTAAAATGTGTTCAGAGAGTTTGTCATTTTCTCTTTGTCTCCTTTTTAAAAGCATTCGTTATTCCAATTCATAAGTCTGGGAAATTTGCCTCAGAATTATAGACCAGTGTCTAAATTATGTATATTAGCAAAATTATTCGAAAGTATCATCTTTGAGTATCTTCATCATGATGTCATGCACATTTTGAATATACAACAACATGGATTTGTCAGGAAACGCTATGTCGAAACAAATTTATTAGAATATACTGAATATATATTGAAAAGATTGAATAGTCGAATGCAAGTGGATGTCGTTTACACCGATTTCAGCAAAACTTTTGACAAAATTGATCATACAATGCTGGTACAGAAGCTTGCTACGGTCGGTGTGACCGGCTCTCTATTGAATTGGTTTCAATCTTATGTGAGTAATCGTGAATTGTTTGTATTGGTAACTATCTCTCAAGATCAGTTAACATAACGTCCGGGGTGTCTTACACTTGAACTATTCTATCCTCATTCAAGAAGACCTTGACCGATTTTCAGAGTATTGCCGAAATAATGCCCTTTTTCTAAACCTCAACAAATGCCATCAGATGACTTTTACTAGAAATTCCAACTCGATAGCATATAATTATACCCTACAGGATCATAATCTCCACATTTATAGTGAAGTGAAGGACTTGGGAGTTATTCTCGATTCAAAAATGACTTTCAACAAACATATTTCTTACATCTCCAAGAAAGCGAACAAAATGCTAGGTTTATTCTAAGAACAACATATCCTTTCAGAGATTATAATACCATGCGTACTCTTTTCATGTCATACGTTAATAGTCTGCTAGGCTTTGCCTCAACCATTTGGAACCCCCACTATATAATATACATAAAACAAATTGAAAGCATCCAAAACAAATTCATTAACTATATCAACAAAAAATATTTCGGAAATATGCCACAAAATTGATGCAAGATTCTTGAAAAAACCATTCGAAAGCCTTGGACATGTTATATTACATTTTATAAATTCTTCTCTTGAATATGGAATATTTCCAGATAGTTTCAAAATTAGCATACCATTATACCAATACCGAAAATTTCAAATACAATAGATGCAAATAATTTTAGACCCATAAATACATTATCAACTCTTGAGAAAGTAATTGAATTGGCAGCTCATGCACAGCTGATAAACTATTCCAGTAATAATATTCTTAGTGATCACCAATCAGGATTCAGGAAGAGTTATTCATGTGAAACAGCTCACCAATATACTTTATCAAATTGGAAAAAACAAATAGATGAAAATAAATGTGTAATTGAAGTTTTTCTAGATTCTAGATGGAGTTGCTGGTACTGTTTCTAATCTGGATGGAAAACTATCTGAACAACCGAAGTTAAAGAACAAACATTGGTTCAAATTATTCCAATAAATGGAGTAATAGCATTGGAGTGCCTCAAGGCAGCGTTTTAGGCCCCCTTCTGTTCATTCTTTATATAAATGATATTCATCATATTGCAGGGAACTGCTCTATTAGCTCATTTGCCAATGATACATTGGTGTATTGTGCAAATCACAGTTTGGATCAAGCTATTATAGAAATTAACAACACATTGGCCAATATTGAAAGATATTTGCAGACAAATAAACTTAAATTAAATGTAGCTAAAACCAAATCAATGATTGTTACAACTAAATATAAATATGATAATATACTTGTTAATTCGATTGATATAGTGATTGAAAATACGTCTTTGGAAATTGTAGATAAATTCAAATATCTGGGATTTATGATCGATAATGATCTAACTTTCAACTGTCATGGAGAATATATCATTAGAAAACTATCTAAAAAATGTACTTTCTTTCAAGAATTTCAAAATAGCTGTCCATGTTTGCCAGAGTTACCATTTATAATTCCATTATAAAACCTGACTTTGACTATTGTTTAACCAAAACCGAACTTCTCAACTCTAAAAGCTACAAAATAGAGGAATGAGATCAATACTGAAATGTAATAGATATACTCCAGTTAAATTGATGTTGGATACACTACAATGGTATTCAGTTAGTTTATTTTACATGCGTATGACTTTCATTTATAAATTGGACAAAGGCCTACTACCTTCCTATTTAATTCTTAATAAGAAATGACGAAATTCATAACTATGACACAAGAATAAGGACTGACTTTCATATTCACAGAAGAAATTCTAGTATGAGCATGAGATCGCTATTTTTCAAAGGGTTAAATGAATTCAATAAACTGCCTATGAATATAAAACAATCAGTTTCTTTATCTTCTTGCAAGTCATCATTATCAGAGTATATTAAAACTCTATGATTGTTGGACATATTGACATATTAAGTAAATTGGAGTGTTTAGAACATCTTTGTGGAAAAATCATTCTATATTACTAAGTATGTATCTATCTGTTTGTTCATTATTTTAGTATTATTATTATAGGTTTCTGAATCTGTTACTGTCTGTCCTGTATAACTATCAATTGCCTGTGATATTTTTATATATGTATATATGTGATGTAAATATTTTTTATGTTTAATCGAGATGTTTGTATATTAGGCTTACCTATTTTCAATAAAGTACAACTACTACTACCACGAGTGCTCGCAGTACTATCGATAGTAATTCTATCAAATCGTGCACTCGGTGCTTACCGTATGCCAAGCATACCAAACAATATTTCATCGAATAAAAATCTGACGAAAACTGTGTCCTAACAGTCCTATATGCCTTCGAATGTGTTGGTTTCATATTCGTAATAGCCAAAACCCTAGAGAACATAGGTTATAAAATCATTATACATTTTGGCAGCGGGCTGACGGACGATATGCTGATGTTGCTTCAATAGTTGTTTGTCCAATAACTTCCAACATGGTAACAGAGAGTTCTGATCAACTCGTTCACTATAGAAAAAATCGAAAATCACTGGCTATTTTGAAAAACTTTGAGGCTGAATCTTATCGGTTGTAGCACCTCTTTCAAGTATAATATGCATATGCGAGGCAAATTACTACTAGATATGTAGAAATTTGAGCTGATATGCTGCGAAAGGAAGGCATGCCAAATCTCTTCGATATTCTGATGATGTTAGGAGCTGCAGATTATTTCCGAATTCTCACCAGCGTCGTTAAGATGGGTTATAGGGGGAATAATCCCCTGGACTGTATTTTCTTATGTAAAAAATACCGTACTATTATAAGCCAACCCCAATCCCAATTCTATTACTGAGAGCCCCCTCCCCAGAAAATAAGCCCATCGACGCGCTTGAACAGATTTCAGATATGTACACCACGAAACATACAGTCTTATCGAACATTCTCCATATTTGGAACTGACCAAAATCAAGAGCCGATATTATTAATCTTTAATATTCTCTAAAATAACGCAAGAAATATTACTCACCTTTCCTTTCATGTTGTCCATAACATCTAGAGAGCCATTCACATAGGTATTGGTTTGGTTTTGCAATTTATTCAATATATCCGTACTGGCAGTCATTTGTTGATGCATTATTCCTATCTGTCGCCAAACCTGTTGAATATCTTCTTCTATTTTTGTTGTTGCATTCGTCAATGCACCGGTTTCCTCATCTAACATTGATATTTCAAAATTATCGAATCTGAAATAATGAATAAGCAATATTTAGTTTAATTCAGTTTAGATTATTGTGCTCATCCAAGAATGAATAATACAATTACAAGTGTTAATTAATATGTAACAGATGTTGGGCAAACATGGTCGAAGTTCAACTGAGCTAGTCTTCTATTTACAAGTCAAATGAACAGCTTAAAAACAAAACGAGGCATTTTTACAATAAATCATATCTATATCAAAAATGTAATAAACTAGTAATTCACTATATACACATAAAAATATAACAAAATCAAACTCTCAATCAATATAACAATGTACAATTCAACAACGTCGATACTGAAAGCAATCATTATTATAGGTTGATTGACTTTGATACCCAAGGTCATAAAGGCTGGGTTAGGTTTCCGAGGCTTGATGCAACAACATAAATCCTTTAATTTTTTTTCTCAAAGTTGAATAAAGTTGTATCTTCATACTCGGTAAGTCATTCTACAATCGTGCTGCTACACAAGTGAATGAATTGTGGACTTCAATGAAAGGAATATGAAGCCTAGAGTTTTCATTTACATCACTATGTGCCTTGGTTAAGTATGGATTTATGACTGAGTTTATATATAAGTTGGTTTAATTGACAAATGGTCAAAAAATGTGTATTCAACATTTCCGCATTCAGTAGTTCTATGGGGATTTCATCATTTTTGGATTTTGTTTCGTAAGTTTATGAGAGTGACTCCTGCGCGGTCTGACCGCTCACAAATTTAGCGTTCGGGGCCGGTCCGACCGTACAATAACATTTTGTTCGGGGCCGGTACCACCATACAGACAAGAAGAAGGCAAAGTTGGAAAATACGAGAATTGGTTTTTTCGCCTTCTTGTCTTGATACACATACGAAAAAGTACCCTGAGGTCAACTCGCAAGCTAGGTTAGGTTTGTGTGTCGAGTGCGAGCGAAAAAAGAGTGTAATATTCACAATTTTTCTTGATATATAAGTTTCGTTTGAGGATAACATGGAATACAGTATCCATTACTTTTTTTCTGGCGTGCTGTTTGATGTAAATATAGCTAGAAAATTACTTCCAATTCCGAGAACCTCTAGCTGTATTTTCATTAAATTTTGCCCTAGAAAATGTAACTTGTTTTCCTCGAATGTTCACGTATTCTTTGATATTATGAACATTTCTCAACTTAATGTTTTAACAGATATGATGCGAGTTTCATCAATTTTTCCTAAGATATCATACAAATCCTGCTGAAATCACAACTTTCATCTATGATTTGAAAAAACTGCTTGAAATAACTGCAGTGATCGGTATGTCATTGGCTTTTTTGGGACGAATTTTCACATATTCTTTAATATCATGAGCACTTCTCAACAAGTTCTAATAGATATGATGCGTTGTGATAGTTATCGAATTTTATGATTTGAAGAAATTGCAGTGATAATAGGTTTATTATTACGTTTTTATAAGCCTATGGAACATATTGATCATAAAATTTCTTGTTAAAAATGTTGTGTACTCTAAATGTAATGACTTAGAGCCAACGAATGAGGTTTGTTTAACATTATAATTACTATGTTCCCCAGAAAAAAAAGTACATCGACAACAATGATTTTACCAATCCTGTCAATTATAATCGAGTCGTTTATTCTATTTCGAAATTGAATCTATTCGCTAATAATGTGTTCATGGGCTTTCATGAAGAGAGTGTGAGAGAGAAAATATCATTACCATCATCTGAAAATTTTTGAAAAATCACAGCGGAACTGCTCTCACTCTGCTACAGTTAAGTTTTTATTTTTTCAATTGAATTTTCGTCATTAATACACAACAAAAATACCAGTATCCTGAAATCTCAACACCAAAGACGACAATTCTAAGGTGATTTTTATGTGTGTCATATTCTCATTAACTCCATCGTCAATAATTAACTTCTTAGAGTTCCATGTAATCAAAACACAATCCGATACTTCTTCCAGAAAAGACGATTTCACAGTTCAAGGTATAATATATTAGAAACACACTATTTTGGAAGACTGAAATCGATGGATCTCAGGTGCAGGGAATGCTACATCATTCAATCTCGAAGGAGGTTTGAAAGTCAGAAAAAAATATAGGTAATTCTGTGATTTAGAGATTCCTCAAGTAGCACACTTATATTGGGACAATATTGTGAAGTTATTGACAAAATAATCAAATAATATTGGTAAGAAAAAAAGGTGTACAATTGGCGATATTGGTCCAATATTTTGAAAATAATATTGGTCTATTATTCTTGAAGCAATATTGGCCTCAAAATGTTAAGCGATATTGTTACAATATCACTTTTGGAATAATATCGGCAGAATATTATAAAAATATTGGCAAAATATGCAAACGAAATATTGTCGCCGAGATAAAATTACGATTATTTTCGTATATTGGTACAATATTACTTGGACAGGGGAACATTCTCCATAAAAATTGAAAAATGAAAAATGTGATTTATTTGTAATATCTAACAGAAAACAACTACTTCTCCGGCTAAAGCCACGCTGGACATTGAACTACATGTGATAGATATTGTGAAAAATATTTTGACAATATCTATTAGATGTAGTTCAATGTCCAGCGTGGCTTTAGCCGGGGAAGTAGTTGTTTTCTATTAGATATAACAGATAAATCACATTTTTCAGCCGCAGATGATTCCACAACAGATTTTATGAATATCCTATTCATAATTTCGAACAAAAATCAAAATTACTTGGACATAATACGAATAATATTAGTGAAATATTGTGGAAGAGCAATATTGACCTCAAAATATTTAGCGATATTGGTACAATATCATTTTGTATATATTGGTAAAATATTCAAAGTGAATATTGCCTTGAAAATATTGAAGAAATATTTCCAGAAAATGTTCATTCCTACTTCAATTAACCACTGAGTAGATTGACTTGTAAACGAATTGTGAGAAGCCTTATTTAATATATGGCACTATGATTCAGCTGTCGTTCCATATGTGAGTCCACCTAGCGGTTTTTACCCAAGTTTGATCATAATTAATTTCAATATTGCTTATTGAATATTCAAATTTCAATGATGGTGATAAATTTATTTTGTAATATTGTATCAATATTGTCTTTCAAATATTGGCGTGAGGTTTTCGTAACAATCTAAATCGATATAAGGTCAATATAATTTTTTGAATATGGATGAAATAATATTCCACGAATATGCTATCAAACTTGAATATACAATATTGTTTTTTATCTCTTAAGTCGATATGAGAGAAATATTGAAATCGCAATATTGGAGCTACAGATGCTGGAAACAATATGAAGCCAATATCGCTCTATCGATATTGGCGAAAATTATTCAACCAATATTGACCCAATATTTTATGAAACAATGTAGTTACTCAGAACAGGTTGAGCCAATATTCCAACAATATTATTGATGAAATATTGTTTTTCCAATATGCACCCATATTGGTTCAATATTATTTTTACATTTACAATATATCCATCCAATATGAAAACAACATTCAGCCAATATGAGGTGCTACCTGGGTCACAAGCTTGTCCCCTAAAGTTTTCTGTTTCGAATACCAAAGCGGCCGGCCTAAATGAGAATTTTAAACGGTGTAGGTACTGATGATGGACACAGGAAACTAACATTTTGGGCTATAGGTCGGATGAGCACTCCAATAAAATTCGAAACGGTAATGATGGTTAAAAATTATCGAAACTTTGTGTATGCGCGCCTCTCGCCAACCCCCCTAAAATGGGATATTTTGACTCTGTCAACCAAAAAAAATCACTCATTATCAACGTATAAAAAAGTTTTTTCGCACTCTAGGTCTTAGCATTGCTTTCAAGCCCCCTGACATGGCATGAGTATCACTTGAGGTACGATAGGGTTCGTTTTTTATATAGAATCATTGGCTTCCGAGTTTTGTGTTCAAAATTCATGTTTTGGAATACCTCATTCGCTATGTTAAGACTTCTTGAAAACTAATTAATACCAGCATGTACTTGAAAATTAATATTTGGAACATTTGTTGTGAATACAATTCAAGAAATGGAAGCTACCCAAAACACCAAAACTACGTCACTTTCACTCGACGCGCGTTCCGCTAACAAAGTTAGCATTCTTAAGAGCTATGAGCTTTTACTAGTAACATTGCATCAAATATCAGTTAATTTGTTTATTTTTTATACTGACATTTAAATATTGCGTCGCAGACGGTTACGTAGAAAACTCACCAAGTTTCCAAAAGGACCTATCAACTAAAATACTAAACTTCAGACACTATCGCTGGCACTTCCAGTAGTCAGCAACTTTCACCAGTACAGCTTTCTAAAACGACCTCTTGTAGCCAAGTTACTTCCATGGCCACGGTTGCAACAATTACCTAGTGCTTGCGACAAAGCAGTGGAAACCTGAAACCCAACCTTCAAGTTCCCGACTTCATTGGAAAAATGTTTAGCCTCTGCAATTAATTTACATAATGCTCCAATTGCACGTTTAATATTAATGTTGATAATAATTCATTTCTTGATATGTATTTATTAATTAATGTTTCTTTTATGTCAACTTTTGGGTTTTTTCCGCACGCAAGTATAAAAAATAGTGTACTTAACAAGTGCGAAAAGTGACGTTTCCGCTCGCGATTGCTGGCCGACCAATCACTTGCGGAAATTATAACTTTCCGCACTTGTTAGGTAAACTACTATTTTGTAAAATACATAATAAAATCGTTTTCCATTTGTTGCATACTCTTCGAGAAAAGCTATGCCATTATTATAGTCGCACCATGACAATAATAGGTACAATTTTCGAGACCTACCTATCACTTATTCTCTGATTGACTTCCTTGGTACTTTCTTTGATTTGTTTTGCAACTTCTGCTAAAATTTGATGCACACCATATTCAAATCGACGTTTCGTATCTAAAACGTTGTCGGCTGTTTGAACCATAACCTGGTCTACTCTCCCCAAAGCTTGCATTTCCTCTTTGATTTTCCCATAGTTTGTTGCAAAACTCTCGGCTAAGTTAGCGGCAATATCGGACAATACATTAATATTTTTGATTGTATCTTCATGACTAGAATTTACATTAATGTTAATATCATTGAGCAGTTCTGTTAGCAACTGTCCTGTAGAATTTGGTTGCTTCATTGTTTCTTGCATGATTTCTTCTAATTTAATGAGTGTGGTATTTTGCAGAACGCCCAAATCGTATTTCATCGGCAGTTCGATTAGTTTTTCCTTGACATTTTTTATATCTGAGAGCACTTCTTTTACCTGTGATCTTTGAATATTCAGTTCTGTAAAATAAAGCATCGTGAATGAAGTAGGAAATCTATCACTTTTGAACTTCGTATTGAGTTAAAAAATATTCCTGAATACATTGTTTTCAATCGTCACAATATTTTCTTTCAAGGGAATGGAAACGGTAATGTTCTGATTTAAACTTTTCCAGTAAGAATTGGATGTAACTTTTTTCCATACCGTTCACAAAAAGATAACGTCTCATAGCGAAAGCAAATTGCAAAATGTTATTTGTTAGAAGTGGTTTAAAGAAAAAAGTTTTCCAAAATTAATAAACTCCAAAATCTGTATCATCAATACTTTTTCTGTCAACTTTACAATACTCACCTTTCAAAAAGTTTTCCTTCCATTCATCTTGCTCTTTGGTATTCGGCACAGGAACCTCGGGAATTTTGTGATATTCAGCTAATTTAGTCTCATACTTTGCCAAAAGTTGTTCGCTAGTGTCTAGGTGCCTTTTAACTTTGTCCAAATTCTCTGAAGATTTGCCATTTATGTCATTCAAATTTTTGTTGTCCTCTCGTATTTTGGTGAGTTCGCTTTCCATTTTAGTTATTGTAGTAGTAACCTTGTCCATCTTTTTCATTACTTCCTTCTCCACCTTCTCAAAATCTATTTTAGACATCACAGGTTCCATTATTTGAGCAGGTGGTTCATTGATAGAAATCTGAAATATTGTAATGCAGTTTATCTCATCAAGAGCAATACATAATCTTCTGAAAAATTGCATTCTTTATGACGATGAGAAATAAAAATCTGTAAACCCAAAATAACACAGTTATATGTTTTCGACAATTTTTCAGTTCAGAATTACAAAAATCCTAGAAATTATTACGTTACCTATAGCAAAGATGGTAAGAATATATTCCAAAATGTAAGAAATTTGATAAAAAAAGATATTTAGTCTAAGCTGCCTCAAGAATAATAAGCATGATTCCGAGCCATAGGATCAAACATCGAGTTTTTTTAGACTCAACACACACACACACCCACACACACACACACAATCCTATAACAGTGACAATTCTATCAATAATAAATTTTGAGTACCGAGTGATATATATCATTATTTTTGTTCAATTTCAATAAATATGTGTGAAGGCTAAGATTCTTCAAATATGTTCCTTTATCCATAGATTGACTATTACATTCAATATGAATCATTTCCAAGAAAACTCTTCTGGTTTCATTATTCTCAGTACATACAGAGTGACCTATAAGCCGAATGAGTGGGAGAGAGAACCTTTTTCTGGTGGGTCAATAAATTATCTCCCACTCATTCGGCTTATGGAGAAAATAATAGGCGATATCTCCGTAGTCTTTGGAGATAATAGCATCAAACATGAAAATGTAGGTTTTATCTCCTATTCAATTTTTCCAAATTTCGTTGGGCTATATACCAGGTGGTTCAAAAATTAGTAGGGGGAGAACGGACTTTAGACGGGCACTGTATTTCAGAACAATCCTTGCAAATATAACATTGGACTTTTGGTTATCTTGTAGTGGCTATTTTGCTTTGGTGTGTACCTAATTTTCAAATAGTATTATTTTTTTTTCAATTCAGTACTACAGTATTATATTTTTTCAAAATAATCGTTTAAAATTTGTTGTGTAAAACGTCCTGAAATTTGGTTAGATACGTATCGTAGTTCGATGATTTTTTGCTTGCTGAGTTTGGTATATTTTTTTTGTAATTATTTTTCTCAAAGACAATATTACATCGTATAGGAATAGTCAGTCTTATTGTAGATCACAAGCACGATTACATTAAAACTAGAAGTAAACAAACTAACAGTAACAGCACACACAATTGAGAACAGTCTTTACATTAGTAAAACTCTTACTAATAAACAATTTCCCTAAAGCTAAAAGTAAAATAATAGAAACATTAAACAGTATTATTGCCCCGTCTGGATTCATGTGAAATATAGAATATTTATAAATTTATATACACATATACACACATACACATATACATAAAGGGTATTAATTAAGTAAGTTGACAAACTTCGGTAAGAGATTATTTGAAACTTTTCATGACGAAAAGTTCATATAAACATATGTCCCAAACGGCTTTGTTTTCGAGATACAGGGTGATAAACATACATTATTTCCAAGATTTTTTGTAGTTAACTTCGAAATTTTTTATTCACCCCATTGTGAAGTTCAAAACGGACATTTGTGACGACTCACACGACATCCTACCATCACTCTAGCATGATATCTCCCGTGATTTTTTAAGATTATGAGAACCCCACATCATTCCTATGGAAAATGGCCAAAAACAGTTTGCCTTATATAACCCCATACTTTGTGTCTGCGCGATGACGAACTCAAGCAGAAACAGTGAAAAAATACAAAGTATTGTGTGTCAATTCCTCATTTGTTTTACCGGAAATTAGTAGCTATATCAAATCACTCATTTTCACTTCACTCTGCAACTGATTGTCAACAAATACTCTTACTGCGACTTTTAGACTTATGAAACGAACCTCTATCCAGCGTTGCCTCTTCTTCAGAAATTGAAGGACGCTTGGAAATCAGCGGTCTGAAATTAATATATACCTTCAGGTGAATATCTGAAAAACGCTCCTTGCGCCGCTGGCGGTGAACCCAATGAACTAATAATATACAAAACTATTCAAAAAGTTTGTAAAACCATCAAGAAGGCATATATATATATATATCCGAAATAGAAACTGAAATTTCATCTCGGAAAAATAATAGTGCACCATCTACACCCTCAAAACTATATCTCCTAGAAGAAGCAGAAGAAGGCCCACGAAAATCGGAGCACCAGTCACCACGAACAGAAATACTCAAAAACCGAACAAAATCATCCAGTGACAGAATCTCATCACCTACTGCAAAACCAATCACGGACAACCCCAATAAAAATCAGCCCGCAAAACCCAAAGAAGTGAAGGAAATTCGAATATTGAGAAACAAGCTGCCCGCGAAGACAACCACCTAAACTCTCAGGTCATTATACTTAGCACTACCTAGTATAAGCTCATAGACTAATAAATAATTCATGTACAATAATTCTAAATTCCTACCTCTCTTATCGTCTGTATAATTCTTTTTACAATGTCCATTGAAAAAGCACTGTTGATAAAACTGGTATGATAGTTTACTCATTGTCACATGAAACATGGATCCTTATATTAGTAACTTTGACATAAATCAGATAGATACCTTTGTTTTGGATACTTCATACGAGGTCAACAAAATTTTCAGAGTTAACAATGCTCACAATAATTTCAAGTTGATTCACAATAATATTCGTAGTATCGCAAAAAACTTAGATGAATTTGAAATTTTCATGAAGCAGTTCGAATCATCATTTGATTGCATGGTACTAACAGAAACAAGATTTATTCCGGATGTAGCAATGTATAGCATATATGGTTATAATACACTTTATAATGGTGGAATGCTAAATCAAAATGATGGAGTGGTGGTATATGTTAAATCAGACATCTACCATTCGCATACTATAGAGGAATTCAATGGATCGTACACAATTAAATTGAAAGTTAACGTGGGGCAAAACCATCTAATAATACATGCTCTATATAGGTCACCATCCACCAATGTCATAGATTTCATAGATAATCTTAAATCTTACCTAAATAATGACAATGATAATCAATATGAATACAAACTGATTGTTGGAGATATAAACATTGATATCTTGAACTATTGTGATAAATCAAACGAGTACTTGGATGTTCTGAGTGAATTTGGATACCTTTCGGCAATAAATACTCATACCAGAGTACAGGGAAACTCGAAGTCATGTATTGACCACATATTCGTAAAAGCTAAGTCTGAAGACACCAGCCACATTATTCCACTTGTGCTGCGCACTGACATCACAGACCACTATTCAACTTTATTGCAAATAGTCCTTGTAAATCAAAAACAAACTAAACAAAATAAAACTAGATATATTACACAAATTAATAATAAACAATTAAAAGAAATGATTTCCCAAGTTTCCTGGGATGAAGTATATGCAATGCCCGATATAGAATCCGCAACAAATAAATTTCTAACCATCGTACAATTTTGCAAAAACCAATGCACCAAAATAATCAGGATAAATAGTAATCAGAAAAAACGTAAGCTTTGGATAACAAAGTCCCTGGTAAAATCGGTAAATAAAAAAAATGCTATGTATGTTGAAATATTGAAAAATCCCGATAATGAACAATTACGGCACGAGTACAGAAAATACAAAAACACATTGAGTAAAATCCTTGAAAATAAAAAAAAAGAGTATTACAAATCACGGATCAATGAACATAAAAATAATTCTAAGAAATTATGGAGCAATATAAATGAAATGTTTGGTAGTAAAAAAATGAGTGATATTCACAGATTAAAAGATAATAAAAATTGTATAATTGACGACGATAAGCAAATAGCAAACATTTTCAACGAAACTTACATCGATATGGGTAAGGAATTGGCAAAAAAAATCATAACAAAGGGTACCAAAACAATAAGGGAAAAAATAACAAATAATTCAATATTTCTCAGTCCGGCATCGGAAAATGAAGTTCTTGAAGTCATATACCAATTAAAAAACGGAAAATCACCAGGAATTGACAACATACGAGCGGAGACACTCAAAGACATTGCACAACATTTAATAGGACCACTGACTTATATCATCAACAAATGCATCGATATAGGTCATTTTCCTGATCAATTCAAAACTTCGGTTGTGACACCCATTTATAAAAAAGGGGACACAACAGAAGCGAAAAATTACAGGCCCATTTCGCTCATTCCAAATTTTGGAAAAATATTCGAAAGAATTATAAAAAATAGACTATCCAGCTACTTGAATAAGTATGGACTGCTATCTGATATGCAGTTCGGCTTTAAAGAAGGCAAATCCACTCAAGATGCCATACTCGAACTAACCAACAATATTTATGGAGCTCTAGATGAAAGCAAACCCTGTTTAGCTGTGTTCATAGATCTTGCAAAAGCTTTTGACACCGTAAGCCACAAAATACTACTCTCAACACTTCAAAATATTGGAATACGTGATAAATGCCTTGAACTGTTCAAAAGCTACCTTGAAAATCGTAGACAGTGTGTTAAAGTAAACGATACTATCAGTGACTTCAAAACAATTGATTGTGGGGTGCCTCAGGGAACTGTGTTAGGACCACTGCTATTTTCGCTTTATGTGAACGATCTATTTTTAATACAAAGTGAAGGCAAAATAATCAGTTTTACGGATGACACTGCCATCTTTTATAAAGGAGAGTCCTGGAGCGCTCTAAAAAATGATGTTGAAAGGGATCTTTCCTCAATCAAAGACTTCTTCGACTACAAGTTACTTACCATCAACTTCGAAAAAACATTCTTTCTACCATTCACAATCTATAATAACACACAACAGACTTTTGAAACACTCTCTTTAAGTAACAATATAAAAATATCGTCAGTAGAACATATCAAATATCTGGGGATAATGCTAGATACACATTTGCGATGGGATCACCACATCAACTTTGTTCTGAAGAAATTGCGTTTCGTATTATATAAATTCCGACAATTAAACGATATTCTTGAACTCAAACAAAAAAAAAACTATTTATCACAGCCTCGTTGAAGGCCATTTAACGTACGGTCTATTGGGATGGGGAGGGGCATCTAAAAATCATCTTCGGCCACTCGAGGTTATCCAAAGACGCTTTCTTAAACTGATGCATTCAAAAAATTCAAGATATCCAAGTGATCGTTTGTATGTTGAATCAGATGTGTTGGACATAAGACAGCTATATTATAGAAACAGCAATATCAGACAGCACAAAAACAAAAATGAACTAGAAAAGCTTACGCACTCCTATAATACCAGAAAACACACTCCATTTCAATGTCCTTGGAGGTACAAATCTATCGGACAGAAAAGTTACCACTATTTAGGTCCCAAATTATATAATACTCTACCGCCGACCGTTCAAGAAAGTAGATCAAATTTTATATTTAAGAGAAACTTGAAATGTCATATGAAGAATATAACCTCGGATTTCATTCATAATTTGTTTGGGTGAATGTTTTTCGAATTGAATACATTTTATTTCTCTTTGAAAAAAATATATTTTTTAATCTCATTGACCTAATCAGAAATGTGGAAAAATCTATGAGTTTTAATTTATGATTATTAAATTTATTGATGTCTAGTTTAACTTACGATTATGTTATATCTAGATTATTGAAATATTTTAAATTGTACTGTTAGAAATATTTATAAATTTGTGAAAACTTCTGTGAGATATTTCTGTGTTTATATTGATGAAAGCTACCGAAACTGTTTTTATTTCATTATCTTGTGAGAAATGTTTTTGCAAATAAACACTATTCTATTCTATTCTATTCTATTCTATATATACCCAATATATATATATATATATAATATATATATATATAATATATATATATATATATAATTAGTATATTCCACTGGGTTTGAGACAGGAATGATCAATGTTGTTTCATTTACTTCTACTGTTCAGGAGCTATAATGAAAATATTAATGCGAACATTTTCCAGTATCGCATAACAAAGATATTTGAGAAGAAAATATTTTCACAGACTCAGAAGATTGATTCAGCTCAAATTAGACAAGTACAATTCGATAGTACACACGATACAAAATAATTAATTTCTTAAATAATTCACAGGGCCCTACTTTTCTGTGGGTAGTAGATAAAATATCTTCCTGTACAAGATTATCTATTTTGTATACGTGGAAGCTTTTGAATGTTTTACTCACATTCTGATGAAACCTTTATCCAGAGATAGACTTCAATTCATACGGGGAGAGTTGAATATAATGAATTTTGATGAAATAGTGGGAGTATTACAGTGATTTCATCAAGATGTTCATGAGTTGTTTTGAAGTTTGTAGACGATGTAGTAACTTGATTACTTGTGCTTTGGACTTCCATCGTCTTAATGGTTGAAAGATTTCTACTTCTTTCAATTTTTCACTACGTTTCAATTGCTTGAATCTGCAATCGTCTTCAGGTGAATACTGACAAATTTTGAATCTACACGATGTTTTATAGGTCTGCCGGTAATTACGTTGTAAATTACGCGCGGTCTTGTGGCGCGCGTGTTTTCGCGCTAATTCTCACTCCAAAACGGTTCATTAGCGGCCTCCATACGTTTTTGATTTCCACGCTCGGTTGACTGAAAGCACCATTAACCTCGATATAAGCGGTTTCAATAAATTTGCGTTTAAACCAGTGTTCTTCTCTATGAAGAACATTAGCCTCGTCCCAAAGAATTCGATGGTGCTCTGTCCACGCATGGTCGGCTATTCCCGATTTAGTCCACTTTTTGTGTTCAGCTATTCTTACAGATAATGGCCGCTTGGTCTCTCCGATATAGGAATCTCCACATTCACATGGGACCTCGTAAATACAGTTTTTTTTTTCTGTAAACAGAGGTGAGGATACCAGTGTCTTTTCTTTCAGCTTTCACATCGAGGAAAGGCAAGGAAACTAACAGTACCTTGCCTGGAGCGTGGAAATCAAAAACGTATGGAGGCCGCTAATGAATCGTTTTGGAGGGAGAATTAGCGCGAAAACACGCGCGCCACAAGACCGCGCGTAATTTACAACGTAATTACCGGCAGACCTATAAAACATCGTGTAGATTCAAAATTTGTCAGTATTCACCTGAAGACGATTGCAGATTCAAGCAATTGAAACATAGTGAAAAATTGAAAGAAGTAGAAATCTTTCAACCATTAAGACGATGGAAGTCCGAAGCACAAGTAATCTTGTTTTATTATGTCGTTTACATGTTTTTATGTACACATATACAGGGTGTCCCAGAATAAAGGAGACAAACTCCGATCAATACTAAGCGAGTTACAGAGTGTTTAAAGTGACAAAAAAATATATGTTCTCCAGAATAACTCCATAACGGCTCAATAAAATTTGGTATGTCACATAACAGCATTCAGTTCGAAATTTTAATGCACATCATGTGTGTGTAACTTCAATCTGGGGCGTACGGCAGGTGGATACCCCTAATCGCCCCTCTCCAACTTTCACGGCACTGGATCAATATCGATTTCGTATTATTTTTCTTAATTCTCATTATTTCCTATACAAAAAAGGATAGGATAGGTTTCATTATCAAAAATTTCAACGATTTTCAAGATATTTGGAGTTGAATAAGTGCGTGCGTATGTGATATGGATACTCATTATTGATTATTTTGTTAGTTGTTATGTGAGTTTTGAATATCGGGAAATTTTTGTAAATAAAATCCTTCTTAAATGCCAACAGCTTTCGAAATATTTGAAATTATACTCATTGCAAGGTATGAACTTTGTTGGAATGATTTTATAAATAGTTACTTACATATTCCTTTCAAAATTCAAGAGATTTTGATACGCACGCACTTATTCAACTTCAAATATCTTCAAAAACCGTTGATATTTGTGAAACAAAACCAATTTTTTGTATGGGAAATATTGGAGATTAAGAAAAAGAAGACGAAATATATATTGATCCAGTGGCGTGAAAGTTGGGGAGGGGCGATTGGGGGTAGCCACCTGCCGTACGAAATTACAAACACAGTATGTGCATTGAAATTTGTAACTAAAGTCTGTCATGTGACATACCAAATTTCATTAAGAAAAGTTGAGCTGTCAGGGAGTTATTCTGGAAAATATATAATTTTTGTCACTTTCAACACCTTGTAACTCGGATTCATCCTAGGGTATATGTTTATTGGAATGTATAGCCTTAAAATGAAGTAAGGACTCTTCCATCGGAGTTTGTCTCCTTTATTCTGTATATTGAAATGAATGAAATTGTCCTGAAGTTGTTAAAATTCCTTAAGATCACTGAAGTATACTGCAAAGAAGAAATAGTTCAACGTTCAATATATGTAAAATTCTGCATAAACATAGTTTATATTTGTAGATAACATAGGACTATTACCGTTTAAAACAGTTTCGCCATTTCGAAATGGCGAGATAACTTGCAGTAACAACTGAAGTATGCTTTTTATTTTATGTGTTGGCGAAAGCAATGACTTCTGTTACCTATCGGTAGTTCTGATGACTTCATTAATAAGTTCAAAAACTGTTTTATATCAAGACTAAGCAATGTTTCATACTTTACCTTGGAAATGATATCATTTTTCAGTTGCTCCATTACAAGTGGTAAGTTCCGTTGTATATCAAGAACTGCTTCATAAGTTCTTTGCAGCTGCATCTTCTCTCGTTCATTTTTTTGCATCAGAATCGTTTCTACTGCCGCCAGCCTTTCATCTAATCTACCGACAGTTCCCTTGAGTGGATCCAACATTTTTATTCTTTTATCTATATTTATCATTCCTTTTTTCAGTTGCTCTCCTACCAACCTATCTCGGAACTCGTGCCGTTCTAATTTATCGTCCGTGGAACGAACGACGTTAACTATTTGAAGAATGGCGACTCTGATATCTTCATTCCTGTAAGTGAATGTGATTAAATGGGATATCTATTATTCATATGCAGGATGTTTTATAGTTACAAAGAACCAAATTTCAATTGCAAATCCTTTTTGGAATACACATATTTTGTTAGAGATGAAAATTTTGGAGTTTAAAAATAAAAGTACCTATGTTAAATAATCAAGGGTAATTTATTTATTTATTTGTTTATTTATTTATCCATTTATTTTTTTTATTTATTTATGTATTACCCACACAGACTATTATATCTATAATAGCTTAGAGGCTACTATAGAGGGTATGATTTAACCTCTTGCCGAACGTCAGCTGACCGGAGCAGAGTCGCAATAATGCTGGAACTGCCGGACGGAACTGTGTAATTTCGAACAACGGTTTCTAGGATTTTATGAAGTTTCCAACAAAATTTAAAATTTTCCATTTTTTTTTTCTAATTTTTCACACGCCATTCGTTATGAAATAGCAATATACACCCGTTCTTCAGGGGAGTGCAAGAGGTTAGATTACATCCTGTATATTGATCATAATTACTAGATTAATTATTACTACTACCAGAATTTTAGGGAGTCGTCCAGAACTGCAGTGAGTAAATTTGTAAAATATACAGTTTGACTCACGGTCGATGGAGGTTAGACGTTTCTGGTAAACGCAACGCAGGATTTTATATATTAACAAATTTTTAGAATCGCTCTCTTATCATAATACTTTTTTGTCAATAATGTTCTATACCTATCTCTATCGGTTTTCGAGATAAAAAATAATTTGTGTTAAATATGGTTTGTACAAACTCGAAATATTCAATTAACACTAAGAAATCGACTCCATATCATACAGGGCGTGCTAAAATTACTATTATTTCCGTTATAAATAAAAATGGTCAAAAGTTATTTTTTCAAATGAAACCCCTTCTATATTACTCGATAAATCGAAAGATGATGAAAAATGCTTTAAGATGACAGATCATGTCTCTATACGTAAATCATCAAGTTTTCCTTATAAAACAGTTTTTGTGGAAAACATTATTTTTCAACAATTTGATTTCAGGTAGCCGTGGAAATATCAAGCATTTGATAGTTTGGTGACTTTTATAAGTAACTAGCTGTAACACCCGGCGTTGCCCGGGTAAAAAATGTATGATCTTGGACAATTTCACTTGAGTGTTTTTTTCCGTACGTTCTAGAAACTTCCGAATACACTACTCTGGTTCATTTCACGATTTTCACGAATTTTATAGAAATCTCGAAAATATGCCTGATTTTCATTTAATTTTCCAGAAATCAAGTACCTAGAAAGTTTCTTTGCCATGCTCTTCATCCTGTTCAACGAACTTTCGAGAACTTTACTTGAGTGTCTTTTCAGTACATTCTAGAACATTACGCTTATTCCACGAATGTTTCTAAATTTTTATAACCTTCTAGAAGGTTCTAGAACATTCTAGAACTTTCTTCCGTATATTCTAGAAGTATTTTTTTAAATTTTTCATTTCTTGGAGATTTACAGAACGTTTCTTCACCACGCCTTCTCCCTGATGGCCGACTTTTCAAAAACTATATTTAAGGGTCTTTTCAGTATGTTAAAAACATTATGAAAGTTCTGTTCTAGTTCATTCCACGACGATCTCGAATTTCCTAGAACTTTCCAGAAGCTACAATAATATTCTGAAATTTTCTTTCCTATATTATAGGAATGTCTTTTTCATATTCTAAAATTACATTAAGTTACATCACCACGCCCTGGTTACCGAACTTTTGAAAACTTACTCAGTTGTATTTTCAGTATGTTCTAGAACATTATAACGCAGGCTACGTGCTAGCTTATCCAACAAAGATCTTGATATTTCTAGAAGTATTTAGAAGCTTCGAAAACATTATTGACTTTTCTTTCTCATATTCTAGAAATTTCATTTATATGTTTTAGATATGTCCACGAAGTTTCTTCCCCACGCCCTCTTCCTAAAAATGCACTTGAGGCCTTTTCAGTATGTTATAAAACATTACGAAGACCATGTTCTAGTTTATTCCACAGAGATTTCGAATTTTCTAGAACGTTCCAAAAGCTTCAAGAACATTCTAGGATTGTCTTTCTTATATTATAGAAATTTCTTTTTTATATTCTGGAATATTCCAGAAAGTTACATCACCTCGCCCTCTACCCTGTGACCAAACTTTTAAACACTTACTTGATTGTATTTCCAGTATGTTCTAGGACATTACGGAGACTCTGTTCTAGCTTATTCCACGGTGATTTCGAAATTTCCGGAACTTCTTAGAATTTTTCTTCGTATATTCTAATTATTCTAATTATTTATATTTATATATTAGAGATTTCCAGAACGTTTCCTTATCACGCCCTCTCCATGATGGCCGGCTTTTCAAAAACTACGCTTAATGGTGTCGCTTATGGCGAAGGCGCTGGTAGCAGTTTTCAACTTATGAATAAAAAATAATATACAGTGCGGCTTTTTATAGTCCCCCCCTGTTAACTTTTGAACGGTTCGACGTAGAAACATAAGTGAAAAACCGTTTCGAGGGTTTCTCCAATAGTACTTTTTGAAATAAATCATTTGGTGATTGCTAAATAAGGGGCGCGGGGGGGGCATCGACTCAAAATTTTTAAATGGCATGGGGGATCAAGTGGCACATCGTTGAAAAGAGAATTCAATTCTCTTCACAACCATCTAAATAGTTTTGAATTTTGTTCATAATTTTCTTCCCCATTTCGATTTTTATGCCTTTCGATTTTTTTTTAGTAAATGTTCCTCCAGCACCATATGTCGAGTAATTGCAATGATTTCTCTCTCAAAAAGTAGTATCGGTAATACCCTTCAAAAAAATTTTTGTTTCATTGTTCCACATCAAACCGTTCAAATTTATCGAGGTATGAGTAGTATTCAGTTCCACATTTATATTTGATATTTCCAATTAAAATTGCAAAAAAAAATACTAACGATATTCAAAAAAAATCAGATGTTTGTAAAGAGAATAGAATTTCCTTCTCGACGATGTGCCACTTGACCCCCCATGCCATTAAAAAATTTTGAGTTGATGCCCCCCCCCGCGCCCCCTATTGGGTAATCACCATATTTTTTATTTCAAAAAGTAGTATTGGTAAAACCCTCGAAACAGTTTTTTATTCATGTTCCTACGTCAAACCTTTCAAAAGTTAACAGGGGGGGGGACTATTGAAAGCCGCACTGTATATTATATCTTTAAAAACACGCCCTTTAGGTTAGAACGGGAACTTTCTTGTTCGAGGTGGGATAAATGGTTATCACACTATATAAGTCCCTTGATCGTGCCGGGACTCCTTTTTAAGTTTTAGCGGTACGCACATTTACAAATAGTTATTGACGGTGTTTTAAAATATTTCCCAAAAATAATGCAAATATGATTATTCAAACGAAGTTCTTATGAAATTATTTATCACACATGAACAATGTGATCAAATCATTGCCAGAACCAGCAGAAAATTCAACCAAATGTATCCTGAATTAACACCAATGAAGGAGAGAAAGTTTGTAAGTTTATAAAATTATTTTATCAACTATGGCTCAAATTTTCAAGGGAACAACTGTACCGAAAATCAGCTTTTTATCTCACATTTCTAGGTGAAAAGTTAGATTTTCTGGGCTATAACATGTGAAAGTACATAAAACAGAATTAGGAAGAATAAAAATAACAAAATTGTAAACAATAAATCTCATTTTTACAATACTGAAAATTACATTCTAAACATTCTAAAATATTCTTTTGTACGCGGCTCGTGGTTTGCTTTTTTGGTAGGCACTGCATGGATGGAGTACTAAATACCCTTTTTTTAAACACCCCATAAAAAATTCAAGTGGCATCAGACGGGGTGGATTCGGTGGCCAATCCCACAGCCCTGAACGCACAAACCAATGATCGTCAAACATTTTGTAAATTTTCATGGAAACATCCTGGTTGGAATGAGCTGGCGCTTCGTTCAGTGGAAACCACGAATTCCTATATTCCTCTGAAGGCAAATTTTTTAATATTTGGAGATATCTCTCAGCATTTATTAGGTGTATCATTATAGATAAAAAAAGCTCTTCAAAATACAGAAAATATTTATGTAAAATTTTTCTTGGAAACCCATTTCTTTCATCACATGGGGATTATGATCTGCCCGAAAAGGTTTATTCCTTCTATTAAAAATTCCATCCCTCGGTAATTTTTATACGTCGCTCCAAATTATTTTTGACAAAAATTCGCGATCAACCGGTGTATGTATTGAAAGAGATTAGCAAAAATGCACTCTGCGTTTAAAGTACTCTGCTTTGAGAGCTTGAACTCAAATTATTAATGATGTATTTCGTGATTTTCCAAAATTCGTTGTACTGAAGCATGTGATACACTCAAATATTTTTTTGCACTGCGAATAGAGGCTTCTGGATATGCATAAAAATATGTCAAAACGTTAACAGTATTGTCCTCATTAAAAGTAACAGGTTTTGGTGCTGTTGGAAACGCTTTTAACTTTGAGCCATAGTTAAGGAAATTATTTTGTAATTTTACAAACTTCCTCTCGTTCATTGGTGTTGATTCAGTATACATTTGGTTGAATTTTCTGCAAGTTCTGGCAATTATTTGATCACACTGTCCATGTATGATAAATAATTATAAATAATAATTTGTTTGAATATCTTTAAAAATATTTTTTTTACATAAAAACGGCTTTATTAGGAAAACTTGATGATTTAGGTACCGGGACATGATATGTCATCTTGAAGCACTTTTCATCATCTTTCAATTTATCGAGTAGTATACATTGAGTTTCATTTGAAAAAATGAACTTTTGACCACTTTCATGCATAACGGAAATGATAGTAATTTTAGCACGCCCTGTAAGATATGGAGTCGATTTCTGGGTGTTATTAATATTTCAGTTTGTACAAACTATAATCAAAAAATCAACTTTTCATGAATTGCGAGTACTGATGTTCCAGCAAACAATTTTGGTCGGTATTATGCTGGCCCAATATATGGCTGCCAGAAGAAGCCAGAACGGCAAAACTCCTATAGCCAGTGAAGGGCCAGTAGAAATAGAGTGTTATATATTATAACTATGTAAGGTAAGCTGAAAGTACCAAACGATCAGTATTGAAAAAAACATCAGAATACGGGTTTAGGAGAACTGTCGGTTTAATAATATTGAAGAAGATAAGAAAGTACCTCTATTCCTTACTTTGGTTGGTGGAGGGGCTTATAGTGTCATAAAAGACCATATTTCCCCAGAATTACCAAGTACAAGAACATATGTGCAGCTTAAAAATGCCCTATTAGCATATTATTGCCCAAAAAGATTATTGCTGAACGGTACCAGTTCTACATGTGTACTCAAGAGTCCCATGAAGATATGAAGGAATTTATAATCAAATTGAAGAAATTATCCAAATATTGTCAATTTGATCAAATCTTAGATGATGCGCTTAGGGATAAGTTAGTCTGTGGCCTCAAATCAGAAAACGTCAAGAAAAAGTTATTATCTGAGGATAATTTGACATTCAATAAAGCCTGTCAGATAGCTCAAAGTATGGATGAACTCGCTGAAAACAAAGCAAAAATCATGGAAAATGATTTGGTCAATAAAGTTGAAAGTCAAAGCCAGTTCAAATCAAGATTCAAACAGTCGAATTCCGGTCCAGTCAGTAGCGATTCATCACAGTCAAACAATATGAAGTGTAAACGATGTTTTTCGGCAACCGTCCGGGAAGTAGTTACTTCCCGGACTAGTCCGGGAAATGCTCGAATTTCAATATAAATATTTATATAAATAAGAATTAGAATGTTACTGTTAGTACCTATCTTCTGTTCGCATTTCGATATTTAATACAAATAAGAATTAAAATGTTCAAAATTTTCTTCTACAAAGAAATATAAAAAATAAATGTGTCTTAATTTGTTATTCTACACGGTTGCCGAAAAAATTGTGTACGCAACACGTCCAAAAACAGTGTTTTCCGGACTTGCTACGTAAATTACTATTTCCTACACTTAAATTAGTTAAAGATAATGTAGAACTCAAAAAAAAAAAATAAGTGCAGTAAGAGTCTTAAGTTGAAGTTGAAGTCTGGTGTTTCTTTGTTAGGAAGATCATGGTTGAATGTTCTGATACCCAACTGGCAAGAAAAATTTGAATGTTCTGATATAATGATTGTGAATATTTATAGCAAATTTGTAGCAATGAAGTGAAAGATTTCATTAATGAATTGAAGAATGAGTATGAGAATGTGTTTAATCAAAATGACCGTATAAGAGGATTCGTAACAAATGTAAAGGTGAGAGATAAAGTCACACCAAAATTCTGTAAACCATACCGAATACCTTATGCCCTGAAAGATAGAGTACGAGAGGAAATTGAAAATTTAGTCAAAGAAGGAATTTTACGACCTGTTGAAATGTCAGAATGGGCTAGTCCTATAGTGATGGTTCCTAAACCCAATGGCAAAATCAGGATTTGTGGAAATTTTAAATCTATCCAGTCATTGAAAATTAGTATTATCCTTTACCCACGGCTGAGGAAATTTTTGCTTCATTGTCTGGTGGAAAATTATTTTCAGTTGTGGATTTGAGAAATGCCTATTTTCAAATTGAGGTCAACGATGAAAGCAAGACGTTGTTAACAATGAATACTCCTTCTGGTTTATTCTCTTATACCAGTCTTGCATTCGGGGTTAAATCGGCACCGCATATATTTCAATCGTTAATTGAACAAATCCTGAAAAATATATCTGGGGTTCATTGTTATTTAGATGATTGTCTTATAACTGCAGAAAGTCATCAGGAAATGGAGAATAGATTGAAACTTGTGTTCGATAGGGTCAAAAAATATAATGTACGTATTAATTTAGATAAAAGTAATTCCTTTTTGAAAAAAGTAACATTTTTAGGTCACTTAATTTCAGAGAATGGTATTGAACCTACCAATCAAAAAATGCAAGCTATTTTGGAAGCTCCCAAACCAGAAACTATTCAACAGTTACAATCCTATTTAGGATTGTTGCATTATTATTCAAATTTCATACTAAAGTTATTCAAGAAATTGATACCTCTTTATAAACTACTGCAGAAAGGTGTTTCATAGTATTGGAATCGTGAAATTAATACATGTTTCGAAAATAGTAAAAAATTATTATTGAGCTCGTACATCTTAATGGCTTTCAATCCTATTTATCCAATTACATTGACTTGTGATGCATCCCCATATGGAATAGGCTCTATATTAGCTCACGTACTACCTGATGGAAGTGAAAGGCTAGTAATGTATGTTTCTGCTACACTTAGAGTTTTGATACCGAAACATTTACAACGAAAAGTTTTGTGTTATGATCAACACCCTGGAGTTGTTAAGATGAAAATGGTAGCTCGGCAATATGTTTATTGGAACAACTTGAACAAAGATATTGAAATTATAGTAAAACAGTGTGAATGTTGTCAATTGAATGCTACAAATGTTCCTGGAGCTCCTCTTACTTCATGGTCGTGGTGTACACGTAAATGGCAAAGATTGCATTTGGATTTAGCGAAAAAGAATGATATAAATTTCCTTATTCTCATAGATGCACATAGTAAATGGATAGATGCTTGGATTCTTAGATCTACTAATGCTTTAAATATAATATCATGTTCAAGACAATCTTTTGCTGTTTTCGGTTTACCTGATGAAATTCCTACAGATAATGGACCTCCATTCAACTCAGAAGATTTTATTTGCACGGCTAATGGGGTTAAAGTTTTAAAATCTCCTCCTTTGCATCCATCTTCGAATGGTATAACTGAAAGATGTGTTCAGACTTTCAAAAATAATTTTTTGAAACAACTTAATGATGATAAAACAAACTGTCTCACAAATCAAGAAAAACATGACAATTTTCTTTTTTTTTTATAGGAACATTCAAGAAATGAAAATGGTCATCCCAATAAATTCAAAGAATTCCAAATGAACATCAAGTCTACGTTAAAAATGTACGTGGAGAAAAAAATAATTGGTCTAAAGGGAGAGTGAACGTGAGAGTAAGTCCGGTGACGTATATTGTTGTTGTGGGAGATAAACCAAGATATGTTCATATAGATCATCTTCGTAAGGTTTCAAACATTATCTGATGATTTTGTAACAACATCTATGGAAAACAACTCTCCATATGATGTTAACTCAGAAGATTTAAAGTTTCAGATAGAGGAAGCAAAACTTCTGATTCAGAGAATGAAGATAAGCTGAATGACGGTGAATCTTGTGAGAATGACTCACAATGTGCAAATCAAAATGAGAAAGTTTGGGTGGAAAATAATAATGACCATGACAATAATGCAGGAAATAGCATATCTGAAAACCAAACCATTTAATTACGTAGATCAGTCAGAACTATTAAAAAACCTGACAGGGGAGATACTGTTATATATTATAACTATGTAAAGTAAGCTGAAAAGTACCAAACCTTCAGTATTGAAAAAACATCAGAATACGCGTTTGGGAGAACTGTCGGTTTACTATCAAAGAAAGAATAAGTTGTTATGTCATAAAGTTTGAAATAAAGTTTGATATAAAAGTATTTGGTCTGTGTGCGAAAATACATAACATAGAGGACTCCGGCCAGCATTAGGGCCAATGTATGTATGCCACTAGTATAGTAACGGCATACATACATTGGCCCTGATGAAAGTCACTATCGTTTCTTTCTAGTGGCCCATCAATGAATACAGGAATTTTACCTTTATTCTGGTAACCATGCATTGATGGTCCGGTAAACATGTTGACTGCAACCTGGTCAGAAGGTTGGTACTGGCCCACTAGTGAAATTTTATGAAATGAACACATAATTTTCTTCTTCACAAAAGCCATTTTATTTTCTTATAATTAAAATATATAATTCAATGAGATATATCTATAGAATAAAACATGAAAATAGTTTTTTGGTTTGAAAATATAAAAATAAAAGTATTGCAAACATTTTTTCAAAATTTTATAGAGCAGGAGTACCATCTTCCCCTTCCACAGCTGCCGTTCTCATTTTGTTTCTCCACCCTTGTCAGTCAAGTGTGGTTCTTAGCCAGACTTTCATCATACCAGCAACTTTGGTTTCCGTGGCATTTCTTATTGTGAATGGATGTTTAGAAGACAAACTGAAAAGAAATAAAAAGGGCCAAGTGAAATGAAATCTGAAATTATCACTATAGTGTTCTAGTACGGTTCAAGGGTAGTTTTGCTAGGTATGCATATTTTTTTATAACTTAATCTTCAGGCGTTCTCGAGAAGGCGGGGAACACATTTTCAGCAATATATTCATAAAATAATGAGCAGAATATTTTTGAGATCCCTCTCACAGGACCAACTACAATAATAATTTTTTTTAATGCCTTACTTTTTCCCTTTAGTCTTTTATTTATTTTTCGAATTCGATAACTATTGAAAATTACGCAAGCCACTAACTTTATTTTCATGCCACATTATTACTTTCTACGTTAGTCTTAGAATAATTACTTTAAAAAAAGGATATAATCAAATGATTCTGAAAATCAACAATAACTGATATATATTTTTATTTGCTGGATAATGACCCGTAGCCATACCAGTAACAACCACACTTACTGAATAGAAATCTTGAATAACACTCGCCGAATACCATTTTCTCGGTATCTTTCATTTCAAGCCCATGACACCTTTTTTGCCTATACCGTTCCAGTTATATTGCAAATAGTGATATATTATAATATGATGTGATGTAATGTGAATATGATGTGAATGTGATATAAACTTGTACATGATCTTTCTTGTAACATCAGCTTTGTCTTTTCCACCAATATCTAATAACACTATCTGAAAAAAATATAAATACTATTTTAATGTTCTATTGCATATCTATCTAACTACTGAATTATTGAAAAGATTCAAGGAATCGAAACATACCATATTCCAGAAAAATCACTTCCTAATTTTCAATTGAATTCCTTCAACTATTTGGCCTCACTGATTGGATGATGAGTCCATATCGGGCGGAGTATCCATTCCATAGTTTCCATAACTGCATTCCTGTGAATAATACTGAAAGGAATTTGATATCTTGGGCTAACGATCAAGCTTTGTCCTTATAGATGAATCCAGCTTAGCTATAACAGATTTTGTTATTATAACCTCAAAACCAAAGATACATGACGGTCGAAATGGCTATAAAATTTTATAGATTTCGACTCACCCCACTAAAAAACGTTTGCTGTTTAGACGTATCTATGAATATCATCAAATAAATATTTCCAACACTTAAATTATTAACGTTCACTCCGCAATTTTCGCTTGTGCGTATAGAAAGTTGAAAGTTGTAATACTTGTTATTGGAATGGAATATGGAATGTATGTGTTTTGTTTTGTGCTGAAGAGAGACAGGATGCACTCCGTGATAAGTCACTGTAATGGCAGGAAGTTTGAAATTTAATGACAGACAACCGCATGCATAGTTGGAAATGTGTAAATTATTAACCAACCTGAACGAGTAGCCTTACGTGAACAGTTACAAAATTGTAACGATGTAACAACGATATTGTAATAAAGATAGATACATAGAGTGCAAAATATACATATATGTATTTCCTATGTGTAACCTTATAATTGAACCTTTTCACCTATGGAGCTCGTGAAATGGATATCATGAAATAATGGCGGGCAGATACTGGCTAAACGACATTTCGAATTTGAATTTGGTAGGCAAACGGCCATCACTTGAATGCCATAGGCAAAAGTTATTCATATATACTGGTTTTGGGCCCTCACCGGCAGAATATCTGGTAAAAGATATTAGTTTGGCCAGCATTAAAATGCTTTTATGCCACTAACATTCTGCCATGGCCGGTAATGCGCCGGCATGTCCATCATTGGCCCTGCCGCCGGTCAGAGATTGTATGTTTGCTGGGGTACTTGAATTCAATTAGGGCTATGTTTTGGACCATATCCAACACAAATTATTTTTTATCTCGAAAACCGATAGAGATAGGTATAGGACATTATTAACAAAAAAGTATTATAATAAGAGAGCAATTCTAAAAAGTTGTTAATATACGGGGTGTTCTATTTAACAACATGAAGTTGCTAGGACTTTTTGGTAGAAGCGGCAACGTCGCAATGCTGAAAATATTTTATATCGATAGAACAGGAAGATGTCTAATTTTCAGAAAAACCTGCGTTACGTTTACCAGAAACGTCTAACCTACCATCGACCGTGAGTCACGCTGTATATTCAGTTTTGTCGAAGTCGATAATTTAATTACTGTGCATATTGCAGAGATATTGAACATTGGTGCAGAACATATATGACGTTGATAGTTGAGGATTTCTGGGGAATATGTCAAATTGTTTAAAAATTTATACAGAAATATCATTTATGTTAAGGTTCGTCTTTGTTCCAAGGATAATATTTTCAATTCAGATCCTAATTGTGATGTCCTGACGGTATTATAATTGGGCCACAAATATCTCAAAAGTTTTTTTTATACTTTTTCCAAATCATTCAAATGTGTTTGATATCAACCGAACCAAATGATTGAGGCAAATTTTAATTTAGGCCTGACCAGGGAATAATACAGTAATTTAATAGTGTTAATATTGAAAAAAATCGATGATTGTCTGATAACAAATCCTCAAACACGATTAGCGGATTTGATCATGGTTTTAATGTGAGTGGAAAAGTTGAATTGTAAATTATAAGTTACACCAAGATCTTTTATTTCCATATTCAAACAAAATTGGCTCTTAACAGATCCTGGTGTTATTTTTGCAATAAAAAAATGCCTAGTATGTTTTTCCCAATTTTTCACTTTTCAATTGGTCGTAGGTAGCCGTGGAAAATGGATATACGAATATTTCATCAACCTGAAGGTAGATATTTCTGGGTACTATATGTAATAAAAAACAAATTTTGAAATCACTTTACTGTCAAGAAAATACGAGGGTGTGGCTGCTCAAAGTGGGACACACTGTATAAAAAAAGTAAAAAATGATGGTAGAAAAAAAAGACCCATATAAAAGTGTAACGCTCTTTATTCCTCTTACTGGATAAAGGCGGTAGTTACTATGGAGTGTCGGTGATAGACAGTTGATAGAAGGCCAGTTACAGTTGATAGGTGACCACACAAGTGATGGGTGAAGAAAGGTTTGTTGAAATTGTAATTTTTCTCAATGGGCAGCACTCCTCAAATCCTTCTAGTCTTGTGCGACCTTTCAATGTATTGTACCACGCATGGGAACTTACACACCACCAAGGGTGTAAGTAATGAATGATAAGTGGCAGGTTGGTAATGACAAGTAACATATAATCAGTGAAATGGGTAGACTCTGTTATGTGATAGCTTGGTGCGCCTTGATGGTGGGTGGGGGTGGGACTGGTGGGGGTAAGCTCAAGTGCCACGATAGCTACTCCTGCTCATCGACAGATGTATAACGCAGGACTCCGTGCAGTATACGCAGAATCTTTCGATGGCCTGGATCAATTACCGCAAGGCATTTGATACAACATCGCATGAGCTAATCATGCATTTGCTCATATGCCTTGCGGTGCCCGATCAAATAGTGAGATGCATTGAACAACTGATGCCACTCTGGACGACTCGCTTCACCATAAGATCTAGACAAGTCAGAGTCCAAACAGAGCAGGTAATCTTCAGAAGGTGTGTATTTCAGCCCTCTTCTCTTCTGCATCTCACTATTGCCATTGTCCATTGCACTCAGGATAACCCGTGGATACAACTGTGGCACCCGCAACAGCCGGAGGCATAAAGTCACCCATTTATTTTATATGGATGACCTCAAACTGTATGCCTCTGGATAAAGAGAACCACATCAGTCCTTGAGGGTGGTGCAAGAATACACGCGTGCTATCAGAATATGCCACGGTTCATCTCAAAAGAGGACGATGCTAGGGATAAGGAGAGGATGTCCAGCTCGAAGACGGAAGCATCCTACATCATCTTGATGCCGGAGAGACGTATACCTACTTGGGAGTGAAGCAACGCCGCTCTCAAGAAGTAAACAGTTAAAAGCTCTCTCCGCGGCAAGTATCAGCACAAACTCCGACAGATCTGGTCACTAGAACTGTCGGGGAAGAACAGAGTTGCTGCGACCAATATGCTTGCCGTTCCGATTTTACTCTACTCCTTTGTAGTAGTAAAATTGACTCAAAAGAGTTGCGACAACTCGACTTTAAAACTCGATAAATGACGCATCTTCATAGGAGCTTGCATCCTAAATTGTCCGTTCCACGGTTATACTTCCCCAGACAACAGGGAGGCCGGGAACTTGTGAGTTTGGAGTGTCTACATAACAGAATGTTGCTCGGTGGAGCCTATAAAGTCATCAAGATTTCAGATCATCTTCTCTGCATGGTCCGCGACCGTAAAAAAGCAGGGATTGGAGCATTCCTTTTCAGGGCAGCAATGCGGGCAGCCGATGAACTTGGTCTTGTATTCGACACTGAACGGGCGAACCCAAATACTGTCACTGAGTTGGAACCCGTTCCACAGAAAGCTCACATCAAAGCTGCCGAGACTGAGGTCCTCCTGCAGCTGCATAAGGATAAGCAAATGCATTGGGTCTTCTTCAAGAACATTGAAGACTTTGGCTTATCCAAAAACCTGACCTCTGCTTTCCTCAGGTCAAGTGAGCTGAAGTCGGAGACCGAGGGATTCATAATGGCCTGCCAGGATGGTGTCTTCAACACTACCGTGGCCGCGTGATGGGTATGGAGGTCCCCGACTCCAGATACAGAGCTTGTCGTTGGGCGCCTGAGACCCTTATGCATCTGCTGTCAGCATGTCCGGCATACGGTCTCAGCCTATATCCACAGACATAACGCGGCCTTACGAGTGTTGTATTATCATCGACGACACTCGTACGGTATAGACGAGACACCAGTGTTGCCTTATGCTCCGGGAAATATTTGAGTCCGTTGTGGGGAATGAGAAGTGCCGAATAAATTGGAACCACTCATTCCTCAACCTCGAGTAAATACAAGCTGATAAGCCTGATGTGGTCCTCCTCGACCATCAAAGTAAGGCGATTTTCGTAATGGAGTTTTCGGCTCCTGGCGAAACCAATATGGTCCAAAAGGAGGAATAGAAACGGACTTACTTTTTAAACTCCGCAGGCTCTACCCAAACCATTCTGTTGAAATGGTGGTTCCGGATGTAAATGAAAATATTAATAATAATAATAATGTCGTGGGTCTCCTCATACCATAACGGTATAGACGAGACACCGATGTTGCCTTATGCTCCGGGGGATATTGAGTCCGTCGTGGAGAATGAGAAGTGTCGAATCTATTAGAATTACTCATTCTCCACCTCAGAAAAAATACAAGCAAATGAGCCTGATGAAGTCCTCCTCGACCATCAAAGTAGGACGATATCCGCTATAGAGTTTTCGGCTCCTGGCGAAACGAACATCGTCTGGAAAGAGGAAGAAAAACGAACCAAATATCCAGAGTTACTCTTTGAACTACGCAGGCTCTACCAAACCATTTTGTTAAAATTGTGGTTTTAATCATACGGGTCCTTGGTGGAATGATGGACACGCTGCTCTCTAATTTAAAAATCATACCGGCTTGCGCTATGCGGCAGAAATATTAGCCGGAAGAATGCAGAAGGCCGTCATTCTTGGTTCACTCCGTCTGCTCAGGGCATATGACTCTCGGACCCAGTAATCACTCACCCCACGGGAGTGGGGAGTGACTATCTGGGTAACTGACACCAGCGCGCCCTCCAGATGTATCGGGTCTACCGAGACAGGGCTTAAGTGGAACAATCCTTGCGGATGAGAAAAATAAAAAATAAATGCTTTTATTGAAGGAAGGGGAAAAGGGGCTTATATCCTGAGGCAGGATTCAATTCTTGCACATGATTACTCATGGCAGGTATTGCTCTTCTATCCAACCAGTTTATGGTTGCATTTCATCCTTCTACTGAAGTTATAGAAAACAGGCATAATAATGGTTACCTGCTCTCATATGAAATTGCCTTCATACTTGGTTTAGAACAACGTAAAAAACTCAGACTATTTTGCTTTTTGAATTTTAGAAAAGTACCCCATTCTGAGGTACTAACACACCGCTCATTAGTGAACGAGAACAGGATGCATATGATTTATAAATATACCACAGTTCGTTTACCTCCTCTGTGAGATGTAAGATGTGCATCGATAGAAGTAAAAACCGACACAGATGTGTAGTTTTATCGAAATAGCTACGAGATTAAAATAAATGTTCTCTTTTCATTCCCAAAGACCACTTGTCTTTAATCGTCCTCTCCAATCTTATAAGTAACACAATTAGCCCAGGATGCCAACTACTTACTATTTATTGCGTATATTATTCCTGATATAGGTACAACACGTGTTTTTGAGTGGATGTAGAATGGAAACAACTCACTGAGTGTGGTTTCAGGTTGAATTTCTACTCTTGCAATGTTTGTATTCCTCAAATATAAGGGTTTTCGAAAGAGCTATTCATGTAACAAGTTACAAAAAAAGTTTGTTTCAAGCACGTCATTTCATACAACATTGTTGAGGCCATCTGAATATTGACTCGTTCGCCATCCTATAGCCGCCGCCATCTTAGATTAATTAATTTTAACAAAACATTCATGATCTTCTACAACAAATACTATTTTTGAAGAGAATTGAATCATAACTACACAACTTGTCCGCCATCTTGGATTTATAAAGCTATTCTGACGAGTTGTAAACAGCCGTCGGCAGTTGATGGGACTCTCGGATTTGAATCGAAAACACTCTCCTGACTATATACAGTGTTCTTCAAAGGGTTGGCATCATATTGAAAAAACTCTTAATATTAATTTATTTTGAAATTCGATTTGGGTGTTGAGTCGTGCTTTGCAAAAGATAGAGAATGTCTTACACGGACGGAGTCACGTGACTTCAGCTATCTGTCAAAAGTTGTTTTTTTAAATGATCGATGAAAATAGGTTCACTTGTTTGAATTTCAAGAAAATGTAAATACAAAAGCTGTTTCTATTTCGATTTTACACATTTGTGCCAAATTTTAACGTTCTATCGTAACTTTTTGTTTTTGATATTTTATTAATATTTACGAAATTTCTGATATATTAAAAAACTGTTGCTTCTACAGAACTGTTTTACACCACTAAAACTTCTATTTTGTTTGATGAAAAGTTGTATTTTTAAGCAAATTCGATAGACATTTATTTTAATCGGTTTTTTGTCAGTATAAAATGATACTTACCAAACTGTAAAAGTTCTTGAAATTCAATTATATACATAAAGTAACTCATTGTTTTTTGGTTAATGAGTTTGGTATCATTTTAGAACTGACAAAAATAAATGAATTTCTGTCGTACATATGCCCAAATTAAAATTAAATGGGATGTATCGATACATTCCGTTTAATTTTGATTCGTATCTACGAAATGTAGTTTTGCATGAGTAACTAACGAAATACCTGCTTTAAAATCGAAATTAAAATGAATTTAAAAATTCAGTTATATTGACGG
Organism: Chrysolina haemoptera; assembly: GCA_958298965.1. Classification (NCBI taxonomy): domain Eukaryota; kingdom Metazoa; phylum Arthropoda; class Insecta; order Coleoptera; family Chrysomelidae; genus Chrysolina; species Chrysolina haemoptera. Next base: position 30,052,692 of record OY282595.1, on the reverse strand, counting down.
GAGTCCAAAGGAATCGAAAAAAAGTTCAATGCACATCTCGATCTCCTCTTCCTCAAGGGATTTTTATTTTTTAGAAGCGCTCCTCTTTCTTTGATTTTTATAGTCTTGAAAGATTCTTGTTTGTTTCTAAAATTTTTGTTGTCTGGAAAAACACTTTAATTTGTTTTGTCTTGTTGACGGGAGTCTAAAGAATCTGGAAATTGTTCCATGCGCAGCTCACTCAATCTCATTATTCCGATGTTATTTTCATTTTTTTGTATCAGCGCAGTGCTTTCTAGAGTTTTCATAATTCGGAGTACTATCTGAATTTTGTTCAGTCATATTTGAGGGCATCCAGATATACTTTTCTAAACACCATAGGTTTGGAATGGAATATTTTCTTCACCCTCTTCAAATGATTCATGATTAACATCTATAACAGATTTTTACCGGGTCATCCTGATATATGTGGCTGAACATTTTTTATTGAAAACATATTTTTTCACAGTAAATAACGCTGCATCCCATACTCGACGGTCTAAACGTCAGAAACCGTGGCTGGAAAAGTGTGGCTAACTCCACATAAATTGCAGACTTTACATATTTCCAGCGTAAAGAGATGATAAGCCAAATTTTATCTTCACTTAAATTAATCACGGAAATTTTATCTATGCGTAGGTACGAAAAATCAAAATTATACAGCAACTTCAACCGTTCAAAATAGACATAAATATAGAAGCTCGGAAATTAACACCTGCACTGTTCAGCGACACACATGACAATTGATTTACAAGGTCTTTCAGCCAATGCCACAAATGTGCGGTGTGCTTCCTGTTTTGACACTTTCCATTTCTGATTTTACATCCAAGTGATGCACATCTTTGCCATTGATTCAAATGGCATCTCTATGGCGTACCTTGTATACCAAATAGTTTAGAAGGAGATGAATCGAATGTTGAATATCTGTCAATTATTTTGAGAGTTATCACAATTATTTATAAATAATTAAAAAAAGTATTGCGGCCGCTGGACTAAAACTAAAAACCCATACTTATAACAAATTCGAAAATTCATTGAGTTGGTACCTCAACAATAATTATTATTGGCCACTTTGTATTATCTTTCTGATAAATGCATCATCCGAATAGGTTTCCGATGGTGGTGCCGAGTCATTATGCTTAATAGGCACATACATCTGCCTGAAATTACACTATCAATGTAGGCGTTGTTTTTCAGTAGTGATAACTTTCAATGTTCCTCAACATTGCATATTTAAATGGGACCGACTCCTGCACGGTCTGAACGCTCACTAATTTATCGTTAGGTGCCGATCAAACCGTACAATAACATTTTGTTTGGGGCAGGTCCAACCGTACAGAAAATATAAAATGTATCAAAAAACGATTCCGATAGGTTGAAAGATAACTCAATTCTCCACAAGAATAATTTTCAGTGATTCCTTATGAAATGCGCTCGTTTTCTCAAAAACCATGGTTTATTTAACGCCGCCATCAAATTTCAGGCTTTACGCTCACCCGCTACTGCAAGTTCCGGCGGAGCAGAACATTATATTCGCTAAAAAGTAAAAGTGTATTACATTCCTGAAGACTTTCTTTCTCATGCAAATATAACATGTGGGTATATGAGTAGCAGAAAAGTTTTTCTTCCCAATTCACATAACCTAACCATTCTGCACGGTTTGCAGTGGATCCGAAAATCATGGATATTTTAGTTAATATGGAATAATTACTGTGAAGCAGGAACCAAGTCCATCTTTGGACTCTATGCAACGATTTAGGAGTAGTGAGACAGGTCTCACTTCTACATTCTTCATTTTTCAACGCACCCATAATCCCGGCATTTTCTTCAGTAAATGTTGAAAATAATCACTTATAAATATCCTGCATGAAGAATAAAATAAGTAATTTCAAGCATGAACTCTGTGTTGTTGATCATACAAAAAGAACCCTAATTTTACAATTCAAAGGCCGTCCAAAAACTCATCATGATTTTTTTTTTCGTTAAAATATTTTGTCAAACAGCGAAATATTCAGAAACCCCTGACTATCAGAAACGATAGAAGATGAATTTATCTTTTCATTTCATATAGTCACCATGACATAAAAGCCAACAATGGACCACTGTTTTGTCGCTATGCTTCCAATTCAAATCATGAGCTGCGCGTGCGGTGTGCCTCAAATCCCGGCGTCTGGCTTATATACACGTGTCAGAACTTACTGTCATGCATTGTAGTTTTTTTTTTCTCAAGAAGTTTTACAGTGAACCAGACTAAGTAAGGCTAAAAGAGATCCAACTGAGTTTGTTCGTCTAAAAGTGAGTATGAATTTATTGTAAAGCAGGCAAAATATCGAAAATTCTTGGGTGATTGGAGATATTCCTATTGAATGTCGTGGTTACTATGAAATTATTATTCCGAATCTTTTACAAAAGGTATTCCCACTTCCAGTGCAATTTTATCATAGAATAATACGTTTCTAATATATTTTTTCTACGTTCATGCAAAAAACAAAACTTTATTGAACTATATTTGGTGGAAAAACTGTCTCTTTATTGCACTGAGTGCAATATAGTTATTTACCTAACAAGTGCGGAAAGTAGTACTTTTCCGCACGCGACGGCAGTTGCACGAACGACGCGGAGCGGTGGAAAAGACATTTTTCGTAAGAGTTAGGTACAATATTTTTACTGCGAGTGTTTTTGTCCATCTTATTTATGAAAAAACAAGGTTTTTAATAAACAAGTTTTTATAATAATGCTACAAAATGACTAATAAGACAGAATAGTTACATATATCATTTAGTTAGTCCTAAATATCATCATTTTCAACAATACAAAAATCGTGCGGAAAAGTAAAAATCGTACGGAAAAGTAAAAATCGTGCGGGAAAGTACAACTTTCAATAATTATAGCTTCATAAAAATGCAGGATGTCCCAGGAGAAACGAAGATATTTTATTTGCAATACAGATATATTGGTGTTATATCAATCCTGCAGGGTTGGAAACATTAATTTCTGTGAGCAGAGAAAGGGCGTTCAGTTACCTCGGTCATGTTAGCTCCTGGCCGGCCAGCTCCAAGCTCGATATTCCACCACAGTCGCAAGACTTGTTTTTTTTTAATCTAGTTAAAGTTGATTGTGTTTATTCGGTAGCCACCAAATGAGAATTACGATTATGGAATGGAGTATTTTAACCAGTTCCAATCTCGCAATATTTTAACCATAACACTCGATTATTTTCAACATGAAAAAGTGGCCGGACTCGAACGGCAATGACGCTGGGATAAAATAAGATGATTTTTAATGCAAAAATTACTTCTTGAACGACTTCAATCAAAGAAAAAATGCCAGGTCCATGCATATGAGGTAGCAGTTCATGACATATCTCCCAAAACATTCTATCAAACTCAAGCTGAAGAAGTGTCCGGCCTTGATCGGAAATATTTTTGGAAAAAAATAAGATAATTATTAATGCAAAAATGACTTTTTAAGCGACTTCAATAAAAGAAAAAGTGCCAGTTCCAAGCATATGAAGCAGTAGTTCATGTCAAATCTCGCAATATTTTTACCATAACATTTGATTATTTTCAACCATAAGAAGTGGCCGGCATCGAACGGCAATGGTTGAAAGACGTCAATCAGATAACAATTAATGAAAAAATTGCTTTTTGCACGACTCTAGTCAAGGAGAAAGGGCCAGCTCCAAGCATGGAAAGTGTCGAACCCTGCGATTGAAATTATAAGATTTTCGACTATTTGCAAGCACAAGAAGTGGCCGGCCTCGACCGGCATGGATCAGGGATGTAAATCACATAACAATTAATACAAAAATGATTTTTTAAACGACTCTAGTCAACGAAAAAGTACCAGCTCCAAGCATGGGAAGTGTTAAACTCTGCGATTGTATTTCTAAGATTTTCGATTATTTACAAGCGGAAGAAGTGTCCGGCCTCGACCGGCAATGAATCAGGGATGTAAATCAGATAACTATTAATACAAAAATTATTTTTTGCACTACTCCAGTCAACGAAAAAGTACCAGCTCCAAGCATGAGAATTTTCAAACCCGGCAATTTTATCTTTACGATTTTCGATTATGTGCAAGCACCAGAAGTGGCCGACCTCGACCGGCAATGGATCAGGGATGTAAATCAGATAACTATTAATACAAAAATTATTTTTTGCACTACTCCAGTAAACGAAAAAGTACCAGCTCCAAGCATGGGAAGTGTTAAACTCTGCGATTGTATTTCTAAGATTTTCGATTATTTACAAGCGGAAGAAGTGTCCGGCCTCGACCGGCAATGGATCAGGGATGTAAACCAGATAACTATTAATACAAAAATTATTTTTTGCACTACTCCAGTAAACGAAAAAGTACCAGCTCCAAGCATGGGAAGTGTTAAACTCTGCGATTGTATTTCTAAGATTATCGATTATTTGCAAGCGGAAGAAGTGGCCGGCCTCGACCGGCAATGGATCAGGGATGTAAATCAGATAACTATTAATACAAAAATTATTTTTTGCACTACTCCAGTAAACGAAAAAGTACCAGCTCCAAGCATGGGAAGTGTTAAACTCTGCGATTGTATTTCTAAGATTATCGATTATTTGCAAGCGGAAGAAGTGGCCGGCCTCGACCGGCAATGGATCAGGGATGTAAATCAGATAACTATTAATACAAAAATTATTTTTTGCACTACTCCAGTAAACGAAAAAGTACCAGCTCCAAGCATGGGAAGTGTTAAACTCTGCGATTGTATTTCTAAGATTATCGATTATTTGCGAGCGGAAGAAGTGGCCGGCCTCGACCGGCAATGGATCAGGGATGTAAATCAGATAACTATTAATACAAAAATTATTTTTTGCACTACTCCAGTAAACGAAAAAGTACCAGCTCCAAGCATGGGAAGTGTTAAACTCTGCGATTGTATTTCTAAGATTTTCGATTATTTACAAGCGGAAGAAGTGTCCGGCCTCGACCGGCAATGGATCAGGGATGTAAACCAGATAACTATTAATACAAAAATTATTTTTTGCACTACTCCAGTAAACGAAAAAGTACCAGCTCCAAGCATGGGAAGTGTTAAACTCTGCGATTGTATTTCTAAGATTTTCGATTATTTACAAGCGGAAGAAGTGTCCGGCCTCGACCGGCAATGGATCAGGGATGTAAATCAGATAACTATTAATACAAAAATTATTTTTTGCACTACTCCAGTAAACGAAAAAGTACCAGCTCCAAGCATGGGAAGTGTTAAACTCTGCGATTGTATTTCTAAGATTTTCGATTATTTACAAGCGGAAGAAGTGTCCGGCCTCGACCGGCAATGGATCAGGGATGTAAATCAGATAACTATCAATACAAAAATTATTTTTTGCACTACTCCAGTCAACGAAAAAGTACCAGCTCCAAGCATGGGAATTTTCAAACCCGGCAATTTTATCTTTACGATTTTCGATTATGTGCAAGCACCAGAAGTGGCCGACCTCGACCGGCAATGGATCAGGGATGTAAATCAGATAACTATTAATACAAAAATTATTTTTTGCACTACTCCAGTAAACGAAAAAGTACCAGCTCCAAGCATGGGAAGTGTTAAACTCTGCGATTGTATTTCTAAGATTTTCGATTATTTACAAGCGGAAGAAGTGTCCGGCCTCGACCGGCAATGGATCAGGGATGTAAACCAGATAACTATTAATACAAAAATTATTTTTTGCACTACTCCAGTAAACGAAAAAGTACCAGCTCCAAGCATGGGAAGTGTTAAACTCTGCGATTGTATTTCTAAGATTTTCGATTATTTACAAGCGGAAGAAGTGTCCGGCCTCGACCGGCAATGGATCAGGGATGTAAATCAGATAACTATTAATACAAAAATTATTTTTTGCACTACTCCAGTAAACGAAAAAGTACCAGCTCCAAGCATGGGAAGTGTTAAACTCTGCGATTGTATTTCTAAGATTATCGATTATTTGCAAGCGGAAGAAGTGGCCGGCCTCGACCGGCAATGGATCAGGGATGTAAATCAGATAACTATTAATACAAAAATTATTTTTTGCACTACTCCAGTAAACGAAAAAGTACCAGCTCCAAGCATGGGAAGTGTTAAACTCTGCGATTGTATTTCTAAGATTATCGATTATTTGCGAGCGGAAGAAGTGGCCGGCCTCGACCGGCAATGGATCAGGGATGTAAATCAGATAACTATTAATACAAAAATTATTTTTTGCACTACTCCAGTAAACGAAAAAGTACCAGCTCCAAGCATGGGAAGTGTTAAACTCTGCGATTGTATTTCTAAGATTATCGATTATTTACAAGCGGAAGAAGTGTCCGGCCTCGACCGGCAATGGATCACGGATGTAAATCAGATAACTATTAATACAAAAATTATTTTTTGCACTACTCCAGTAAACGAAAAAGTACCAGCTCCAAGCATGGGAAGTGTTAAACTCTGCGATTGTATTTCTAAGATTATCGATTATTTGCGAGCGGAAGAAGTGGCCGGCCTCGACCGGCAATGGATCAGGGATGTAAATCAGATAACTATTAATACAAAAATTATTTTTTGCACTACTCCAGTAAACGAAAAAGTACCAGCTCCAAGCATGGGAAGTGTTAAACTCTGCGATTGTATTTCTAAGATTTTCGATTATTTACAAGCGGAAGAAGTGTCCGGCCTCGACCGGCAATGGATCAGGGATGTAAATCAGATAACTATTAATACAAAAATTATTTTTTGCACTACTCCAGTAAACGAAAAAGTACCAGCTCCAAGCATGGGAAGTGTTAAACTCTGCGATTGTATTTCTAAGATTATCGATTATTTGCAAGCGGAAGAAGTGGCCGGCCTCGACCGGCAATGGATCAGGGATGTAAATCAGATAACTATTAATACAAAAATTATTTTTTGCACTACTCCAGTAAACGAAAAAGTACCAGCTCCAAGCATGGGAAGTGTTAAACTCTGCGATTGTATTTCTAAGATTATCGATTATTTGCGAGCGGAAGAAGTGGCCGGCCTCGACCGGCAATGGATCAGGGATGTAAATCAGATAACTATTAATACAAAAATTATTTTTTGCACTACTCCAGTAAACGAAAGAGTACCAGCTCCAAGCATGGGAAGTGTTAAACTCTGCGATTGTATTTCTAAGATTATCGATTATTTACAAGCGGAAGAAGTGTCCGGCCTCGACCGGCAATGGATCAGGGATGTAAATCAGATAACTATTAATACAAAAATTATTTTTTGCACTACTCCAGTAAACGAAAAAGTACCAGCTCCAAGCATGGGAAGTGTTAAACTCTGCGATTGTATTTCTAAGATTATCGATTATTTGCGAGCGGAAGAAGTGGCCGGCCTCGACCGGCAATGGATCAGGGATGTAAATCAGATAACTATTAATACAAAAATTATTTTTTGCACTACTCCAGTAAACGAAAAAGTACCAGCTCCAAGCATGGGAAGTGTTAAACTCTGCGATTGTATTTCTAAGATTATCGATTATTTGCAAGCGGAAGAAGTGGCCGGCCTCGACCGGCAATGAATCAGGGATGTAAATCAGATAACTATTAATACAAAAATTATTTTTTGCACTACTCCAGTCAACGAAAAAGTACCAGCTCCAAGCATGGAAAATGTCAAACCCGGCGATTTTATCTCTACGATTTTCGATTATTTGCAACCACAAGAAGTGGCCGGCCTCGACCGGCAATGGATCAGGGATGTAAATCAGATAACAATTAATACAATAGTACATTGTTTACCGGGTAGGAAAAGCTTAACATTCCTGGGCGACTGTGAAGATTGCTAAGTCGAGGCGCAAGCCGAGACTTAGCAACACAGAGTCCAGGAATGTGGCTTTTCCTACGAGGTAAACATACTATTTTTCCGCAAATCGTTTAAAATTCGACAGATATTGATTGATTTAAAAAAAAAACGCGATAATTTTATTCCCAAATAAATGGTGCTTTGAAATTCCTAATAAAATTACTTGGGCTACTATGGAAACGTATTGAGGTTGAATTGTCAAACTTGACGTTTATAAATTTAATTGCTGGTGTTCTCGAAAGTAAAATGATAAGTGATGATGAAATTTCCATTCCTGGGACTCCTCCAGAGCTGGTTGAGGCAGTGAATACTGCTTCATTAGAATTATTGCCAAAGAAATCAAGAGAAAAGTACGAAAATGCATACAGACGTTTTATGGATTATCGCATGAGTAAAAATACGAGTTCTTTCTCAGAAAATGTTGTAATGGCATACTTCCTAGACCTTTGTTTAAAGATGAAATCTTCAACATTATGGGCCAATTATTCAATGCTGAAGTCAACCCTTGCAATTAAACACAATGTAGATATATCTACATACTCAAAACTTCGTTCTTTATTGAAACGGCAAGCTCAAGGTTATAGGGCAAAGAAATCTAAGACTTTAACGAAGGAAGAAATTGAAAAATTTATCCAGGAAGCTCCAGATAAAGAAAATTTAATGATTAAGGTAATTTACAAGGTTTTAATTTCTATTTAGATTATACCTTTATTTATTTTTTAGGTGGCTGTAATATTTGGTATTTCTGGGGCCTGTAGAATGGATGAGTTAGTCCGAATGACTGTACACGATATAGAAGACCTAGAATCTAAGCTTTTAATCAGCATACCTGATTCGAAAACCAACAAACCAAGATCATTTGTAATTAATCAGATCTACTTGAATGTTTATCGAAAGTATGTTTCGTTAAGACCAGAAAATATGAACAGTGACCGATTTTTCTTTAAATATCAAAGCGGAAAGGGTTGTAGACAAGTGGTAGGAATTCATCAATTTAGAAAAATGCCCAAAATAGTTGCTACTTATTTGAACTTGGTAAATCCGACAGAATATACTGGTCACTGCTTTCGTCGGTCTTCTGCAACAATATTGGTTGACTCTGGTGCCGACATAACTAGTTTAAAGAGGCATGGCGGATGGAAGTCATCAAACGTTGCTGAAGGATATATCGAAGAATCGCTTAACAATAAGGTTGAGGCAAATAAAATTTTCACAGTACAAAATATTCAACAAAATAACCCTACCACCCCGCATGTTGTCCAAAATGTTTCTCATAGTTCTAACAGTGTTCCTCCAATGTTCAATAATTGTACTAACTGTCAAATTACTGTAAATATAACAAATTGATCTTAAAAATGTATTCAGCAATGACTTGATGTTTTCAAAATATAAATTAATTCCTTATAAGCAATGTGTTTTCAATCATTTATGTAGAACACTAACAACTGTACGGAAATATCATTTCCTTACAGTAAGGAAATGACATTTCCTTACAGTAAGGAAGTCCTGACTTTTTCTTCAAGAAATTTTGACAGGAATGTCAAAATTTCCTAGCGATTTGCGGAAAAAATTATTTTTTGCACTACTCCAGTAAACGAAAAAGTACCAGCTCCAAGCATGGGAAGTGTCAAACCCGGCAATTTTATCTCTACGATTTTCGATTATTTGCTTATTTTCGATTTTATTTATGTCTTCTGAACTGACCATAATGATGATTAAATATTCAAGAATTCGTTTCAAAATTCAGTTTCATTCATTTCGTCATTTCAATTTATTGCTTTTCAAATTTTTTTCGATATTTCTGTATTTTTTAGGATCTTGATCATTATTATTTAAATCTATTTTATAAAAAATAATAATGATGGAATATAGAAGAAACTGTGAAAAAAATTGAAGAAGTTCGACTGTTATTTAACCTTGGAGTTGGCATTTTTTCGTAGATTGGCGTAATGCAAAAAGTAGTAGTAGTGGTAGTGGAGAATGGAAGTTATTTTGCCACGCTTAAGCGACGCAAATAACCATTTGAGAACGCAAAAGTATTCTGCATTCGAGAAGCAAACAATATTTTTTCGAAAACTGCATTAAAACTAATATGAGAATACAAAAAATTATAAATAAGTATCTGTCGTTGTTAATTGACATTTCATGACATTTCACGTTTGAACCAAAAATAACGATCTAGGTGATATTGTTTGCGTGACTATCGTATAACGGTAGCTACGTAATCAATAATAAACAGTACGCAGAAGACTTTTACGTTCTAGAACATAAAAGACTTTTACGTTATAGAATAAGAAAGCCACTTCGCTAACTGTGATTATAACGAAAATTAGAGTTCAGTTTTCGAAAAAGTAATTTTTGCATCAATAATTGACTGATTCACATCCCAAAACAATTGCCGGTCGAGGCGGCCACTGCTTTGGCTTGCAAATAATCGAAAAAATTAGTGAAGATATTGCGAGGTTTGATACTTCCCATGCTTGGAGCTGGTACTTTTTCGTTGACTGGAGTCGTGTAAAGAATCATTTTTGTAATATTTTTTGTCTGATTTACATCCCTGATTCATTGCCGGTCGAGGCCGGCCACTTCTTGCGCTTGCAAATAATCGAAAATCTTAGAGATAAAATCGCCAGGTTTGACATTTTCCATGCTTGGAGCTGGTACTTTTTCGTTGACTGGAGTCGTGTCAAGAATCATTTTTGTAATAATTGTTATCTGTTTTCGCTCGCACTTGACACTCAAACCTATCCTGAGCAAGCTAGCCTAGCTTGCGAGTCGAACATGCTTGAATTAGTTTTTCGCTCGCACTTGAAATTCAAACCTATCCTTAGCAAGCTAACCTAGCTTGCGAGTCGAACATGCGTGAATTAGTATTTCGTTCGCATAGACACTCAAACCTATCCTGAGCAAGCTAGCCTAGCTTGCGAGTTGAACATGCTTGAATTAGTTTTTCGCTCGCACTTGAAATTCAAACCTATCCTTAGCAAGCTAACCTAGCTTGCGAGTTGAACATGCGTGAATCAGTTTTCGCTCGCACTTGACACTCAAACCTATCCTGAGCAAGCTAGCCTAGCTTGCGAGTCGAACATGCTTAAATTAGTTTTTCGCTCGCACTTGAAATTCAAACCTATCCTTAGCAAGCTAACCTAGCTTGCGAGTCGAACATGCGTGAATTAGTATTTCGCTCGCACTTGACACTCAAACCTATCCTGAGCAAGCTAGCCTAGCTTGCGAGTTGAACATGCTTGAATTAGTTTTTCGCTCGCACTTGAAATTCAAACCTATCCTTAGCAAGCTTACCTAGCTTGCGAGTCGAACATGCGTGAATTAGTATTTCGCTCGCACTTGACACTCGAACCTATCCTGAGCAAGCTAGCCCAGCTTGCGAGTTGAACATGCTTGAATTAGTTTTTCGCTAGCACTTGAAATTCAAACCTATCCTTAGCAAGCCAACCTAGCTTGCGAGTCGAACATGCGTGAATCAGTTTTCGCTCGCACTTGACACTCAAACCTATCCTGAGCAAGCTAGCCTAGCTTGCGAGTCGAACATGCTTGAATTAGTTTTTCGCTCGCACTTGAAATTCAAACCTATCCTTAGCAAGCTAACCTAGCTTGCGAGTCGAACATGCGTGAATTAGTATTTCGCTCGCACTTGACACTGAAACCTATCCTGAGCAAGCTAGCCTAGCTTGCGAGTTGAACATGCCTGAATTAGTTTTTCGCTCGCACTTGAAATTCAAACCTATCCTTAGCAAGCTAACCTAGCTTGCGAGTCGAACATGCGTGAATCAGTTTTCGCTCGCACTAGACACACAAACCTATCCTGAACCAGCTAACCTAGCTCGCTAGTTTAAAATACGTAAATTAAGTTTTCGCTTGTAGTTTTTTGCGTTCGTTTTTTTATCGAGCGTTTATTCCTTTTATCGGGCATAGAAATTAATTAGCGGAACATTAATTTGTTCCGTTTATATTATGTTTTTGCTCGCCATCCTACGAATTTGTGCCACTCAATTCAACATCTATGTTTTGTATATGCTCCAGCGATGTTCAATAAATCATATGATTGCTTGTGGCTCCGATCAGTGGTTCAAAGCACAGTCTAGTGAACGGAGTTTGTTTATCAAAGTTTTTACTGATTTATATTACTTTGATGTTTTTCCTTAATTGATCGTTCAAAAGGCATTATTACTTATTTAATACCGACAGTTCGAATTGATTTGTACTCAAAACAATATTTTGTGTTGGCAAACATGGACAGCTTCATGTTGCGTTGTGTTATGTTCTACAAAAATCAGTTTTTTATGCAATTTCTCATTGAAAGTCCTACTAAAATCTCTGAGTCAGTCCCACGTTCGATAAGAGAGCTAGGAGAAACACTGCAAAAAGTTATTTTTTTATTAATTGTTGTCTGATTGACATCCCTTAACCAATGCCGGTCGAGGCCGTCCACTTAATCTGTTTGCAAATAATCGAGAATCTTAGAAATACAAACGCAGAGTCTGACACTTTCCTTGCTTGGAGCTGGTACTTTTTCGTTGACTGGAGTAGTGCAAAAAATAGTTGTTGCATCAATAGTTATTTGATTTACATCCCTGATCCTTTGCCGGTCGAGGCCGACCACTTCTTCTGCTTACAAATAGTCGAAAATCTTATAAATTCAATCGCAGGGTTCGATACTTTCCATGCTTGGAGCTGGTCCTTTCTCGTTGACTAGAGCCGTGCAAAAAGTAATTTTTTCATTAATTGTTATCTGATTGACATCTTTTATGTTATGGTAAAAATATTGCGAGATTTGACTAGAACTACTACTTCATATGCTTGGAACTGGCACTTTTTCTTTTATTGAAGTCGCTCAAAAAGTCATTTTTGCATTAATAATCATCTCATTTACTTCCCAAAAATATTTCCGATCAAGGCCGGACACTTCTTCAGCTTGAGATTGATAGAATGTTTTGGTAAAAATATAGCGAGATATGTCATGAACTGCTACCTCATATGCATGGAGCTGGCATTTTTTCTTTGATTGAAGTCGTTCAAGAAGTAATTTTTGCATTAAAAATCATCTCATCCCAGCGTCATTGCCGTTCGAGTCCGGCCACTTTTTCATGTTGAAAATAATCGAGTGTTATTGTTAAAATATTGCGAGATTGGAACTTGTTAAAATACTCCATTCCGTAATCGTAATTCTCATTTGGTGGCTACCGAATAAACACAATCAACTTTAACTAGTTAAAAAAAAAACAAGTTTTGTGACTGTGGTGGAATAATCGAGCTTGTAGCTGGCCGGCCGGGAGCTAACATGACCGAGGTGGAAAACTTAAGAGCAGTGTTTCTCCTAGCTCTCTTATCGAACGTGGGACTGACTCAGAGATTTTAGTAGGACTTTCAATGAGAAATTGCATAAAAAACTGATTTTTGTAATACATAACACAACGCAACATGAAGCTGTCCATGTTTGCCAACACAAAATATTGTTTTGAGTACAAATCAATTCGAACTGTCGGTATTAAATAAGTAATAATGCCTTTTGAACGATCGATTAAGGAAAAACATCAAAGTAATATAAATCAGTAAAAACTTTGATAAACAAACTCCGTTCACTAGACTGTGCTTTGAACCACTGATCGGAGCCACAAGCAATCATATGATTTATTGAACATCGCTGGAGCATATACAAAACATAGATGTTGAATTGAGTGGCACAAATTCGTAGGATGGCGAGCAAAAACATTATATAAACGGAACAAATTAATGTTCCGCTAATTAATTTCTAAGCCCGATAAAAGGAAACGCTCGATAAAAAAACGAACGCAAAAAACTGCAAGCGAAAACTTAATTTACGTATTTTAAACTAGCGAGCTAGGTTAGCTGATTCAGGATAGGTTTGTGTGTCTAGTGCGAGCGAAAACTGATTCACGCATGTTCGACTCGCAAGCTATGTTAGCTTGCTAAGGATAGGTTTGAATTTCAAGTGCGAGCGAAAAACTAATTCAAGCATGTTCGACTCGCAAGCTAGGCTAGCTTGCTCAGGATATGTTTGAGTGTCGAGTGCGAGCGAAAACTGATTCACGCATGTTCGACTCGCAAGCTAGGTTAGCTTGCTAAGGATAGGTTTGAATTTCAAGTGCGAGCGGAAAACTAATTCAAGCATGTTCAACTCGCAAGCTAGGCTAGCTTGCTCAGGATAGGTTTGAGTGTCAAGTGCGAGCGAAAACTGGTTCACGCATGTTCGACTCGCAAGCTAGGTTAGCTTGCTAAAGATAGGTTTGAATTTCAAGTGCGAGCGAAAAACTAATTCAAGCATGTTCAACTCGCAAGCTAGGCTAGCTTGCTCAGGATAGGTTTGAGTGTCAAGTGCGAGCGAAAACTGGTTCACGCATGTTCGACTCGCAAGCTAGGTTAGCTTGCTAAAGATAGGTTTGAATTTCAAGTGCGAGCGAAAAACTAATTCAACCATGTTCGACTCGCAAGCTAGGCTAGCTTGCTCAGGATAGGTTTGAGTGTCAACTGCGAGCGAAATACTAATTCACGCATGTTCGACTCGCAAGCTAGGTTAGCTTGCTGATGATAGGTTTGAGTTTCAAGTGCGAGCAAAATACTATTTCACGCATTTTCGACAGGTGAGCTTGCTAAGGATAGGTTTGTGTGTCAAGTGCGAGCGACATACAAAGTCACGCGTGGTCCACTCGCAAGCTAGGTTAGCTTGTTCAGGATAGGTTTGTGTGTCTAGTGCGAGCGAAAACTGATTCACGCATGTTCAACTCGCAAGCTAGGTTAGCTTGCTAAGGATAGGTTTGAATTTCAAGTGCGAGCGAAAAACTAATTGAAGCATGTTCGACTCGCAAGCTAGGCTAGCTTGCTCAGGATAGGTTTGAGTGTCAAGTGCGAGCGAAATACTAATTCACGCATGTTCGACTCGCAAGCTAGGTTAGCTTGCTGATGATAGGTTTGAGTTTCAAGTGCGAGCGAAATACTATTTCACGCATTTTCGACTCGCAAGCTAGGTAAGCTTGCTAAGGATAGGTTTGTGTGTCAAGTGCGAGCGAAATACAAAGTCACGCGTGGTCAACTCGCAAGCTAGGTTAGCTTGTTCAGGATAGGTTTGTGTGTCAAGTGCGAGCGAAATACTAATTCACGCATGTTCGACTCGCAAGCTAGGTAAGCTTGCCAAAGATAGGTTTGAGTGTCGAGTGCGAGCGAAATACTAATTTACGCATGTTCGACTCGCAAGCTAGGTTAGCTTGCTCAGGATAGTTTTGTGTGCCAAGTGCGAGTGAAAAACTAATTCACACATGTTCGACTCGCAAGCTAGGTTAGCTTGCTCAGGATAGGTTTGAGTGTCATTGCGAGCAAAATACTAATTCACGCATGTTCGACTCGCAAGCTAGGTTAGCCTGCTCAGGATAGGTTTGAGTCTCATTGCGAGCAAAATACTAATTCACGCATATTCGACTCGCAAGCTAGGTTAGCCTGCTCAGGATAGGTTTGAGTGTCATTGCGAGCAAAATACTAATTCACGCATGTTCGACTCGCAAGCTAGGTTAGCTTGGTTAGGATAGGTGTGAGTTTCAAGTGCGAGCGAAATACTTATTCACGCATTTTCGACTCGCAAGCTTGGTTAGCTTGCTGATGATAGGTTTGAGTTTCAAGTGCGAACGAAATACTAATTCACGCATTTTCGACTCGCAAACTAGGTGAGCTTGCTAAAGACAGGTTTGTGTGTCAAGTGCGAGCGAAATACAAAGTCACGCGTGGTCCACTCGCAAGGTAGGTTAGCTTTTTCAGGATAGGTTTGTGTGTCAAGTGCGAGCGAAATACTAATTCACGCATGTTCGACTCGCAAGCTAGGTAAGCTTGCTAAGGATAGGTTTGAGTGTCGAGTGCGAGCGAAATACTAATTTACGCATGTTCGACTCGCAAGCTAGGTTAGCTTGCTCAGGATAGTTTTGTGTGCCAAGTGCGAGTGAAAAACTAATTCACTCATGTTCGACTCGCAAGCTAGGTTAGCTTGCTCAGGATAGGTTTGAGTGTCAAGAGCGAGCGAAATACTGATTCACGCATTTTCGACTCGCAAGCTAAGTTAGCTTGCTCAGGATAGGTTTGAGTGTCAAGTGCGAGCGAAATACTAATTCACACATGTTCGACTCGCAAGCTAGGTATGCTTGCTAAGGATAGGTTTGAGTGTCGAGTGCGAGCGAAATACTAATTCACGCGTGTTCGACTCGCAAGCTAGGTTAGTTTTTTTCGGATAGGTTTGTGACTTTGGTGTTATTTTTGAATGGGACACCCATTTTTTGTTAGGGATCGCATTACGAATCCAGTGATACCAGGATTGATGGGATTATGTCAAACGGCTGCGGAAATATAAGCAAATAACAAACTTGTATGCCTAATAGGTATGACTGAAACTCTACACGATTCAAAAGGTTAAAAATCTCTGTCGCACTCATTGGGCATATGGAGAAGTTTTTTACAAATTTCTCCGTAGTCGGTTGACATGCCTTGTTTTATATTTTCGTACTGTTCCTGTTTCAAGTAACAAATATGAGTTTTCCAAAAAATTAGGGAGTTCGTTATCGACCGTGCCCAAAGTTAGTTAGGGAAATGGGGGAGCTGGGGAGTCAATCATATAGTATCAAGAATAATTAGAGAGTCTGGTTAGTTCCCTTAATTTATACTGTAACTATTTTTTTATCTATTGTAATAATTATTAAAACGTAACTACCAGGTAGAAATTCATTTTGTTCTATATATTACTAAAGTGTTTCATTCATTCTAGCGTAAATACCTGTTTAACCATTTATTTTTACTGTATTGAAAAAAACTTTGTTTTTATATTTTTCTACAAAAGATATTTACTAAATATGGGTCAAATTCTACCTAGCAGGTCGTGATTAAACCTCAAATTAGGACGAGTTCAAAACTTGGCCCATCGGAAAAGAAAATCGACGTATCCAAGGATTTTTCCAAAATATCATTTTATTCAGAAATAATAAATTAATTCCTTTATTTAGCATCGCACTGTATATTGGATTTTTCCAAAATATCTTTTTAATCAGAAATAATAAATTTATTCCATAATTTAGCATCGCACTGTATATTGATTCTACAATATTCAGATTGTTATCACCGCTGTTTATTGCCAAAGCCACTGATCATAAATATATTATCGAAATGAAAATCTGCATCGAAATTAATCTTATTTCGATACACGTAACAAATTCGAAATGATAAAATTATACTTGGGGCAAAGAAAAGCACGTTTTTTTTCGAAAGAAAGAAAATAACATTGGGAAGTGGCGCTCGGAGAAACCGAAAAAATGTATATTACACATTCATGAAAACTCCAATTACAACAAAAAATTTACAGAACTTGAGAGTTTTTGAAAATAAAGATACTTGATCTAGTGTTAGAAAAAAACATAAATATATCTTATTTCATTGCTACCGCTTGTTTCTTTCAATATAATGTTAGAGAAAAAACATTGATTACTCACGTGACTGCTGCATTTGTTTCGTGGAATCCAGCAATAACCAAAAAAATAAATACTGCACTTGATATCATTTTTCAATATCTGCAATGAATGGTTATATTATACCAATACTCCAATACTGAAATAAGTATAGTATTATTTATTAGAGAGTTATCTCAATAGTTTATGCTAATGGTGTCAACAAATTAAAAAAAAAAGATAAATTTATCTAACTTGACCTGTTGTTTATACACGAGTAACTCTCGAAAATATAACATTAAGTATATCTCAGAGGAGAGGAAAACCCAGTTTCTCGAATAACTGAACGAACAAAGAAATCACTAGGAACTCACAAAGAGTTATTGTATGCATTTCATTAAAGAAAAAACAACAATTTTTTATTAAATTATCAAGCGACCGGCTGAAATTAGTCTAAACCAAATGATTTGAAAAGTTGCAAAATCAAATTTGGTACCTAGTTCCTTCTAAAAGATACGACTAAAAATTTTGAAATAAGGAAATTTCAAATGCGAATTGTTTACATCATAAATGTGATTTTTTTTTTTCATTTTGTAATTGAAATATGATAGACCACCTCGGTGTATATATTTAGCTTTCAGGTGGATATGAAGAATAATCGACACTATCACATACTCGCGTTGGCTTTGAGAGCAATTTCTGGTTCAAACTTCGACGACGGTACACTTCAGACTAATTCCTCATGTTGGATGTTGAGAACTAAAAATAAAGGGCGATGGATCGTTGATCGGTTGGACTTATATCGATGTACTGGTTTAATTTATTCTTGATTTGTGTGACGTAGCCATAGTAGGCAACCGTTTTTAATCTGTATTCACTTCTGTGGGATACTGAGATTGGGGGTTGTTTGTCTAAGGGTCATAAAAGATAAGGCTACTAACATCATCATAAACACACATACTATTCTGTAATGAAGGAAATGAAAATAAATTTGGACAAAACAAATGTTGGTCTGGAGAGCTCGGATATTTCTCCTTATGGAAAAAATTGCGAAAAGGGGAGATGGAGAACGCGTAGGAATTCTATTTAATTATAGCGAAAAAAATTTTGGACAAAGGACCACACTGCCGCCTTGTGGAAAAATTGTCACCGGTTGATTTCTATGTATTTTTGATATGCTGTAGAATATGATGTCCTGAAAAAAGTGCCTACAAGCCCAACTCTATCATATTGCTAGTTTTCGAGATACAGCGGGTGTTGGAAAGTGGCCATTATTTCTTTAAAGTGATATTGCTCTCAGGAAAAAACATCTTAAATGATGATGTTTTGCGCAACAAATATTGCCTGATCATAAGGCAATAACTTTTTTGATGAAAAATATTGTTAGGTGAGTCAAGAATTTTTCAAAATGAAATTCTTAATCAACACTATATAATGAAGATGTTATTCAAGAAATAGTGGCTACCGAAAACACCAAAACTACGTCATTTTCACACGCGTTTCACCAACAAAGTTAACATTCTCATGAACTATACCGGGTGTCAATGGAAGGTGGCTCGCCCCTATAACTTTTTTGTTTTTGAAGATATTCGAATGAAATTTGGCGGACCTATATTATACATAAAACTGCATTTTTTTGACAAGTGACCAGCTTCATGCAACTTCCGGTTTCACCGGAAGTAATATAAACTTTCGATTTTTAAATGAGACATCCGGTATATTTTCACATTTTTTGTCTCCATATGACATTTCAAATACAACTATGTATCATTTTTCACTTTTTGTTACCAATCGTTTTTAAAATTTTGAAATTTGAATCTGATGAGGGCTATATGAATACGTTCAAATTATTAATTATAGTCCTAAAGTATTGGGAAAAATACAACTTCACGGTTTTCGGTTTTGAAATGTTTTCTTGTGATTAGTATATCAAAGAAAAATATTGGTTTTTAATTTTAAAAAAATATTACGTCATTTAATTTTGTTGCAAACCAGATATTAATTAATATTGTTCGATGTGCAGAAGAGATATTTCCGTCATTATGTCTCGAACAAAATCATTTTCAATCCGATAATAAAATCTATTCCTCTTCAAAAGGTTCAATCATGGGAATTCATAAACATCCTTTAATTTCATCTAAATCCCTCATGAGCGGAGATGCCTATATTTTCTTCTATGAGCAGGAAGGCACTATATAACACCTTTTCGATTATAATTAGTATCGATTTTTGTTCCGTTTATATTTTACATTATGTTCTATTTTGTGCAGCTTTATTACATTTTGAAATGTTTCACAGGTACTAAAAGGCAATTAAATTAAATAATATTCATAGAAACATAAAATTCACGATTGAAGTTGAAAATTTAAACTCAACTAATTATTTAGATCTGACCATGAGTAAATTAAACAATAAGCATGATTTTTCAATTTACCACCAACCCTCCCACACCGATATTGCTATTCATTGTATTCATTTTTAATACCCATATTCTTTTAAACATAAAGTGCTAGCGTATAACAGCATGATTCATATATTAATAAATTTGCCCCTCTCAGTAGACAATTTCAATAAAGAACTCAACATTATGAAACAAATTGCAGTGAACAATGGATACAATACTGAATTAACCCACGCAACACATAGTATTTATCAGAATATTTTATGAATTTTAGTTTCTTTTTTCAAGTTAATATTATTTTCAAATTACCATAATATTTTCTTCAGAGAACATTTCTGATATTTTAATTCTGAAATGTTTCAAACACTCCAAACGAAAAACCATTTTTGCAGGCTGAGAAAATGGGAACATTCTTTGGAATAAACCGACTATTCTTTAATATAGTTATGATAGAAAGTTCGATAATTGACAATGAACTAATCAACACTAGAACTTATTTTGTATTGATTGAAAGTTTGTTTTTATGGAGGAAATTGTATTCTTGACATGATTTGTTTGGGTATTTTTGACCGGTACTTCATTTTTAATTTCGAAGTGAAAAAATTAATTTGCGATGGTATTTACCTATTAAAATTATTATGACATGTATTGATCGTCGAAATAATGATTCTTCACAGCACGTGTACAAATGCAAGTAATAATTCATATTTGCAAGAACACAAACAAGTTTTGGAAATAATGCAGCTTTCGTTTTTACAAGAATATTATGCTGTTATATATAATCGATAAAATATTATTTTAAATGAAGAAGTTAAAGTTCTCAATAGTATCCATTCAGCTGACGACATTCACTTGAAATCAGTTAATTTGATATTTTCGATCAAGATTTTTTTAAATATTAAATGAAGGTACGAATTTTATGTATTTTTTGCAATTGAGATTACTTGAAAGGAAAACATTTAAAAGTTTCGAGTGGTGATCTTTTTTTGAAAATAGTAGTAGTGGTCAATTTTAGGGAGATATTTATATTTTTCTGAGTTATTGCGTTTTTTCATAAGCAATGATCAACGAGCTATGAATCTAGATAATTTGTTCGTTCAAAGAATCGGCAGAAATACCTGATACAGAGAATCGGGTCAAAAAGAGGAAACTACGACGAGCAATTTTACTAATCTTGCCAATAATGGTCTTGATGGAAGGATATAGTGATAGAAAACATAATACATTCATATAATTAAATATACCTGGATATACCTACAGTACACATAAATAACAGGTTCAGCTGATAACCTACAAAATAAAACCATTATTTTCCATCCTTCACTAGCCCCATACTCCAGATTCTGGTAAAAGGGATGAAAGATGCTACTACACGAGCAGTATCATTTCAATAAACGATATATTAATCAATTTGTCAGTTGTCTACGATTATAAAATTAAGAAACTTCTCACAAAACTTCCTTGGTTCAAGAAAATATGGAGGATATATTCTTCAACATGAACACAAGACTTTGATTTCACATCAAGAAATGCTATGTTCTCAAATTATAAGATCAAACGAACTTACCTTAAATGAAGTTCGATCTTAATTATATGAAACGCCTTGTTCGAAGATGATCAAATGTAGTACCCCTTGTTTCCCTTGTGAACACGCAAATTTTTAAAGCAACCGTGTCGCTTTGGGCCAACAAAACGCACCCATCTCTGTACCGTCGTGTCTGTGGCTCCATACTAACATAAGGGTAAAAACATAGTGAAGCATCGCATCAAGCATCGCACCAAGCCTCGCCTCGAGCATCGACTCATACCAGGCATCAGAGGGCACATAGTGAGGCATCTATAAAAGCAGTTGTAGATGTATGAAACCACAGTCAAAGATTAAGGTAACCAAGATGGTGCACTCCAAAAAGGCGGGAAAATTTCGCTTATGGCCTTGAATTTTTACAACTTTTTATTTACAATTCGTCAAATGTCAGATTCTGTTAGTTCTATTTAGAACTGAAAGTGAATAAAGTGATCCGAAATTTTGCTAAGCGATTTTTGCCGAAAATTCTCAAAACATAGCGAATTTATCAAAGTTCATTATTCAGAATTGAATTATTCTGGTGCTTGCAGTGTATTTTTGGTTTTCTGTTGTATTCTTAAATTGGATAACAACCTTTTTGTTTTCACAGGCTTTTCATTAATAGCCAAAATGGGTGGAAATTGTGGTGTTAAGTGTGCTATTAAAAACTGTCCCAACCAATATTTTTCCAGTGACAGTTCAAAGAAAACTTTAAGATTTTTCAGGTTAATGATGAAGAAATAATGTTGAAGGAACCATTAATGTTATACAAAAGTAGCGGGATTTGTAGTATACATTTTGAAGATAATCTTCTGCTCAAACATAAATTATGTCCTACTGCAGTTCCTTCATTGAATCTGTTTCAGCCACCAAAAACTCTCATTTTTGAAGAGCATTCTTATTTCAGTGTTGATAGTATGGATATTGCAAGTTATGAGGAAATTGGCTTGGAGAGTAATTACATTGATGCGGGCACTCAGACAAGAATCGAAGACACAGTGGATCAAGCAACCCAAACCCAGATAATATTATTATCGTAAATTCTAAATCATTCGTATTGTCAATCGACCTCCGCCTTACAAGTAACCCTCATAAGTCTTTTTGAGATTTTTGAGAGTTGTGGTAAGAGGGGACAGAGGAGTCACAACTTTTAACATATCCCCCTATTTTAATGTATGTTCCCTTGATATAGAAGTGCACAAATGATTTTGTTGACTTGTCATGTTGAATACATATACATGGTGAGTTTCGAAAACTCCAAATATATGAATGAATTGAATGGACATGTTTTCTAGATTACAAATACAGACTTCAGAAGAAATGATTTACCAACAAGGAATGTTGAACAGTATACTAGCGGATATCTTCTGAGGAAATGTTTGAAAAAGCATTCTTGTAAGGAATGTCAGGATTATGCGAAAGCTTCAGATGATTTGGTTCCTACCAAGTTTTTCTGTCACTTTAAAGGTATTGCTACATTTATATATTAGTCTGTTATACTACACCTAACCAACTGCACAGGTGACACTGACAAGTATGGGAGGAAACAAGGAACATATGGAAAATTGTTGATGCCAGATGATACTTTTGTGGACTACGTTTCTTTGATGGAGAATGTAAAATCAGCAGCTATAGGAAAACCAGGCGAACATCTCTTCAACGTTTTGAGACAAATACCTTTTTTGCACCCTTGTTCTGAATTTCCTTATGTGTGTTTATTGAAATTATTTATAAGGATGAGAATATTTTATATTGTGAAGTACGCTAATCGAAACTTTCGCAGTTCTCAAATTGATAAAAGGAGAGATAAGAAATCTAGAAAGTTGCAAATATTAGCGCATAAATAATGAGTTTGTATATTTATTTGTATGTGTGAATTATTATTTAAAATGTATTTCATATAGGTCACTTTTTTTCAATTTAGCGTCTTTGGTCAAGAAAACTGGACAGGACTTTGTAAGTAGGTATTACTTTGAGAGCATTGTGTTGTTCCACTTTTTTTTGTTTTATGTATCATGCCAAGAATTTTTGCTGCAGGCCTGGTCGAACAAACGAAAAAGTCAAATACAAATAAATTAAATTTAAAATTGTTTAGCAGCTCAGATAGTAAATCCTCCAATATCTTAAATGCAACTGAATTTATTGTTCTCTCAGTATTTATTGTTGAGTTAATTTGAATTTTAAGGAATGTTTTAAACTATTGAAAACCAATGTTGATACCTACAATTATATTTGATGTATTTTGAAATTCTATATACTTGCATATATATATTCATATATATAGAAAAATTTGAATAAAGTGTATTGTTAATGAAGAAGTGGTTTTAATATAAAAATTGTATTTTCTTCAGTTATTCTTAGAGACATGGAAAAACTTATCATAAATCATAAACATATAAAAGGTTACATTCCGTAATATTACCAGCTATAAATACAACTCGTTCGAAAAAGATAAATTCAAAGTATTAGAAAAATATGAGTTAAAATATTTTACAATGACTACATAAAGTGAAAGTTCAGTTCACCGAAACATACTAAGTTTCATCACTTTTCCAACTATAATTTTGATTGGGAAAACACTAGTTTTTTCAGTAAAAGTACATTGTGTTTAGCAATGGTTGAAAAATGCTTTAATTTATGGGCACTGCAAGTAAGTATATATGAGATTTTTTGTTAAACCTCTTTGATAAAATTCTAGGTACGATTCTCTTGAATTATGATCTCTTACTATTTTTTCTATAGTTTCATCACCTATATATAATTTACTCTCAATTTGAACATACAAGTATAGGTCTACTTTCTGTAGATATGACACATGAACACTGAAATTATTTTACGGACGTTTCCACAAGTTATATATGAGGAGGTAAACAATACTCCAAAAGTTCGACAAATTTTCTGGGATTTTAACCTTCCACTATGTAACAAAAAAAATTTCAATCTATGCAAGAAAATAATCAATGAAATGTTGAAAAGTAAATAGTAGTAACAGGACCTTATCATTCTATTTGATGGAAAAGTCTTATACGTCTCCTTATAGTCCTTCTTTGCGGGTCGTTATCTTTTTCTTTATCGTTTGTGGAAAATTAAAACACCAAAGATATTTCTACCTCTTATCTCCACAACAACAAATGTGCAAAAGTAAAATAAGTTTTCACTTCGTTTTTTTCGGATGCCAAGAATAACATTTTTTTTATTATTATTCAATAGAATGAGCTCTGTGCTGCTTTCCAAAGACTATAATTTTCTTGAAAACAAGTAAAACAACATCAGTTTATCTTGCCTTCGCATAAAAATTGTTATTATGGCTTAGAAATGATTGTGCTTTTCAACTCGAATCAATCCGAATCGATTTCTCAATTACGACAACTGAAATCACGAGTGACAGTAACATTTGTCACTCTACAATTGCTCTGATTGGCTTAACCCACCGCATAATTCCATTCATAAATCAATAGTTGGGTTAGCCCGAGGTCAATGAGTCAATTTTACTATTTCATTCATCCCTAGGCCAAGTGTTCTCTCTTTATTACTCTACTCTTTGCCACAGTCGTAGTGAGGTGTTGGTAAGAAGTACCTAGTTGTTTATAAATAAAACATGTCTTCTGATAGTGATTGTGATATATATGCAAGTGCAGCAGTAAAATGGTGGATAACTGATAACAGTAATGGACGAGCATTTAATGTCCACCCAGTGAACCAATTGCGGAGGCAATTTGGTGAATATCATCGTCTTTTTATTGAACTAAAACGTTTTCCTGACAAATTTCGAGAATACATGAGAATGTCTTTAAAAACATTTACATATATTTTAGAGTTAATTAAAGTACGGCATGTAAAGACATACTGCAATTTACACCAACAACCCATTGAGATAGAGGAACGGCTTGTGATTACAATACGGTAAGAATACTGATCACTAGCATGATTAACGCTATAAATGATACTATTTTTTCTAGCAACTACCTTTTGGGTGCCTCATATATTTTTGTTCAGTTATAAATAATATAACGAGACGGATGATAGATGGGAACTATCATTATTTATTTACTTATATTAATTACATTTGTCGGTAAACCTAAGGAAATTGATATAAAGTGTATTCACTCCCTGGTACATTGCTATAGTTCTGTCCTGTGATTTGAGCATTACCGTTGTGTACTATATTTTCGTTAAATCTTGAGTTAGAGGACTCATCACCGAAGCACGCATCAAAAAGCAGTTTCTGCACGTTCATGCGAAATAACATTTTTTTTCTGGGATCAAGGGTCTTTACTTGCGGTAAAAGGGAATTAAAAAAGCTGATATCCTCGTCAATTGTAGCCTGCGATGTAGCTGTAGCTCATTAGGACGAGGGCGTTTGCAAACAGTGCTTGCTGATATTTGAGAATGCTGTTGATTTTCATGTCTTCTTTTACTAGTTGTGGAAGTGGAAGAACGTGATGTAGAAGGAAGGGATGATACAGATTCTGCTTCCTCCTCTTGGTTATCTTCCCTACTATCATCAGCCTCATCTTGCGTGTGTCCACCACCTGAGCTTGGTGATGTAACAGACATGCCTTGTGTTTCTAAATTAGTATCAGATTCCCGCGGAGTGAATTGATCCGAGAGAAATAAAAGGCTTTTAAAATAAGGCCACTCTGATTCCAAATCATCAGGCGCTGGATTACCACTCCTACACTCCCGAGCTTTGTCAAAATTCTTTTTAAAATCTTGTCGTAATACTTTCCACTTGTTTATCACCCCGATAACTGAAACAAATTAAAACGAAAATCGGTTTTTGCAGTAAGGATCATTGTATTTAATGTTTTAGGTATCTTGCTACAGGAAATTCCTTCAAGAGCCTAGGATTCTCTTTTCGTATTGGAGCATCAACAGTGTCTGCAATTGTGAGAGAAATAACCGTATATTTGTGGTTAAGTTTACAACCGCTGCCATGCCACCACCAACAACTAATGTATTTAGGAAGACTGCCAAAGATTTTCAGGAAAAATGGAATTTTCCTAACTGTGTTGGTAGTTTGGACGGCAAACATATTAGAGTAAAATGCCCAGCACATAGTGGATCTATGTTTTATAATTATAAGCACTATTTTTCTATCATTCTTCAAGAACTTACAGATGCAAACTACAAGTTTCTTATTATTGATGTCGGAGGCTATGGCAAGCAAAGTGACGGAGGGACTTTTCGTGCTTCAGAAATGTATCGTTTAATGCAGAGCAATAACCTAAATATTCCACCTGATGACTTCCTTCCAGGTTCAACTTTCAAAGTGCCTTTTGTTTGTATAGCTGATGAAGCTTATCCCTTGATGACACACCTTCTGAAACCTTATGCACGTCAAAACCTTGATGCAGAGAAGGAAGCGTTTAACAAACGTCTGTCCAGAGCGAGAAAAACGGTTAAATGTAGCTTTGGAATTATTTTCGCGAAATGGCGAATTCTAGGAAAATGTATAGAAACCAATCCAGATACTGCTAATAGTATTATAAAAGCTGTTTGTATTTTACATAATACACTAATTGACCAAGAAGGTGAATTAGCAGGTATGCCAATGTCGCCTAATGCAAATGTCTCGGCAACATCTATACGGCGAGGGAGAGAACATAATGCGACATCAAAGACGTCGATTAAAATACGAGATACTTTCAAAACTTATTTTTCGTTGCACCCAATTAATATATAATAATTTGTAATCTGTCCAAAATATAAATCAGTTTGCTATAATACAATTTTTCTGTTTTATTTGCTTTTTTGCAGCTTACCTGACATATTTGTAATATTGCTTATTTCCGCCCAAGCTTTATCCAACACATATCTGTTGTGATGTCTCCTATCTCTTTTATCCCATATTGCCAGGCGAACAAATACTTCAGTTATTAATTTTTCTTTGTCCATTTTGAACCTCTTCTCACTCCTAACTCAACTACGATACTGGCAGAAAACAAATTATGGCTAGTGTTGACACGACCTTGAGCGCACCAATCGTATATCACTTTTCAGGCATCAGTCCTGTGAAGATTCTTGAAAATCAAATTGATTTGATTCCTCGGGAACGGCGATGCTCGATGCGATGCTTCAGTCGATGCTCGATGCTCTACTATGCATGGTTTATATTTAGTACGTGTATTTGTTTTTGATGCCTGAGGCGATGCTTGATGCGATGCTCCACTATGTTTTTACCCTTAAGTTTAATCATTCTTTAAAGCTATTTCGTCTCAAATGATGATCGGGATCCTGAGCACTGGCACTAGTGGGTAGTTTCTTCCAAATAATTATATCATGCATGGTTTATGAAGGATATAAACCTGGATTGGTACAGGAATCTTATAATATTCGATTCCTACTATAAGAAATCCTTTCGCCATTGGGTACGGGCGGGGATCATCTTCGAACAATGCGTTTTATATAATAAGATCGAACTTCACTTAAGGTAAGTTCATTTGATCTTATAATTATATTTCACGCCTTGGTCTCAATGATCAAATGTAAATGTTTAAAGTTTTGAGACGAAACGAACAAGTTTGAAGGCAATAGGCTTTGATAGTTGATTGGGATACATTGTATATAATTAAGCACCTAATATCAGTTTACCTATTATAGAACATGATTCAAAATCTTATTGGCAAAGTTATTTTTGCCCTAACTGGAAGATTATAGGACTTTACAGAAGTAATGGATTTTCAGTCCTGTCTGCGGTACGCCTTATCATATCAAAGTTGACCTAGTGCTGTGGGACAAGAAAAAAGTTTGTATCAATACCAATGTTGTGTAGTACAATCTTTATCCATCTACTAATGCTTTGGCAAGAACCTGCTACATAGGTTCTCTTATAAGTTAAAATTAACTTGGGAATATCAGCTCTGAATGAAGTTTTCTTTGTGTAATAATGCTCGCAATACATATGTTTGGTTTTTCTCGAAACATTGAAAGCTCTAGAAGTGGCTGGTATTTGTTCTTCCCAGAAGTTTGATTCCGATATCTCAATTTGAACCCATGGTAACTTCACACAAAATGAATTCACCCTGTAGTGGGTACATCGAAAACGATTCCTTTTCCCAATTGATAGGAATCATAATGGATTTTTCATAATTATTTCCTGCTTTCTGAAGGACTTAACATTCCTCTTTTCCAAAACGCTTGAGATACACCCAAGAAAACTCCCCTCCTGGGGAGTATACACCATAATGCCAACATAATGAGCAGAATCTGTAAAGTACCTGTATTGCCTGTACCATTTTTCTAGCCTTTTAGAGATCTATTTTTCTCTGAATTTAAAATAAATCCCATAACTTGCACTTTTGTCTTTGGGATTAACTGGCTTTCCTTTGAGTTAACTGCGAAAGCTATACTTTCTGAATTTACGTGAAGTTAGCCACACTTTTCTGGCCACAGTTTCTGGTTTCGAGTATACCTTAGGTGGAATTGAGGAGTGACCATCTGCGGTGTTGCCACATCAATTGTTTTTACAGATATGTTCATTACTAGTGTTCTAGATTATTTGCAGCTAGGTGGCATTATTATAGGAATGTAGGCTTTCACGGCTGGCGTCAATGTTTTGGCTGGTTTCCGGGTTTTGCCGTGGTCTTCATTGGTTTAAATCTCCAAACTTTTCCACTGCAGCTGCAACTATGTCGAGCAGGTACGGTGCACAAAAATACCAGTGGAAACAGCATGAAAAGCAATCCCACAGTATGTTTTCCAATCTGCGGCAATAGGTCGAATCTCTTTGGATGGCCGAAGAAGAATTGACAAATATTTACGTATTTTCTCGGGCTTTAAAGCATTATTAAGGAGGTACACATGCAAAACAATATTAACAGGAGAAAGATTAGAGAAAAAAATCATCGCACCATACGATTATGTGAGGGAAGTGTGTCTTGCTGCTAATACTTTGGTATACTTCAAAACAAATTTACCAGTTCCTATCCACACTATTCAAAAGTATGAAAACGGATGATATTTCTTAATACAAATATTTAGTCTGAGAAACAGTATTTTTGTTTTTTGTGCACCGCACCTGCTTGACATAGTTATATATTTTATAGCCCGAGAAAACATTTTAATTTTTTTGCATCTCTTTTTTCCGGCCATCCAAAGAGATTTGAAGTGTTGGAAATGTCAAGATTTTCATGCTCTTTCCACTCATATTTTTGTTTTTTGTGCACCGTACCTGCTTGACATAGTTTTATATTTTATAGCCCGAGAAAACATTTTATTTTCTGATAAACTTCACCAGTATTAAATATTAGTGACCTTCTAGTCTACTCTGACAATTTTAGATATTTTTCCGCAAAACCCTTGCTGATGTATTTGATGGGCATCATAACTATACTTCATTTTTCTGATAACTTCTACCAGTGTTGGATATTAGTGACCTCCTGGGCATCTCTGACAATAATTATACATATTTTTAACCATACTCTGGTTGTATTTCATGGACACCATAACTATAATTTGTTTTATGATTAACTTTACCATTATTGGTTTCGTGCGCAATTGACAGACCCTGGAGGTGAAACAAACTCAATCGTAGAAAGAGAAGAAGAAATAACCCCACTTTTCCATTTTGTTTCATTTTCTGTACTCCTATTCTTAAATAATTTGTGGAAATTTGTGATTTTTTCACTTAAAAAGTGATTGGGTTTCTATTAAGAGACTTTAAAGAACGTTTCAGTATAAATAAAGCGGAAAAATGGGGTTAGGTGGGTTGTCAGATATCCTAGCTTAGGTTGTTTTACCTCCAGGGTCTGTGACTTGTGCACGAAACCAATTGGATATTACTAACCTCCTAGGCCACTCTGACAATTATACATATGTTTCGATTAACTCCGACTGAAGTGGTAGACGCCTACCTTTCATTTATGTATTGGTGGTATCCATAGATCAATTAATCTATGGTGGTGTCTTGTTTTACCGATCCTTTTTTATGTCGGCTGAGAACTTTGTGAAACTTTTACAAACACTTGCAAGAAAATCTCTGAAAAGGTTCAAATTTGTATCGATATTTGTCAAACTCTGACAAATTCTTTCAAAAACTCTTTTACAAGAATCCTTCACTTCACTTTTATTGCTATTTTCGATTTTTTCGTCATAGCGGCTAGCGACTATTTTCTTTGTACTATGACCACGCTGGAGATCGGTCTTTTTCCTTCGGGCAATGCTTCCGAAACTATTTTACCAGTTTGTCAGATGAAAGGCCTGGAACTGGGAAAAGAGTATCTCTTTATTGAAAACTGGGGTGTCCAGCCTTTCAAGACGGCATTCTATCTCTTGGGTAAATCAGCGTGAATATCTTCAATTTGGCCCCAAGGCATTGACAATATTGTCGGTCAATAGCGCAACTCGCCCCAGCAATAGTAGGCATCTCGCCTTATATGATGCTCTAGCTCCATCTTGATTTGAAGACATCTCGTCTCAACCACCATGAGGCATCTCGCCCCAAGCTTCCTGAAATGTTAATTTTCTATCTTTAATGTATCAAAATCATCGGCAGGATGATGACAACGATGTAGAACTGGATCTGTATCTTTTACGTTTCATTTCTTCATTCAATTGCAAACTTGTTCGGATTGACGATGTTTTTGCGTTCACGCAAAACAAAAGATTGAACTTAGGTTAGTATAGAGCCACAGACACGACGGCACAGAGATGGGAGCGTTTTGTTGGCCTGAAGCGACACGGTTGCTTTAAAAATTTGCGTGTTCACAAGGGAAACAAGGGGTACTACATTTGATCATTGAGAACAAGGCGTGAAATATAATTAAAAGACCATTTACAAACATTCCTCAAACCAAAATAATATCTTGTTATATTTTCTTACTTCAATGAATCCACAATATTGAAAAAATGTATGTCTCTTTTCAGTAGAGATCGATGTGATGGCGTGCTATATTAGCACATATTTCACCTTTGTATCTCAAACGAGTTAGAGTTCTAACGCAGTTGCCGGTAAACATCGTTCAAAAGTTAACAGGGGGTTACTTTATGGACAGACTGTATAATAAAATGAGTTAAACCATTTTTTGTGACTTTAGATGAACCTGAATCTTGCGTTTATTGTTTAATTGTAATGAATAACACCTTTTTCCCTAAGGACGATACGGCAATTTTTTTCTTTCTTTTGTGAATTTCGTGATATGACCCGTAATTGAATTGACTCAACGCATGAGAAATGAAGTATAAGGTGTGCCCGAATTACCAAAGGGGGTGCGGCTAAGGGCTCCGAGTCCTCATTTACAGCACTGTAGTTCCGACGCTTTCATTATTAAATGAAATTGGTGTGCACCTAAAAACTTATTCGCGTGTGTTAAAAATAATAGTAAATAATAATGGCAACATTTTATGCCAACCCTGATGAAGAAAATGAACTGTGGATAGAAACTGCAATAAAAGGATCCCGTTTCAGAATTTGGCATTACATATTTTTTTGTTTCTCTGCTTTCACAATCATAGGTGAGTTGAATTTAAAGCTTTCAGTAGGTATCTTATTCTTTATTGAATTATCTATTGTAGTGGTGTTGGTGTGCTGTTGTATCAAAATTCGTGTTCCGAGAACTAAGCAAGAAATAGAAGCAGATTATTGTCGAAAAAAACTTGCAGAAAAGTTTCGAGTTAGGCTGAAATTAATACAGAATCAGGAAATGGATGATTTAGATTTAGAAAGAGGTGAAACACATCGCAGAACATCAGCCTAAGTATCCACTTTATTCAATTTCATAATTTTATCGAAAATGCACTGCGCTCGCAAAAGAATTATTGATTTCAACCGGGTGTGTCTAAATTATTGATGAATAACCTGTTTTTTGCAGATCGCTATCATTGGAAACTCATTATTAAGATGGGTATTCTTGGTGTTTTCATCGCATATTTTTGTTGTTAAAATTGTTGTGTCCCATCCACATAACTTAAATTTTGGCCATATTTCCACCTATCTTTCAAACATAACGAATGAATTATTAAATAGTTGAAATATACCGAAATATTAGCATGAAACAGAGTAGTCAAATAGCCAGAATATCATTCGAATATGATATTATGCGACACAGATGCACTGTCGACTGAATGGCAAATATCTGGAACCTGACTGACTGTTAAAATCCAACAAAATTTCGCTCAATACACGAGATATATTTCAATGTACAACGCGGTATGAGCAAGAAAAATTTTTTTGCTGACAGATATTTGGGGAAGAGACAACTCACTTGATAAAAGTGTTCAATCTAAATTTCACAAAACTAGACAAACATACGAATTGTACACCTTGTTATAGTAACTCTTGTCACTGTTATGGACAATGAATCACACTTCGTCTCCTCACATCCAGCCTGCTCAAAATACGAAAGAGTTGAACAGACATGATGAAAAAAATATTATAATTGCCAGTTTACACTGACAATTAGGTATACCTAATTGCCAGTTCAAACTGACAATTATACATAATTGCTGGTTTAAACTGGCAATTATACATAATTTCCAGTCCGAACTGACAATTATACATAATTGCCAGTTTGAATTGATAATTGTCAGTTCAAACTAGCAATTGTAATATTTTAATTGCCAGTTTAAACTGACAATTAGGCATATTTGCCAGTTCGAACTGATAATTAATTAAACATAATTGCCAATTTGAACAAGCAATTATAATATTTTTCCATCATGTCCGTTCAGCGCTTTCGTACCTTTGGAACAGGAGCAACGAAAAATGTATATGCATATAGTACAGGTGACAGCGACAGAAAATTTGCACATATTTCTAAAAAGCTAGTTTTTTGTCAGTTTGTTGTTTCTATGAGAGTCTACCACTCCAATGATATTTCGTTCATATACAGTGAGTTTCAAAATTGGCATAATGGTCAGATTCAATTCAAATTTAGTATGTATGGGTTTTCAGGGTCAGAGATTATAAATTTTTATAATTTTAATATAATATAATATTATAAATGGCGGCTCCAAGATGGCGGACGAGATTTGTGATTATGGACAGATTCGATTTAAAATTAGTATGTGGGGGTTTTTAATGTCGTATATTCGTATAATTTTTGGTAAAAATTCAGGAATTTAAGATGGCAGCTCCAAGATGGCGGTCGATATTTGTCATTATGGTCTGATTCCATTCATACTTAGTGTGTGAGGGTTTTCCGGTCAGAGATTATGATTTTTTTGTAAAAATTTATGAATTCAAGATGGCGGCCCAAGATGGTGGACGAGTTTTGTGATTATGGTCAGATTCGATTCAAAATTGGTGTGTGAGGGTTTTCGGGGTCGTAGACTTCCAACATAGACTGAAAAGTGAAAAATAATAATTGACAATTCAATTACTCAAATGTATAAAAGCGTGGGGTGCTTGACAAAGTTCTCTTGAGCTCTTGAACGCTCAGTATTGTTAAATCAAACTGCAAAATATGAGACGCTTCTTTTACATTTGAGTAATTGAATTGTCAATTATTTTTCACTTTTTAGTCCATGTTGGAAGTAAAGCATGTTCTTCAGTTTTTTTAAACTAATATTTTTTTTACTGCTATTTTACGTTTTTTCTCCACTTCATGTGGAAACGTTCATCTCTTATTTATTGGTGAAGGTCTATAGCAAGAACTACGCGAGCGAAGTGAGCGCGGAATTGCGAAATGTTGGCCGAGCGCGTTTTGAGAACTGCCAGTTCTCAAATTCAATTCAAACTGAAATTCCAGTTCAAGAATTGTTTTTCTATTTAACTTCTTGGGTATTATTTAGACAATGATTTCCTTCATTTTTCTAAAAATTAGTAAGAAGAATCACCAGCGCGTCGTAACGAAAGTCAAATTTCATCATTGCGCCGCACATCTTAAGTGTGTGCGGATATATTTTTCAAGAGTGATATTGGAGGTAGCACCTGTCCGTAACAAAACTACGAAGCTGGGAGCGCCAATAAAAAAACTTCTGGTACTATAATTTCCTTACGAATGCGGGAACCTACCTATTTTTTTCATTTGTCAAACCATACAATTTTTTTTTCTTCAGAATCATCAAAACCAAAAATCAGTTGAATTGAATCATTTGTACCAACAAAATTTTCGCAAAAAACTAAAACTGAACGCTCAAAACCGTGTTTTTGTGCATTTGTGAAGTGACCACTAAGTCACATTTTTTCCAAAAAAAAAAGTATATTACATACTTTTCCGCGGTGAAATTTCGACAGTGATTTTATCGTATTTCGAACATTATGTGAAAGTTTCAGCCAAATCGCTTTGGTGACCGTTTGCCTAAGTTTTACCGGAATTTGTTTGGTTATTTATTCATTGGCACGTAATCATGATAGTGGTAAGCGGTGGCCTGTTTGCTGAGGACTCAAATAATGTTGTAATCCAGTAACGACAGACAAACTCGAGCAAAAAGTGAAAAATGAATTGTAGCACTCTGGAACTCGCACATGACATCTCGACATCAAGTATTATTCGAAAAAAAAAATAGTTTACCAAAAAATCAGGGGTGGAAACTAAAAAAAATTTCATTTAAAAAAAATATAATTTTTTTTGTTATTTCAGAAAATATAAGATTTATCAAAAAACGATTTCGATAGGTTAACAGATAATTCAATTCTCCACAAGAATGATCTTCAGTAATACCTCATGAAATACGCTCGTTTTCTCAGAAAACGTGGTTTAAATTTCATGCTCGCGCTAACCGCCACTGCAAGTTCAGGCAGGACCCGAAAATTTGATTTGTCATAACTTTACTATATATCATATCATATATTTATATTATTTTATGGTTCAGTTCGATTGAAACGCAATGTTGCCTAGTGGTACTAAAATACGTAAATTTCAGAATATATTATCTAAAATTGTTTGGCATGATTTTTCAAAATGCAATGTTGCCTAGTTGTACACAAAATTCGTATAAAATATGAATTTCGCAAGATCTAGTTATATTATTTTTCTTTTGACATAATTTTTTTAAATGCATTGTTGCCAAGTTGTATCGAAACTCCGTAGATTTAAGAATTTCTTTTCAGAAGATTAATTGATATTGTTTACTTGTTTGATATATTTTTCGAAATGCAATGTTGCCAAGTTGTACTGACACTCAGTACATTTCAGAATTATTCCTTTTCTCAAGGTTAATTTATTTATATTTGATCCATATAAGTTTTCGAAATGCAATGTTGCCAAGTTGTACAATATTATTTTTGATCATTCAGCGTGATTTTGGAAATGAGATGTTGCCGGTTTGTGCAAGAAAGCCGTATATTTCAGATTAAATTTTTTTCTAGTATATTTTACTATTTCGATTATTGATATAATTTTGAAAATATAATGTTGCCATGTACACGAAATGTACACGAAGTCCGTGAACTTCGGCATTCATTTTCATATGTTGATTTGTTGTTGATTGTTTTTTTTCAAGGGTTTGATTCCACGCAACAAAGATACATCATATCCTAAATACGGATCTATCCTAAGACAGAGAAGATACGACTTATCCTAATCTTGCTTAATCTTGAGCGTATATTCATTCTATCGTCTTTATTATTGTGTAGTGGAAATTAAGTTGTTTTGTATTTTTTTTTTTACCCTTTAATCATGCGCAGGTTATGAGCTTGGGCCCAAGCTATAATACTGAGAGTTAAGTAAATTTACAATTCCCACTTAATTTTACTCATTTGATTATTCACGTGTAATTTGTCGCTAATATAAGGTTGTCCTTACTAATAACTCATTTATTGACAATATAACCTGACATACCAGCACTGATTCAATTTAGGTGATTTGTGGTTTAGAATGGTAGGAGTATTGGAAAAGAGAAGTCACCTGGCGCCCTGTAAAAATTATTTTTCATCAACTTCCGTCCCCACTTGAGTCTGCCCGGAGTCGAATACTTGGTGTGTCATTGCGACAGCCAAAAGCTAGTGCTGCATTAGGTGAGCGTTACAATTTGTATTTGGAAAGATTATTTTTCACCAATTTGGCACAAACACATTGTTTACGAAATAAGTTCAATTATTGAAATCTATAGAAGTATTTTGATTGCATTGATTCTGAACGTTTACTCAAGATGTCATACGCATGTAAATTCAATTAATTTTCACAGTTCGAAGTTGAACAATATTTTATCGAAAACCAGTCAGTTTTATCAGTATACAACCGAATTATTGGCCAGATTAATGCACTGCTATTGGTTGCAATACTTAAAACGTCACATTTCAGAACACTTTTTTGACAGTTGTAGGAAAAACCGCTTTACATTCAGTATTATTTTCTACTACTGTCGAGAAGGACAACCAATTCAGATTTTCCTTTCAAATATGATAGGTATTAATTTCTCATTTTTATTGTTGATATCGATATTATTATCATTTACACTGACTCATTTTCAAAAAACCAGTCCACGACGAGAAACTTTTAATTTTTCTTTGATTTTTCTTCAAAATTAGCTAGCAATACTCTGCAAAGCTACGAATATACCGGTTGACCACGAGGTGAGCTACGAATATACCGGTTGACCACGAGGTGAGGTACGCTCCCCAATTTTTCTATACTTTTGAACAAACAGATTTCAAATTTAGTATGTCGCTATAAATAGTACTCGAATACGCATATTTTGACGCCACTACTGAAAATTCTCCATTTTTAGTTCAACCGGAGGTGACCCCAAAGTTTTTTCTTCAAATGACATTTTCTACATTTGTTTAATTATCCGGAAGAGTACGCAGTTTACGATAACACCGTGCTATAAATGATACTCGGTTGATAGAGTTAAATGTTCAAACGAAAAAAGTTAGCTATGAAATTCAAACTTAAATAATCACAACTGACAAACGACATTAGAAGTTACCAGAGGAAGCTTAAAAAAGGAGTCGAAGGTAAAATCAGGTTTTATGCGCGAGTGTTCCTATAATTGAATGTTCCTCAACGTTGGCGGTTTAGAACATAATTACGAAAGCAATACACAAAAGCTCATTTTATTTCAACGAAGTCACAGTTTGTTCTACTTATTTAATTATTGCTGCTTTTTTGTTTCGCTTTATGTTCATAGCTGCCTTCGTTGAAGAATATCTAATTTTGCTCATGATAAAACATATTGTATTTTCGATTTCTTTCGTAATCCTCCAAAACATTTCACACGAGTAATCTAATAATTAATCATTCTTCATCATGACAAACTGAAAAGAACATGTTGCCATTTGAGAAATAACATTTATGAGAACTTCTTTATGGGTCCTATTCCGTTTTTAGGAATTTTTTGATAATTTTTGGCATATATGGAAACTTCAATCAAATGAGAACCTCAGTTTTCAACTGTATCGCACTCCGAAGCTTCCTCTGGTAACTTCTGATATCGTTTGTCAGTTGTGCTGATTTAAGTTTGAATTTCATGGCCAACTTTATTCGATTGAACAATCAACTTCATCTCCTCCACTTTGAAGAACGGTATTATCACAAATCGCGTGTTCTTTTGGATAATGAAAAAATGTACAAAGTGTCATTTGAAAACAACAGTTTTGGTCAAAACGGAAGTGGTGATTTTTCAGTAGAGGCGTCAATATATGCGTAGTCAAGTATTATGTCGACAAACCAAGTCACCTAGTATTTTTCTTCACACTATGTCAAGAAAATCATCCAAGGTACTCGGGTTTCATTCACCTCACTGTCACTGGCCTCGTGCATGGCATCACACATTGAAAGTTGAGGGGAACAATTTCAACAACTATGTATGTATGTGGGTATGTGTATGTTCATGTGTTCGTGTATTCATGAGATTATGAGTTCATGTGTAGTAGTATTCAAATATTTCCTTGGTTAACGCATCTCGATAAAAGTCGTTATCTGTTGGAGATTCATCTATTTTGTTCGAAACCATGTTGCAATTTCACTTGATTTTCTGTCCACCCCTCTATTTTCTGATATTTTCTTGAATTCATCCAAAATAATTATTTTCAACGAAATATTTGAAGAGTCAACTTTTTCATTTCTTTCAGGTCACTATATATTCTCAATTCAGTTGATTCCAGCTCACCCCGTATATTTCCAAAAGGCACACGTGTATTTTTTTCAATTATTGTTATCCCTATCCATGCATTTAGTGTTTTTGAATCCATGCAATTTCAATTCATTTGATATTCTGTGCACCCTGTATTTTCTCACATTCACTTGAATCCATTCACGATTATTATTTTCAATAACCTCTTTGGATAATTAACTTTTGTTTTGGGTTAGTACCTCGATACCATTCATCAAAATTTGCCATTTTTCTACGAGTTCACAATGTCTTCGATTTTTAATTCACCCAGAATACATCCCGTTAGCAGTTTCTATCATTATTAAGCCTCGACATAGGTATTTTCCAAATACCTTCCTATTCATTGTGCGTATTCTCAATTTGCTTGATTTCAGTTCACCCTGTATACTATTCCCCTTTGCTTTTATTTTCATCATGTTGACCCTAGTAACGTATTAAATTATTATTTTTTTCAAATGTCGGAATTCTAATTTATTGGATTTCCTGTTCACTCTGTATTATCCGATAATCCTTTGAATCCATCCAAAATAATTATTTTCAAAAAATTATCCGAAGAATAAACTCTCGTAGTACCATACTTCAGAAGTAGTATGTAATATTTCTAATTATTATAACCACACCTGTTTATCAAGAAATTTGGGCGAACACCTGTTGCGGCAAAAAATTATGTCGACGTAATCCTCCCATAGCACTCTTATTTCTATAGAGCTCCCTCCCAAAGCGGTCTCATTTGTATAGACCCTCCTCCCAAAGCGGTCTCATTTGTATAGACCCTCCTCCCAAAGCGGTCTCATTTGTTATTATCACCGTTTCGCATTTTATTTATTGAGTCTTCATCAGAGTTAAAAACCAAAGTTTCGATAATTTTTGCTCATCACCGTTTCGAATTTTATTGGAGTGCTTATCCTACTTTATAGCCCAAAATTTCAATTTTTGGTTTCCATCATCAGTACACTGTTTAAAAATTGTATTTGAATTTAATAGGCATCCCTAGTTTCGACGTTATTCGTTTCCCTCATCTCGGATATAATTTAAATTTAATGTAAAATCCCTGTTTCGAGTTTTATTTGAGTCCTCATCAGGGTTGTGATTCGACGTATCGGTTGATTTTTTTCCATCATCGGTATACAATTTCGAATGTTATTTGAATTTGACATAAAATATCTCTAGTTTCGGTTACACTGTACTGAAAAAAATTTGGAACAATGCATGAAAAGGAGATCAAACCTTCACATTTTGATAAAAGTTTTATTTTATGAAGGGAGAATAAGAAATAACAAATGGTTATTGACTGGTACCAGGCAACATATGTATCAAGAGAAAAAATGTCACCTCATAGGAAAAAAATATTGATATAGAATAAAGATTGATATAGTCTTTGAAACTTTAACCTTTTTCTGAACTAATTTTTTAAGTATATGAACTCGGGAGACAAGAAATAGACGAAATTGAATAATTTTTCCACAACAACATTCTTGCAAACGCATTAACTTATCGCAGTAAAATTGGTTCATATGTCCTTCTGCAGTTGCACGAAATTAATTTTAATTTGATATTGTATCTTATTAGTTTTCAGTTTGAGTCATTTTTTCCTTAAGATTTTTGCAACGAATCTTACATGAACTATACATTTAAATACATTTTGATGTGATATCTATTTATATCTATTTTTAGTCTGAGTGCAGTCTTCACGCGAAAATTTATAATAGCCCCAAATGTATCATCATATGAAGTCAATGTGATAATTTTGTGGAAGATTCTGACAATGGTTCATTTTTGGAAACAAATAAGAAAAGTAAGGGGTGTCCAGTTTGATAAACAATCCTCATGCAGTCTTCAGTTTGAGAATTATATTTCTACAATGCGTTTCTGTGTATAGGAAAATAAAATGATGCTTCTCTCAAAAGGTGTTATTGGCACGTGCTAGGTTCTTGCAACTTCAATTTGAAACATTACCGTTCAATATTCATTATAAAAGATTATTGATTTCGATATGATTCAATAACAATGGACGAAAAATTAGTTCGTTTTTATCAGGATTGTTGCAAACTGGAAATAATGAAATGCATTATTCAGAGCTATTACCTAAGTAATCGATGGTGCCTTACACTCACAAATTGAGGCATTTCTTTGGAATTCTCAAAATCGTAGATGCAAGGTACTGCCGTTTAACAACTTTTTTACGGTATTCAGTATCAGTTTTTCAGTTTTCACCTGAAGACGATTGCAGATTAAAGCAATTGAAACGTAGTGAAAAATTGAAAGAAGTAGAAATCTTTCAACCATTAAGACGATGGAAGTCAGAAGTCCAAGTAATCAAGTTACTACATCATCAACAACCTTCAAAAAAACTTTTTTACAGGTGCCCGACAGCTGTTCTTACATAGTCGATCGCTTTTTTGTAGCCGTTCTGGAATAAACATGCTAGATGATGTGTTTCTGTCATATTTTATATATCAATCCTTTCGTTTATCACTAAAAATAACCATTTCTCCTCGCTATGAACTTTAGTGGAAACTGCTTCGAGTTTCAGAGATTTGTTATGTAAATTTCAAGTAAAATTTCATCAGAATTATTATAATTCATGTCCAACATTTTGAAAAAAAAAGTGTCAATTATGTTACTTTGGTGCACTTATCCGCCCGTTTCTATCAACATTTCACAACATTTTCATAACATTTTTTCAAAATTATAAGAATCAATAACCTAATTTTTACTATGATAAGGGATAACCACAAAAAAATATAATTTCAAAAGTAGATATTGTTCGGAAGTAATTAATGAGATTTGTCTTGTTCTATAATGATATCAATCCAGCGGAGACCAACTAGTGCATCCAAAATTGAAAAATATGTTGTGCCAAAAGTGCCAAAATTGGTGCTCTAAAAACTCCACAAGTGTTGCACGAGCTGGCACAGTGCAAACAGAACAACAAGTGTCTACATGGCATAAATAATACGCAAAAATCGTTCACGAAACAAACACGACAATTCAACTTGGAACTAGCGGTCTGTGAGTCTGCATCGCCATCTATCACCCTTCGTTCTGGAGGGATATCAGCACCATCTGTTGACGTCTGGTTGTGGTGTCGGTAATTTTGAACAAAATCACAAAGGACGCTCCAATAGCGATGGTCCGCCATAGGATCATGATTTGGCTGCCATTGGAACCCTTCAACTTGACATGAAAGACATGTGACTATATCTTCCGAGCCTGTATCCACAAAGCCTGCTTCAGCTAACCTACTTGGTGGGAAAGCCGA
This sequence comes from Chrysolina haemoptera, assembly GCA_958298965.1. Lineage (NCBI taxonomy): Eukaryota > Metazoa > Arthropoda > Insecta > Coleoptera > Chrysomelidae > Chrysolina > Chrysolina haemoptera. The sequence goes on along the minus strand of OY282595.1, from coordinate 30,011,178 downwards.
AGTCTAGCTTCGAAACGTATCTAGTCTTACTTCGACTGCATTTCTCTTTGCACACCAAAATAAGAAAAGTTTCAACCAATGCGTAATTCTTGATACCCGCCGCATGAATACTATATGCACTGTTGTGTATGCCTATTTAATTTAAATTCATCCTATAGATTCTCCATATTCTTTATTATTATTATTTTTAAGAGTTCTTCCATTTATTCCTTCAAATGAAGTTTCCATATGCACTATCCTTCAATTCTCTTGTCATTGTTATTATATTTGTTGATTAGGAATCAATTTGAAGATGTCGTGGCGAAATGACTATTTTAATAAAATAATTGTCTCTTTGAGAAGCTTTGTGCATAGATCTGTTGTATATCATTCAATATATACTTGATATCTAGTCAAGTTCAGTCAAAATATACTTTATTGTCTAAGATAATAAATCTTGTTGACAAAGCATGAAATTGACATATACTAAAGTACACGTCAAAAATATAAGAGATACAAAACAACAAATATTCACTAACAAAACATAAAAAACAGAATAAAATGAGTATATACTTAGTTAACATTTAAATGACTACAATTTAGAACTTACAGATTATCACAGTAGAATTCGTTGATCGAATAATAGGCCTTTTCTACTAATAGAGTTTTAACGGAACTTCTGAACTTTTTGTTATCTGTAATATTTCTCAGAATAGTAGGAAGATGGTTGTATACTTTGATACTTTCATAAATCAGAGAATGCTTGGTCAGAGCAAATTTTGGAATAGGTAAATATAGCATATGGTTCTGCCTGGTACTGTGACAATTACTACCAGGAGTGTACCTACATGCTAGTTTTATTTTCGTGAATCAAGCATACTGTTTCCATTATGTATAAACAAGTGACTGTTAAAATGTTGTGGCGGATGAATAAAGGCTTACAATGATCTCTTGATTTAGACTTTGTGATATATCTCAATGATCGCTTCTGGAGAGCAAATATCGTATTATGTAGTTGTAAGTTACAGTGGCCCCAGAAAGCTATTCCATAGCGAATATGAGATTCGACTAATGCAAAGTAAGCCATTCTAGCTGTAGTATACCCCAGCTCACTTGATATCACTCTAATTGCATAACATCCACTGGATACTTTTTTACTCAAATGCGTCACATGTTCTTTAAAATTTAATTTATTGTCTATGAACATACCTAGGAATTTAGTATGCTGTTTATTTTCTGTGTAACTATTATCCAATACTAAATCGTCTAGTGAATATTTAAAAGTAACTAGTTTTGTTTTGTTTAAATTGTAACATAAAGAGTTCGCGTTACACCAGTTTTGAATATGTTGGACATCTATTTTTATCATATTTGATAGCTGGTTAATATCTTTATTACTCCATATAATAGTGGTATCGTCAGCAAAAATAGTAAATCGTCCTGCTATATCCTGCGTCTATATACTATTGACATGTGCAGTATCGTTTTAATATATTTTTTTTTTACTGGAAAAATGTCGAATTCCCCACTACAAAATTATTTATACAAGGTGTATCTTAAATAATGTCATTAATTTCAGGTGGTGATTCCTTGTCACATTTTATTAAAAAAATTCTTATAAACGTGTGTCTTAACTTACTTCGTTTCCGCGTAACGGGGTGTCAAAAGTTTAATAAAAAATCGGTATTTCATTAATTGCTCAGAAATCTTTATACCAATTCTGATTGATGTAAATAAGATACTTATAATGGATATTTATCACTTTGGACTGAATAAATGACTTTAAAATGGAAAATGAGGGCAAATAACATTAGTTTCATAAGATACAGTGTGTCCCAGCTAAAACTTGTCACCCCCCTAATATCCGAACTCATAAAAAAAATTGAAAATCGCTCAGACCCGTCGATTTTTATTTCAAGGGGGAACACTTTCACCAAATACACCATCATTGTGTTGTCAACCCCCTCAACCCCAGCACCCCCTACTTCAGAATTTTCAATGGGACTACTATACTTGTGATACATCATTTTGAAGGGAATTCAATCCCAAATACATCGGTGTACTGAAATTGAGGATCGATCAAGTGTTGTTGAAGTTTTAATGAAAACTAAGTTTTATCAAGATATTTTTATTTTTCATCACCTAAAATGTTATCATCGTAAGAAAGGTTCACTGTGGGTATGCCACTGTATTGAAAAATAATATGGTGTCAGAAATAATAGTTTAAAAGGTGAGACAGACGTTTTTATGAAAAAAAAATTGTCCTCATGTGTTTTTGTATACGCATATCTTTGTTTACGCCTTGGTAATTGATGTATTCGAGTCACTTCATTCAACAATTTGAAAACATTCGAAAATGGTTTATACTGTACAAGAGAGAATATCCATTGTAGCTGCGTATTTTGAAAATGGACGATGTGCTAGAGCTACGGCTCGAATTTTCAATGAAATTCATCCAGAAAAAACCACATCATATCAGTACGTCCTTCAATTGATGAATAAGTTCTTGGAGTCGGGATCAGTGCTGAATAAAAAACATGAACGAGAGAAGCCTATGAGAAATGACGGGGTCGCTGTTGCAGTTGTAGGACATGCAGTGATGGACAACATTCAATCTTTAAGACAACTTGAGACCATTTCTGGAGTTTCTAAAAGCAGCGTACATCGAATTCTGAAAGAAGCAAAATTCCATCCTTATAAAATGCAGAATGTACAAGAATTAAATGAAGATGATCCTGACAGACGTACAGAGTTTTGTGAAATCATGAGTCAATTATTGATTGGTGATAATAATTACCTCTACAATGTGTGCTTTTCTGACGAATCTTCTTTTTATTTAAATGGACATGTGAACAGGCACAACTGCAGATACTGGAGTGACGTAAATCCCCATTGGTACAGGGAAACTCATTCACAAACTCCCCAGAAATTGAATGTTTGGGCTGGTATTCTGAGAGACCATATTGTAGGTCCATATTTTATTGATGGTAACCTCAACGGACAAACATATCTTGAACTTCTTGATACAACTGTGAACCCCAGAATCACTCAGTTACTTGAAGACGATGATAGGTTACTTGAAGGTCAGCTCAACTTTCAACAAGATGGAGCTCCTCCACATTTTGTTGCACTTGTACGTCAATTTTTAGATGACAATTTCACAGGGAGATGGATTGGAAGGCGAGGACCAATAGAATGGCCGGCTAGATCTCCTGATTTATCACCATTAGACTTCTTTTTATGGGGTCATTTGAAATCCAAAGTTTATATTACACAGCCAGCTTCTCTTGATGATCTACGCAGGAGAATTGTTGTGGAGTGTCGTGCAGTGACTCCAGAAATGTTGAGCAATGTGCGAAGACATTTCGAAAATCGCTTATACTTCTGTATGGAACTGAATGGTTCACATTTTGAACCTTTCTTACGATGATAACATTTTAAGTGATGAAAAATAAAAATATCTTGATAAAACTTAGTTTTCATTAAAACTTCAACAACACTTGATCGATCCTCAATTTCAGTACACCGATGTATTTGGGATTGAATTCCCTTCAAAATGATGTATCACAAGTATAGTAGTCCCATTGAAAATTCTGAAGTAGGGGGTGCAGGGGTTGAGGGGGTTGACAACACAATGATGGTGTATTTGGTGAAAGTGTTCCCCCTTGAAATAAAAATCGACGGGTCTGAGCGATTTTCAATTTTTTTCATGAGTTCGGATATTAGGGGGGTGACAAGTTTTAGCTGGGACACACTGTATATTGACAACGTCAGAAAAAGTACAGAATCTGTTTATAAAGTTTCATAACAACGAAAATCATATATTTTTTAATATAGAGGATGATCAAAAAATTAAACTGCTTTACTCAACACTGATTTAACTTCGTGAGTTTGTTAGTAGTAACAGGGGGGTTCTTTTCACGAAATTAGATTTTGAATTTTAATTCCAGTGGTGTCGCAGTTGATTCTCCTTTACGCGGAAACGAAGCAAGTTAGGACACACGTTTATATGAACTTTTTTTCTTAAAATGTGACAAGGAATCACCTCCTGAAATTAATGACATCATTTAAGATACACCCTGTATTTTTTGTTTTCAGTTAATGTCTAATTAACCAATTAAGAGTTGACCCCAAATACCACCCAATTTATAACTTTCCAGATGATAGGTATATTAAGAATTTAATCTACCCATAATGACATTCCTCCTCCCCCCCTATTTTGAAGTGAGTATTATATTTTTGTCAAAATATAATCCTATTCATGTTGATTTGATACCGACATAATTGTACCCACCCTGATACCACTAACTAAATATTAAAAATATTTTTTATTTCTTTCAACGCCAGCTTCACCTATTTATCTATCATATTGTTGACTAAGACATACTCCAGTGTACATGAATTCTCATTCTGTCTTACGTAACTGAATGCCTGAAGCATTTGATATAATCTGCAACCTCATTTGTAAATAATGCACCAGCAGTTTAGATACAAATAAAAAATGAGTGATCAAAATTTGTTTAAGAAATCTAAAATTATTCATTCGTCATGGAAAGACGTCTCACAAAAAGTCACCCTATTATTTATTGATATGTAACTATATCGATACAGAACAAATACGTTCATTATTGGCTTACTTCATCACACCAATACCCTAACTATTCACTGAAGTTTCTTGATGTCCAATATTTGAAAATGTATGATGATAAGAATTTTGGTAGTAGGTACTACCTACTCGTTTCCATAATACATTTTAATAACGACAAGCTTATCCTGTATACCAATAATTGAATATTGAAGATTATCATATATCTCTGTTGACAACTATAATTAATACCCCAAGAGTGAGAGTCTTCATGGGAAGACACATTACAAAGAAGAATATTCGGTTACGGTTAATTTGCTGTTTTTTACTGTTATAGGCGAATAATAAAGAAGACATTTCTCATAAAAAAGACATCCCATTATTTATTGTTATGTACCTACCGCAACAAGCCATTCGTTTTTCTCATTATAGGTACCTAACCATATGTGCGCTCTAACTTCATAGGTATGTCAGTTGATATGTCAGTTGATTTTTAACATAGACCACACAAAATGTTAAAATATCTCCGATTTTAATGAAAAAACAGAATACTGTATACAGGGAATTTTTAAATATCCATTAGATGACGTCAGACCAAATTACAGATATATCTGTACACCATTCTATCTCAGTACCTTAAGAGGCCATGAGTGCGATCACATTTGGGGCGTTTTTTAGGGTGAAAGCGTCGCTAACTCAACGGTTCAAGCGGGCATACACGAAACTACCCGAATAAATATGGACATGGACATGTATAAGGCCCTCGCTTGTAAACAAACAAAGTTATGTGTACTTCAATACAAGGATGGAGAAGGCATCTCTATGTTCTTTTATTACTCTGAGGTCGTATCGATTTCAAACAAGGCGTCTAGCACCTCACGATGATTTGATATATTAGCTGCTTTCCATTTAAGGGGTTGATGCACCAGGGCTTCTTATTCTAGTTTAATCATTGGCTGAAAATTGACATCTATCAAAATCTACCAATAGTAAGTCTAGAATGAGAAGCCCCGGGGCTTAACACTCCTAAATGGAAAACGCCTATAGTCGAAGTAGCTGCAGTGGTATTTCTCTTCCATTAAAATTTGCGTTTATTTATATAATTTTACGTACGTGCTGTAATGTTTTTTTGAAATTATTTTCCATCTACCCAAAATATCACTTTTTTGTGAAAAAGTAGATTGAAAATTCAATTTCCATTACAGCACGTTCGTAGAATCAAACGTCCTGTTGAAGCCTGCACTCGTTTTCAATCGATAAGATGAACCGTTTTTGAGTTATCGATAGACACTTTTACCCTAAAAAGTGTCCCAAATGTGATCACGCTTAAGCCCACTTAAGAAAGCTTGGTAACGACGAGGTAAAATGCTGGGCTGCCGAGTTCTTCGGCGAGTTCACTTTTTTTGATTTAATTAAAACATTATTGATATGATGATGCTACCTGGGCCATTCGCCAAAATAACTTAAGGCACAGGAGCGTCTATTAGAGATTTCTTTTTCTTTATATTACCTATATTCTTTAATTTTTAATCTAATCCCAATAGCACAGATGTTATTGGCTAATTACGAAAATACTAAAAAAACAGTAACGTCTGCTAGACATTTTTTTCTTCATCTTTGATATGATGGTAACACAAATTGTTCAAAAAATGCTGATTCACATTATTAAAAAACAGAATGATGAGGTCTACATTTTTTTATGCATTTAATAACTCTCGTAAATGAATCTCAGCTGATAGCGTATCAAAAATTGTTGGGATATGCAACTTGAGGTATCTGGGATCCACCATCTTGGTAAAAACAGAATAAAGAAGACTACATTTTTTCCATAACTCATATGATGCATCCGAATCTCATCTGCTATCAAAAATTCGTTGGATGTCCACTATGGGGTACTGGGGATGCTTAATTTTAACAGGTTTGCAATGACGTATCAGAAATTTGTAGGTCTTGGTGTTTCGGGTCCAAATCGCAGGAGATATATTTATCATAATATCAAATACAAGATTTGAGGTGCTTGAAGTTGAATTCTACAAAATTCCCATAGATACACACTACTTACAGTTAATGCATATATCATGTATGTTCTTATAGATTTACAGCACATACATTCAAAGCAGAGTTATAACTTAAAAAATGAAGAATTATCCATAGACAAGCTCTCATCGAGATTTTTTGGGATTTCTACTTATTTATTCACCTGTTCTGCAATTTTTGGATTTGTAACTGTACTGAATAAAGTTATTATTAAATAACCGACAGGGTGATATAAATTAAAGCCTTAGTGTGAATAAATAGTTGTTCAGATAAATATTTTCGAAGGTAATACCACGAGTGCTTCAAATTTTATCGATAATTTTTTTTTCCACGAAAACTCTTTGTTTGGCAATAATATGAAAACAAGTCCGTTAGGACGAGTGATTTTATCTGAATTCGTTTTGTTTGAATGTTTTTGCGAAATAAACAAGTTTGAGTGATGAAAATAAAAAATTATCAGATAAAATTTGAAGAACGAGTTATATTTGAGATAATTTTTTTCGCCAATTTGGATGGTGGCATGTATAAATATATTTTTGACCACACAAGTTCAATTGAAATTTGTAAATAGTACATTGAAGTAGTATGACAAAGCCGGTTTCGCCTCATTAATTTGAATTTTCGCTCTCGATGGCATCTGGCCATCGAGATCTCCGCCATTTTGGTTCTTCGGCGAAGTTCTTCAGCAACCCCCCAACGCCGAAGAAGGTGGGGGGAGGGTTGCGGAAAAAAAAATTTTTGTCCCCGAGTGGGGCTTGAACCCACGCCTATTGGCATGGCAGCCGAGTGCGCTACCAATGAGCCATGACGGTTCCATACTAATGTCGATTTAAAACTCGTAGCTTTGATAATGGGAAAAAAAAAGCCGATTGGCGGCAGTCGCAATAAACATGGCGGTGTAGGGTGTAGCGTGTGGGTGTTGAGAGAGAGAAAAATTGCAGGTACATGATAGGCGTAGAGAGCAATTGGGTGTGTGAGAGAAGAAAAAAACGGCCTCATGTGATTCGTTGTGTCGAAAAAATGGCCGTCGAAGCAACGCCCCCCTGCGGGGAGATCAAAACAAGAGGTCTTCAGCGGGAACCACTGCGTATCGCTATGGGTGTGATTGACATAGATCTCAAAACGACCTCATGTGATTCGTTGTGTCGAAAAAAATGGCCGTCGAGAGCCCCACGCCTACGATAGCAATGGCCGCCGTCGAAGCATCTCTCTCGACTTAGAACAGGCAGCAACATGTCCAGACTTGAGTTGGAATTCCGAGAATCGTGTGTGACGTCACCATGAATGAACATCTGGTGTTTAATGGCGAGCGGCGTGTGTGATTCTAGGAAATGATGACTCAGCGAAATCGAGACATGATTTGGCCTTGGACTTGTTTATCGCTCCACAGCTTAAGTAAACAACCACATCCGGTGGTTGTTTACCCAAGACCATTATTTTCGAGAAATGTCGGCATGAGACACGATTTGGCCTTGGATCCCACGGTCTGTGTCACGTCGACAGAGAGCACACACACACACATGTTGCATTTTGCAACTCAAATGAAACAAACAGATATGCGTATATTTTTATTAGACTTCAGTGCCAGCGGCGTAGTATGATACACTATCATTATCGATTAAAAAATATTTTTGACGTATAGCTTTAATGAACTAATATATAGATTCGGATATTTGAACACTCAGAATCATTGTCACAAATAACATAAACCACTCGTAAAGTGTCGGCTCACATTTGGCAAGCTCCGCGGGAGGATGACCTCCAGGAGCTTGCATCGCGGCATACAGGATGGGCTGAGGGGACCTCGAAGTTCTGCAAGAGGTCTTCAGCGGGAACCACTGCGTATCGCTATGGGTGTGATTGACATAGATCTCAAAACGACCTCATGTGATTCGTTGTGTCGAAAAAAATGGCCGTCGAGAGCCCCACGCCTACGATAGCAATGGCCGCCGCTGGCCGCCGTCGAAGCATCTCTCTCGACTTAGAACAGGCAGCAACATGTCCAGACTTGAGTTGGAATTCCGAGAATCGTGTGTGATGTCACCATGAATGAACATCTGGTGTTTACTGGCGAGCGGCGTGTGTGATTCTAGGAAATGATGACTCAGCGAAATCGAGACATGATTTGGCCTTGGACTTGTTTATCGCTCCACAGCTTAAGTAAACAACCACATCCGGTGGTTGTTTACCCAAGTTGAAATTCCGAGAAATGTCCACTCAGCATTTTATTACTGCGTAGTTTGGGTTTTCCCCCCACCATATTCAGCGTGGGCAGACGGCGTGGGTCACGTGACCATCGGCGTGGGGTCACGTGACCATCGGCGTGGGTCACGTGTCCATCGGCGTGGGTCACATGACACAGAGAGTTTATACATACGTTCACAGCGCGCGCCGACGACATTTGATAGCCTGCCTCCGAAGCAACAACAAGTGTTTTGTGCTGCTCATCTGCCTCTCGCTCTTCATACAGTTTTATTTGTGAGTGTCATTCATTCGTGATTTGCAAAAGGTTAGTAGATTTCACATATGTTTTCGCGAGTGTTTCAAGTGTCTATGCCATTCGATTCAGTTGTTATAAAGTTCATTTATCTCATACAGAGTGTCTCATAAATCGTCATATTTTTCTCATACAGTGTACATTGAATATTTTTGTCACATTTCTCTCATACAGAGTGTCTCATAAATCGTCATATTTTTTCTCAAACAGTGATTTTTTGCCATATTTCTCATACAGGGTGATTCGAATTTTTTTGTCATATTTGTCGTACAGGGTGAATCACAATAATGTTTTGAGAGAGTTATCCAGCGTGTATCAAAAAAAAAAAAAATCTTCATTATTTTGAAACGTGCATGTTTTTCACAGATGTCTCATCTCGACGAAATTAACAAGGTCTCCTTGGCTTGCAGGAAGAACCTGCACAAACTACAAGAGCTGCCGAAGGACGAACCCAAATTGATCCTCGACGCTCAAACCAAAACTACAAAGTTTGGGGAGTCAATCCTTGTGGAGTTAGAGGACTGCGTAGTATTCCTTCCGAATCGAGTGACTGGAGCATTGAAAGCGAACCTCGACAAATTGACCGAGGCCCAGCACGTGCTAATATACAGGGGTGAAAAGAAAATTGCCAATCGAGCTCATCCGCAGCAGCTGTTTGAGATCGCCAAGGCCTGAAGACGTCGCAGCCGTTGGAAACAGAGAGAGTAAGTTTCTTGTATTTTCATTTGACATTTTCTTGAAATTTTGTGTTGAATCATGTCATCTGACGCCATTGTTGAACAAAGTGTGGAGATGGCGGCAAAGTTGCTTAAGGCGGTAAAAATCCTCAAAAAGGGCTGTTCCGATGAAGAGTGCAAACATTGGTTGGCCCAATGCCAGCGCACCGCCCGCCTTATTAATAGAGCGATCGCAGCGGTGGAAGGCATAGGCTCTCTGAGAAAATTGCAAACTTTATGTGGTCACTTAAAAATTATCCGAAATTCAATCAAAAATTCAGGCCAACAGCCAGTCGTCGTGGGGGAGGGGCTCAAATCAAAATTGACATCTCGAGTAAAGTGGGAGGACTTGAAATCGGCATTTTCTTCGCGTCTGCGCACAGGTATAATTATAAATTTAAAACATAAAGAAATTGGACAATTTTTCGGGGACGCATTCTCTCTATTCAAAAACAGAATTCAAAATTTATTGAAAAAACATTCACTCATTAAAGTCAATTCGACATTTTGTGGGAAATTCGTGAAAAACTCTTTGAATCAAGAACAAAAAATCGACTTCAAGTATTTCAACACTAAAAACGCTGTGATCGATAGGGGTACAACTTTGAAAGAGTGGTTCTTGGAAAATGTCATCGATCAAATTCAAAACAAACTTTCTGAATTCGCGGACAAAGAGAGCGGATGGAGTCTCGAGAAAATCGTTAGTTTGGAAATAAATATCAACAAATCCGGCATCGGCAACGGTTCGTCTTTCATCGAGTTGCCGAAATCTATTGCCAAAAAACGAGCTTGCATCAACATCAAAAATGATGATGATGCATGTTTCGCTTGGGCAATCGTCTCCGCCCTGTATCCTGTTCAATCTGGTAAAAATACTGATAGAACATCGTCATATCCGCATTACTCAAAGGCATTGAATTTGGACGGAATCGACTTTCCCATGAAATTTAAACAAATCACCAAATTTGAACAATTAAATAACATTTCCGTCAATGTGTACACTTTGGAGTTAATTCAGCCGAAGCCGGACAAGGAGGCATTTTTCGTGACTGTTCCAAGTCGACTCACGAAACAAAAATTAGACAAACATGTCAATCTTCTCCTCATTCAAAATGAATATCACCCGAAATTAAATGATTACGAGGCACCGCCACTGATCGACGATGACACTGACGATTCAGACATAAAATTCCATTATGTTTGGATAAAGGATTTATCTCGCCTACTTAGTGCACAACTCAATAACCATGTTCACAAAAAATTCATTTGCGACAGATGTTTGAATTATTTCACAAGTGAGGAAAAATTGAACAGTCATACTGTTGATTGTCAAAAACAAAACACATGTAAAATTTCTTTCCCCCACTACGATCATGTAGAATTTCGCGACTTTGTACATAAAGAAAGAGTGCCCTTCGTAATATATGCGGATTTCGAGTCGATTTTGGAACCGTTCAAAGATGCCGCCGGCGCCGGATGCAATTCTCAAACGGAAAAGTACCAAAAACATATTCCGTTCAGTGCCGGATTTTATTTCAAGTGTGCATATGACGACACTTTGTCATTTTACGATAGCCATCGAGGTCTCGATTCGATGGATTGGTTTGCGGAAAGAATGGGGACCATAGCCAAAATTGTGCAAGCCAAAACTTTGGACATTGTTCCCATGACCGCATCACCTGATGAGGTGAACGCGCCATGTTGCCACATCTGCGAAAAACCTTGGAAAACTGACGACAAAGTTGTCCGTGACCATAATCACTACACGGGTGCCTTTCGCGGATATACGCATGCGCAATGCAACCTGTTATACAAAAAGTCTTTTGTGGTGCCGATCGTTTTCCATAATTTATCCGGATACGACAGCCATTTTATTATTCGAGATATAGCAAAGAGGGGGCGAGTCAGCTTGTTGCCTGTCAACAAAGAGAAATACATATCTTTCACCCAGTATGACGACAATACAGACATCAAGTTCAGATTCATCGATTCGTTCCGTTTTATGGGCATGAGTTTGGACCATTTGGTTCAGACTTTGACAGTGCACGATTTGAAAATATCCAAACGCGAATTTGCACATCTGACAGCCTCGCAGTACGAATTACTCACTCGAAAGGGCGTATTCCCATACGATTTCATCGATTCGATGGAAAAGTTGGAAGTTGAATGTTTGCCGGCGCTCCATCATTTCTACAACAAGTTGAACGATTGTCACATTAGCAAGGCAGAATACGAACATGCTCAGAACGTCTGGCAAACGTTCAACTTAAAAACACTGGGCGAGTACTCCGACTTGTACATGAAAACAGACATATTGCTCTTGGCTGATATTTTCGAGAATTTTCGAAATATCGGTCACGTGACATATGGCCTGGACCCCGCGTGGCATTACACCCTACCCGGCTATACGTGGTCGTGCATGTTGAAGTACACCCAGTGCAAGTTGCAGATTTTGAAGGACGTCGACATGCTCATGTTCATCGAGCGAGGAATTCGCGGAGGCATCAGTCAGTGCTGCAACAGACGCTCCACGGCAAATAATAAATACATGGGTGACAGGTATGACGTCACTCAGCCCTCCACTTATTTGCTATATCTCGATGTAAATAATTTATATGGGTGGGCCATGATGGAATATCTTCCGTATGGGGGATTCAAATGGCTCGAGAATGTTGCCGATTTGAATGTGCTCGAGGTGTCAGACACTTCGCCGATTGGCTATATTCTTGAAGTCGATTTGGAGTACCCCGAACACTTGCATGACAAACACAAAGATTTTCCATTATGCGCCGAACACCGTACTCCGCCAGGCTCAAAATTACCCAAATTAATGACCACCCTGTACAATAAGGAAAACTATGTTGTACACTACAGGGTGTTGAAACAAGCACTGACGCACGGACTTGTACTTAGAAAAATTCACAGAGTTCTGCAATTCGACCAATCAGCCTGGCTCAAACCGTACATTGAATTAAATACGAAATTGCGCGCAGAAGCAAAAACCACTTTCGGCAAAAATAACTACAAATTAGCCAATAACGCAGTATTCGGGAAAACGATGCAGAACATACGAAAACATCGTGTAGTGAAAATGGTCTCAAAATGGGAGGGGCGATATGGCGCGAAAAATTTAATTTCCAGCCCGAATTTCAAGAATCGCACCATTTTCGATGAGGACCTCGTCGCTATCGAGATGGCAAAGACGGATCTGTTGTTCAATAAGCCCGTGTACATCGGAATGGCGATACTTGACATTTCCAAGGTGTGCGTGTATGATTTCCACCACGGTTTCATGATGGAAAAATACACGAGCGATCAGTGCAAGTTGATGTATACGGATACTGATTCGCTGATTTACGAGATCAAATCCGATGACATATATCGAAATTTATTAAAGTCGAACCTGGAAAAATTCGATACAAGCGATTACCCCATCGACAACCCGTATGGGATTCCCCTTGCCAACAAAAAAGTCCCCGGCTTGATGAAAGACGAAGCGAATGGCCGAATTATGACAGATTTCGTGGGACTCCGTTCAAAGCTGTACACCTATAAGATACAGGGTGGAACATGCGTCAAAAAATCCAAAGGAGTGAAATACAGTGTTGTCCAAAATAAAATCACATTCGACGACTATGTAGAATGTTTGGAAAATCAGCGTGAGAAAGTCACATCTCAACGCTGTATTCGCTCCTTTGCGCACAACGTTTTTAGTGTGGAGCAAACAAAGATCGCTCTCAACCCCCACGACGACAAGCGCTGTCTCCTTCAGGGCTCCCATGACACTCTGCCGTGGTGCCATTACAGTCAATTGGATATTTAACTATGCGCATCTCGCATACAAACGCTTCATTGGCTTAGGAGATGATGATTCGGAACTCGATGACTGATTCAACGCACAAAATCTCGATAAAATGTCAAATGAAAATGCGGAAATTGTGCTCTTGTTTGTTCCCACACATCATATATCATGTAATCAAATGTATATATTAATGTTTGAATAAATCAGCATGTAATCCATGTTTGAATATTATTTCGTTTCACCTCCACATTAAAAACAAAATACTTTTTTCATCAAAAAAAGTACCTGTTTTTGACTCAAAAAACAGCGCTTTTTTTCATCAAAAAAAGTACTCATTTTTGAGTCAAAAAACAGCACTTTTTTCGATCAAAAAGAGACTCCAAATTTGACATGGTGGTTGAACTGAGTAAAAAGTTCAGTGAAATTCAGTCAAAGTTCAGTCACTGAACTCAGTGAGACTCAGCGACTGAAAAATTTCACTCAACTGAAATTTCCCATGCTTTTCTTATGGGGGCTGAAAATTCAGTGAATTTCAGTGAAATTTCAGTCACTGAATTCAGTGACTGAAATTTTCACTCAGCCACTCAGCCACCGAAAAAACGCACTGCCACCATGTCAATTTTGGTGCGAGTTTTTTTCACTCAAAAAGAGCATCGTTTTTGAGTCTAAAAATGAGCACTTTTTTCGCTCAAAAAGAGCATCGTTTTTGAGCCTAAAAATGAGCACTTTTTTCGCTCAAAAAGATCATCATTTTTGGGTCTAAAAATGAGCACTTTTTGAGCGAAAAAAGTGCATCATTTCAACTTAGAAAACGATCCATTCTTGAGGCTGAAATGATCGATTTTTATTCGAACAGAAAATAAAACAAAAATTAACTAAGATACATATATTTTCAATAAATTCCAAATTGGCGCTCTACATACTATGCATGTGTCGCACAGACCGGCACATCGTGAACAACACACCAAGTGTCTACAAGGTAGAAACAACACAGAACGCTCATTCACAAGACAAACACGACACGTAATTATAGTGTTCTGTGGTGAGTCTGCACTGCCATCATCTATGGGCTTGCTGTCATCTGTCACTCGTCGCTCTGTGATTTCAGCGCCAACTGTCGATGAATTGTCATCTGTCACTTGTCTCACTGCGATGTCAGCGCCAACTGTCGATGAAGTGTCATCTGTCACTTGTCGCACTGCGATGTCAGCGCCAACTGTCGGTGAAGTGTCATCCGTCGCCGGCCTTGGTTCTGGAGGTATATCAGCGCCATCTGGCGGTTCTACCACCACTGATGTCTGATTGTTGTGGCGGTAATTTCTAACAAAGTCACAATTTGGGCTCCATTCGTGATGGTCAGCCATTGGATCGTCATCAGGCTGCCATTGGAAGCCTTCGACACCACACACACGACACAAGACAACGTCATTCAAGCCGGTGTACGTGAAACCAGCTCTGGCCAACGCACTCGGCGAAAATGACGAAGTCCAGCCTCGGAACGTCTCGAGTCTTGCTTCGTACTGCTGCATATCTCTATACATACTGAAATAAAAATGCTACTTCTTCATAATCAAACAGTACTTTGTCAGGCAAATAATATAGGCATTCACGAAAACATAGATGTTTATCATCTTTGGACGATATAGTACACAAATTTATAGCCTCGTCAAATGTCAAATCATTGCTTCTAGCAAGAACTCTGGCACTAGCTAATATATCATGGTAATATTGACAAAAGTTCATATTCAATAAATATTCAAATCTTCCCGCCAACACTGTGGCATCCAAATGCAGGATTTCCTGGATTTCGAGCTCCGTCAAGTAGAAGTAGGTGTCATCTTTGGAAACTCGCACTGTTGCACTATTTCCATAAGTGTGTAATTCCAAGTCCATGACATCATCCCAATCGAGTTTGATTTGAGCGGTCTTGTTGTCAGTCGCATTCGGATCAGCTCGGTTATTGTAAAGCCGATTAATGGCTCCCACGAAAATGGCCCACTCGAACATGCTGAATGACAGGCTGAAGGAGATGGTGTGCGGGATTGTGCACACAAGTCTCACTGCAGGCACGAAACTTCGAGCAACACTTATTCCACATTGCACAGACAAAATTGATGTGTTTCGGAACTCGTAGGTGGCGCTGCACACGTAAAATCGTTCCTTCTTGATGGCGTCTTTGTACATGTCACAAACACGGTCCAAATCGGCAACACGTTCTGCCCACTCTCTTGATGATGACGATGACTCCGAAGAATCCTCCTCGATAGACACTAGGGACGAAGACATCGACTCGTAATCGGACGTAGGATCGTTAGACTCGAACTGCACTCCACCAAGCATGATGATAGACTGACTCATCGTGCCGCTGAACGGTTTGAAATATTTCGCAGTCGGTCGGAGAGAGAGGGAGAGAGAGACGAAAGGCCCCCAATTTTATGCTCCAATGTGCCTATTTTCCATTGAATTACAAGCGATTTGTCGAATCTATCCAGGAATTGTGAGTACTGTCGAAACCCAACCATTTCACCAGGACTTTTCGGCCTTTTCGTCTAATGATTTTTTCCACGAGATAGACGTCGGGATTCTTCGTCTTTTGCAATTCCTGTTCGTAGAAAGCGCCGCTGATTGGTCGCCCCTCCAAGTCCTCCAGCAAGTACGTGATTGGTTGGGTGATTTTCACTTTGACGACTTTAAAAATTTCAGTCGTCCAATTGGGCGTATACCCCTTCTCGAACACATGTTTGGCCTTGCTAATTCGCACAAAGTCTCCAATTTTGAACTTTTTTCGGCCAGCTCGTCCCACATAATCATACGCATACTTGTACACTTTGTCTTCATTGTCTTTGGTGACGTCACAGGGTTTCATGCCGATCGTCCGATGTTTGCGCTGATTGTAATTTTTAGCAATGTCCGGTAAAATGTCCAGCCACTTGTAGGTGCCGTTCAAACTGAAATATTTGAAGAGTTTTTCTTTTAGCGTGCGTATCATTCTTTCCGCAATAGCTGCTTTGATCTTCGTGTACGTGCTGTAGTGTTTGATGTTGTACTTTTTCATGAGGGCCTGGAAGCTGGCGTTGTAGAATTCAGTACCCAAATCAGATTGTAGGAACGTAGGACTTCTGTTCGCTTTCGATAATATGTCCCCCATCGCTTCGGTGACGTCTCGACCACCTTTGGTCTTCAAAGGCCGCACCCATAGGTATTTCGAGAAGGTGTCAATCACCACGAGAATATAATTGTAGTTCTTATTGACTTTCGAGTATTTTTGAAGGTCAGCCAAGTCCATCTGCCACAGATCGTCGATTCCTTTGATGATGGTACGTCTGCGGGGAAATCTCTTTCTGGCCGGAGCATGGAGCTCATCGACCAATTGCTTTTTGGCTGCGGACGACTCCATTTCTCCCAAACGACTGCGCAATGCTAATGCGCAGCTCCATTGTTATACTCTGTACTAAAGTCCAGAATCGCTGGCGTTCTCGACATTTTTTCAATCTGCTTTTTCAAAGTATCGTGTTTTTTCAACGAAAGTGTCATGAATTTCATAACTCGAATGTCCAAGGACTCGTGAGCGTGTTTCTGCGCATCCAATTCTGCTCTGAGCTTCACTATGACGTCATCAACGTAGTTTTTGTTGACAACATCATTCGGAGTAGTTGGCGTTTTGACATTACATATTTTCACATGTTCAGCGTCAATGTCCCCGTTTGCCGTGTAGTTGAGTATGACACCGGGGAAATGATAAGGCTGCTGCTGAGCGCGGCGAGCTGAGGAACTTTGACCGAACTTGTTGATGCTCATGATGGAACTGTGGGGTGCGAAACATCGACACTTGTATTTATCGAATGTATCCAGCCTCTCTCAGCTCATTGATGATGGCCACGATCTCGTTGTCGGTAGAGGTGCTGCCAGCATTCTTAGCTGCGACGAGTAGCCTATATCTGTCAACTAGCTCATTGACGTCGTCCCAGTATACGTATTCTACAGGCTTCGTATTATATGTCAATTGATCTGGGATACTGCCGCCGCCCATTTTCGATTGACTTGGGTCTTTGAACATTGGTCGAATTATATTCTCGTATTTGGCTATTTGGGAAGGATTCAGCCTACCTTTCGCATCTAAATGGGCACCTGTACTCATCAAAATTTGCTTGTATGCCACCAAGTCTTGTCTCTGGTATTTCGGATTCTTGTAGAAAATCAAACTATATAATCCCGGAGTACCCTGGTATGTTTCGCCATCAATGCGAATGTCCCCCGTATCTTTATCCAAGCCCATCAACTTGTTGCCGAGTATCCATTGCGCTCTGGGTCTGTCGTAAATGGGGCCGTAAGTCACATCGATTTTGCCCGATTTCGCACGATGTTCATTCACGAATTTAGATGCTACTTCGGGGTAAACTTCCAGTAATTCTCCATCATCCTCCTCATCGTCGTCGTCGTCAGACTCATAGTCATCTGTGTGATAGCTGTCTTCGTCTTCTTCTTTCTTCATGGTGGTGGTGGGGGAAGGGGTCCTCGATGATGGCGGTTCTTGTTTCTCTTCTTTTTTCACCTTCAGCTGTCGTCGCTTAGGTGGTGGGGGCATTGCTGCATTCAGTCTCTTCAGCGGCACCGTGATGGGTTTGAATAATTTATTCAGCGCTTCATCCTGCTGGGATTTGCCGAGTTTCAAAGACAAATACTTTTTTCGAACAACTTTCGCCAACTGACTGACTTGACGTTTTCGTTCGACTTTGGCAATTTCGGAGTCGACACGTGATGTAGTCGGTGCCATTGCTACACACAGAATGACATATTCGAGACACTACATTTGAATATATCTGTCAAAACCCAGTCGATAGCGCCCTTTGGATACATCAAAGTCTTTGGCTATGACCAAACATCCGAATTTTTCCTTCCAACAGGTGGCGCACATGCGTCGAAATTCATCGAAGGTGTAGTCCGGAGAGACGTGCTCGTCAAAGGCGTGCTTCAGGTTCACATCGTCTTGCCGAAATAGCACTATAATGTTGCAATTGTCTCTGATCAACTGTTTGGGTATTTTCGAGTAGGTTTGACATAAATATGCAACGTCCACGGATTTATGACGTCCCGTGGCTGTTTTATCCTGTTTGTCGCACGAAACATCATCAAATATAAAAATTGAGTGCTCCTTTGCCATTGACGGCTCGATAATCTCCTCGTTGTCCCTGTATGGATAATAGCCCACTCCTTTGACTTGTTTCAATACATCGTGCAACAGCTGATATTTCGGCTGGTACAGTGATTTTGAATATACGTAGACATTCTCGAAGCGGGCTCCGTTCGGGCTGAATAACAAACTCAGTACAGCGTTGGTCTTGCCACATCCGCTGGGACCACAAAATATCGCTCGAAATGAATTCGGTAGCAGAGGACCGTGTTTGCGCACAACATTCAAGTTGCCGCCACCTACGAAATCCAAATTGGCTATTTCCAGGGTCGGCTCTTGTTGCACCACTTTCATTGTATATTTGGAGAAAAAATGTTACATGTGACCACGCCCACATCTGGCGTTCGACTGACAGTTCGAGTGCTCGAGCGGCGGCTATGTAAGTAAGTGTGCAACGCCAATCGCGTCATTGTCATGCTAACCTTCGAGCACGAAGGTCGTGGAGTGGTTAACTCTGTGATAAATCGTCTGCCATTCGAGCTACATCTGCCCGGATACCAATACTGCGGACCTGGCACCAAATTGAAGAAGAGGTTGGCACGCGGAGACGCTGGTGTGAATCCCCTAGACACTGCTTGCAGATCACACGATATCGCATACTCGCAAAGCAACTCTCTGGACGATAGACACAAGGCTGACTGGGTGTTGGAAAATCGAGCTTGGGAACGTGTCAAGTCCAAAGACGCGAACATCGGCGAGAAAGCTGCAGCTTGGCTAGTCACCACAACTATGAAGGCGAAGCGTAATTTGGGCATGGGTATGAAGTCATCATCAATGGCCTCTGCTTCTGGTGCAAAACGGTCAACGAAAAAGAGGTCGTTCAAGAAGGATGTTGTGTCGAAAATCACCAATCATCTGCGGAAGGCACTGAAACCTGAACAACTCAAAGATATGAGTGCGAAGGCTCTGCGAAAATCCTCGTTGGTAGCACTGCGTGCAGCCCGAGCTCAAGTCAAAAAATTGGGCGGTCGCAAAAACATCAAAGTACCTCGAATAATACCTTTCGAAGCAAAGAGTGGAGGTGTGCTGCCTTTGCTTCCCATCTTCGCAGCTTTGGGAGCACTGGGATCGTTCGCTGGTGGTGCCAGCACCATAGCCAGGACCATCATCTCGAAAAACGCTCAGAAGAAATTAGATGAAGAGAAGCGCCACAATACTGCGATGGAGAACATCGGAAAGCAGGGATCTGGCCTGTTTATGCGCAAAACAAGTCGCAGAGGCTATGGTCTTTTCCTCAAGAAGTTTGCAAAAAACTCCCAGTGAAGCTGCCCAATAGCAAGCTACCTTTGTACGATGTGGACTTGGTCAAGTATGCCAAACGTCTGAAAATTCCTAATTTCGTTGGGGTTTTCATGCGCGACAACCTACCTCAATCTACGCCCATGTACAAAGAGTGCGCCATTGTCAATCTGGACTCGATAAAAAATCGTGGAACGCATTGGGTAGCTTACGTGAAAAGTGGACTTTGTGTGAAATACTTTGACAGTTTCGGTAATTTGAAACCGCCAGTGGAACTCGTACGATATTTAAATGACGGTGGAAATGTGAAAATCTACTACAACAACGATCGCTATCAGACATTCGATCAAGCAAATTGCGGCCATTTGTGTCTGAAATTCCTCTACGATCAAACTCAACACAACGATGGATAGGGTCGTCAACAAAAAGACAGTGACCTTTAATGAAGAGCGCAATACGGTTCATTATATGGTTGTGTGGCGATTTGCGTACAACACTTCGCGCAAATCCGATTGGCAGCGTATGGCTATGGACAGGATCCGTTTCGCTAGGCGAATCTCCAAACTTGCCTACATAATTGACCCCATTTTGGATGTGGAACACAGGGAGCGAGTGTGGAAGTCTTTAAATGAGAGTGCATAACCCCCAAAGTGTCAGTCATGTCTTTGCTGTTCACCCTGACAGGTCACACATCTACGCTGACCGCAGACTTTGCTCCGCCAATTCAATTGGACGAACACAGCTCTTACGGCTTGGCTTTGATTGGTTTTCATTCGTACAACAGCATACCGAACATAACCAAGGGGAAGTTCTATTACTTTGCCAACGGAGCGCCATCTGTTAGCACCATCAGCATACCCACTGGCTGTTACGAAATAAGCGACATTGCCAAGTTTATTCACAAACACATCGGCAAACCGAGAGAGGTGAAGAAGAAGAAAAGAGAAGTGGACATCGACAGAGACAGCAACAATAACGCTAAGGCAGCAGTGTTCTCTCTCAAACCCAATACCAATACGCTACAGTGCGAAATTTATAGCAAGTACCACACCATAGACTTCACTCCAGAGGACTCTATCGGACGATTGTTGGGTTTCTCACCTCGAATTCTCCCAGCTGGAATCGTTCACGTGTCTGACCTGCCCGTCAACATAGTCAAAGTGCGAACAGTTCACATTGACAGTAACGTCACATCGGGCGCTTTCTTCAACAACCGACCCTCCCATACGATATACGAGTTTGCCGTTCGAGAAGATCCCGGATTTGCCATCGACGAGACTCCCTCGAATCTCATCTACCTGCCTGTGAACAAGACGGAGATACATAACATAACCTTGAATATTCTCGATCAGGACTTTTGTAGTGTGAATTTCCGTGGAGAAACCATCATCGTACGACTGGTGTTGCGCAATCTGTCAAATGGGGTTGGTATTTGATTGGAACGACAACCAACAGCATAAAAGTACTGAGAGCGCAGACGTCAGTTCAGTCGCGCAGACGCAGTCAACGAGAGCACACACCAATCATACGCTCTCTCTCTCGAGCATAGAATTCCTCATATCTCAAGGGCATCATGTTGTCAAAACAAGTGTTCGACGTGTACAATCATCCAAAATTCGATGAATCCATCCAGAGAGTGGAGACTCGAACGTATCACCCGTACGTCAAATCCTTCCAAAATAATGACATTGTCGAAATCGTCATTCAGCAAAGTGACACATGGATTCTGATGAACGACGCTATCGTCTGTATAGAGGGCACTCTAGTCAAAACCGCAGGAGATGGCAATGTGCGATTCGTCAATAATGCTGGAGCATTTTTCTTCGAATCAATGTATTATGAAATCAACGGCAAGGAGGTGGACTCTGTTCGCTTGCCGGGTATAGTGAGCACCCTGCGAGGATACACTTGTTACGCAGACGCCGATTCTCGACACTTGGCCACCGCCGGATGGACGTATCCAGGTGGAGCTATTCGCAACGCCAACGACGGTTCGTTCGCCATGTGGATTCCGCTTAAACATCTGTTTGGCATATTTCACGACTACAGATATGCCACAATCGGACGACAGTGCATTCGTTTGGTGAGAAGCAGAAACGACAACAACTGCATGGTTATAGAGGAGATTGCGAATTCGCAGGTCGCAACCACAGCCACCCTGACGATCAATAGCATCGTGCTCAAAGTCAAAAACGTCATTCCCAATGACGATATTCGCTTGCAGCTGCTGCAATCCATAAAGACTGACAAACCTGTGGTTATCTCGTTCCGCAAGTGGGATATGCACGAACTGCCTGCACTCACGCCTGGTTCCACCAAAGAAATATGGTCTGTCAAAACTTGTACGGCAGTGGAGAGCCCCCGATTCGTCATTGTCGCCTTCCAAACAAATCGAATGGACAACGTTGCACGAGATTCCAGCTACTTTGACCACGTTGACATCAGAGACATACGCCTAACGTTGAACAGTGACAATTACCCGCATGAACGCATGCGCTTGCAATTTGACAGAAACAACTTTGTGGAAGCTCATCGCGCCTATACGGAATTCTACCCAAGCTATGCGAATTGTCCCCAGAAACGCCCTCTGCTGGATTACGATGCATTCAAGGATCGAGCCGCCATCTTCGTAATCGATTGCTCACGGAGAGCGGAATTCATGAAATCGTTCACCGTCGATGTCAAACTTGACATAGAAGCCACAGTTGGGTTCCCAGCTAATAGTCGTGCGTACTGTGTAATAGTGCACGATTACGTCATAGAACACTTGCCTTTAAGTGAGATCGTACGTCGTCTGTCATAAGACACAAAACACTTCAAGTCATACGTCATCTGTCATATGCCTGCAAGATCGGCGGGGGAGCGCTGGTTGAATGCGCGTCGCAAGGAAGCATAAGCCTATGGATAGGAAAACAACAAGAAGAGTGGGGGGGTGGTGGGGGGAACGCGCTCGAAGCGCATCAGTTCAAATTCAGCGTTAGTCGTTAGCCAAACGTTCAGTGATTCAGTCGATCAGTCAGTCAGCCAAGATGAAGCTCGTAGCTTGTGATATCCAGGGTTTCTGTGTGGGTGGTGAGTTCCAGCCAAAAGAACTTGCCATCACCGACGGGCAACGCACGAACCATTTTTTATTCAAAGCCGTCGTGCCATTCCATGAGCTGAGCGAAAATGATAAACGCCAAGCGAGATATTTGGAAAGGAATATCCACGGCATTCCATACTCCGATGGCTATGTGGAATTAAACGAGACCAACATCCAAGAAGTGCTGCGCCCCATCCTCGAAGCTGATGTGGTATATGTGAAGGGAAATCAAAAATTCGATTTTCTGCTAAAGTGTGTGCTCGATCTGCCTAGAAGGCCACACATCGTCGATATTGCCGCCACTACAAGTATAGTCGTCACAACCCCTCCACCGCCACTCGAGAAGCAAAGCCCGTTGTGTTTAAATCATATAGCATCTGGAGACATAGAAGTGCATTGTGCTGTGAGACATTGTTTCGATATTTGGCTATGGATATCGTCGCACCTGATATGGTGAAACACGTCGGCAGTGGCGGCGACACTCTTCTCCATCGGCACTTGCAAAATTTGCGTGAACTCAAGGCGCAAATATCGCAGTACGAACAAAAGCTGCATATGTATAAACGCTTTCAAAATATGCAAATTGACGATGGGAAATGGGCAGCAGCATTCACCGATCCACGACGTTTCACCGGCGCCAACTACAACAGCCAAGGAAGAAGAACCAATGTTTGATATATTATTATTATTATTATTATTAATCATATTGTATTGTATTTTTATTATGTATTAATAGATGTATTAAACCAATTTTCTCGATTTATTTTGCGAATGAGAGAGTGACAGAGTGAATGGCAAAAATGGTCGTTCAAAGCTATTTGGTTTTGGGGAAAGAGCTTGGTGTATTTTTCGCAAATATACACCAAACTTTTCCCCCAAAGTCAAATGGTTTTGCCGCCGCACACTGGCGATTGAGAGGCTGCGCGTGATTTCATGTTTGAAATAAATATGTGCATATTTGTTTCAAGTATGAAATCTCTCTCGGTCAATCAACATGAGGGCCATGCACATTGAGCAATGGTGTATGTGTCTCTCAATGTATATATATTTGAGTGATATATACGTCGTTTCTCAGTGTACGTTGAGCAGTCATACCGTCATGACAAACTATATAATTCTAGCAGCCGTTCTGTCGAACGTACTGTATATTAGCCCACCATATGAGTGCAGTGAGGTATTGGTATCATATTTGCACGAGAATTCGAGCATTTCTAACTGGACGAGAATGACTCAGGCGCTAGCCAATGATGAATATTTGCCTGTGTTGAAAGCCGAAATCCCGCTGAACGTCTCATCGTACCGATTGCGAAAGATCTATGTCAATCACACCCATAGCGATACGCAGTGGTTCCCGCTGAAGACCTCTTGCAGAACTTCGAGGTCCCCTCAGCCCATCCTGTATGCCGCGATGCAAGCTCCTGGAGGTCATCCTCCCGCGGAGCTTGCCAAATGTGAGCCGACACTTTACGAGTGGTTTGTTATTTGTGACAATGATTCTGAGTGTTCAAATATCCGAATCTATATATTAGTTCATTAAAGCTATACGTCAAAAATATTTTTTAATCGATAATGATAGTGTATCATACTACGCCGCTGGCACTGAAGTCTAATAAAAATATACGCATATCTGTTTGTTTCATTTGAGTTGCAAAATGCAACATGTGTGTGTGTGTGCTCTCTGTCGACGTGACACAGACCGTGGGATCCAAGGCCAAATCGTGTCTCATGCCGACATTTCTCGAAAATAATGGTCTTGGATAAACAACCACCGGATGTGGTTGTTTACTTAAGCTGTGGAGCGATAAACAAGTCCAAGGCCAAATCATGTCTCGATTTCGCTGAGTCATCATTTCCTAGAATCACACACGCCGCTCGCCATTAAACACCAGATGTTCATTCATGGTGACGTCACACACGATTCTCGGAATTCCAACCCAAGTCTGGACATGTTGCTGCCTGTTCTAAGTCGAGAGAGATGCTTCGACGGCGGCCATTGCTATCGTAGGCGTGGGGCTCTCGACTGCCATTTTTTCGACACAACGAATCACATGAGGTCGTTTTTTTCTTCTCCCACACACCCAATTGCTCTCTACGCCTATCATGTACCTGCAATTTTTCTCTCTCTCAACACCC